>CM040120.1:5379948-6019239 GCA_022559845.1 Amorphophallus konjac
CCCCGAGGGACGTCGACGGCATAGTCTGCACGGCACCCACTCCCGGTCCGACCACTGCAGCCATATCAACTGGAGGGATCTCCATAATAACAACTTCTTTGCCCGCCCTTTGGGGTGAATCTGCAATAGCCGTGTCGGCAACAGAAGGCACATGCTCCTCTTGAGTAGTTTCGCCAGCCGCCAAGGGAAAAGACCCCTCTATAATGGACAAGGCCTGAGTAACATCGGCCTCATCCGCAATAATTTCTCCGGCCTCTATGTCTGAAATACCACTAGGCAACGACAACGATTCTGCACCAGTTGCCAAGGCTTGAACCCCTGCAACCTCAGTCGGAGCGCTAACTTCGGCAGCCACGCCGGACTCCTCTGATACCGCTGCAGCAGCATAGGTCCGTGGAAGCCGCAGGGCAATGGCCGCACAATAGGCGGGAACGCTGGCTGGCTCATATCCACGCCAGGAAGAGGCATACGGATCATTATAGCTGGCGGTACCACCTCAGCCTGCAGTACATATACAAATATCAGCCAGCTGGCTTGGAAATGAAAAGAAACGTTGCAGGCGGGAATCAAAAGGTTTCCTACCTCGACCGGCACTATGTTCAGGCCTCCCAGAGTTGCCCCTGAAGATACTGGCCCTTCTCCTGCAATCGGGTATGATAGCCCGTGCTCGGCTACCAATAGCCTCGGAGGGCTAAACGTTGAGAAGTCGCTCTCGTAAGCTGAAGAAGCCCCGGCATCCTCAGCCTCAGTTTCCGCCATCAGGAACCCCTCATCATCGCCGGAGCCGCCGCCATAATCAACTTGTTCGGAGGAAGAGGAGTCTT
Organism: Amorphophallus konjac; assembly: GCA_022559845.1. Lineage (NCBI taxonomy): Eukaryota > Viridiplantae > Streptophyta > Magnoliopsida > Alismatales > Araceae > Amorphophallus > Amorphophallus konjac. The sequence continues at coordinate 5,380,773 of CM040120.1, forward strand.
CTGCTTGCTCTCGAACCTCTGATACCAGAGCGGGAACCAGGCTTGTAATGCCCCGGATTCTTCGGATCCTTTTCGTGGGCTCCGGATCTGGTTTCTCGGTTTGTCCAACTCTGTTTTGTCTGAAATTTCGTTTCGGACATCTTTCGTGTTCGGATCGGTGCGATCCGGAGTCGTTTCGGAGGCCCGGAGGCGTTCCGCGGCTTTTTCCGCGTGTGTTTTTCCGATTCCCGGCGTGGGTTTCGGCTTTCCCTTCGGAACCTCGTTGCGGGTGAACCGGGCCGTTCACCAGGGCGCGAGTGGTACCGTTGCGATCGGTGCGTTCCGAGGATCGCGAGGGTGTGATTTTCTATTTTTCTGGATTTTTCCGATTTTCCGGATTTCCCTATAAATAGCTTTTCTCTCTCTCTCCCCTCTCATTTCTCATTTCTCTCCCTCTCTCTTCTCACGCTCTCTCCTCTCTCCCTCTCTCTCCGGCGGCCGACGGGGCGGAGTACGGGCGAGGCGGGGACGGCGCGGGCGAGGCGCGGGCGAGGATGGATGAGGATCGAGGCGGAGGCGGGCGCGATCCCTCGGTGGATTCCGAGATGGCGTCGTTCGCGTTCCGGGCGGTTTTCGGCGTGGATTAGTCGCTTCGGCGCACGGTTTCTTCGGTGGAGGTAGGGTGACGGAACACCACTGCGTTCTGCTCGTTTCCCCTGCCATTGCACGTCGTTCGGCGCGGAAACAGCTGTGTTTGGGTCCGTTCTAGCGAAACTGTGGTTTTGTGGGTTTCGTAGGGTCGGTCGGGAAACGGCGACGGTTTCCAGATCGGTTACTGTCAACGGATTCCTTGGGGCGAGAGCGTTCTTTTCCCCCTGATTTCGTCTCGATTGGTGGTCCCGTTGGACCGGTAGAGCTCCGAGAAGCTCGGTAACCCTTTTTGGGTAACTTCGGTAGAATCGCTCGTTTCTCGCGATTCGTGCGTCGTTTTGACTCCGGTCGGAGTCCATGTGATTGCCAGGGTGGTTGTGGTTGTATCCCCTTCGTTTAGGCACGAACGGGGCGTGGAAAGGCTACGATCGGGAGACCCCCTGGGTTTACCCGCCGTGATGGTTGGGCGGTCGAACCGGGCCCGTCCATCGCGAGGGCGGTTGCCTTTGGCCCGTTCATTTTCTCTTGGTTTTGGGGTTGTGCGGTCGCACGATAGACCGCACATTTGATGTGCGGCCAGGTGAGAACCGCATGTCTCCCCCATGGACGGTTGGTACCCAGCCGTCTGTCCTTCCGTGGGCTTGTGCGGCCAGGAGCTGACCGCATATCCCAGTTGACCCTTGGTCAACAGTTTAGTGTCGGTTGGGTTGTGCGGTTTGGTCAAAACCGTTTTGACCGGCACTGGAGTAGGTCGGTTAGGTTGTGCGGACGATCCTTGGCCGCACATCCCCTTGGGCGGTCCAGCCCTAACCGTCCATCCTCCATTTGGGGTTAGTCCGATTAGAGCCTTGTGCGGCTCCTGCCTGACCGCATGTATTTTTGAGCGGCTGTACCCTAGCCGCACATCCCTTGAGCGGCCCAGGGTGAACCGCACATGTGCCAGTCTAACCCGGTGTTTCCGTTTTGACTGATTCGAGTCCCGGGTGTGTGGTTCTCGAACCACGTGCCGACCCGTGGCCTGACGGATGTTGTGCACGTCGTCGGGGCCAGGTGTCGTGGTACGTTGGTAGTCCCGGGTGTAGAGTTCTCGACTCGTGTCACCGTGTGTTGACGTGTGTCATCGGTTTCTCCGAAAAGCGATCCCCGAGTGGGTCCTGTGTGAGGCCTTGGGCTGCGAGCCCAGTTGTCCAGTCTGGAGCTGGAGGCTTCCCTCTTTTCCTTGAGTTGGGCTGCAGCTTGGTGGGGTGCAAGTTGCCTTGGGAATCGTGCTTCTGTGCTTTCCGCGTGGGCCGTGTGTGTGGCCTTAGTCCTGTGAGTTCCCTTCCCAAGGGAATGGTTTCGGCGGCTCGTGAGCTGCCTCGGTATTCGTGCTACAGTGGTTTTAGACCTAGAGCTTGGACTAGATTGACGGCCTTGTGCTGTTGCGTGCAACGGTCTTGACCCGAGTCTTGTGACTCAAGGACCGTTGGGTGTAGGGCGTCTAGAGGACTGTCCAGAGTCCAGTGACTTAGCGTCACTTGGGTTTTCTCGACTCTCGCGCAGGGTGTGTGCGCGGCTGTGGACTGTGAGTCCCGTTTCTTCTCCGACTGTGGTCATCGTGCGACGGTGCTAGTACGTGGGATGGTCCCCGTACTTTGTCGGATGCGGACGTTGTTTTCCGTTGACTTGAGAGTCTACTCCTTCAGTGACCCTCCACTAGTCGTAGCCTACTAGTACGCGTGTGCTAGTCGCACCAGGGAGTGGTGTACGGGCTTACCCTTAGAGGCGGTTTGTGGACCGGTTGCCGTCGGGCCCCACGTCTTGCAGCCAGAGTCCGGCTGAGGGGGAAAACCGGTCAGAGGACCAGACCAGGGACGCGCGGTCTGTGTGTGCACACGTGGTTGGGGGCGGTTGGACCCACGTCGACGGGCGTGACCCCAGCTAGTCACTTGTTTGTGGTTACTTGTACGGTGTTCGTGCCTCGGGTAGGAGCTACCACGTCAGGCAGTTCACTTGCGGTGCGGTGTAAGACGTCAGGGGACGCTACCGGCTGTGCTTCTAGTGGGTGGTACTCCTGTCGAGTACGGAGTGACAGACTATCAGTTTCCGTGATTTCGACCTTCGGGTTTTCGGTCGTGTTGACCGTTGAGTTCGGTTGTTTCGCCGTGGCGCGTGTGTTGGTTTTCGCGCCAAGGGTCTAATGCTAGTGGCTTTACCGAGGTTGGGTCTTGTTGTGCGGTACCCGCGATCGGATGGTCGGGGTTGCACCTTGGACAGCGTGTCCAGGTCGGCTGTGTCCGAGGGACAGGCCTCTACGGCGTGGTTGCCGTGTGTTCTTGCTTCGGTAGGTGGTACTAGTGTGGTTCGGTAGCTTCGTCTGCGTGACCGAGGTGTACCTTCCGGTGCAGTAGGAGTAGCTGTAGTGCCGAGTTTTTGACCGGCCACCGGTTTGCTGTTCCTGCTGTAGTTGTAGCTCTCCTTTCCGCTACCGCCGTTGTGTCCGGTTGGGGTTCCGCGGGATCCCTGCTGAGTCTCTGTTTTGGAGACTCATTCCCTGCTTTTCAGGTGTGGCGGTTCTTCCTCGTGGTTCGAGGGTGCGGAGCGGAGGTTCTCTGTTGCCAGCTTGCCGGGCCGAGTGTTCACTTGGCACGTGGTACGTTTTACTGCTTTAGACTGTACTTTCGGTTGGACTGGACTCTGTCGTAGCTATTGCTGTTCTTTCTTTCAGCTTGTTGTTGTTGAGTTGTCCTGCTTTATTTCCTATTTCTTTGTGCCTCCACACTCCTTCTAGCCCTTCCGAGCCCTCCCGGCTCGTGGGCGGCGGTGCGAGTCTCGGGTTATCGGGCCTTCCCGGTAATCGGATTCTCGGGTCGTTACAGCTGGTATCAGAGCGGTGGTTGTGGGCGTGCATAGGAATTCGAAATGTTGCAGTGATCAGAGTCCATAAGGTCCAGTACAGTCGGCAGCTGGCTTAGGGTTTTGTGCTTGTTTTTCGCCTTGTTTCTCGCTTGGGTGCGCTGTGCGGCGCTGTGAAGGTGGTTGCTGCCCGCGGCTTTCGTGCCAACATGGGGTCTAAGGATCGAGGTCGAGAGCCTTCTCCCTCATCGGTGGTGGCCCTGGTTGTGCTGCGTTGGGCAGAGGTTGCTGGCAGGCGTGAGTTCGCGGTGCTGCGTTCGAGGAACCTGCAGCGTGGTCAGGTGGCTGGTGCGGACTGTTCTTGGTTAAGTGGCCGTGAGCGTGCTCTGAGGGAGCTGCTGTCGGTTTTTGGTCACTCCAGCTTGAGGTTTGTCCAGCTCCTGAGGCGTTCTGATCGAGAAGTGTGCTCGGGTGAGCGGAATGTCTTCTCGGTGGGTTGCTGTTTCGTCGAGCCTGATGTTTTGTCGTGCTCTGTTGCGTCAGAAATGACGTGTCGGTCCTGATCGTTCTGCTGATTTCGAGGCAGGATTTGGCAGAGATGTCCCGTTAAGTCTTTGCTCCTGTGCTTCTGTCAGTGGATGGGTTGTGTTCGCCCTGGAGTTGGCTTGAGATGTGAAGGCTCCACGGCGAGTTTCGGGACTCGAGGGTGAGCATCGGCGGTTGTCGGTTATGGCTCGTGTGACGGCTCTTGGCATGCCGTGTTGCAGTTCGAGGAATTGCAGCGGTGGTGCATCGAGAGATGCTGTGATGGTGGTCCGACGTGACACTCGTCGAGTGTGTCGGAGGCGCTGACCTGATGGAAGCGATGGTTTTCCTTGGTGCTGGATGGTGCTGTTTCCAGCGTGCGCGAGGTTCGAGGTCAGGTCGAGCGTGGAGTTCTTCCGTTGGTCGGAAGTGCGTTTGGTCTCCCCTTTGGTTGGAGAGATTGTGTTGGGTTAAGGTTTGCCGTCTTGCATTGTGTGCCCGGATTGGTTGGCCTTGTGTGCCATGAAGTCCGTGCGAGACGTGCTCCTTGTCTTGGCAAGGCGGTTGCCTGTGAGAAGTTGTGCCCATTCCCTTGTCGTGTGAGGGTGTGCTGGCGCTGTTCCGGAAGGACGAGCGCTGGTTGGGCGGCGTTTGCTTTCTCGGCTGTGTGCGCGGATCTGAGTGCGCAGCGGAAGCGTGGTGGGCTTGTGACCCACTAGTTCAGGATCGTAGCATTGGTTGCTACGGGTGGATTCCTGAGTTCGCGTTCAACATCGGAGGATGGGTTCCTCGGTGTGAAACGTGTTGTTGCCGTGCCGTTGCTCGAGGTTTTGTGGTTGTTGGCACTGGCAGGGTGGAGTGTTGGGGAATGTGCTGGTTAGTACGCCGCATGAGTACCATGTTCCTGTGATGGAAGCCGTGTCAGGCGTCGGTGTCGGACCTGGATAAGGTTGTTGAGGATGTCGCCTGACGGAGGTCGAGGACGTGTTGGTCAGAGTCGGTGGCTTGGCGCCCGACTTGTGTTCCCAATCGTGTCCTCGGTTGAGATCGTGCTTTGAGGATATGGTCTCTGGCAGACTATGGGTCCCGGTTGGCGGCTGTGAGTGGCTGGTGAGCCTAACCGGGTGACCGACCACAGCAACGTCTGTTGGTTCTACGGTCTTGTCGGATTGTGACGGTGAGATGGTTATTGCTTAGGGACCCGTGAGCACTGTTCAGGTGGTGTCCCGTGGCTCTGTGGTATGGGCGGAATCGGGATTGGCAGGTGTCCACTTGGATTGATCGAAGGATTTGATGAGACCAGATGGATGAGTGACGCCTGTGGGCGGAGGCCTTTTGTGAGGTGGGCGTCGGAGGATGGTCCTTGATAGGACGTTGGTGTCGCAAAGGTTATCCCTGGTTTGATGACCAGCATGGGATGATTCCCCTGTGAGTCTGAGTCCAGTGAGGTGATGATTGAAGACACCAGGATCCGTCATTTGGTTTCGTCGTGCTCCCCGAGAGGGTTGAGTTGGAGCGATGATCGAGCTCGGATGCGGAGTCCGAGAGGAGTGTAGCTCGAGATGTGGCATCGGTCTATGTGTGAGTCAGCGGATGGCCTGCTGTGATTTGGATCGTGCCTGTTGGGCCGGTGGAGGTTTCCCGTTGACGTGTATTTGGCGACCAGTGGATGGTCTTTTCAGAGACAGAAGATGCTGGTTGTTGGGGCTCGAGCGTGGCGAGAGCCGTGTGCCAGCGAGACCTTTGATGGTCGTTTCTGCGATGTGCCTTTCCGGATGGGATCTGGACTTTGTCGAAGTTGTCTTCTGACGAGAATTGGCACGGTGTTGTGTCCGGCTTTCGGCTTGCCATGTGTGGGGTGTTTCTTGGTGTTGAGCCGATGTGCTGGTTGCGGTCTGTTGAGCTGGCTGCTTGAGCTGGTGGAGGCTCTGTGTTGGTTGCTCCCTTGAGGAGGGTGTGCGACCTGTCAGCTGGTTGTGAAGCTGATGTGTGTTTTGTCTGCTGACCCTGGGGTGGATCAGTAGCTGTTGCTCGTGTCGAGGGTTGTGTTTCCTCGGTGAGCGAGATCGTGGCTGCGGCGCCACGGTGGATTCTCACGTTGTCTGAGGTGATGCCGGACTGTGTCCTTTGGTATATGCCTGCTCTGTTGGCCTGTGTGCTCGGCGCGAGGAGCGAGGTGTTGCTTGTGATCGTAAGTCTGGCTGTGTCCCTCAGGATCGGTGTCTTCGTGAGAATCGAGGTTTTCTGTGCTGGGGCTCTGACAGCGTGTCAGTGATTCTGTGTTCTTCCCCTGGGACTTCGTGCTTGGTCCTGAATTTCGAGGACGAAATTCCTTTAAGGGGGGAGGGCTGTAATGCCCCGGATTCTTCGGATCCTTTTCGTGGGCTCCGGATCTGGTTTCTCGGTTTGTCCAACTCTGTTTTGTCTGAAATTTCGTTTCGGACATCTTTCGTGTTCGGATCGGTGCGATCCGGAGTCGTTTCGGAGGCCCGGAGGCGTTCCGCGGCTTTTTCCGCGTGTGTTTTTCCGATTCCCGGCGTGGGTTTCGGCTTTCCCTTCGGAACCTCGTTGCGGGTGAACCGGGCCGTTCACCAGGGCGCGAGTGGTACCGTTGCGATCGGTGCGTTCCGAGGATCGCGAGGGTGTGATTTTCTATTTTTCTGGATTTTTCCGATTTTCCGGATTTCCCTATAAATAGCTTTTCTCTCTCTCTCCCCTCTCATTTCTCATTTCTCTCCCTCTCTCTTCTCACGCTCTCTCCTCTCTCCCTCTCTCTCCGGCGGCCGACGGGGCGGAGTACGGGCGAGGCGGGGACGGCGCGGGCGAGGCGCGGGCGAGGATGGATGAGGATCGAGGCGGAGGCGGGCGCGATCCCTCGGTGGATTCCGAGATGGCGTCGTTCGCGTTCCGGGCGGTTTTCGGCGTGGATTAGTCGCTTCGGCGCACGGTTTCTTCGGTGGAGGTAGGGTGACGGAACACCACTGCGTTCTGCTCGTTTCCCCTGCCATTGCACGTCGTTCGGCGCGGAAACAGCTGTGTTTGGGTCCGTTCTAGCGAAACTGTGGTTTTGTGGGTTTCGTAGGGTCGGTCGGGAAACGGCGACGGTTTCCAGATCGGTTACTGTCAACGGATTCCTTGGGGCGAGAGCGTTCTTTTCCCCCTGATTTCGTCTCGATTGGTGGTCCCGTTGGACCGGTAGAGCTCCGAGAAGCTCGGTAACCCTTTTTGGGTAACTTCGGTAGAATCGCTCGTTTCTCGCGATTCGTGCGTCGTTTTGACTCCGGTCGGAGTCCATGTGATTGCCAGGGTGGTTGTGGTTGTATCCCCTTCGTTTCGGCACGAACGGGGCGTGGAAAGGCTACGATCGGAGACCCCCTGGGTTTACCCGCCGTGATGGTTGGGCGGTCGAACCGGGCCCGTCCATCGCGAGGGCGGTTGCCTTTGGCCCGTTCATTTTCTCTTGGTTTTGGGGTTGTGCGGTCGCACGATAGACCGCACATTTGATGTGCGGCCAGGTGAGAACCGCATGTCTCCCCCATGGACGGTTGGTACCCAGCCGTCTGTCCTTCCGTGGGCTTGTGCGGCCAGGAGCTGACCGCATATCCCAGTTGACCCTTGGTCAACAGTTTAGTGTCGGTTGGGTTGTGCGGTTTGGTCAAAACCGTTTTGACCGGCACTGGAGTAGGTCGGTTAGGTTGTGCGGACGATCCTTGGCCGCACATCCCCTTGGGCGGTCCAGCCCTAACCGTCCATCCTCCATTTGGGGTTAGTCCGATTAGAGCCTTGTGCGGCTCCTGCCTGACCGCATGTATTTTTGAGCGGCTGTACCCTAGCCGCACATCCCTTGAGCGGCCCAGGGTGAACCGCACATGTGCCAGTCTAACCCGGTGTTTCCGTTTTGACTGATTCGAGTCCCGGGTGTGTGGTTCTCGAACCACGTGCCGACCCGTGGCCTGACGGATGTTGTGCACGTCGTCGGGGCCAGGTGTCGTGGTACGTTGGTAGTCCCGGGTGTAGAGTTCTCGACTCGTGTCACCGTGTGTTGACGTGTGTCATCGGTTTCTCCGAAAAGCGATCCCCGAGTGGGTCCTGTGTGAGGCCTTGGGCTGCGAGCCCAGTTGTCCAGTCTGGAGCTGGAGGCTTCCCTCTTTTCCTTGAGTTGGGCTGCAGCTTGGTGGGGTGCAAGTTGCCTTGGGAATCGTGCTTCTGTGCTTTCCGCGTGGGCCGTGTGTGTGGCCTTAGTCCTGTGAGTTCCCTTCCCAAGGGAATGGTTTCGGCGGCTCGTGAGCTGCCTCGGTATTCGTGCTACAGTGGTTTTAGACCTAGAGCTTGGACTAGATTGACGGCCTTGTGCTGTTGCGTGCAACGGTCTTGACCCCGAGTCTTGTGACTCAAGGACCGTTGGGTGTAGGGCGTCTAGAGGACTGTCCAGAGTCCAGTGACTTAGCGTCACTTGGGTTTTCTCGACTCTCGCGCAGGGTGTGTGCGCGGCTGTGGACTGTGAGTCCCGTTTCTTCTCCGACTGTGGTCATCGTGCGACGGTGCTAGTACGTGGGATGGTCCCCGTACTTTGTCGGATGCGGACGTTGTTTTCCGTTGACTTGAGAGTCTACTCCTTCAGTGACCCTCCACTAGTCGTAGCCTACTAGTACGCGTGTGCTAGTCGCACCAGGGAGTGGTGTACGGGCTTACCCTTAGAGGCGGTTTGTGGACCGGTTGCCGTCGGGCCCCACGTCTTGCAGCCAGAGTCCGGCTGAGGGGGAAAACCGGTCAGAGGACCAGACCAGGGACGCGCGGTCTGTGTGTGCACACGTGGTTGGGGGCGGTTGGACCCACGTCGACGGGCGTGACCCCAGCTAGTCACTTGTTTGTGGTTACTTGTACGGTGTTCGTGCCTCGGGTAGGAGCTACCACGTCAGGCAGTTCACTTGCGGTGCGGTGTAAGACGTCAGGGGACGCTACCGGCTGTGCTTCTAGTGGGTGGTACTCCTGTCGAGTACGGAGTGACAGACTATCAGTTTCCGTGATTTCGACCTTCGGGTTTTCGGTCGTGTTGACCGTTGAGTTCGGTTGTTTCGCCGTGGCGCGTGTGTTGGTTTTCGCGCCAAGGGTCTAATGCTAGTGGCTTTACCGAGGTTGGGTCTTGTTGTGCGGTACCCGCGATCGGATGGTCGGGGTTGCACCTTGGACAGCGTGTCCAGGTCGGCTGTGTCCGAGGGACAGGCCTCTACGGCGTGGTTGCCGTGTGTTCTTGCTTCGGTAGGTGGTACTAGTGTGGTTCGGTAGCTTCGTCTGCGTGACCGAGGTGTACCTTCCGGTGCAGTAGGAGTAGCTGTAGTGCCGAGTTTTTGACCGGCCACCGGTTTGCTGTTCCTGCTGTAGTTGTAGCTCTCCTTTCCGCTACCGCCGTTGTGTCCGGTTGGGGTTCCGCGGGATCCCTGCTGAGTCTCTGTTTTGGAGACTCATTCCCTGCTTTTCAGGTGTGGCGGTTCTTCCTCGTGGTTCGAGGGTGCGGAGCGGAGGTTCTCTGTTGCCAGCTTGCCGGGCCGAGTGTTCACTTGGCACGTGGTACGTTTTACTGCTTTAGACTGTACTTTCGGTTGGACTGGACTCTGTCGTAGCTGTTGCTGTTCTTTCTTTCAGCTTGTTGTTGTTGAGTTGTCCTGCTTTATTTCCTATTTCTTTGTGCCTCCACACTCCTTCTAGCCCTTCCGAGCCCTCCCGGCTCGTGGGCGGCGGTGCGAGTCTCGGGTTATCGGGCCTTCCCGGTAATCGGATTCTCGGGTCGTTACAAGGCTGCTAGGAGGATGCCCTCTAGCCTGAACCTCCTCAGGGGTCTCCGCCTCGGGGACATCCGTTGGCGGAGTATCTAAGGGTTGGTCCCTCGGAAGCCCTTGCTCGCCGACGACAATCCTTGCTGCGGCACCCACCTCGGGAAGTAGCGTGGGTCGAACATCGACTGAAGTCAAAAGATAGCAAACAGTCAGGCCTTGACTGAAAATAGAATATGCCAACAAGCCCTGCGGGCGAACTACAAATTACCTTCTACTTCTCGATAGGGCGTCGGCGAAGGCAAGTCGCGCTCAATAGGGAGCGAGGGGGCCTCTTCCCCTCTCTCCTCAGTAGCAGCTCCAGGTGCCGCCTCCAACCCGACAACGGCAGAGGTAGCACCAGCAGCTATTGAAAAGAAGAATGATCAGCCACATTGGTGAAAGTAAACAAACAAGCCAAGCAAGAATAAGAAATCACCTTCGCCCTCGGACCCTTGCGTCCGGGCGGCCTCAAATTCAGAGAAAGATGGAACCCGAGGAAGCGGAGTGGCGGACTCCTCTTCAGCAACCTTCCTCCGACGTGCTCTAGTAGCACGGGACTCTGCTCTCTTGGCCTTCTTGGCCCTACCAATAGCCTCCCTGACCTGGGATCGGGTTCGTTTTCGCGAGTCCCCAGGGGGTAATGGCGTTGTAGTCGGAGCTGGCTCCGGAATATTAAAATACGAAGGCTTCTGCGCCTTCGATATCAACTCCCTGCAATGCCGGGTCCCCTCCACTGAGAGACGAGCTGCAGAAAGCATATAAGTCAGAAGATGCACACTGACTGCAGAGAAAACAACCCCATGGCTGAAGAAGAAAACAAACATTACCTGGCAGCCCCGTATATCGAGGACTAAGCGGCCAGTAAAGCAATACTGGCGCCTTGTCCCGGGAAGCCGCTTCATGGATCAGCCAGCACACGTCCCCAATTGTTTCACTCTTATCCGCTAGTTGAGCCAAGTCTTCATGGCCACAGGATGATAAGTGATGATATAGACTCAAGTAGTCGAACCCCCAGCCGTCGACATACTTGAAAGATATCAGTAACTGATGGCTCCAGATGGCTTCTAACGGACCAGAAACTGAAAGCCCATGAGAATGAAGCAGGGCGAATATCCAGGGGGTGTTGGCATACAAGTCAGCCCGCCTGTCTTCCCTCCTAATGAAGGTCCGATAAGGATGAAATCTGTCAATCTCCGGGCGCCAGCTCGCCACAGTAGGAAGAGGTTCTTCCACTGGAAGGGGAATTGTCTGAAGAGCAACCCGGTCACTGCTGACCCGACACAATCCCCAGAGGGTCTTCACATAGTCATCCTTCCTGATTTCAGGCATCTTCGGGTCGGACTTGGATGACTTGCCCTTCACAACTTTCCTGGCCTCTATATATGCCGTCACCTCGGCATTGGACCAGGACTTCAGCTTCTTCAGATATGCGGGATCAATGTCCAGAATGGGCTCCCGCTGGGAATCTAGAAAGCTGCGTTCGGCAACGTGCCAGCAGTCTTTCCGGGAATTCCGATAAAAACCCGTTCGTGCATTCCACCACTTGATGAAGTCTGGAGTCACTCGGGGAAGACGAGCCGGGGTTGGCACCCTGAATGATACATCCTCCCGGCGATGAAAGTAATCCCACCATGTGCGGGCTTCCTCTGTAGTCGTCTGACCGGCCCGGTGCCTGTTTGGAAGATTGAACTGGGCCGCAGAAGAGGGAATTTGTTGGTCATACCCAAAATTCCGACTGAAGCGGAAAGGATAATACGGCTCCAGCCACAGCAAGCCGCTCTTTCTAAAAACAAGAACACTCGGGCGGATAGACAACGCCCAATCAACCAGTTCCGGTTCCAGGATGGGCCTTGTGCTCTTGCGCCCAGTCAACTCATGAATGAACTCCTCTGTCTCAAACAATCGGCACTGCCGCATCCTGTTTACCAGAGGACTAGAGCTGGCAGCCAAGCTCCAGAAATGAAGAACTCCCGGGGAATCTACTGGAACTGTAGTCAACTTCCCCCTGATGGCAAAAAGCTGATCCGCCAGTGAGGATGCTTCAGCACTGGCAAATTCAATCATCCGCGGCAGCGGGCGATCTGACTGCATTGACCGGGGAGCCGCTTCCGGGAATAGGGTACAGACCCAAGCATTAAAGAAGTGGAGGGGACCAACTATCCTCGAATTTCGGGGAATACGTGATTTGTGCAAATCCCCCAACATTTTGTATATGAGGCATAAAGCCACGGGGCACAGGGACAGCTTCGTCCCCCAAGCCATCAAACAGGCGGGGTAAATCGCCTCCGGCCTAATCACCGTCTCGTCCCCTTGGGGAAGGGCGAATGAACAAAGCCAATATGTTAAATACGCAGCACAATGCGTGACTGCGTCAACTCCTGTGGGGTTCGGGCCGGCCTGCCTCTCTCTCCCTGCGACAGCTGGATACGTTGCTTGGCGCCGGGCCCTCTTCTTCCGCGCCACTGCTGTCGGAACTACCGTGGGAAAGTCTTCATATTGCTGCTCCCCACCAAAGAAATACTGAAGCCATGTGCCCATCCGCACGCGTCTCTTCTCACCCGGCTTTCGCGCCTCCCGCGAGTCCAGCGTCAGGCGTAGCAAGGTGCGGTACGCCTTCATCAGATAACGATAGGCGAAGCCCGTAAAATATCTACCTTCGCCGTTCGTCTGATCCTTTAGCCAGTCTGGGAAGCAAACTTCTTCATACGGCTCTCCGTCTATCGGTAGGCCGCTCAGCTGAGAGAGGCTCCATAAATCCAATGAAGTCTCACCTTCCGCTGTGTAGAAGGTGTTGTACTCTGGGCAGAAGACTTCGATCATCCCACAACATAGACCTCGGGAGATCGGATATCTATACCGCGAAGCATATATGCTTTCGTAGACCCCGGCATGTACCAGAATGGGAGCATACTGTCGCAGCACAAAATCTGTGAATTCAACTGCTCCTGGTCTGAACGCATGAGCATCGGTGGCTTTGAGCTCTCCAAACCACCCCACTGAAATCTGATGCTTGAATCGGACCGCCAAGCAGTCCAAAAGAAAAGGCTCGTCCCGGTATCCCCAATGCAGCGGGCCGAGGAATAAACCATATACAGGCTTCTCCATGTCAACACGGCCAGCAGTTTCGTTCCAGCGAGCTGGTGTGTACTATGGTGCTCTCGTCAGCATCCCGGCCTCCGGAGACAGTTCCTGCACCCCTAGCACTGCTCCCCACTTCCTGGGCTCACCCGGGATGTACATGGGCGTACCGCAGATGACAGATTCGGCCAAGCTGTCTCGCTCCGCCAGCAGGGCCCCTTCAGCTCGGCGAACCAGGATGAAGTCACGCTTCCCACGAAGGTTGAAGCGCTCAAGAAAGGCCATCAGATGTTTATCTTTGGGATGATCCCGTCGGATGTCGTCCCTTCGATCATACTTAAACTGGTTGCCGTCTAGAATGAACAAGCGACTGGTGTCAACTGTGTCGGTCTCTGAGTCCGAAGATTCGGCCACTGCAGCTATATGTCTCAGCCCCCGCTCAAGGGAATGGACGTTCCCCCAGGTCACAGCAACCCGGGATGCGGAAGAAGAAGATCCAGATGCCATACTATCTACAAACCAACAAACAAAGGTCAGAAATCAGTTGATCAAAACGACATTTCTGACAAAATTTCGGCAGCACCTCCTCAGCTCGAGGGATTGCCAAAGAAGAAACGGAAGCCGTCCACAGAGGGAGCAGCCCCTAAAAGCAGCCATAGGCATTAAGCCAAGGCCAAATGGGACACCCGAGGGATCTAGCTCCGAGGACAAGTCCTACAAAGAGCCTCCCGGGGCCCGAAGAATGGGTTCAAAACCCGAAGCAATAAACCACTCAACTCACCTACTCACAGGCGAAAATCGCCCGAGCTCAGAGCTCACTCGGCGCCGCGGGAGGGAGAGAATGGAAGAGAGAGAGAAAATTTCGTCAAATGAAGGACTGTGAAGAAAAAAGGAAGAAGAAATGGACTTATAGGGGGGGCTCCACGGTCGTTAAAACGGCGCGCCCTGGGGCGCGCCGTTTTAACTGTTTGTCGCGCCGTTTTAAGGAATTCTGGCGCGCCGTTTTAACTGTTTGGCGCGCCGTTTTAAGGAATTCTGGCGCGCCGTTTTAACCCTTTAAGGCCGCGCCGTTTTAATAAGCTCATTTGCGCGCCGTTTTAACGGCCGCGCCGTTTTAACGGCCGCGCCGTTTCAACACGGCCGAACAAGTTTCCCGCCTCGTCCGACGGGCATCCGGAGCCAGAATTGAGTGCCGTTCGAGCTCTCGTCATCACACGAAGCTCATCCGTAGGCACTGCTGCACTCCTGCCTCGTTTGCACCACCCACGTCTGGGGGGCATTTGTTGGCACTCAAAATATGATCCCTGGCGACCAAGCCGCAAGGACAAATGATACGGCCCACTGAAGCACAGAAGCCGATGAAAATCAACTTATCGAGGGTCCCTCGAGCTGACGAAGCCCCAAGCCACCTTGAAGGGAACACCGGGGACCTCACCTCAGGAGAGTCAAAGTCAACCCGCAACCAACCGGCGGTGCGATCAAGCCTGCCCAATGATCCGGCATCGACTCTGTCATGCCGCTACCCCACATCCGACGTCCGATCAAGGACGACGGTCTACCTTATGATTCTCCGAAAGAGGAAGAATGCCCTCGGCCATCCACAACAAGGGGCCGGAGGTTCTGTCAGCAAGAAGATCCCGATCACCCGACACGGGTTCGGCTTCTCGCCCTAGTGAGGCCATTAGCGGCCGATGGACCGCCGTTCAAGGCGGAATTACCCAGGATGCAATGCCATCCTGCAAGGAAGCTTCGGACACAGGTCCGTCTTGATGAGAGGCACCAATCACAGTGCCGAAAGTCGTACCGACGGGACACCCGTGTGTCCGGACCGGAAGCACACGAAGTTCTGATCAAGGCCGTTCGTCACGTCAAGAGCTTCGTCAACACTCCGTCAAGGCTCCCCGAGAGCCAGGGGGAGAGGAACAGTCCACTGGAGTCTCCGGAACCATCCCCGGACCCATCGGCCTAGCCGTGCCTGGAGAACGGGTTAAAACGGCGCCCCTTAATACGGCGCCGTCGAACCGGCGCGCAAAAGCCAGAAGGGGCCTTTCCCCGGCGCCGTTAAAACGGCGCGCAAAAAGCCAAGGGGGCTGCTCCCCGGCGCCCTCAACCCGGCGCGCCCTTCTCCACCGCGCCGGATTAACCACATGCCATATATATGGCATGCCTGGAGGGGGATCCAACAGAAGGAGGCCAACAGAAAAAGAGAAGAGAAAAAAAAGAGATCGGAGAGGTCTCGGAATCCAAAGAGAAAAAAAGAGAATTAGAAGAAAGAGAGAGGTCCAGGGAAAAGGGGAGGAGGTTCTTCGTCTGAAGAGGTCCCCCGTCTAAGCTTCCCGGCGGCCGACATCCTACTCCATCCGAGCCCCCCGGAGTCGAAGAAGAAGACCGTCTGCTTGTTTGCCGAGGTCGGGTCTCCGTTTTTTTCTTCCGGTTAACCCCTCTATTCTTCTGCTGGTTTCCTCCCTCTGGCACAATGTAAGTGAGGAAGAGGGGGAGGGGCAATGATACGAGCCATTCCTCCCCCCTTTTCTCACCCCTTCTTCTGCTGTCTTGGCTTCGCCTGTAATGTTTTTTTTTTTTCGTTAATGAAACGGCGGCCGACCGACAACGGCGGCGCCGGAATTTGCATCTTCCGCCTACATGTATAGGTGTGTCGTCTGCGGATGAATGAAATGCGTTTATGGCCAATCTCGTGTGTGTTCTCTATTTCCACCTTTTTTTTCTGTTTTATTTAGCATGCAGTTGATGATCTCTTCTAGCGTGTATCTGCAACACCGTGTATCGGGTTTCTCCGATGTGGAGTGCGCCCTCGGGCAATATGGATCAGCCATCCCCCTCCCCCCCCGGGGTTTTCTCTCTCTTGCTTTGAGTCCGATGCAACGGCCGAATTCTGTGTTGAATGTTCCACCGGCCGGCGAACAGAGACGCACCTGTGTGCACATCTCTGTTTGTCTTTGGCGTTTCAATGGCAAACCCCATATGGGTTTCTTTCCGAATACCATGTGAATGTACATAGAACGGTGCCCCGGGCTATGCATCGATCCTGTACTATGACGGTGAGCAGCCTGCCGGACACGGGGGATCTATTGTTTTGACACGTTCTAACACATTCTGCTTATCTGTCAAACGATTCCATACCGCTTCCTGTTGTGTTAACAGCATTTTGATGGGAGTGTGTTATATAGCATCACTCCGGCATCCGGGGAGGGGGAACATTCTCCCGATTTCTCATAATAACTCGCTCGGTCTGTAAGAGCCCATTTGCCGGTAATGGGTCTCTGAGAACCAGTGAGCGCACATCAATTGGGTTAATCCCCTACATTTTAAATCCACGGTCCTTTATGGGCTTTGTGGTGGCCGTGGGTCGTGTGCCCCTCGTAGGCTTGCCTCGGGGTTTTCCTCCCATCTCGGCCGTCCCGATTCAAGTGTTGTGGTGACTCGGGTCGCGTGCCCCTCGTAGGCTAGCCCTCGGGGTTTTCGTTCCCAGAAATGAGTCGTCTCACTCACTCACTGTTACCCACGGATTCGGTGCCCCTAGCAGGCTATGCCTCGGGGTTCTCCCTTTCCGTCCGGGTCTTCGCCGGCCGCCGTTGTGCCACCCGGCATTTAGGGGTTTGCTCCGCCACGTGAGCATCCTCCGCTTCTCCCCGACAAATCCTTTAGGATGGGGAGATGCTGCCGAAATTTCGGCTCAAACGAGTGTAAACTCGGAGAAATTGCTGCGCTCGAGTGTGAACCTCGCGCGAACCCGTGACTTGGCTTTGAACGGTTTGGGACCGATCCAATGAATAATCAATTCAATAAAGTCCTCAAAACCCCCAAAATAATCTAATAAATCCATAAATAAATCAACAGAATCTCGGTTTCCGCAAAATCGGGCTAAAACGGCGCGATCACGCGTTAAAACGGCGCGGCCTAAAGCGGCGCGCCCTATCCGGCGCGCCCTATCCGGCGCGCCCTGCCCGGCGCGCCCCTACCTTCCACCGCGCCGTTTTAACGGCTTTTCCCCCTTTTACCTACGTTTGACCGCACCGTTTTAACCCCTTTTACCTACGTTTCAGGGCGCCGTTTTAACCATTCCAACCCGTTTCTTCGCATGCACTGCACCGGTTTCGTTCCGAGTCGTGTCATCGTATAATTCTAATCCTTTTTCCTATTCATGGGATGATTTCTCATACTAATCATAGAATTTCATAAGCTCTTTGATTGAATAAATTGAATAAACTAGCTTTTCAAGCTTGAATCGATATGTCTCGAATCTTTGGCATCATGATTTGGCCCAAGCATTCGTGTCTCATTAATGTATGCCCGAGTGGGTGCACCCTTGGTATATCAAATGACATTGTCAGAAGGCCGGGTTATACCTGACCGGAAACCTTGTCACGCGTGAAGGCGGCTTCCGGGCCTAAGTACTCCGCCATGTACCAGGCCCCACCTCAATAAACCCTGCGTATTCGGTCATGACATCTTGCATGATTGTTCGCATGCTCTGTATCTTTTATTCCGGCTTCGACAGCCCGCTATCTCGGCAACTAATCAAAGGTGTTCCCTCCTCGTGGGGGATGTAATTAACGCCATAGCCTTTACGGTATGGCGGACTGCTGGTCCCGACCGAACCTCACTCTCGCCCGATAAGGGTCAGAATCAGCTCATCATAAATCGTCACTCATGTGACTGGCACGCCCGTGTCGTCAATCAGTCAGTTGATTACCAGTTAGTCAATTGATTGATCGACCCGCGAAATAAATGAATGAAAAATACCAACGAAAAGGAGCGAAGGAAGAGACGGTCGAAACAGAGAGGTGGGATGAGTTAACCTTGCGTTAAAGGTTTTAACCCTATCCAACCTCGAGTGATATATCCCGACTCCCAAACTTGAATAACTCACTCACCCATAAATAACTTATCCTAACCTGTCTTATTCTATTTTCAAAGTAGCCTAAGAGTATGGCTGTCAATGGGTCGGGTCCAGATCGGGCTTAGATCAACCCGACCCTGATCCAACTCATCGATATTAAAGCTCAAGTCTGGATCGGACCTGAGCTATGCCGGGCTGAGTTAGGCTGGACCCCACACTAATAAAAAAATGTAAAGTCCGACTAAGACTCCGTCCTACATGAAAATTTAAATAATAATAAAAATAATATATTTAATAATATAAAAGTTATCATCTTATTAAATTAAGTAGAGTTTTGATGTTAAATACTTAATTTATTTGAAAAGAGGGCTTTTAATTTGTTTAATTAAAAAATTAATATAATTTTAACTAAGTACTTTTTAAATTTTGTAAGAAGAAAAAAATGGGTGGACCGCAGTGGCGTGCTCGCAATAGAGGACTTCCCCAGCGGCCCAACCAACCCAAATGCGACTTCTGCAATTAATGCGAAAAAGCTCACCGAAGACGTGAATTGTTGTTGCAAGGTGGAGGCTCACACCGCTACAATTTTTGGACTTGGGCCTACACCGTGACTGTCTGTTGGCAGTCGCATGCTGGACTGAGACTGTTAGAGATGGGCTCGGAGCGTTGGTCCTCGACGGTCGATTGCCAAGTTGGGCTTTATTGGGTAGGTGAACTTTCCCCCTCACTAGCTCAATACTCCTGAGTAGCAAAGATGCAGTTGAAAAGAGACGAGGATGAGGGGGAGCACGTGGTGAAAGTTGAAGAGAAGAGGATAAGAGGAAGGAGTGGAATATTTACGTGGCCCCCCTGCAGATTAACTTCCCATGACCCATGTGCACGAAGAGAAGGAGAAGATAAGAGTGAGGGGGTGGTGAGCGGACCCGGGGGAAGTGACCACACTAAAAGCACCCGGTGCCTTCCAAGGTTGTCTTCTGGGGTGGTGACAAGATCGATCCACATGGGGGGGGGGGAGTTGAGCGGCGTGCCCCCAGAGCTAGAGGGCTTCCCCCGCTGGGCCTTGAGCCCATTAACTGGTGGCACAGTTGGGTGGGTCCCATATAGTATGCTGTCCTTTTAGCCACCCAAATTAAGTCTCAACATATGTATGGAGATGGATGTTACAAGCCATGAGACATGAGAGAGAGATGGATGCCAGCATGTGCGAGAGCATCAGAAAGAATGGGGGCCTCCCTCGAATTCATGTTGGTAAGGATAAACGAAGAAGAATATGCATGCAGAGAGAACCGTACGTACGTACCTTCATGCCAACTGCAGGTGTATATGTCCTAAACCTATATATAACCTTCATGCACTCTGGAAACGTTGGTCCATAATAATTACCTAGTCTCCCTCTTGTACGTGATCAAACGTCGGCCTCGCTACCGTCAGGAAGATGGTGGAGAAGTGTTCCATGTCCTTGTTTTTATTTATTTATTGACAGGACTCGCATCTCTTGAGAATTAAATATAAGTCAAGAACGATCACGTCTCTTCATCAGAATTGAATATAAGTCAAGTAAATTTTCTTCTGGAACCAAACTCTAGACCTCGCTGCAATGAAATAACAAGCTAGATCTTTAATTTACCGAATTCTACCAATTAGTTCGGGGTTCTCAAACCTTCGCTATCATCCACCATCGATCATACGGTGAATAGTTGACGTGACTTTCGTGTTTCACATCCTTCCTTCCCTTGTGACGAGTAATTTGACGAATTAGAAAATCCCGAGCTACTGATCAGGTAAAACTCTCCCCAAATCTCCGGTTGGTATTCTACCATCTGACCCACCTCGAGTCCTCAAGGATAGTTGATCCCTGCCTCAGAGCAATCAGACACGTACATACCATACTTTGGAAATTGTTGTAGACAGTAAGGAGTAGGAAAAGCTCAACGGCCACCAACCTTTATTCATACTAATTAATAAGCAAGGTGGTGGGTACATGCATATATGTTCTGATGGTCGACAGAGAACAGAGCACAGCGCCCAACTTCTGCTGGGGGAATCCTTATAGTAGTATCAGTACCGCGTAGTAGTGACCGATCGAGAGGAATTACTACGTACAACAACAACTAGTCTTCAGCAAGCATGGTCGCGGGAAGGATGTTGGTGGAGTCCTCATCCCTCACCCTCGCGAACACAACTTCATGTGCATTAGCCTCCGAGCCGACGGTCAGAAGCCTTTTACCGTTCACGTCGTGGACGACCACGGTCGAGCAGCCCTTGCGGCAGGCTCTGCAGGGGCAGGACTGGATGATGTAGGAGGGGAGGGCGCTGGACGACTTGACTATGGCGAACCGGCTGTCGTGGGGACCCATTTTTAAGGACGCCGTTCCACCGGTGGTGATATATCCCCCATTCTCCCGCCACATGGTGGACTGCGGGCACCGGCTGGGGCGGGGGAACAGGATGTAGACCAGCTCGGACACCCGGACGACGCCGCCGTCCTCCGAGGGCACCTCCGGGAAGAACATGAGCGGTTCCCCGTTCTGCACCTCGGAGAACCTCTGGACCACATTCGGCGGGCAGGACCCGTTCAGGCGGGACATCCGCAGGCCGCCGCCCCTGGCCCAGATGCTGGGCAGCACATAGTACTGCCGCCCTTGCTGCAGCGCGTTGCCGTCTCTGTCGAGGACGGCTTCCTTGGTTTCAGCTCCGGCGGTGGCCAGCAGGACGGACAGGACCAGGAGGAAGACGGGTTCCATGCGTTTGGTCTGATCAGAACTACTAACGGGTTGTGTGTGTGTTTTCCTGACGGGCCAGGTGGTGGGTATTTATGGTGGTTCGAGGAGTTTTACCATGCAGTACGTGGTAATTTTTCTCCGAGTAACGCTGTGCTACCCACCGTCTCTCAGTAATAAAAAAACAGCCAACCGACCACGTGCCTCAATTACTTTGTCTTCTTATGAATATAATGGTAACAATAGATGTCATGTGACATGTCATGTAGTATAAAAGACAAAGGGCGTGGATAAGAACATCGCACCAACGGTGTCATTTCCTCCACCGCCGCAACATCTCGTGAATATTTTATAATTTTGTTTAGATAAGTTAATATCATAGATGCAAAAAATATTCTATAATTCTTAAACACATAGTATTTGAACTCACAATCTACTCTATTTAAATCAAAATAATTAACCATCAAGATGTGTATATCAGAGTCACAGGTCTTAAGGATTGCAATTTTGGGTCAAGTCTTTCGTTGTTTCACTAGATTGAGTACATGGGGTCAGAATTTGGTTTGATATGAACTTACTTCAATTTGATATATATAATTTAAGATTCGTCCCAGAAAACTATCCCAATTAGCTCCTAATTAATATAACCACTCCACTTCCTTGCTACTAATGACAGTGGGATGTCATAAAAGTAAGGAAGAATATCCTACTAAAATATAATTTTTTTTATTTTGTTGATTGAGTGCAAGATGTAAATTTTTTTTACCAAAATATTAAAATATGCATAATTTAAAAAATTTATGTTCGGCGAAACATCTAACTTCTCCTTTAGGGTCACTTTGATAATAAAATAAGACGAATTAGGATGAGTTATTCACGGATAGATGAATTATTCAAATTTGAGAGTCGAAATATACGACTCAAGATTGGATAGGGCTTAAGACTCTTAACCTGAGATATAACTCACCCCGACCCCATCCAGATTAGATTGTCCTAAACTATTATCAAAATGTCTATTGAGATTTTTGCATGCATACTCTCACTATAGAGAAATTTTGGAATTAATGGAGAATAATTGAGGATAATGGAGGGGGTACATGGAGTAGGTATAGCTATGATTGTAGGAATATATATGTAAATGTATTTCTTAAAATTAGTTTCATAACATTTTGGAATCAAGAGTTATGCAAAAGAAAATTAAGATACATTCTTTGGGAGATTAGTGAGAGCCCTCCCTTCATAGCACAGCAAGTTTAGCCTAAACTTGAGCGTTAAATGACTATAATCTCTTCAAAAGGTGTTGTTATATTTACAACTTTTAACTAATTGCCCCGTGACTCCCGAGAGAGAGAGAGAGAGAGAGAGAGACCTGGGTGGGTTGGGCCAGGTAGTAGTTTGGTCTGGCCCAAATGAAAAGAGGCCACCCCAACCCAAATCCAAGATTGTGAATGTGGATGGGAATTATTTCTTCTAAATATGAATACTTTGGCCAATGAGACGAGAGAATTATTTCTTATATGACCTCAAAATTTCTGCATCAACGAGCTGCATGATCTTTCGCTTGTGCCCAACACTAATTAGTACCTCGATCGAAACACCATCTGACGCAGCCACCTCCGAAGGACAGCATGTGTCAATGGAGAGAGGAAATGTAATTCTCAATCGCATTCTTCACGAATTAGTGTCCGTCGTCTGCCCCTTTTATAGAGAGGCAAATTTTACCAAACATAGAAACAGACAATCTTTGACCCTAAACTTCCATAAAAAGAAAATTTTAAGTAAATTCCATATAAGGGTCTCTTTGAAAATAGGTTGGGATAACGTATTCGCGTCTCTAAGTGCGAATACGCTACCCGCCTCCGATTAGCGCTCCGCCATTGTGAGGAGGGCACATGCGAACCCCACTTTCTCTCTCACCAGGTATATGTACGTTCCCACCTATCCTATTCCAATACAAATGGACACTGATAACTGAGACTTCAGAACCAAACTCGAGACCTCGCTACAATGAAATAACAAGATCTTTAATGTACCATTCTACCAATTAATTCGGGGTTCTCAAACCTTCCCGATCATGCACCATTGATCATACGGTGAATAGTTGACGTGACTTTCTCTTGTTGGTGACGAGTAATTTGACCATTTAGAAATTAAATCCCGAGCTACTGAACAAGTAAAACTCTCCCGAAGTCTCCTGTTGGTATGCTACCATCTGACCCATCCCGAGTCCTCCAAGGATAGTCGATCCCTGCCTCCGAGTAATCAGACACGTTCAGAGAGCATACCATACTTTGAAAATTTTTGTAGACGTAAGGAGTAGGAAAAGCTAGACGGCCACCAACCTTTATTCATACTAATTAATGAGCAAGATGGGTACAGGGTACATTCATGTTCAGGGTACAGAGAACAGCGCCCAACTTCTGCTGGGGGAATCGTTGTGACCGATCGAGAGGAATTATTACGTACAACAACAACTAGTCTTCAGCAAGCGTGGTCGCGGGCAGGATGTTGGTGGCGTCCTCATCCCTCACCCTCACGAACACAACTTCATGTGCATTAGCCTCCGAGCCGACGGCCAGAAGCCTTTTACCGTTCACGTCGTCGACGCCCACGGTCGAGCAGGCAATGCGACAGACTCTGCAGGGGCAGAACCGGATGATGTAGGAGGGGAGGGCGCTGGACGACTTGACTATGGCGAACCGGCTGTCGTGGGGACCCATTTTTAAGGACGCCGTTCCACCGGTGGTGATATATCGCCCATTCTCCCGCCACATGGTGGACTGCGGGCACCGGCTGGGACGGGGGAACAGGATGTAGACCAGCTCGGACACCCGGACGACGCCGCCGTCGTCCGAGGGTACCTCCGGGAAGAACATGAGCGGTTCCCCGTTCTGCACCTCGCCGAACTGCTGGACCACATTCGGCGGGCAGGAGCCGTTCAGGCGGGACATCCGCAGGCCGCCGCCCCGGGCCCAGATGCTGGGTAGCACATAGTACTGCCGCCCTTGCTGCAGCGCGTTGCCGTTTGTGTCGAGGACGGCTTCCTTGGTTTCAGCTCCGGCGGTGGCCAGCAGGAGGGACAGGACCAGGAGGAAGACGGGTTCCATGGGTTTGGTCTGATCAGAACTACCAATGGGTTGTGTGTGTGTGTTTTCCTGACGGGCCAGGTGGTAGATATTTATTGTGGTTTGAGGAGTTTTACCGGGTGGTACGTGGTAATTTACTCCCAGTAACGCTGTGCTACCCACCGTCTCAATAATAAAAAACAGCGCACCGATCACGTGCCTCGATTACTTTGTCTTCTTATGAGAAATGCATGGTGACAATAGATGCCAGCGGCCAAAAAAAAAAAAGACAAAGGACGTGGATAAGAAGAACATCGAACGAACGGTGTCATTTCCTCCACCGCAGCAGCTAGCAACATCTCGTGAAATAAAAATTTATCGCTCCTTTATAAATAAGTTAACAACAGAGATGAAATAAATCTATTAACTCTTAAACTCATAATATTTGAACTCACGCCCTACTCCGTGCAAACTAAAATAATTAACCATCACGACGTGCACATCAGAGTCATATACAAGTCTTAAGGATTGCAATTTTGGGTAAAGTCTCCCGTTGTTTCACTAGATTGAGTACTTAGAGTCAGAATTAAGTTTGATCTGAACTTACTTCAGCTTGATATATGTATAATCTAAGATTCGCCCGAGAAAACAACTCCAACCTTTGGCTCCTAATTAATGTAACCACTCCGCTTCCTTGCTACTAATTATGACACTCTGGGATATCATCGAAGTAAGGAACAACATCCTACTAATTAAGATATAATTTTTTATTTTCTGCCTAATTCTCCCAACCCTGACTCCTTCTTTGAGCATTCTCCACGTTACCGAGTATTCACCTGATCACCGTTTATCATCTCCACTCTGTATACTCTTGACTCTCTCTCTCTCTCTCTCTCTCTCTCTCACCTTGTTATTCTCTTCCTCATTTTTGACTTAAGTACGTATCAGAATATTGTCTCTTGATATCACTCTCGAGACTCTTTCTAACACTTAGTCTGATGGTTGTAATTTTTTTCAAAGTATTTAATCACTCTTTCTCCTTTCAACAAATCTTAAACATATAATACGAGATAAAAATAATATTTATATTTTTTTACATCGCATGTGAGAAGGAGCAAAAAGTAACCCCTTTTACTGGCTGGGTCATTTTTAAGTGTAGATTGGGCAGGGGTCGACCCCAGGGCTCTTCGACATAGGGTCGACCCTCTTCGACATAAAACTTACGAAAATCATTGTATCTCATTCTAAATCCCTTGAAATTTTATCAAATTATCTCTCATTGTTTCCTAGATACATAAGGATATTTTTAACATTTTTTGGGAGGATATTACGAGTCTTTTGATCACTCTTTCATATGTATGGACATGAGCTCTGAATTTATGAATAAGAATCTTAACGTGTTATTTTTCTATCTTATAAGAGAAGAAAAAAGAGGGAGTGAGGCACGTCGCGCGACGCTGCTCATCTGGATACCATCGTGATCGAACGAACCGACGGAGATTAGCCGTTAGATATGAGCAATGACAGAGACGTACGTACAAGGCCACGAGGAGATGCTGCGTGGGCTGCATCGGCGATTGAAAAGAGATGAGGATGAGGGGGAGCACGTGGTGGAAGTGGGGAGAGAAGAGGATAAGAGTAAGGAGTGGAAGATTTACGTGGTCCCCCCTGCAAGATTCTTCCCATCCTCCCACGTGCATTAAATAGATGGGGGAAGAAGATAAGGAAGAGTGAGAGGAGGTGATCGGACCCGGTGCCTGCGGCGGACCGCACTTTGTCTTCTCATGAATATCACGGTAACCATGGATGTCATGTGACTCGGGTCACGTTGTAAAAAGAGACAAAGGACGTGGATAAGAACACCGTACCAACGGTGTCATTTCCTCCGCCGCAGCAGCAACATCTCGTGAAATAAAGATTTATAATACTTTTGTAAATAAGTTAATAACAGAGGTGAAAGAAAATCTATAACTCTCTCATTTATAAACTTATACGATTTTAACTCACAATCTCCTTCGTCCAAAATGAAATAATTAGGTACCAAATTATGAGTTAGGGTTCAAAAATTTACAAATCACCCTCAAGTTTCGTTAATTAACCCTTGAGTTGGTGCTTCCCCACACGTACGTACCCTCTACAGCTAACAGATGACAGTGAACGCAACGGACTACATATCTTCTCCCAAGTTTTGAAGAAACCACTTAACGTGACAGTGCATGCGTGTGGTCCGGACGGATGTAGTGCTGACACTCAAAATTGAATGGCTATCAAGATGTTTAAAAGTCCCGCTAGAGGAAAAGTTAAGCCGAGCAGTTCCCGACGGCGAGATTACAGTATAACTTGGTAGCTGAGGTGACTTAAAAGTCATGATACGGCGTTAACATTTTTCAAAATAGTGATACAACGTCGTAATAGAAGATGTCGGATCAACTTAAATTTACGTCCACGAGGGACGAACAAGTCCCAAATTCTAGTAAGTCATGGCACTTTGAGACATTTTTCCGCGGATTTGACGAGAGGCGGAGGTGTTTGTTGTCGTTTTTCCGGTGTCTTGGCGAGGAACTTATCAAGGAGTCCTCTGCGGACGACGTCCTCGATCACGTCCTTTAAGTTGATGCACTCGGTGATGTCGTGGTCGCGGTGGTAGCGATAATATTTCTTCTTGCTCCTCGTGCTCGGATGCGACATCATTCCAGGAGGTCACTTGAGGAATGATTCCTCACGAATCTCTATCAGGATCTGGTCGGGAGGAGTTGTTAGAAGTGTATAATTGCGGTAGTTACCCCTCTCTTTCTCTGGGCGATCGTGGCGATCTTGATCTCGCCGCTCCCGCTTATTCCGCCCTTCATGTGGCGATTCAGCGGACCTCTTTCGGTCGGACCGTTCGGTTCCGGCCGCACGGCCCAGGCTGTTGTGTTCTCCTCGCACCGCGCGTGCTTCTGCGCTAGGGCGGGGAGGTCGGTGAGGGTCGTCGGGACCGCTACTCCGAGCGCTTGTCGGAGGATGTGGTCCTGCGTCCCCTGAGTGAGTGCAGTGGTGGCGATGCTGACGTTAAGATGTGGGATCCAGTTAACACGTACCCGTTCACCCCCTTATTTATATTGGATGGAGGGAGAGGGACGAGGTGATGACACGTGGGGCTGCATTGGCAGTTGAAAAGAGATGAGGAGGAGAGCACGTGGCGGAAGTGGAAGAGAGGAGGATAATAAATGACGAAGGAGGGGAAGATTTACGTGGCCCCCTGCAAGATTCTTCCCGTGCGCCCACGTGCATTAATAGACAGAGAAGATAAAGAAGAGTGAGGGGTGACGAGCGGACCAAGCGAGGAGACACACACCAAAAGCATCCGGTGCCTTCTGAACAGTGTTATGGGAATTAGACTGAATTGACGGGTCAGATCGGTCCTATCGTCGATCGATCTACATATTGATTTGATTACTATCGGTACGATCTAAAGCTAAAAAATTAGACAAATCAAACGAACTATGGTTCGATCGGTAGATTTATTTGATCTGATTCACTTTCTAAATAAATAATTTAAATATTTAAAATAATATTTATGCGTGAATAAAATTATCTTACTGTGGTTGATTTGTTATTATTTATCATTTTATTTTAGATAGATTTGAATTTTAAAATTTAAAAGAGCATAGATGTCAATTGTGAAGAGTGAAGATCAATTTTTTATTACAGAATTTCAAGGACAATTTATTTAACAATGTTATTGTTATTTTTTTACTTGCATAATTACATAATTATGAATAATAATTATACATGTATCTTTTCTTTATTTGATCATTATATCTTATTTCTTATTGTCTTGAGCTATATAGAATCATTGTTTCATACATAACATAATTTATTATATTTTTTAAAATATAATATATATTTAAAATTATTAAAATCTTATGACATCATAATTATATTACGATGACGTCACGGTTCAAATCAATTCAATTGAACGGTCTAATCGGTTTAAACTGAACCAACTTAATTATAAGTCGATTCAATTATCGATTCGATTCTGATATCGTTACTTCAAAGACCGTCATCTGAGGTGGTGACAAGTTCCCCAGGGGAGGGGAGTTGAGCGGATACCGCCATGGTGCCGCACCCATGCGCCAGCAAGCCCATGCGAGTGCGTCGCATGCGCTGGACCACACTGGCTTACTCGGACTAGAGGCCTTCCCCAAACCGGCCAACCCAAATAAGCACTCGTTGGGTTTTGAGTCCATTAAAAGACTTACACTTCAAGTTAAGATAATTTACGAGTCACTCTAAAGAATTTTAAAAAAATAAAAAATTTAAAATTACTAAAGATCCATCCAGAGTGTGCGACACACTGTGTGTGCGCAGCAAATTAATCTTTCTCATGTTTGCCGCCGTATACTGGCGGTGGAACCTTTGTCTGTCCTCGGTTGAACCTCACAACAACGTGCTGCTTGCTAGTCTTCGTATTTTAAAACCTATGGCATCGATCGGCCACATGCATGATCCGGTCCTGCCCCCAGTACCATAGCTGCCTTCTGTGTTAGCATGGAAAGTACGTACTGCTGGTGTTATATCTATACCGTGAAACGAGATCTTTTCATCGTTCGACCCAGAAATTCGAGATCCTCAAGCCTTTCATGATCATCTACGATTCATACGCACGATGAATAGTCGATGTGATTCTCGAGTTTCACATCCTTCTTTCCCCTGTGACCCACGTACGACGGTAAACTCATAATATTTGAACTCACACCCCACTCCGTGCAAACTTAAAAATAATTAACCATCGAGAGTCATATATATATATAGGTCTTATGGATTGCAATTTTGGGTCAAGTCTCCCGTTGTTTCACTAGATTGAGTACTTAATTAGGGTCAGAATTAAGTTTGATATGCAAGATGCAAATTTTTTAACCGAAATATTAACATATACATAGTTTAAAAAATTTATGTTCGGCGAAACATCTAACTACTCTTTTGGGGGTCCATTTGATAATAGAATAAGATGAATTAATTAAGATGAGTTATTAACGGATACATGAATTATTCAAATTTGAGAGTCAGAATATACGACTCAAGATTAGATAGGGCTTAAGACTCTTAACCCGAGATATTAACTCATTTCATCTCTCTCGCATGAATATATATCATACCCTAGTTACCTCGTACAGGATATGTATCAAACTAAAAACATGAAAATTCAGAAATAACTCACCCCGTGCCCATCCAGATTAGATTACCCCATTGTAAGAATATATATGTAAATGTATTTCTAAAAATTAGTTTTATTACATTTTGGAATCAAGAGTTATACAAAAGAAAGTTATGACACTCTTTTTGAGAGAGTTGGGCCAGGTAGTAGTTTGGTCTGGCCCAAATGAAAAGAGGCCACCCCAACACAAATCCAAGTTCGTGAATTCGGATGGGCCAGCCCAATTCTTCAAAATATAAATAGTTTGGCCAATGAGACGAGATAATTATTTCTCATATTACGTCAAAATTTCTGTATCAACGAGCTGCATGATCTTTCGATCGAGACACCACCTGACGCAGCCACCTCCAGCAGCGCCTAGGGTTCAGAGACGAGAGCGAGACTTAGGTGGAGATTAATTTTTTAGTTTGAATGGAGATTAAAGATGTCACATCATTGGCCATCTCCCGATGATTCTAGCATCATTATCTTTCATAAAATCTAGAAATATTTGAATTAACCACGTGTTAAGTGAGCAACTCAACTGCCACCTTCGCCGAGGGTGGTGGTATGAACATGTCCGAGCTACCAAGTGAACGGGTCCGGTTCACCACATGTGATACATCCATACAAGAAGACATCAATTAAAGAAGACCAACTATATATATATATATATATATATATAGTAGACCAACTATGTACACATATATACCCTCCCAGGCACAGATACAGCAACATTAACCAGCTCTATCCCGGCATGCATTAGAGACGTAAAGAGGGCTAGCCACACACAAAATGCAAGTCAGCAGGAGAAGATTAATCTGCTTTAAAAAGCAGAGAAAGTGTGAGCACCTTAGGGCGGCTTTGATAACCGGCTTGTCGGCCGGTTATCTCAACCGGGGACAGGTGGGCCCCTCCTCCCTCTCACCTCCCTCACACATACGACCTAACCGGGGTCGGGTATCTTAATCGATCCTTCGGGGTCGATTAACTTACCCTTACCCTGTTATCAAAAAGTGTCTTAATGTGTTTTGCCTTTTGAGCACCCTTAATGTGGTGGCAGAGACTCAAGTCTCCGACCGAGGTTCGAAACTTCATGGGTGCATGTTCATATCTCCGAAAATTTATCAAAAATGTTTTATTATTTATTACTCCTCTCTATGCCTTGACGAAAATTAATAAAGTTTGATTGGACTCCGAAACACGATAACACATTCCTTTTGTTGGAGAGGAAGATAAGTGAGACGTCAGTCCTTAATTATCTTGCCCAATTTACAGTGACCTTTTGAGCTTCAGACGTACATGTCGGGTTATGCTACGAGGGGACATCTTGATGCAAGATGGTCAACCCATGGCATACCACTCAAATATGTTCCCAAGAGCTCGAATGAACTACCTAAGATATGACAAAGAGTTGTCGGCTCTACACCAAGCATTGAAGCATTGGCGTATCTACCTAGTGGGGAAGGAGACAATAGTGCACCCTGAACACCGGCCGCTGTAATATTTAAAAACTCAGTCATAAATATAGCAAACTCGTTACATGAAATAGATGACATACTTGCAAAAGTTCAATCTCGTGATCAAATACAATAAGGGCACACAAAAAAAAATGGTGGATCTACTATCTCGGCCTCAAATTGTATGACTTTGTTTGTCCATTTTTATGCAAGTCCAGACGAACCTCCATGATGAGTATGTCACCTTAATTATAAGTCGTCAACCTTGATTTTTGGGATATGCTTGCGGATATTGAGGCAAGAAGGCCCACCAAACTTGCCTTGCGAGGCGAGCTCCAATACAAGGGTGAATAGTTATGTGTATCGGAAGCTAAAGATCGTGTGCGGCGAATGCAAGAAACGCACACTTCAAAGGTGGCTGGCTACGAACTTCAGAGTGAACAAAACACTGCAAACTTGCAGCGTTATGTGTACGGGCCACGGATACAGTAGGACGTGGCCCGGCTTGTAAAGGGTAGTATATTATGTAATACGTCCAAGCCCACTAATCCGACACATCCATGGGAGAGCATCTACATGGATTTCCCTGCTTGTAAAGGGTAGTCTATTATGTAATACGTCCAAGCCCACTAATCCGACACATCCATGGGAGAGCGTCTACATGGATTTCTTATGAGGCCTTCCTAGGACACTGTGAGGACACGATTACCTTTTTGTGATAGTCGACAGATTCTCGAAGATGGTGGTACTCGTGCCCTACACAAAGACGATCACTAGCGAGGAAATAGCGTGACTGTTCTTCTAACATGTTTGGACTTAGTTCGGACAGCCAAGCTCAGTCGTGTCCAAGCGTGATATTAGGAAGTAGCGCGACTGTTCTTCCAACAATTGCAAAGAGCCTATCAAGGAAGTAGCGCGACTGTTCTTCTAACATGTTTGGACTTAGTTCGGGCAGCCAAGCTCAGTCGTGTCCAAGCGTGATATTAGGAAGTAGCGCGACTGTTCTTCCAACAATTGCAAAGAGCCTATCATCATCACAAGGAGCATCATGATTGACATCGAGTCAAAGGTGGCTTTCAAGTTGGTGACCTTGTTTGGTTGCATCTCGAGAAGGAATGACCGAAAGATGTTGGAAATACTTTTCCATACAATTCATTATTTTAGTTAACAATAAAATAAATAAATAATTAATTATCCTAGCATTTGAGGTTACAAGTTTAACCTAAATACATGTCTCCTACAATACATGGGATAATTATTAAATTATCAAGATATAAATACAAAGGCAAAAAGGGCTGGGTAAAGCATAATCCAAACTCCACCACAAGTAAGAACATATAGGCAGAACAAGGTCCCCTCGGGTCAGAAATATATCTATGCACTCACCACCTCACTAAGTCTTCGTCAAGATATGGAGTGCACATCAACTTGGTTAGATATTAGAAACAGATTCTAATCACTGTAATCTAAGATGATATAGTTAGGAATCCCAACAAAATGCCACAAATTAACAAGGAGCATAGAAGGAAAAAGATTTATGCACCAAGGCCAGAAGGAGTTTCTAGACCTTAACATAAATTTGAACACCATCTAAAAAAATTCTTTTAGGGCTGCACAGAATCTCCGAAATTAATACTCAAACCATAAGTCCTGTGAGACAAGTATTGCCCTCAATGTTTAGGGTACATTGATCTGAGATGTAATGTGCTCTTATATCTATTTTACCTTAAACAAACAGAAGAATATTTCAAGAAAGACGAATAATTACACTCTTCAACACAACGATATAATACGAAAATACCTGGAAAGGTTATCATAAGACAAGAGAAAACACTTAAAAGATACTGCCTTCATCAAAAAGATTTCGCCCAAGAGCTAAAATGTTAAAGTAGAAAAATTAGTAAAAAAAATAAAGCTAAATAAAGCCTAAAAAGTAGGTATAATATCTTCTGAAACAGATATGGGTGAAATCTTCTTATGTCCTGACATAGGCAGAAGATCATAAAAAAGATGGTCGGTGAATTGCTATCTTAAAAATCAAAAAGGAGATTGGCAGAAGTCTAATATGACTAAGATACATAGATTGTTCGCTACCTTTAAGACTACAAATAATTTAGACAAAAGACATATTTAATTGAAGTAGGCACAACTCATGTTACTTCAATATCTTTAAGAAGACATGTGAAAATAACCAAGATAGCCGCATAGGCAGACTTTCGCCTATCCTAGGAAAACGACAAAAGGAAAATATTTCTTTAACAAAAAATTTAGGCGATCTATCGCCTATCCTAAGAATAAACATAAATAACTTATCCAACATGCTCTAATGTAGACATAGGCAAAACTGTCTCTTAAGTAAAAAAGACAATATGTCTCACTTCAATCTCGATGACACTAAGATGTGTGTCCTCACCAAATTGAAAGATAATTAATAGTCTACAATTACATGAAAAGGTAAATACATACAAATACGTTTAGTCAAAACTAAAAGAAGTATTCATTCATATAAACATTCCATGGGTATAATCTCATATATAAATTTATGTTGACCGACTTGACTAGCCCATCTTATGCATTTAATGCCAAGTATCTGTTAGATACTTTTTGCTGGAAATGTGTATAGCTTATGATTACATTAAATGTTTAGTAGTCGTTACATACACACATAGTAATGAAGCACAAAATAATATATATAGGGCGGCATTCAAATGGTGCCAGCACTATGTGAACGCTTCCATGGGGTTGTAATCTAAGCCGTTCAATTCACGTCAAAAGAATCTCACCATTCATTAAACTAAAATCAATCTCCCTGTTAACAACCCCCGCCCCCCCTATTCCCCGCACTCCTTAGATTCCCAACCAACCCCCTGTATTCCCCGCCCTCCTCCTGGGATTTCCCAACGGCACGAGCACTTCACAGGGAATACACTGTAGGATCTTCACATGAAGCTACTGGGTGGGTGGGTGGATGTGTTGGGGTGCTCTTGCTATAGTAGCAAGCACGTCCCAACATCTTTTTTTACCCCATGGACCCAAAATAGGGAATATGCTATGGGATTAAGCTGGTGGGTCGGTGGGTGGGTGGGGGTGCTCGTGCTACAGTAGCAAGCACGTCCCCAGCCTTGGAATATGCTCCCAACTATAATCAGAACTTGAAATACGCAACAGTAGCAATCACATCCCCAGACCGTCTCTAAACAAGGAATACGTTGCACCAACAAGGTAAGCCGGTGGCATTTTTTTTAGCATGATGACAACTTTTGTCAACATCAGGAATTTTGTATTTTCTGCATTGGCATCTTTAATGGGTAGATTGATGCGGTGCCTCTATTTTGGAGTTTTCATAGTTTCATATATAGTTATCTAAAAGCACCCTCCACAGCTGACGTCGTCTCTAAACAGTGAACAAGCTGCAGCTGCAAGGTACCCTCCATTGAAGCATTATCGGGGTGCTACTTATGTAGTTATGTGCACAAATCTTTGTGAAGGGTGCTTTCAATAAAATTATAACAATTTTTTGTCTATTTTTTTGTGTATGGACAGCCCAAATTAAATAAGATGGATGAAGAATTACACATACATCTCATTAACGAAGAATGTGATAGCTCAGTGATACGATGCATGAACAAAGTAAAGAACTTGGAGAATATATTCTCGAAGCACCTGAGCAATTACAGCCAAAGGTAGGAATACAATTTCAATCTCTCGTTGAAGCTGAAATTTTTCACAATGAATATGCCAAATATTGTGGGTTTAGCACGCAAAAGGGTCATGCAAGAAAGTTTGATCACAACAATGATTTAAGGGAGAAGACATGGGTGTTCGCAAAAGAAGACAGTAGAAAAAAAATGGATCGAACATGCAGATAGGAAGAGGAGGCCTAAATAGGAGATAAGATGTGGTTGTCCTATGAAATTGAATGTCGGTGAAAAGAAGGGTTCAGAGGCTTTGATTGTGATGCAATTTATAGACAAACATAATCACATTTATATAACCCCAACTAAGTCTTTGTAATGCCCTGCTATTTTATAGCATTTTATTTGGTTGTATAAAAAAATTGTGTATGTTTAAATGCTTAAATTACATATTTTATTATATTTATTTTCAACATAAAAAAAGAGAAAGTTTAAAAGTTAAAGAAAGTGAAGAAAGGAAAGAATCTAATAAATAAAGTTTTAAACAAAAATTATAGAAGGTTAATGATTTTATAAAAAAAAATTTAAAGGCTTGAAAAAAATGAAAGAAAGGATGCAAATATAAATATAAAAAAAGAGAGTTAAAATTGAAAAAAAATTAAAAAATTAAAAAAAGGTTTTGGGCGGGAGTCGCCCAGGCGGCCGCCCGCGTGCGCGCATGCGCGCTCACCCGCGGGCGGGCGGGCGCGGGCGGGCGTCGCCCCCCCCCCCCCCCCTTTTGTTTTGCCGCTTTGCGACTTATTAAAAAACATTTTTTTTAAAAAAACCTTGTTTATTAGTTAGTTAATCTACTTTCTTTCTTTAGTCAAATATCACATGCTATATGCATAAAAAAAAAGAAGAAAAATGAGGGTTTGTCAAAAGAAGTTAGGTGGATGATTAGGTGGAGTTTGAATATCAAAAGTTAAGTAACTAATATTAAAATCATTATTTTAATATCAACCATTGATTTAAATCAATGGTTAGGATTTGATTAAGGGAAATGCCTATAAATAGAAGGGCTAGGGGGGCTCATTTGCCCCTATTGCTGGCTGGGTACGTGAAGGGCTGAGGCAGAAGGTGTCAAGGTCTTTAAGGAGAAGTTTAAGCATCATTAAGGTAAGGGATTAGTACTTTATTCTCATGGATTAGCATATTTAGATTGGTTTAAAGTGTGTAATTAGTATATATATATGTAGTTAAGTCCATAGATCATTATTTCATGATCTGTGACCATGTTTTAGTCCGATTAGTATTAGATCATTAATATTAAAGCATGTAATTAAGGATAAATCAAGTGATTAATGTCTTATAATTAGAAACGGTGTAAGATAAACTTAAAAAGTTTCCAGAATCATGAAATATGATGTTCTAAACTTTCTGTAAAAAATTTCATGTCTGATTTAATTTATTATTACGTTTATGAATATTTTAATATTATCCTTAATGTGTTCAATTATACTAAAATATTAAAGGGATGATATTAAATCACCTAAAATTTTAAGAATGCATCGTACTGTGAATGCCATGTATAGAAAAATTTTCATAATTTATAGATCACGATTTTTTATTTTAATAGATTTTCATACATGATAATATATATAAATAATTATATACAAATTACAGAAATTAGAGATCATGTTCAAAAAAATATTAAAATTTCACTGAAATTTTCTTACATTACGTTTGTTGTATTTTGAAAATTTTAATAATTACTGATGCCTGCAAGTAATATTACATAATTTTTGATATTTTAATAGAAGTGTAAAATTAGAGGATAAATAGAAATACGGTATGAAAATTATTGAAACTTTACCAGAATGTAAAAATGCATGTTAGAACTAAGTGATGAAATTTTTACCTTAGTCTGATAACAGAATCTTTAATAGTATAATTACCCATGTTTAAATAAATGATTAGAAAATTAAATAAATATTAATATTCTATGAAAAATTCTGAGAATATTACAGATTTGATATATAGTACTTTTAAGTTAGTTTTCAGTATATTTTGGTCATTAAAAGTGTTCTGGATAATTTTATCTATTTAAAAATTATTATTATAAATTATTATAAATTTTAGAAACTGATATAAAATTTTATAAAATAGACTTACTGAATGAAAAATGATGAAAATTTTTATGTATGACACTTCTATCTGAAACAACATTATGTAAATTTTTAGAAATTATCTGATCATTTTGGATATATTTAGTTGATTTATTACTCATGATATATTTTTCTTACTTAGTGTCAAAAATAGTAATAAAGTGTGAAAAATAGTAATGCAGTGGGAAAAATAATAAGAAATTTCAAAATTGATATTTCTATTATGTATGATGGTTTTACGAATTATGGTGACTTTTATAGTGTTGTGAGTAAATTTAGTTAATTTTCCATGTATAGGAACATTTATACAATTCTTAAAAAAATATAAATTCCTACATGAAATATTATGAAAATTTTTTTGTATAATGTTACATGTAAATGTGATTTGAATTAAAAATTTGATTAATTTCAGAACATAATAACTAAATTTAGTTAATTTATGATATATGTTGAAATAGATGTAATTCTAGAAAAATTTAAATTACTGCATACAAAATTTATGGAAAATTTTATGTGTAATGTTACATATAAATATGATATGCAGAAAAAGTTAAATGATTTTCAGAACATGGTAGCTAAATTTAATAAATTTTTGATACATGTTGATATACAAGTAATTTTGGAAAATTATAAACTCTGTCTGAAAATTGATGGAAATTTTATGTTTGGATTCTTTCTGTAATTATATTGATTCCCTGAAATTTCAAGGTATTCTTATACATGTAAACAGATTTAGTAAATTTTGATATATACATATGTCATTATATTTGAATAACTTGAAAATTTCAGAAAAAGAAAAATGATTTTCAGTATTGGTATATTAATATTCACAGCAAGAATATTGAGTGGCATGTGTCCATTTCATATAAGTCATATTTATATTTTTTACCGTACCGTTAGTAATGTCAAATGGACACTGCCACCATAGGGGGAGACTGGAACCAAACTATAGAAATGTCCCTATGGGGAGGTTCACACTGTACTGGCCCCGATAGTAACGGGGATTGAAATCCTGGAGGTGGACAAGTATCATTGGTTAAGGTGGAGAGGACTTCTCCCGGTTCTGTGCAGTAACCAAGACTCATCACTATTTACCTAGGTGATCGAGTATCGACTAACTGTCCTTCTAGTGATGGTTTGGGCACCGTGTCCGACTATTTATACCACTGTTATTGTTTATTGAAATGAAATTGAACAACTGATACTGCCTACTGAATTGATACTGAATTACTTTTACTGTTCACTGAGTCGTTATTTATACGACTATTACTGTTACTGAATCGATATTGGAACTGCTTTTACTGTTCACCGAAACTATTGTTATTACTCATTTAACTGATATTGAAATTATTGTTGTTACATTTTTACTGTTACTACACGGTAAATATTCACTATTAATGAATCTCCAATATATCAAATGGTGATTTGGAAAAGGGCAGATTATGTATGTCTGGATCCTATCACTATGCGTGAGACTACTCCGCCTAGTACTGGAATCATTCTACTGGTAAGTGAACTGAATTACCTTGCATAGTAATATTTACAAATGTTAAATTATCAGTGATAGAATAGAGTTTTATTTGTAAAAGGTTAATAGCATGACTTATGATCACTTTGTAAAATGAAATGCCGTAAATCACTTTAGGTGTGCTCTTACATGTTATGACTGGGGACTATGCTAGTCTCTTACTGGGTCTATTCGTATACTCACCACGTTGAACATTTTCAGGAGAAGCGGTAGAGGAAAGGGAGGAGTGATCTCGCAGTGTTCTGACCGCGTCTTGGAATTACTTCGAGTTATTATCTTAGGTAGTTGTGTTATGAGTTGTATTAGTGATGTTAGAAAAAAAAAGTGTGTGAAATTTGGATTTGTAATAAAAGACTTGTGAAATTGTTATCTTTATTCCTATGTATGTGGATGTAGTCTTTGACTATAAGCTGATGAATTGAGTATTTTCATTTCCGCTACAATGATATCTCAGTGTTTATGTGTAATTCTCAATTGTAATTGTACCGCTTGGGTTGTTCTCACTGTGACGTCTCGATCGGGATCCGACGCGAGTCTTTACGACTGGACCGGGTCTCCGAGTCGGGGCGTCACAGTCATACTACCTACCGTCACATAGGTGATTTTCTGACAATCACTTGGATGTTTTGAACCATATGCATAGGGCAAGGATCGGTTCGTTAAAAGCCCTAAATTTTTTTGTTAATGAAGCCGGGGACCATGAGAATGTAGGTTTCCTCAATAGGGACATACAAAATGCTAAGAAAGAAACGATCAGAGAGATATGGCAGCGGGGCGCAAGTAATTTTGAATTATTTCAGGATGAGGCATAAAGAGGATATTGAATTTAGCTTCGAAATTTAAGTTGATGATGAAATGCGACTAACATCTTATTTTTGGGCTGACTCCAAATCCAAACAAGACTATCAGACTTTTGGAGATGTCATATGTTTAGACATTACATACAAAACAAATGAATTCGACATGCCTTTTGACCCATTTGTTGGGGTAAATCATCACCGACAGAGTATATTATTTGAGGTCGGTCTATTATTTGGAGAGACAATTGAGTCTTTTGAATGGTTACTTCGTACATGGCTAGAAGCTATGGGCGGGAAACAACCAAAAGCAATAATTATAGATCAAGATCTTGCAATTACTGCAGTCGTCGCTCGTCTTTCTAGCAAGTGAGCATCGCTTCTGCATGTGGCACATTCTGTAGAGCCTGAAAAGTTCTCTCATGTCATCCATGCCCATCAAGAATTCAATGATATATGGAAAATTTTTATCTATAATACTGTTTCTCATGAAGAATTTGAATCGCTCTGGTCTAAAATGGTGAGTACCTATAAACTTGAGGAGAATAGTTAGATTCAAGATATGTAGAATATTATTCATCATAAGTGGATCCCAACTTACTTAAAAAATATATTTTTTGCGGGAATGACAACAATTCAAAGAAATGAGGGAATAAATTCTTTCTTAGATTTCTTTGTGAACCACAAGTCAACATTATTAGACTTTGCTTAAGGGTACCAACAATTAGTTGACAAACGAAGGAAAGATGAAAGTAAGAGGATGCGGCCACAGTATAAGCCACTCCGGTATCATCTACACCTATTCCATTAGAAAGTGAAATTGCTAAAATTTATACAAGAAATGTATTTTATGAGTTCCAAAAGTAGGTGAAAGAGAGTGCAATTTTGTTTGCACAATTAGTTGAAAAAGATGGTGAACTAAATCGGTATAGTATGTATGAATGGAGATAGAAAGACCGAACATACAATGTGTATTGGAATGCTAAAGACCAATTTGGGGGGGTGCTTGTGTCGAAAATTTTAATTTAATGAAATTATTCGCAGTCACTTGCTCACTGTACTGAAGCATGAACGTGTAATGAAAATCCCAAATAAATTTATAGTACTCAGATGGACACCTCATGTTAGGGCTACAAGTTCATCTAAAATTCAAAGTTGTAATGAGAATGTTGTTGAATCAACTCTGAGACGTCGAAATAATATAGCCCGTATCATGAGTTATCTATTGACGGATGGGTCCAAAACTACCAAGGCATATGAGACATGTATGTCTCATCTAGAGGCATCGACTAAAGCTGTGCAAGATACAAGTAATGAAGCACGTGGTAGCACTAATCAAGTCAACGAAGAGTTGAATTTATATCTAACACAAGAAAGTCATCAAAGAAGAGTTAACATCATTTCTCATTCGAATGAAGAGGATATTCTGTTTGTGACGCCCCGACTCGGAGACACGGTCCAGCCGTAAAGACTCCCGTCGGATCCCGGTCGAGACGTCACAGTGGGAACAACCCAAGTGGTATAATTATAGTTGAGAATTACACATAATCACTGAGATATCATTGCAACGGAAATGAAAAATACTCAATTCATCAGCTTACAGTCAAATGACTACATCCACATAGATAGAAATAATGATAACAATTTCACATCTCTTTATTACATAACCAAATTTCACACACTTTTTTTTTCTTTTACATAAGACATAATTCATAACGTAACCACCTAAGATAAAGACTCGTAGTAAATCTGAGCCACAGTCAAAACACTGCGAGATCACTCCTCGCTTTCCTCTACCGCTTCTCCTGTAATTGTTCAACGGAGTGAGTCTACGAATAGACCCAGTAAGAGACTAAGCATAGTCCCCGGTCAAAACATGTATCAACATATTCAAATGGTTTACAGTAATTTATTTCATAAGGGCATTCTATTATCATTTGACAAAGAAAGTATGTACATTAAAATTTATATACCCATGACAAAGTAAATAAGGATTCATCATTTATAACCATTAACTAATGATTCCAGTAAAATATTTACCATGAGGTAACAGTAAAAATGTAACAACAGTAAATTCAATATCAGTTGAATGAGCAGTAACAATAATTTCAATGATCAGTAAAAGTAGTTCCAATATTGATTCAGTAAACAGTAATAGTCGTACAACTAACGACTC
The DNA here is from genome assembly GCA_022559845.1 of Amorphophallus konjac. Taxonomy (NCBI): domain Eukaryota; kingdom Viridiplantae; phylum Streptophyta; class Magnoliopsida; order Alismatales; family Araceae; genus Amorphophallus; species Amorphophallus konjac. The sequence continues at coordinate 5,421,225 of CM040120.1, forward strand.
AGTGAACAGTAAAAATTGTTCAATTTCAATTCAGTAGGTAGTGCCAGTCGTTCAATTTCAGTTCAGTAAACAATAACAATGGTATAAATAGCCAGACACAGTGCCCAAACTACCACTAGAAGGACAGTCAGTCGGTACTCGATCACCTAAGTAAATAGTGATGAGTCTTGGTTACTGCGCAGAACCGGGAGAAGTCCTCTCCACCTTAACCAGCGGTACTTGTCCACCTCCAGGATTTCAATCCCCGTTACCCTCGGGGCCAGTACAGTATGAACCTCCCTATAGGCGCATTTCTACAGTTTGGTTCCAGTCTCCCCCTATGGTGGCAGTGTCCATTTGGCATTACTAACGGTACGGTAAAAATATAAATATGACATATGTGAAATGGACACATGCCACTCAAAATTTATGCTGTGAATATTAATTTACCAATACTGGAATTATTTTCTTTTTTTTCTGAAATTTCAAGTTATTCAATTATAATGACATATTTATTTAGTAAAAATCACTAAATCTATTTACAGATATCAGAATGCCTTGAAATTTCAGGAAATCAATATATTTATAGAAATAATCAAAACAGTAAATTTTCACAATTTTTCATAAAGTATTTAATATTTTCACAGAATTATCTATAGTCCAATTATACATCAAAAATTCATAATTCTGTTATCCAAACTCATAATAGATTGCAATTTTAGGAATCCAATACATTTACAGTAAAGATCAGAATATAAAATTTTTATTTTCTTTCATACAGCAATTATATTTTGTTTCTGAAATTACTTATACTCTAAAATGCAACATAATTGACTAAATTTAGATAATAAATTTATAGAATCATGATACTTTTACAGGAACCTACAATTGTCTGTAATACTGCATAGAAAAAGTTTCATAATTTTTAATGCAGGAATAACAATTTTTACATAATTATTTTAATTACACAATACATGAAAAATTAACTAAATATATCTACATCACTTTAAAATTTACAATAATTTGTCAAACTATCATTCATAACAGAATTATTATTCTTCAAATTTATCATTATTTTTCATGCTGTATTATTATTTTTCACACTATGTTACTATTTTTCATAATAAGTGAGAAAAAGATATCATGAATAATAAATTAATTAAATATATCCAAATGATCAGGTAACTTCCAAAAATTTACAGAATGTTGTTTCAATCATAGATATCATATGTAAAAATTTTCATTATTTTTCATTCAGTATGTCAATTTTATAAATTTTTATATCAGTTTCTAAAATGTATAATAATTTACAATAATAACTTTTAATTAGAGAAAATTATCCAGAATATCTAAAATGACCAAACTATACTAAATCTTAATTTACAGATGTCACAACATCACTTCTGTGATTTTCTTTGATTTTTCACAGAATATTTATATTTATCTAAATTTTCTAATTAATTATTTAAACATTGATAATTATACCAATGGTGATTCTGTTATCATAATGAGATGAAATTTTCATCAATTAGTTATAACAAGTATTTGAGTCTTCTGGTAAAGTTGTAATATTTTTCATGAATTATTTATAGTTTTATCAAAATTTTACACTTCTATTAAAATATCAAAAAGTATCTAATATTTCTTGCAAGTATCAATAATTGTTGCTATTATCAGAATTCATCATACTAAATATCAGGATCATACTGTAAAATTTTCAGACCTTTGTGAACATTATTTCTAATTTCTATAATTTTTATACAATTATTTATACATTTTATCATGTATGAAAATTCGTTAAAAATGAATATCATGATCCAGAAAGTATGAAAATTTTTCTACAAGTGAAGCTCATAGTAAGATACCTTCCCACAATTTATTGTGATTTAATATACTCCTTTGGTATTTTTGTATAATTTAAACACATTTAGGAGAATACCAGAAAAATCTATAAACGTGAAAATAAATTTAATTAGACATGAAAATTTGTGCAGAAAGTTTATATCATCAGGTATCATGATTATGAAAGTTCTATCAAATTTTCATACACCATTGATTATTTTAACATATTAATCACTTAATTATCCCCTTAATCTCATGCTTTAACTTAATGATTAAATGTCAATCCAACCCAAATAAAATTACAGATTAATAAACCACGATCTATGAAGTTAAACACCTATATAGATGCTGATTACATATCATAAATCAATCTAAATATACTAATACATGCTAATCTAGGGGAATAAGTATTAATCCCTTACCTTAAAAATGCTTAACCCTTCCCTTAATGACCTTCAAACCTTCTGCTCATCACCTCACGTACCCAGCTTCTAAAGGATGCAAATGAAGCCCCTAGCCCATCTATTTATAGGGGTTTGGGCTTAAACCATCATAACCCTCCATTTAAATCAATGGTTAGGATTTAACCAATTATATTAATATTATTTACTTAACTTTTTGACATTTAAACTCCCCATAACATCCACCTAACTTCCTTTGACTAACCTGCATTTTTTTCCTTTTTTTTTTATATAATACATGTTTTTTTGACTTAAGGAAGGAAGCTTAATTAACTAACATACTAAAAGACAAAAAAAAATTAAAATTTTTTTTAAAAAAAATATTCGGCCGCATTAGCGGCCGAAAGAGGGGGGGGGGTGGCGAGGCGGTGCCCGCCCGCGCGCGCCTGCCCGCGTGCGCGCGCACGCGAGGGGCCGCCCCCACTCCTTTTTTTTAAATTTTTTAAATTTTTTTTCATTTTTGACCTTCATTTTTTTTATTTATTTATACATCCTTTCTTTCATTTTTTTTTGTTTTAAGCCCTTTCAAATTTTTTTTCAAACTTAGTAACCTCCTATAATTTTGTTTATGACTAATTAAAACATAATAAATAAACATTCAAACATTTAGATGTATAAAAATTTTAAACAATTAAATAAACTATATAAAAAAATGTAGGGCATTATACTGTTGGATCCTCACGTGGTACAAACTAAAGGTCGTGGAAGTAATAAAAGATTTAAATCTGGTAAGGAGGAAAAAGTGAGGCACTGCAAAGGTTGTGGAAAGATGACTTTAGGACATGATAAGCGCAACTGCCCAAGTTTAAGGAGTGAAGGCATAGAAAATGAGAGTCCAAGGTACGTGATTTAATTTTGCCTATTGATTTTAATTTCAAATGTCTAGCTTCTACATTTATTGTTTTGATGAATTACGATAATATTCTTTGTGTCGAAATGAGAAGGGGAAGTACGAGAGGTCGCCTTAGAGGACGTGGACGTGGGGTGGCTGACAATGTAACGTAGGTTATTTTTCTAAAATGAAAATTAGACGGACTTATATCTTTATTGGGTCTTGACTTTATTATTGATTTGTGAAAGATCTGCACATCCCCTTACTAAATGGACAAAGGAGTATCTTGGAAGATGCTTTTTTTAGTGAAAGAACTTTTGTAAGTATATCAATTATTAATTCATGTGTTTGTTGTACACGGTCTTATAATTCCATATTATATCTTCTTTTAATCATTGTGTCAATATGCAGTTGAATGGGGATACATGCAACTTTTTCCAATTGCATGATCTTGTGATTACACCAAGGAAAAGAGAAGATTTTTTGGCATGGTCATGCAGATACATTTTAAGCTGTATAGTCATGATATCATTATTATGACTCAAGAGTTGTGTTGTATTTAAGTTTTACGGTGACATGAAGTATTTAATTTGAGAATCATGTAATGAAAGAACAGGTTAGAGTTGGCCGTGTATTTAATTTGAGAATCATTTGACATGAATTTATCTTTACATATTTCAAGTTATGCATCTATTTTTATGTTTCCTGAGTTTGGAGTTGACTGATGTATTCCTGTCACAAAACAGTTAATCTGGTTTTGATTAAAGAAAAGGCCCAGTTCACCTCTTGAATACAAAGTAAGACCATAAATCTATTTTATAAAATTCATTTAAAATAATTTTAAAATAAAAAAGAAATGAATACAATATTGTAATATATCACAGTATTACTTCATAGTGAATAGTAAATTACGTATCTCCGTGTTTCACTACTGATGAAGACGGGTTCCATGGATTTGGTCTGATCAGAACTACTGATGAATGGGGTGCGTGCGTGTGCGTGTGTGTGTTTTACCGACGGGCCAGGTGGTGGGTATTTATGGTGGTTTGAGGAGTTTTACCACGTAGTACGTGGTAATTTTTCTCCGAGCAGGAGGGACAGGACCAAGGACAAAAAACTGCCCACCTACCCCGTGCCTCCATTATTAAAAAAAGACAAAGGACGTGGACAACGACATCCAACCAACGGTGTCATTTCCTCCACCGCAACAAGATCTCGTGAAAAAAAAATTTATAATTCTATTATACATAAGTTAATAAAAGAGATGAAAGAAAATCTTTAACTCTCAATTATAAATATAAAAGATTTTAACTCACAATCTACTCTATTTAAATCAAAATAATTAACCATCAAGATGTGTATATCAGAGTCACAGGTCTTAAGGATTGCAATTTTGGGTCAAGTCTCCCGTTGCTTCACTAGATCGAGTACTTAGCGTCAGAATTTGGTTTGATCTGAACTTACTTCAACTTGATATATATAATATAAGATTCGTCCCCAGTAAACCATCCCAACCTTTGGCTCCTAATTAATGTAACCACTCCACTTCCTTGCTACTAATGACAGTGGGATGTCATAAAAGTAAGGAAGAATATCCTACTAAAATATATATAATTTTTTATTTTGTTGATCGAGTGCAAGATGCAATTTTTTTTACCAAAATACTAAAATATGCTAAATTTCAATTAAAAAATTTATGTTCGGCGAAACATCTAACAACTCCTTTAGGGTCACTTTGATAATAGAATAAGAATAATTAGGATGAGTCGTTCACGGGCGGATATACGACTCGAGGTTGGATAGTACTGCGGGGCTTTCATTTGACGGCCATTTAATGGAGAATAATGGAGGGGGTACATGGAGTAGGTATAGCTATGATTGTAGGAATATATATGTAAATGTATTTCTAAAAAATAGTTTCATAACATTTTGGAATCAAGAGTTATACAAAAGAAAATTAAGATACTTTCTCTGGGAGATTAGTGGGAGCCCTCCCTTCATATTTGTAATTTTTTTCTTTTTTTTATATGTTTGGTGGTACTATTCACGTTCGAAAAAAAACATAGCACAGCAAGTTTAGCCTAAACTTGAGCGTTAAATGACTATAATCTCTTCAAAAGGTTGTTATATTTACAACTTTGGCCAATGTGAGAGAGAGAGAGAGAGAGAGAGAGAGAGAGAGAGAGAGAGACCTGGGTGGGTTGGGCCAGGTAGTAGTTTGGTCTGGCCCAAATGAAAAGAGGCCACCCCAACCCAAATCCAAGATTCTGAATTTGGATGGGCCAGCCCAATTCTTCAAAATATAAATACTTTGGCCAATGAGATGAGAGAATTATTCTTATATTACCTCAAAATTTCTGCATCAACGAGCCGCATGATCTTTCGCTTGTGCCCAACACTAATTAGTACCTCGATCGAAACACCACCTGATGCAGTCGCCTCCAGCCGCACCTAGGGTTCGGACAAGAGAGAGAATTAGAAGGAGAAGATGGAAATTAAGGAACAATCACCGGAGGAAGGACGACGGGTGTCAATGGAGAGAGGAAATTTATTTCTCATTCGGGATTCTTCACCAATTAGCGTCCATCCTCGGCCCCTTTCATAGAGTGGCAAAATTTACCAAAAATGGAAACAGACAATCTTTGACCGTAGACTTGTATAAAAAGAAATTTTTAAGTAAATTCCACGAGCGCCTCTTTGAAACGGGTTGGGATAGCGTATTCGCATCCCTAAATGTGAATACGCTATCCGCCCCCGATTAGCGCTCCGCTATTGTGAGGAGGGCACGTGAGCCCCACTTTCTCCCTCACCAAGTATCTATTACCACCTATCCTATTCCCATATCAAAGAGGCACTAATAACTGAGACTTCAGAATCCTTCTTCAGACTCTTTGGAGAACATATCATAATAATAATATGGCATCATGCATTGCCCACCACTTTAACGGCCGTTAGTAAATAGAAATTAATCTTTTAGTTTGAATGGAGATTAAAGATGGCACATCATGGGCCACTCCCGATGAAGATGAATTGGGTCAAGCCCAATTCTAACATCATCATTATCTTTCATAAAAGCCAGAAGTACTTGAATTAACCACCTGTTAAGTGAACAATTCAACAGCCACCTTCACCAAGGGTGGTGGTATGAACATGTCCGAGCTAGCTAGTGAACGGGTCGATCCGGTGCGCCGCATGTGATACATACATACGAGAAGACATTAATTAAAGAAGGCCAACTATACATATATATATACATGGTAGACCAACTATACATACCATCCCATGGACAGATACAGCAACATTAACCAGCTCTATCCCGACATGTATGTATCACCATATATACATACACAGTAGAGCACGCATTGGAGATGTAAGAGGGCTAGCCACACAAAATGTAAGTAATTAGGAGAAGATTAATCTACTTTTGAAGAGAAATTAAGTGGGATAGCTCCTTCCTCGAGTGATAGATAGGCTGCACTACTTTATAAGTTTCTGGCAGCCACATACATATATAGGAGATGGAGTGATCTGATCAATAAGGCCTGCTTTGAAAATGGGGTAGGGTAACCTATTCGAGCTCGGGAGCTCTAATACGTTACTCGACCCCAAGTAACTGTATTGTGTGTGAGAAGCAAATGATGTGAGACTCGCATTTCTCCCTCACGAGGTTAGTTATTGTAACTCATCTTAACTCAATATTAGGGCACCTTTGACATCCGGGTAAGGGGGGTGGCTAACCGACCCCGAAGGGTCGATTGAGATAATCGACCCTCGGTTAGCCGATTGTGTGAGGGGGAGGGCGAGCGGAGGTGGGGCCCCTCGGTTAGCCGGTGTCGGCTAACCGAGGGACCAAGCCGTTGTCAAAGACGGCCTAACAAAGTGGGCATAGGAAAGTAGTAGGTTCTTGATTGACCCTCGAGGATTCTGCTTACAGCATCACGAAAGAGCAATTCTCTTGGAGAAATGTGATCAACATCTACGGCAAACTCTTTGAGATATATATACGACTAGGAACGATGGTGAGCATGCTAAATATAGCACCCTAAAAATAGGCGATTTAAAACATGTTAACCCACTACCACGAACGTGTGTGCCCAAAGGAAAGCGACTTCCTCCGATCCATGTTGAGTAGAGATGCTTCTTAAGCAGCTCATAGAAGTTCCTAGTTGGATTATCTCATCATCTATAAGACCTCCAATCCTCCCAAATGAAAGCGACTTCCTCCGTGCATTTAGAATTATATGAGGTCAATGAATCTTCTCGGTTTAAAGCAAAGGAAATACAAAGATGGAAGCTCCTCGACTGAACAAACCATCAAATTTGCTAATCACATAATTAACTAGACAATTCTAGTTTTGGAATTGATTGACCCAGCAAACAAGGGAAGGAAAAAGAAGATAAATGGGAAAGTTGTCACTTTGCAGATCATTTTCCAAGTGTGTGATGTCCGAAAACTTGTGGTGATAGACTCTTAAAGACTTCTTATTATATAGAATTCATTTTAACCAAAAGACTCAATGCCGTAAGAAATTTGAAAGATGTGGAGATATTTAAAAATAATAATAATAAATATCTAAAAATATTATTTTTTTAAATCTATGATTAATCAAATGGATGCATGTGTACTATAAAATAGTTGATTAACTTATATGACTGACTTTTACTTCTAACGTGCACGTTGTAGTTGATATTCCATTGATAAAGTATAATGTATGCACACAATCAAATACAGATGGGAAAGTAAATATACATTTGAAAGTGAGACATAAATCTATGAGGAAAAAAAATGAAGTAATAATCGATTATCTTAAATTTTTGTGAAATCAGATGTAATCATAAAAATTTTACCCAGAATGGAGGTTCTAGAGGCATCGAGAGAGATGAGATTAAGGTCGTAAAAGAAATAGTTACCACGGCGACATCCTAATCTCACGAAGATTTAATGGGTAGAAACAACCTTGATAGGTGACTAAGCGGAGCACTAATTAATTATGCCCCCATCCCCATGGCGTAAGTGCTTATTTAAAAGTAAGAGGTAAGAGTGAGTTCTATACTCATAAAGAATTCAAGATCCAAGAGACAAGGTGATAATTTTGCTTATTACACTCTTTGTAGAATTCACTGACGTGTTTAAATTTTCAACAACAAATCTCAACAGTTTATAACCCATGACAATATATATATATATATATATATATATATATATATATATGATTAAAAAATCACAAGCACAATGTAAATACACATTTTGTTTGCAAGAGTCCACCCTTTGAATATCTCAAGAGACTAACCTAGTATATCTCAAGAGTCCACCCTTTGAATCTTAAAGTCAACGTTGATGAACCTACGAAGTCAACGGTGATAAACACACGCGTAACACGCTTGCACTCACCTTCGTGCACAACTTACGAAACCCACACTTGCAGTCTTAACATTTGTTTTTATATATACACAATTAACACGTACCCTCTCACACCCTTATTTATATTGGATGGAGGGAGAGGGACTAGGTGATGACGCGTGGGGCTTGCATTGGCGGTTGAAAAGAGACGAGGAGGAGGGGGAGCACGTGGTGGAAGTGGAAGAGGAGAGGATAATATGACGCGTTTGGAAAAGATGTAGGAGAGAGATTTTGAATTCTCCAATAATTAAAAGACGAAGGAGGAGAGGAAGGTTATGACGAGTGGATCCATTGAGGTGATCATGCCAAAAGCACCCGGTCACTTAAGAGCAGTGTTATCATAATTGAGTTGAATTGACCTGTTCGAATATTAATTTAATTAAAATTGATTTAATTTAATGTTAAAAATTAGATAAATAATGATTCGGCCGATAAATTAATGTGACTTAATTTAGGTTTTAATAAAATATAAAAAAAATCAAATATTTAAAATAATATGTATATGTGAACAAAATCATCTTACTATTAATTTGTTGTTATTTATTATTTTATTTTAGATATATGTTAAGATTTAAAATTTAAATAAGTATAGATGTCAATAGTGAAGAGTGAATATCAATAAAATATCACAAAATTTTAGAATCAGTTTATTTAACAATGTTCTTATAATTTTTTACTTGTTTAGTTATATAATCATGAATAATAATTATGCATGTTTTTTTTATTTTGATAATTATATCTTATTTCTTATTATCTTGGGTTATAGAATCATTGTTTCGTGCATATTATAATTTATCATATTATTTAAAAATTATAATATATATAATTATTAAATTTTTATGACATCATAATAGTTCAAATCGATTCGATTGAACGGTCTAATCGATTCGAACCGAACCAAGGCCACGAGAAGATGATGCGTGGACGCGTCGGCGATTGAAAAGAGACGAGGATGAGGGGGAGCACGCGGTGGAAGCGGGAGAGAAGTGGACAAGAGGAAGGAGGGGAAGATTTACGTGGTCCCCCTGCAAGATTCCTCCCATGCCCCCACGTGCATTAATAGATGGGAAAGAAGATAAGGAAGAGTGAGAGGTGGTGAGCGGTCCCGGGAGGTGACCACACCAAAAGCACCCGATGCCTTCCAAGGCTGTCATCGAGGGTGCCCGCACTCGAGGGCTTCCGCCAGCGGGCGAGCCAAAAATAAAAATAAAAAAAAAGATAATGGCACCGGCGGGGAATGGGTAGAGGGAGGGCGAGGACCGGCGAGGATGGCGACGGCGAAGACCGTGTCTAGGACGGCGATGTACCTGCGGCGACGGTGATGTACTGGCGGCGACGACGAGCTCAGGCGACGACGACAAGGACGCCACCGGAATGAGGGAGGAGGGGCGTCCGATGAGACGGCGAGCTACCACGACTCCGGCGGGGACGGCGATTAAGTCTTTCATGACCATCTACGATTCATATATACGCACAATGAATAGTCGATGTGATTTTCGAGTTTCACATCCTTCTTTCCCCTGTGTCGACCCACGTACGGCGGCAATTAAGGATAGTCGATCCCTGCGTCCAAGCGTACTGAGACACGTACAGAGGACAAACCATGCTCTGAAATTTTTTGTAGACAGTAAAGGAGTGGGAGAAGGTCAACGGCCACCAACCTTTATTCATACTGATTAATAAGCAAGGTGGTGGGTACATGCATATATGTTCTGATGGTCGACGGAGAACAGAGCACAGCGCCCAATTAACTTAAATAGTAGTAGCAGTACCACGCAGTAGTGACCGATCGAGAGGAATTAACTACTACGTACACAACAAGAACTAGTCTTCAGCAAGCGTGGTCGCGGGCAGGATGTTGGTGGAGCCCTGATCCCCCCCCCAAGGCCCCAACACGAACACAACTTCATGTGCATTAGCCTCCGAGCCGACGGTCAGAAGCCTTTCACCGTTCACGTCGACGACGCCCACGGCCGAGCAGGGAATGTTGCACAATCTGCAGGGGCAGAACTGGATGATGTAGGAGGGGAGGGCGCTGGACGACTTGACTATGGCGAACCGGCTGTCGTGGGGATCCGTTTCGGCCAGCCTTCCACCGGTGGTGATATATCCCCCGGAGTTCCGCCACGTGGCGGACTGCGGGCACTCTCTGGTCCCGGTGAACTCGATGTAGATCAGCTCGGACACGTGGACGTCCGACGACTCCTCCGGCAAGAAGATGAGCTGTACCCCGTTCTGCAACTCGGACAGCTGGACCACATTCGGCGGGCAGGACCCGTTCACGCGGGACATCCGCAGGCCGCCGCCCGTGCCCCGGATGCTGGGCAGCACATAGTACGGCCACAGTTCGTGCAGCGGGTTGCCGTCTGTGTCGAGGACGGCTTCCTTGGTTTCAGCTGCTCCGGCGGTGGCCAGCAGGAGGGACAGGACCAGGAGGAAGACGGGTTCCATGGGTTTGGTCTGATCAGAACTACTGATGAATGGGTTGTGTGTGTGTGTGTGCGTGTGTGCGCGCGTTTTCCTGACGGGCCAGGTGGTCGGTATTTTTGGTGGTTTGAGGAGTTTTACCATGTGGGTACGAGGTGACAACAGATGCCTGTAGCCAAAAAAAACAGAAAAGACAAAGGACGTGGATATGAACATCGAACGAATGGTGTCATTTCCTCCGCCGCAGCTGCAACATCTCGTGAAATAGAAATTTATAGTTCTTTTATAAATAAGTTGACAACAGAGACGAAAGAAAATCTTTCATGGATTTGGTCCGGACAGTGCCTGCGTGTGGTCCGGACGGATGTAGTGCTGACACTCAAAACTGGGTGGCGGAAACAGCGAGTTTTATCCACAGGTACGGCCCGACCAAAAACAGCCCAAGAATGGCTATCAAGATGTGTTTATAGTGGACCAGAACATCGAACCAACGGCGCCATTTCCTCCACCGCAGCAGCAACATCTCGTGAAATAAAAATTTATTGTTCTTTTATAAATAAGTTGACAACCGACATGAAATAAATCTATTAACTCTTAAACTCCTAATATTTGAACTCACAATCTACTCCATGCATACGAAAATAATTAACCATCAAGATTTGTATATCAGAGTTAGAGGAGGGTAAAATTGGCCTGGCCCGTGACCGGCCCAACAACGACGGGCCCAAATCGGCCCCGCATCCACAACACGTCCAAGAGGCGCTCAGCAGTCGCGGCCCGTTATGATTCAACATCGGATTCGACAGCATGAGAAAGTTACGGCCCAGGCGCGATGACCGCCGGAGAATCCTCTGACGACCGACCGTTATTCCCCCGGCCCATGACATCGCCCTCGACCCCACAACGGGCGAGCACGCCTCACGGGCATCGTAAGACTCACCCAGGGACTAGTCGATGCCAGAGTAATCGCCATCCAACGGGAAACTCCCTCCAAAATTGCTGAAAACGTTACTCCACTATGCACGTCATTCCCCGCTAAGGGATAGGGCTCTTTCTCTAGGACAGCCCCCTATAAAAGGGACATCGACATAGGAGAGAAGTACGGTGATTCATTCTGCCAAATCGTTACCCAAGAGCACAGAGCTACTAGCCTACTTACAGGAAGAGAGAGGTCACGATCATAGAGAAAAGTCCTCCTGCACGACCTTACCACCCAACGTACACTCTCCAAGTGGACACTGGGAGCGGGGATCTCCAGGGCTCCCCGATCTTCTTCCTCGACCTCTATCTCAATCTCTCTCTAGCTCTTCTCTACTCTCTATCAATTTGTTGCTGACTTAAGTATCAGAGGGTTGTCCCCTAGGGTAACACCCGGCCGAGACTCCTTCTGACGTCCTTTTGGGTTCTGGTGTGTGCAGACTTCCACAGGTGTCGGACGACTTCCCCACTTAACAAATAGAGAAGATAGTACGTGACATAGAAACTAGATTTCAACCTCTATACTTCTTAGTGCCGTCTGTGGGAAGACGAGCGAAAAGTCATGGCACCACGTGGGAGTCTCCACAACGCCAGTAACCGAAATATACGACTCGAGGTTGTATAGGACTTAAGACCCTTAACCCGAGAGATTAACTCATTCCATCTCTCTCACAAGAATATCCTACCGACCCGAATAAGATATGGTATCAAACTAAAAATATGAAAATTCAGAAATAACTCACCACTAGGCCATCCAGATTAGATTATCCTAAACTATTATCAAAGTGTCTGTTAAGATTTTTGCATACATACTCTCACTATAGAGAAATTTTGGAATCAATTCTCTTGCTTACATAGCCTTCAAATTTTCTGACTATTTTAGGCTCTGATGTCTGCTTTAATGTTACATACCGTTGCGTGGGCTTTCATTTGGCTGCCATTTAACGGAGAATAATGGAGGGGGTACATAGTGTACGTATAGCTATTATGATTGTAGGAATATATATGCAAATGTATTTCTAAAAATTAGTCTTATAACATTTTGGAATCAAGAGTTATATAAAAGAAAATTATGATACATTCTTCGGGAGATTAGTGAGGGCCCTCTCTTCGTACTTGTAAATTTTCTTCTTTTTTTTCTTTTATATGTTTGGTGGTACGATTCACGTTCAAAAAAAAACCATAGCAGGGCAAGTTTAGCCTAAACTTGAGCGTTAAATGACGATAATCTCTTCAAAAGGTTGTTATGTTTACAACATTTAACTGATAGCCCCGTGACTCCCAGAAGAGAGAGAGAGAGAGAGAGAGAGAGTGAGAGAGAGAGAGACCTGGGTGGGTTGGGCCAGGTAGTAGTTTGGTCTGGCCCAAACGAATAGAGGCCACCCCAACCCAAATTAAAGGTTGTGAATTTGGATGGGCCAGCCCAAGTCTTAAAAATATAAATACTTTGGCCAATGAGATGAGAGAATTATTTCTTATATTACCTAAAATTTCCTGCATCAACGAGCTGCATGATCTTTCGCTTGTGCAACATTAACCAGCTCAATCCCGACACGTATCACCATATATACATACACAGTAGAGCACGCATTAGAGATGTAAGAGGGCTAGCCACACAAAATGAAAGTAATTAGGAGAAGATTAATCTACTTAATTTTGAAGAGAAATTAAGTGGGGTAGCTTCTTCCTCGAGTGATAGATAGGCTGCACTACTTCGTAAGTTTCTGGCAGCCACATATATATACAGGAGATGGAGTGATCCGATCAGTAAGGCCTGCTTTGAAAATGGGGTAGGGCAGCGTATTCGAGCTCCGGGGCTCTAATACGCTACTCGACCCCAGGCGACTATATTGTGTGTGAGAAGCAAATGATGTGAGACTTGCATTTCTCTCTCATGAGGTTAGTTACTGTAATTCATCCTAACTCAATAACAAAGTGGGATTAGGAAAATAGTAGGTTCTTGATGGACCCTCGAGGATTGTGCTTACAGCATCACGAAAGGGCAATCCTCTTTGAGAAATGTGATCAACATCTACGACAAACTCTTTGAGATAAATACGACAAGGAGCGATGGTGAGCGTGTTAAATATAGCGCCCTAAAAACAAGTGATTTAAAACATGTTAACCCATTACCATGGACGTGTGCGCCCGTTTGTGAACGGGCGTGTGAGTCCGTCACGGATATGTTTCTCGTCTGTTTTCACCCAAGCACAGAGCCAGAGAGATATTCAGAGAGAGACAACCATTTCTCCGTTGTTGCCCAGGTCTTAGCCACGGACATTTTTAGCTCTTGCAGCATCTTCATTCACGATGTGATACTTCTTGAAAGTAAGGAAGATGTCTATTTTCACATTTATATTGACAAAAGTCCATACAAAAATAAAATCTCTATCCGTATTTTCCGGACCTGCTATCGATTATTCAAAAGAATCTTATCCAGTTCATGTGATATAAAATTATAAATATGAGAGAATAGCTGTTGGAGCCTTAAATACTCACCCTTTTATGTTCCTTTCAACCTCCTCATCACAAGAGACGAAGCCTCTCTATTAGCATTGAGATGAAGACAATCTTTCACTGAGGACCATTTTCAACAACAAACATGGAGACAACATTTGTCTTATGAATGGGCATATGAGCTCTCATAGCAAGCTAATATGCAAATATCATGCTTTCCCATCTCCGTCTATCCACAATACCATTCATGTTGAGTAGAGATGCTTCTTAAGCAGCTCAAAGAAGTTCCTAGTTGGATTATCTCATCGTCTATAAGACCTCCAATCCTCCCAAAGGAAAGCGACTTCCTCCATGCATTTAGAATTATATGAGGTCAATGAATCTTCTCGGTTTAAAGCAAGGAAATACAAAGATGGAAGCTCCTCGACTGAACAAACCATCAAATTTGCTAATCACATAATTACATTATAATGATGTGTGAGATTGTTAGTAATGGCAGTGGAAAGTGCATTAAATGCATTACCACATATTTACATTATAATAAAATAAGATCTGTCATGTTGTAATATAAAATATTTCCCTATTGTTAACTTTTGGTGCTGATTGTTTGACCGATTGTTTCATTTTCAAAATCGACGAATACGTCCATTGCGAAATCAACAGAAATATCCGTCACGGACGGACTTACTTATGTGATTTCGTTATCAAGATTTATTGGGCTTCTCCTCCACTATGAATAGACCACCTTGTGTGATCATTCATATATATTGACGCACGATTATGCTATTGTTCTCTTGTAACTTTGCTTCCTTGCTCTTCTTTACTGTTGAGTACTTGAGAGTAAGGTTGGGGTTAGTAAAGCTCTCCTTTAAGACATGCTAACAGGAGAGAGAGGATCATCTATTTCAGGGTCACCGTATCTCTAGGAGTATATTGCCAAAAGAATCACATGTCGAGAGACAATAGAACTCCTGATACTAGCGACTACACGTTTCGACCTAACCTATTATGTTTCTAACTTTTCTCATTTTTATTGTTTTATTGGTCCATGTGTTTAGATTTTCAACAACAAATCTCAACCGTTTATAACTCATGATATATCTCTCTATCTATGTGTGTGTGTGCGCGCGTGCGCGCGCGTGTGTGTGTGTGTGAGATTAAAAAATCACAAGCACAGTGTAAATGCACATTTTGTTTGCATAAAGAGAACATAATAACAAAAGTAATAACAAAAGTGGAATGGAAGTAGAAGTCGAAACTGACGATGAAGTAGAGATGGAGATATTCAACAAACTTTGTCGAAGCGGACACACTCGAGCGGTTTGGAAGGAGACTAACTTAGTATATTCCATGAGTCCACCTTTGAATCTTAAAGTCAATGTTGATGAACCTACGAAGTCAACGGTGATGAACACACGCGTAACACGCTTGCACTCACCTTCCTGCACAACTTACGAAATCCACACTTGCACCCTTAACACATTTTTTTATATGTACACAATTAACACGTACACCCTCACCCCCTTATTTAAATTTGGATGGAGGGAGAGGAACGAGGTGATGACGCGTGGGGCTTGCATTGGCGGTTGAAAAGAGATGAGGAGGAGGTGGAGCACGTGGATTAAAATTGGTTTGATTTAATATTAAAAAATTAGATGAACGACGGTTCAGTCGATAAATTAATATGATTTGATTTATTTTTTAATAAAAAATAAAAATATTTTAATATTTAAAATAATATTTATATGTGAACAAAATCATCTTACTATTAATTTGTTGTTATTTATTATTCTTTTTTAGATATATGTAGAGACGAAGATGAGGGGGAGCACGCGGTGGAAGTGGGAGATCGAGAAGAGGACAAGAGGAAGGAGGGGAAGATTTACGTGGCCCCCCCTACAAGATTCTTCCCATGCCCCCACGTGCATTAATAGATGGGGAAGAAGATAAAGAAGAGTGAGAGGTGGTGAGCGGTTCCGAGAGGTGACGACACCAGAAGTACCCGGTGCCTTCCAAGGCTGTCATCTAGGGTGCCCGCACTCGAGGGCTTCCCCCAGTGGGCCAGCCAAAAATAAAAATAAAAAAAAGATAATGGCACCAGCGCGGAATGCGGAGAGGGAGAGGGAGGGCAAGGACCGACGAGGGTGGCGATGGCGAAGTCCGTGTCTAGGACGGCGATGTACCTGTGGCGACGGTGATGTACTGGCGACGACGACGAGCTCAGGCGGCGACGGCAAGGACGCCACCGGAATGGGGGAGGAGGGGCGCCCGACGGGGACGGCGAGCTACCACGACTCCGGTGGGGACGGCGACGAAGGCGAGCTCCGACGGGGTCTCGTCAGGAGGGAGAGTGTGGAAAGAGAGAGTGAGAGTGTGACTGAGTGGGCGGGAGAGGGTTCGACCGCGGGTTTGGGTAAAAAATTCCGACGGATTCAGACGGAATTATATTCCGTCGGAAATGTCGTCTGAATTCAAACGAATTATTTTCCGTCGAAATAACTATCTTAAATTATGATAGATATTTCGAAGGATTCTAATTCGTCTGAAATACAGATGAAATTTCTCACCGACCGTGATCGTCGTAATTTATGACAGATATTCAGACGGATTATTTTTCGTCTGAAATCCCGTTTTTTCTGGTAGTGTTTCTTATTATCTTGGGTTATAGAATCATTGTTTCATACATATTATAATTTATCATATTATTTAAAAATTATAATATATATAATTATTAAATTTTTATGATATCATAATTATATTATTTTGACGTCACGGTTCAAATCGATTCGATTGAACGATCTAATTGATTCAAATCGAACTAACCCGTTGACCGATTCAATTGATGGTTCAGTAGTTCTCGTAACATTGCTTCCGATTAAGGCTGTCATATGGGGTGATGACAAGTTATGCGGGGCAGGGGAGTTCAGCGGATCCGGCCATGACTGGCATCTGCACGCGCACCCATGCGTCAGCAAACCCATGCGAGTGCGCCACATGCGGTGGGCCACGCTGGCTTGCTCAGACTAGAGGGCCTCTCTCAGCAGGCCAGCCCAAATAAGCACTCGTTGGGCCTTGTGCTCGTTAGTAGATTTTACACTGCAGGTTAAGTTAAGGTAATTTACATAAGTCACTCTAATAAAATTTTAAAAATATAAAATTAAAAAATATTACACATCCAGATTATGTAACCGACTGTGTGTGCAGCAAATCTTTCTCATGTTTGCCGCCACATACTGGCGGTGGAAGCTTTGTCTGTCCTCGGGGGAACCTCACAACAACGTGCTGTTTGATAGTCTTCGTGTTTTAAACCCTATGGCATCGATCGGCCACATGCATAATCCAGTCCTGCCCCCAGTACCATAGCTGCCTCTTGTTAGCATGCAAAGTACGTACGTACTGCTGGTGCTATCTATACCATGAAACGAGATCTTTTCATCATTCGACCCATAAATTCGAGATCCTCAAGTCTTTCATGACCATCTACGATTCATATATACGCACAATGAATAGTCGATGTGATTTTCGAGTTTCACATCCTTCTTTCCCCTGTGTCGACCCACGTACGACGCCAAAGGATAGTCGATCCCTGCGTCCGAGCACTGAGACACGTACAGAGGACAAACCATGCTCTGAAATTTTTTGTAGACAGTAAGGAGTAGGAAAAGGTCAACGGCCACCAACCTTTATTCATACTAATTAATAAGCAAGGTGGGTACATGCATATATGTTCTGATGGTCGACAGAGAACAGAGAACAGCGCCCAATTAACTTATAGTAGTACTAGTACCAGGCAGTAGTGACCGATCGAGAGGCATTAATTACAACGTACACAACAACTAGTCTTCAGCAAGAGTGGTCGCGGGCAGGATGTTGGCGGAGCCCTGATCCCACGCCCTCGCGAACACAACGTTATGTGCATTAGCCTCCGAGCCGACGGTCAGAAGCCTTTCACCGTTCACGTCGACGACGCCCACGGCCGAGCAGGGAATGTTGCACAATCTGCAGGGGCAGAACTGGATGATGTAGGTGGGGAGGGTGGTGGACGTCTTGACTATGGCGAACCGGCTGTCGTGGGGATCCTTTATTTTGGACACCGTTCCACCGGTGGTGATATATCTCCCAGACTTCCGCCACGTGGTGGACTGCGGGCACTCTCTGGCCCCGGTGAACTCGATGTAGACCGGCTCGGACACCCGGACGTCCGACGTCTCCTCCGGGAAGAACATGACCGGTTCCCCGTCCTCCAACAGGGAGGACAGCTGGACCACATTGGGCGGGCACGACCCGTTCACGCGGGACATCCGCAGGCCGCCGCCCCTGGCCAAGATGGTGGACAGCACATAGTACGGCCTCAGTTCGTGCAGCGCGTTGCCTTCTGTGTCGAGGACGGCTTCCTTGGTTTCAGCTCCGGCGGTGGCCAGCAGGAGGGACAGGACCAGGAGGAAGACGGGTTCCATGGGTTTGGTCTGATCAGAACTACTGATGAATGGGTTGTGTGTGTGTGTGTGTGTGTGTGTGTGCGTTTTCCTGACGGGCCAGGTGGTCGGTATTTATGGTGGTTTGAGGAGTTTTACCATGTGGTACGTGGTGACAACAGATGCCTGTAGCCAAAAAAAAGACAAAGGACGTGAATAAGAACATCGAACGAATGATGTCATTTCCTCCACCGCAGCTGCAACATCTAGTGAAATAAAAATTTATAGTTCTTTTATAAATAAGTTGACAACAGAGACGAAAGAAAATCTTTAACTCTCTCAATTATAAATTTATAAGATTTTAACTCACAATCTCCTTCGTGCAAATTGAAATAATTAGGTACCAAATTACAAGTTAGGGTTCAAAAATTTACAAATCACCCTCAACTGTCATCAATTAATCCATGAGTGGGTGCTTCCCCACACGTACGTACCCTCTACAGCTAACAGATGATAGTGAACGCAACGGACTACATATCTTCTCCCAAGTTTTGAAGAAGTTAACTTAACGTGACAGTGCAACGCTCTCGGCTTTTAGTCCTCTGACGGACAATATGGTGAATCAGAAATTCTTAATCAGTCGTGCGTCTCTCGAGGATTGATCATGTGATATTTTAAAATAAGTTCCTCACAATGGTATATAAGACTTGTAAAGGTCTAGATTCGTCATCCCAATCCCGAACCATACGTCTAAAGATTTGCTTGATGAGCAGAGAGAGAGATGATGCCGAAGAGAGACCTGCAAACACGAATAAATTAGGTGGAGAAGATGGAAATTGAGGAACAATCACCGAAGAACAGCAGGTGTCTATGGAGAGAGGAAATTTAATTCTCAATCGGATTCTTCACAAGTTAGTGTACGTCCTCAGCCCCTTTTACATAGAGGCAAATCTTACAAAAAAATAGAAACAGACAATCTTTGACCCTAGACCTGTATAAAAAGAAAGTTTTAAGTAAATTTCACAAGAGTCAATTTGTTATCGGAATATCGGGGACGGACAATAAATCTGATGAGAGAGAGTCGTGTTAGTCTCACACGCTTCTCTCACACACATGATACTTATCCGATCCCGAGTATCACATTCGACCCTCTGAGGTCGAATATGATAACCTATCAGGTTTACAAAGAGAGCCTAAGGGTCACTTTGAAAATAAGTTGGGATGACGCATTCGCGTCTTAAATATGTTTGATCTCAACTTACTTCCAACGTTTGGCTCCTAATTAATATAATCACTCCACTTCCTTGCTACTAATGACACTGGGATATCATAAAAGTAAGGAATAATATCATACTAATTAAGATATAGTTTTTTTATTTTCCGCCTAGTTCCCTCAACTCTAACTCTTTCTTCGAACATTCTCCATATTGCCGAGCATTCACCTTATCACCGTGTATCATCTTCACTCTCTCTCTCTCTCTCTCTCTCTCTCTCTCACCTTGTTGCTCTCTTCCTCGTTTTTGACTTAAATATCAGACGGTTATCTCTTGATATCACTTTTTAAATTTCTTCTAACATTCCGTCCAGCTATCGTAAGTTTTCTCAAAATATTTAATCACTCTTTTTCTTTTTAACAAATCTTAAAAATATAATACGAGATAAAAATAATATTTATAATATTTATATTTTTTAACATCGTCGGGTAGAAGGAGCAAGAAGTCGTGACACTCTTGAAAACTATCGTAATACTAGCGATATGATCGTCCTGGCGTCCCACGCTCTCCACGAGCTTCCCGAGGAGTTTCTTCCTCCACACACACCCATCTCGCACGGTACTCTACGGGATACCATCGCGATCGAACAAACCGACGGCGATAAGCCGTTAGATATGAGCAATGACAGCAACGTACCAAGGCAACGAGGAGATGATGCGCGGCGATTGAAAAGAGGTGAGGATGAGGGGGGAGCACGTGGTGGGAGTGGGAGAGAAGAGGATAAGAGGAAGGAGGGGAAGATTACCGTGGCCCACCGCTGCAAGATGCTTCCCATGCCCCCACGTGCGTTAATAGATGGGGAAGAAGATAAGGAAGAGTGAGAAGGGGGTGAGCGGACCTGGTGCGTTCCAAGGTTGTCATCCAGGGTTGTGACAAGATCGACGGGGGAGGGGAGTTCGGCGGCGTGCATGCGGCGGACCGCACTCTGTCTTCTCATGAATATCACGGTAACCATGGATGCCATGTGACTCGGGTCACGTTGTAAAAAGAGACAAAGGACGTGGATAAGAACACCGTACCAACGGTGTCATTTCCTCTGCCGCAGCAGCAGCATCTCGTGAAATAAAGATTTATAATTCTTTTATAAATAAGTTAATAACAGAGGCGAAAGAAAATCTATGACTCTCTCAATTATAAACTTATAAGATTTAAACTCACGATCTCCTTCGTCCAAATTGAAATAATTAGGTACCAAATTATAAGTTAGGGTTCAAAAATTTACAAATCACCCTCAAGTGTCGTTAATTAATCCTAGAGTTGGTGCTTCCCCGCACGTACGTTGTGTATGGGTCGAAGCCCTATGTGCGCTGACGAATTCAAGGACGAATCACCCTGAAACTGTCCGGTGTGACTCGTGAATAATCTCCTGTTGGTATTCTCCCATCTGACCCACCCCCGAGTCCCCAAGGATATATGTATAGTCGGATCCCTGCCTCCAAGTAATCAGACACGTACAGAGGACAAGCCATATATATACTTTGGAAATTTTTGTAGACGTTAAGGATCGTAGGAAAAGCTCAACGGCCGCCGACCTTTATTCATACTAGTTAATTAATAAGCAAGGTGCGTACATGCATGCATGTTCAGATGGGGGACAGAGTACAGAGAACAGCATCCGCTGGGGGAATACTTATAATAGCATTAGTACCACGTAGTCGTGACCGATCGAGAGGAATTTATTACTGCGTACAACAACAACAACAACAACTAGTCTTCAGCAAGCGTGGTCGCGGGCAGGATGTTGGTGGAGTCCCCGTCCCTCACCCTCACGAACACAACCTCATGTGCATTAGCCTCCGAGCCGATGGCCAGAAGCCTTTTACCGTTCACGACGTCGACGCCCACGGTCGAGCAGGCAATGCGGCAGAGTCTGCAGGGGCAGAACCGGATGATGTAGGAGGGGAGGGCGCTGGACGACTTGACTATGGCGAACCGGCTGTCGTGGGGATCCGTTGTGGCCACCGCTCCACCGGTGGTGATGTATCCCCCATTATCCTGGCGCCACATGGTGGTGGACTGCGGGCACCGGCGGTTGGGGAGGGGGAACAGGATGTAGACCAGCTGAGACACCCGGACGACGCCGTCGTCGTCCGAGGGCTCCTCCGGGAGGAACTTGAGCGCTTCCCCGTTCTGCATCTCGCCGAACAGCTGGACCACATTCGGCGGGCAGGAGCCGTTCAGGCGGGACATCCGCAGGCCGCCGCCCCTGGGCCAGATGCTGGGCAGCACATAGTACTGCCGCCCTTGCTGCAGCGCGTTGCCGTCTGTGTCGAGGACGGCTTCCTTGGTTTCAGCTCCGGCGGTGGCCAGCAGGAGGGACAGGACCAGGAGGAAGACGGGTTCCATGGGTTTGGTCTGATCAGAACTACTGATGAATGGGTTGTGTGTGTGTTTTCCTGAGGGGCCAGGTGGTGGGTATTTATGGCGTGGTTTGAGGAGTTTTTACCATGCGGTACGTGGTAATTTTTCTCCGAGCAACGCTGTGCTATACCCAACCGTCGCAGTAATAAAAAAACTGCCCACCGACCACGTGCCTCAATTCCTTCGTCTTCTTATGAGAAATGCACGGTGACAATGGACGCCAGTAGCCAGAAAAAAAGACAAAGGACGTGGATAAGAAGAACATCCAACCAACGGTGTCATCTAGCTCCTACACCGCAGCAGCTAGCAACATCTCGTGAAACAAAAATCTGTAGTTCTTAATTTTATAAATAAGTTAATAACATGGGTATATATAAAAATCTATGACTTTTAAACTCATAATGTTTGAACTCACACCCTACTCCATGCAAACTTAAAAATAATTAACCATCAAGACGTGCATATATATCAGAGTCATACATAGGTCTTAAGGATTGCAATTTTGGGTCCAGTCTCCCGTTGTTTCACTGGATTGAGTACTTTGGGTCAGAATTAAGTTTGATATGCAAGATGCAAATCTTTTTACCAAAATATTAACATATACATAGTTTAAAAAAATTATGTTCGACGAAACATCTAACTATTTCTTTAAGGTCACTTTGATAACAGAACAAGACAAATTAATTAAGATGAGTTATTAACAGATTGATGAATTATTCAAATTTAAGAGTCAGAATATACGACCCAAGATTAGATAGGGCTTAAGATCATTAATCCGAGAGATTAACTCATTTCGTCTCTCTCACATGAATATATATATCCTACCTAACTTCGGATAAGATACATGTAGCAAATTAAAAATATGAAAATTCAGAAATAACTCACCCCGTGCTGCCCATCCAGATTAGATTATCGTATTGTAGGAATATATATGTAAATGTATTTCTAAAAATCAGTTTTATAACATTTTGGAATCAAGAGTTATACAAAAGAAAGTTATGATACTTTTTTTTAGAGAGTTGGGTCAGGTAGTAGTTTGGTCTGGCCCACATGAAAAGAGGCCACCCCAACCCAAATCCAAGTTTGTGAATTTGGATGGGCAAGCCCAATTCTTCAAAATATAAATAGTTTGGCCAATGAGACGAGAGAATTATTTCTCATATTACGTCAAAATTTCTGTATCAACTAGTTGCTTGATCTTTCGATCGAAACACCACCTGACGCAGCCACCTCCAGCAGCGTCTAGGGTTCAGACAAGAGCGAGAATTAGGTGGAGAAGATGGAAAATGAGGAACAATCACCGAAGGACAGCAGGTGTCCATACAAGAATGGCTATATACCCACCGCCTGAGTAATTAAGAAACAGCCCACCGACCACGTGCCTCAATTACTTTGTCTTCTTACTAGCAATGCATGGTGACCATGTCCGTAGCAAAACAAGACAAAGGGCGTGGATAAGATCATATGCCCAACGAGCGGTGTCATTAATTTCCTCCACCGCAGCAACATCTCGTGAAATTAATAAAAATTTATAATTCTTTTATAACAGAGATGAAAAAAAAAATCTATAACTCTCACTTATAAATTTACCAGATTTTAATTCGCAATCTCCTTCGTGCAAATTGAAATAATCAGTTATCAAATTATAAGTTAGGGTTCAAAAATTTACAAATCACCCTCAAGTGTCGTCAATTAATCCCTGAGTTGGTGCTTCCCCACACGTACGATGTACAGCTAACAGATGATAGTGAACGCAACGGACTACATATCTTCTCCCATGTTTTGAAGAAACAATTTAACGTGTGACAGTGCATGCGTGTGGTCCGGACGTACGGATGTAGTGTCGGACACTCAAAATTGGGTGGCGGAAACGATGAGTTTTATCCACAGGTACGGCCCTAACAAAAACAATCCGAGAATGGCTATCAAGATCTTGGTACCTGAAGTGACTTAGAAGCCCCGTTAGAGTAAAGTTAAGCTGAGCAGCAAGGCCCGACGGCGAGATTACAGTATAACTTGGTACCTGAAGTGACTTAAAAGTCATGATATATACGGTGTTAACATTTCTCAAAATAGTGATACGACGTCGTAATAGAAGACGTCGGATCAACTTATACTTACGTCCAAGAGGGTCGACGAAGAAGTCTCAAATTGTAACAAGTCATGTGGCACACCTGATGAGACACCCGAGAGAGAGAGAGAGAGAGAGTAAACATGCTTCCGACCCAACGGCGAAAGCCAAATACCAGGAAAAGCGACAATAAGTCTCGACCAGCATCATCTCAGATCATCGATACAGCTAATTGCTGAAATGGGACTGCGCCATCTCAGGATATGCCATGACGTTGGAACAATGGTACGGTGTCTTGTCCAGACGTCGGAACAAGCCTCCGTGCTTATTGCATGAACACAGCATCGATTCAAAGAGATGGTGCCGATCCACACGACTGATCAACACCTATAGAAAGGTCGGCCTTCGTTAGTGCAGAGGGAGGGGGGCGCAGAAGTAAAAATAAAAGGAAGAAAGCATAGAGGAAACGAGATGAAGAAAAGAAAAGAGCGGCGAGGGAGGAAAGAGTGAGGCCAGAGAGTGGGAGCGAAGAGATGATAGAAGGAGAGCCAACTTTAGGTAGGGTTTTCCTTCCCCAAGTTCAGCCCGGTGTGGTTTGTCCTTCTTGTACTCTCTCTATTTTGAGAAATGGAAGTGAAATTTATGAATGATTTCAGAATTACGATGGTTATATTCCTCTGCACCCCATGATTCTTCCCCCTTATTATTTCCGTCCTCTCGTACCTAGCTATCACGCGATTTTCTTTTTTCACTTTCTTTTCCCCATGGTTGTTTCGGTTCTGTGTTTTGGATTCCTTCCCGTTGAGTGTTTAACGGTTTGCCAAACTTGGGAATTGAGCAAGATTTGATATCCATGAGGGGAAATTTACTCTTATCCCACATTAAACAAGATTTGGAGTCTGTCCCATGTCACGGACATGACCCCAATTTGGAAAGCGTCTGAAATCGTCCCACCGCAATAAATTGTTAACGCCGTATCAATTTCATTCTGCTTCGTCCAAACAATCGCTCGAAGGGGAAAGATCCCCTACGTCTTTAATTCCCTGCAACCAGATTAGTGGGAGCCCTCCCTTCATATTTGTAATTTTTTTTCTTTTTTTTATATGATTGGTGGTACTATTCACGTTCAAAAAAAAAAACATCGCACAGCAAGTTCAGCCTAAACTTGAGCGTTAAATGACTATAATCTCTTCAAAAGGTTGTTATATTTACAACTTTTAACTAATAGCCCCGTGACTCCCAGAAGAGAGAGAGACCTGGGTGAGTTGGGCCAGGTAGCTGTAGTTTGGTCTGGCCCAAATGAAAAGAGTCCACCCCAACCCAAATCCAAGATTGTGAATTTGGATGGGCCAGCCCAATTCTTCAAAATATACAACTTTGGCCAATGAGATGAGAGAATTATTTCTTATATTACCTCAAAATTATTGCATCAACGGGCCGCATGATCTTTCTCATGTTTTGCCGCCATATACTGGCGGTGGAACCTTGTCGGTCCTCGGTTGAACCTCACAACAACGTGCTGCTTGCTCGTCTTCGTATTTTAAAACCTATGGCATCGGCCACACGCATGAGCCGGTCCTGCCCCCAGTACGATAGCTGCCTTTTGTAGCATGGAAACTGCTGGAGTTACCAACACCATGGAACGAGATCTTCTTATCATTCGACCCATAAACTCGAGATTCTCAAGTCTTTCATATCATCTACGATTCATACGTTCAATGAATAGTCGATGTGATTTTCGAGTTTCACATCCTTCTTTCCCCTGTGACCCACGTACGACGGCAAAGGATAACCGATACCTGACTCCAAGTAGTCAGTCACGTACAGAGAACATACCCTACTTTGAAAAGTTGTGTAGACGTTAAGGATCGTAGGAAAAGCTCAACCGCCACCAACCTTTATTCATACTAATTAATAAGCAAGGTGGGTACATGCATGCATGTTCAGATGGGGGACAGAGTACAGAGAACAGCGCCCAATTAACTTCTGCTGGGGGAATCCTTATAGTGGTATTAGTACCACGCACGCAGTCGTGACCGATCGAGAGGAATTAATTACTACGTACAACAACAACAACAACTAGTCTTCAGCAAGCGTGGTCGCGGGCAGGATGTTGGTGGAGTCCTCATCATCCCTCACCCTCACGAACACGACTTCATGTGCATTAGCCTCCGAGCCGACGGTCAGAAGCCTTTTACCGTTCACGCCGTGGACGCCCACGGTCGAGCAGGGAAGGAGGCAGAATCTGCAGGGGCAGAACCGGATGATGTAGGAGGGGAGGGCGCTGGACGACTTGACTATGGCGAACCGGCTGTCGTGGGGACCCATTATTGAGGACGCCGTTCCACCGGTGGTGATATATCCCCCATTATCCCGGCGCCACATGGTGGTGGACTGCGGGCACCGGCGGTTGGGGAGGGGTAACAAGTCATGTGGCACACCTGATGAGACACCCGAGAGAGAGAGAGAGAGTAAACATGCTCCCGATCCAACGGTGAAAGCCAAATACCAGGAAAAGCGACAATAAGCCTCGACCAGCATCATCTCAGATCATCGATACAGCTAATTGCTGAAATGGGACTGCGCCATCTCAGGATATGCCATGACGTTGGAGTAATGGTACGGTGTCTTGTCCAGACGTCGGAACAAGCCTCCGTGCTTATTGCATGAACACAGCATCGATTCAAAGAGATGGTGCCGATCCACACGACTGATCAACACCTATAGAAAGGTCGGCCTTCGTTAGTGCAGAGGGAGGGGGGCGCAGAAGTAAAAATAAAAGGAAGAAAGCATAGAGGAAACGAGATGAAGAAAAGAAAAGAGCGGCGAGGGAGGAAAGAGTGAGGCCAGAGAGTGGGAGCGAAGAGATGATAGAAGGAGAGCCAACTTTAGGTAGGGTTTTCCTTCCCCAAGTTCAGCCCGGTGTGGTTTGTCCTTCTTGTACTCTCTCTATTTTGAGAAATGGAAGTGAAATTTATGAATGATTTCAGAATTACGATGGTTATATTCCTCTGCACCCCATGATTCTTCCCCCTTATTATTTCCGTCCTCTCGTACCTAGCTATCACGCGATTTTCTTTTTTCACTTTCTTTTCCCCATGGTTGTTTCGGTTCTGTGTTTTGGATTCCTTCCCGTTGAGTGTTTAACGGTTTGCCAAACTTGGGAATTGAGCAAGATTTGATATCCATGAGGGGAAATTTACTCTTATCCCACATTAAACAAGATTTGGAGTCTGTCCCATGTCACGGACATGACCCCAATTTGGAAAGCGTCTGAAATCGTCCCACCGCAATAAATTGTTAACGCCGTATCAATTTCATTCTGCTTCGTCCAAACAATCGCTCGAAGGGGAAAGATCCCCTACGTCTTTAATTCCCTGCAACCAGATTACTCTTGGGAGGAAAATCCATCAAAAAATTAGGTCTTAGGGCATGCATCCCATTTTCTCTCTCAAAATGTGAATTCAATGCCAGTTAATAGGCCCCCTGTTTTGATCCCCATGCTAGGTACAGTCACAGCATTTCATTCGACTCGTTATCCGGGGTGTAGCGTGCTCTAGGAGGCTAGTATTATGGCCCCAAATAGAGCTCACCATAGCTCCACAGCTGACAGCATCTGGGCCTCCCTAACTCCGCCAATCCCCTTAGCATGATTGGTCTGCCCATGCATACTTTCTTCCAGAGTAGTGAACAGTGTAGAAATGAGACCCACTACGTACGAGCAAGACCCCGGGGCTTGAGACAGCTTCTCCCATTATGATCAAGGGTTGAGGTCCTAAAGGAGTTCAATACTCGCCCGGATTGCGCCTGCCATCACCTCCACAGCTTCTTTACATGATCCTCCGTTGCAATATCGGTACGATCGACATGCTTATCGTTCCAACACTACTTGGGAGGTAAATGTGACTTGTGAGAGTTGACAGAATCTAAATGGGATACCCAGTTTGAGCACGGTGCTCAACAGTGCATTCTTCAAATGTACTTAGTTTAAAATTAAAGAAGTTGGGTTCGAGAGTCTAAAATCTAAAATATCAATCTGATCGATGTGCAGATCATTTCTACACGACGTGAGACGTAAAAGTGACTTGTGAGAGCTGGCAGAATCTAAATCGGATACCCGATTTGAGCCCGGTGCTCAGAAGTGCATTCTCTAAATGCACTTAGTTTATAGTTAAAGAAGTTAGGTTCGGTGGTTTAAAATCTAAAATATCGGTCTGATCGGCGTACCAATCGTTCCAACACGACGTGGGAGGTAAAAGTGACTTGTGAGAGCTGACGGAATCCAAATCGGATATCCGATTTGAGCCCGGCGCTCAGAAGTGCATTCTCTATATGCACTTAGTTTAAAATTAAAGAAGTTGAGTTCGGGAGTCCAAAATATAAAATACTAACCTGATTTACATGTCGATCATTGCAACGTAGCCTGGGTGATGGAGTAACTTGAGAGAGCTGACAGAATCCAAATCGAATACCCAGTTTGGGTTTGTCGCTCAGAAGTGCATTCTTTAAATACACTTAATTTAAAATTAAAGAAGTTAGGTTCGGGAGTCTAAAATCTAAAATATCGGTCTGATTGGCGTGCCGATCGTTCCAACACGACCTGGGAGGTAAAAGTGACTTGTGAGAGTTGACGGAATTCAAATCGGATACTCGATTTGAGTCCGGCGCTCAGAAGTGCATTGTTCAAATGCACTTAGTTTAAAAGTAAAGAAGTTGGGTTCGGGGGTCCAAAATTTAAAATATCGGTCTGATCGACATGCCGATCATTCCAACATAACGTGAGAGATAAAAGTGACTTATGAGAGTTGACGGAATCTAAATTAGATACTCGATTTGAGCCCGGCGCTCAGAAGTGCATTCTCTAAATACACTTAATTAATAATTAAAGAAGTTAGGTTCGTGGGTCCAAAATCTAAAATATCGGTCTGATCGACGTGTCGATCGTTCCAACACGACCTGGGAGGTAAAAGTGGCTTGTGAGAACTGACGGAATCCAAATCGGATATCCGGTTTGAGTCCGGCGCTCAGAAGTACATTCTCTCTATGCACATAGTTTAAAATTAAAGAAGTTGGGTTGGAGGGTCCAAAATCTAAAATACCGATCTGATCGGCGTGCCGATCATTCCAACACGACCTGGGAGGTAAAAATGACTTGTGAGAGTTGACGGAATTTAAATCAGATACTCGATTTGAGTTCAATATTAAAATTATCAATTTGATATTTTATCTGATTTGAATTTATACAATCAAATGAAATATTTAATTTATCTGTCAATCATTTTTTATTTATGAATGCATAATTAATGTTATTATTTTTTTAATATAGAATCCTCTAGCGAGCGACGACGGAGAAGATGAGCAGGACGGGGAGGACGAGGATAGTGGGGATCTCGTCGGATTCCCCTGCGTGCAACGGTAACGATCAGCCCGATATAAACCCCTTACCACTTTGCAAATGTTATTGGCGGTTCTGAAGTTGCTCTGATCCTTCGATTTGAGGCCATCACAACATCTTCTAAGTTTGAATTGCCAACTTAATCATTGTGCACACCTTGCTGTGTCAAATGGGTCTCCCGAGGATAACTGTTAGCCTATATAATTACTGTACGAGCAGCACCTAATCAATGTTCTCCCAGGGGTCATTAGAGAGATAATTTATGTTGTGATCGAGTAGCCCTTTTATGCTTCGGGCACAGGCATGTGTGATGGAAGAGAATTAATCCTACAGTATGAGATATTGAGCCATCCATTATTATGAGATGATATATATGAAGGATTGAACCTTGTTATTCCAGAGGTATTGGATTATGAGATATGATGGATGTGAGTTCAATTTATATATGAATAACGATGGCTGGCATAACAATGCATGAGAATTGAGTTTGTCTTGTAACGAGTCCATCCTACAGCAGAGATTTGTAGCATGTATGTGTTTGATAAAATGCCCGTAAGAGCTCCGATTATTTGGATGGGGTGAAGCGTTTTTGTCCTGCATCAGATTTGGTATCAGAGTTTAGGGAACCAATTTATTTTTATAAATTTGGATCCTTAAATCTCTTTATGAATCCCATCATGTTCAGTACAAGTGTGCGGATTCCTAATGGCCAATGGGCGAATCTCACTTTTGATGAAAGCCGATGGCTTAATGGTATTTCTCAAGCTGTCGTTGATTTATTATCCCAGACAGATTATATTGAGATTATACCAACCGGTGATGTTATTGTGCAATTTTCTCGTGATTTTGGGAAAATAAATTATGTTGATGATGCTTTGGCAATTCCTTATCCTTCTGATGAGCTCAATATTATTGTGGGCAAATGTTGGTTGAAAAAACGTGGGGGCATGTTAGATCATTCTCATCCTGAAAGATACATACTGAAAGCTCTTCATTTTGGGAGAAGATGTAAACTTTACTTTGATAAAGCCCATAAAATGAGAAGATTGGGGCAACAAAGGGTCAATAAATTAGCTAATTCAAAGATAGTTATGGATCTGATTATGTCAGCCGCACCAGAACCTCAAATGACAAAATAGGTTGATGACTCAGCCACATCTCCAGTTCTTCAGCAAGAATTACCTGCAATTGATGTCACCACTCAGCTTACTGATATGAGTCCCCATCTATTATTAGAGCAGCTTCCACTAGCAGCACTCGATGGCCAATCAGAGGCCACCAATGTTCAGGATGCAGTCCCACAGATTGTTGATGCTTGGGATCATGATCTCTTCTTGCAGTCTGGATTGAATATGATGTCTGAGC
Source organism: Amorphophallus konjac (assembly GCA_022559845.1). Taxonomy (NCBI): domain Eukaryota; kingdom Viridiplantae; phylum Streptophyta; class Magnoliopsida; order Alismatales; family Araceae; genus Amorphophallus; species Amorphophallus konjac. The sequence continues at coordinate 5,452,483 of CM040120.1, forward strand.
TTCTCTTTGAGATAGATTCACCCTTAGTCACTATGGTTAAAATGTTTGATCAAAATATTTGGGATCAAATGCTCATGATTGATGCAGGGTTTGATTTGATTGCTGAGTCTATATTTGAAGCTGGTCATTTTCATTCTGATATGAATTCATTTCAGAAGCTAATTCTTGATTCGTGGGATCACGAGTTATTTATTCAGTCTAGATTGGATTTGATTTCAGATATTGCGTTTGAGGTGCCTACTGCACATAAGTCATCTCCAGTGGTGGTTCCTACATTTCATTATGCATGTGATCTAGTAGAGTGGCACCCATCATTTGATATTCATTCAGAGATCTTATTTGAATTATATTCATCTTCAGTCACCACAGGTCCACAGAGTTCATGTTCTCTTATTGGTGCTGATATGAAATGTTGTATGGCTCAGAATGATTTTGACATGATATGGTGCAATGTTGAAATGCATATTCGCAGACGTCACCAACTATTTGATCTGAATATTTATGTGGATTGTTCGGTGATGAATGCTCCAGATGTTCCCATCTTCACTTCAGTGCTTCTTCATCATTTTAAAATTTGAGGTCGAATTTTTTCGAACAAGGGGAGATTGATGCGGAGCGGGATGCACGTGTTACAATGGAGGATCCTGATTTATGCGGAAGCATCGAAGACATCCAACATTAAGATTATATTTGTTATTTTCTTGTATTTTCGTAATTAATTTAGGGGTTATTTTAGTTTAGAGTTTATTTGATCGGCTATGTATTTTTGTTTATTTTAAGAGTAGGGATATTTTTATGTTAGAGCAAAAAACAGAATGGGTCTAGTTGTAATTGTGTTTTTCTACAAGTAATAGAAGCTAGCCCTAATTAGGGTTATGCAATGGTTAGAGAAAATTTGTGAAACACGTCTGCGTGTTTTCTCCTTCTGGCGGGATGCCAAACCCTCTTCTTCTTCTTCTGGCGGAGACCAAACCCTTCTGATTTCTTTCTGGCGGAGGCCGAACCCCCCATCTCTCTACTTCTTTTTATTTGGTTCCGGTTGTTCTTATTGTCCACCGTAACTCCACCGCCGTAATCACCTTTGTTCTTCCACCGTAATCACCCTTGTGACCCCGGCGACGAACTCGCCACCGCCGGCACGCCGTTCCAACACCGTGGCCCTCACCCACCGGTCGGAACCCGCGGCAGTCCCTGCGCCGTCACTGTGGCAGCCGACCCCGTCGACTGCCTGTTCACCCGCGCCCGCCTCCGCCACGGGCCTGCTGGCCCTCCTGCGTGCGACGCCGCTACGAGCCGGCTGCCACTCCAGCAACTGCCACTACCAGGTTCCGGGTCCCGCTGCCGTTCCGACGTCCACGCCAGCAGGGAGTGGGGATCTCGTCGGATTCCCCTGCGTGCAACGGTAACGGTCAGCCCGATATAAACCCCTTACCACTTTGCAAATGTTATTGGCGGTTCTGAAGTTGCTCTGATCCTTCGATTTGAGGCCATCACAACATCTTCTAAGTTTGAATTGCCAACTTAATCATTGTGCACACCTTGCTGTGTCAAATGGGTCTCCCGAGGATAACTGTTAGCCTATATAATTACTGTACGAGCAGCACCTAATCAATGTTCTCCCAGGGGTCATTAGAGCGATAATTTATGTTGTGATCGAGTAGCCCTTTTATGCTTCGGGCACAGGCATGTGTGATGGAAGAGAATTAATCCTACAGTATGAGATATTGAGCCATCCATTATTATGAGATGATATATATGAAGGATTGAACCTTGTTATTCCAGAGGTATTGGATTATGAGATATGATGGATGTGAGTTCAATTTATATATGAATAACAATGCATGAGAATTGAGTTTGTCTTGTAACGAGTCCATCCTACAGCAGAGATTTGTAGCATGTATGTGTTTGATAAAATGCCCGTAAGAGCTCCGATTATTTGGATGGGGTGAAGCGTTTTTGTCCTGCATCATAGAGGATGCGGAGGATATTTCTTAATTTTTTTATTATTATAAAATTGATAATTGTTATTGTGTTTCGTTTCTTGTATATCTTTTGTTTTACCCGTGATGGATGGGTTTTATATTTTCTTTATTTAAACAGATTTTTATATAAATTTTATTTATTTTTTTTAAAAAATAAAATATATTTTCCGACGGAATCACCGACGAAATAAGGATTCCGTTCGAAAACATATATATTTTTATTTCTTTTAACGTCATAATTTCCTATGGAATCTCCGACTGAAAGGTATTTTGTCGGAAATAATTTCCGACGAAATCTCGGATGGATATAATTTTCATCGGGAAAATGAGGCTCCAACAATTACCGATGAAATTCTCGTCTACTATTTGTCTGTCGGAACTTTCCGACGGGTTGCCGACGGAATATTCATCCGTCGGAAATTTCCAACAATGAATAGCCAACGGACGTAATCCGTCGAGAATTCCGTCAGGACTGATGCTTCCGATAAATTTTTGACGAATTTCTGACGTATTATTTCCGTCGAAAACTCCAACTTTTTTTGTAGTGTCAGATTTGGAGACGTGGGTCGTCCCGTTTACTCACCTGGCAAGGCAAAGGGACGTAGGTGTTGGCCCGTTGTTCCTTCGCCTAAGGAGGTAGCCCGCCATTAATACGACAGGACTCACCCGTGCATGCTTGGTCAAGTGAAAAATGGCGTGGATAGTGCTCACCCCTACTCATCGGCTCCCTACTCCCGAGTATCCTATCCAATATACAACTGAAAAGAGACGAGGATAATGGGGGAGCACGTGGCGGAAGTGAAAGAGAAGAGGACAAGGGGAAGAAGATTTTACGTGGACGAGGGGGAGCACGTGGTGGAAGTGAAAGAGAAGAGGATAAGAGGGAGGAGGGAAGATTTATGTGGCTGCCCTGCAAGATTCTTCCCCGTACGTGCGGGTCTCAGGTGCGCTATTGGAAGGAGAATACAAAAGGAAGGGCGAGGGGTGGTGAGCGGACCGAGGGACGTGAGCACACTAAAGGGCACCCGATGCCTTCCGAGGATGTCATCTGGGGGTGGCGACAAGATCGCAGGGCTGGCGCCTGCCAGCACACCCATGCGCCAGCGAAGAGCCCATGCGAGTGCGGCGCATGCGGTGGACTGCACTGGCGTGCCCACACCAGAGGGCTTCTCCCAGCGGTCCAGCCAGCCCGCCCAAATAGGGTTCAAAAATTTACAAATCACCCTCAAGTTTCGTTAATTAATCCTTGAGTTGGTGCTTCCCCACACGTACGTACCCTCTACAGCTAACAGATGATAGTGAACGCAACGGACTACATATCTTCTCCCAAGTTTTGAAGAAACAATTTAACGTGACAGTGCAACGCTCTCGGCTTTTAGTCCTCTGACGGACAATATGGTGAATCAGAAATTCTTAATCAGTCGTGCGTCTCTCGAGGATTGATCATGTGATATTTTAAAATAAGTTCATCACGATGGTATATAAGACTTGTAAAGGTCTAGATTCGTCATCCCAATCCCGAACCATACGTCTAAAGATTTGCTTGATGAGCAGAGAGAGAGAGAGATGATGCCGAAGAGAGATCTGCAAACACGAATAAATTAGGTGGAGAAGATGGAAATTGAGGAACAATCACCGAAGGACAGCAGGTGTCAATGGAGAGAGGAAATTTAATTCTCAATCGGATTCTTCACAAGTTAGTGTACGTCCTCAGCCCCTTTTACAGAGAGGCAAATCTTACCAAAAATAGAAAAGTATAATCTTTGACCCTAGACTTGTATAAAAAGAAAATTTGAAGTAAATTCCATAAGGGCCAGTTTGTTATCGGAATACCGGGGGCAGATAATAAATCTAATGAGAGAGAGTCATGTGAGCCCCATATGCTCCTCTCACACACATGATACTTACCTGACCCGGGTACCGCATTCGACCCTCTTTACGAAGAGGGTCTAATGGGTCTCTTTGAAAACAGGTTGGAATAGCGTATTCGTGTCTCTAAGTGAGAATACGGTATCCGCCCCCGATTAGCACTCCGCCATTGTGAGGAGGACACATGTGACCCCCACTTTCTCTCTCACTAGATATCTATTCCCACCTAACCTATTCCAATATCGAAGGGGCACTAATAACTGAGACTTCAGAATCTTTCTTCGACTCTTAGGAGAACATATCATAATAATAAAATAATAATAATAAAATGTCTAAAAATATTATTTTTAAATTTATGATTAATCAAATGGATGCATGTGTACCATAAAATAGTTGATTATCTTACGTGACCGATTTTTAATTCTAACGTGCACCTTGTAGTTGATATTTTATTGATGGCTAAACCTCCACTAGTTATACTTATATTGCATGTACGCAGGCAAATACCGATGGAAAGTGATTATACACTCAGAAAGTGTGACATAAATATGTGAGGAAAAAATGAAGCAATACTTGATTACTTTAAAATTTTGTGAAATCAGATGTATTCATAAATTTTTTGCCTATAATGGTGGTTCTCAAGACGTCGAGGGGGATGAGATTGAGTCCATAAAAGTGAATAACCCAATCTCACGGAAGTTCGATGGGTAGAAATATCCTTGATAGGTGATTTAGTGGAGAACTAATTAATTATGCTCACATCCCTAGCTATGGCGCTAGTGTTTATTTAGAAGCAAGAGATAAGGGTGTGCGTTCTATACTCGTAATGAATTCAAGACCGAAGAGACAGGGTGGTTATTTTGCTCACACTCTTTGTAAGATTCACCGACATGTGTGGAGTCATGAGACCGCGACTATCGATGTGGGATATCTTCTAAAATACTCATGAGATACCTACACAAGGTCATTAATAGAAAAATCCGCTTAGAATCTCGAGCTAGCTATACTATGTGTAAAATTCGGAGTCATGGGATCTAATTCAAGGCCAGATCCACTAAGTGTTCTTACATGCAACACCAAATATCACTAAATGAAATTTCAAATCGAAAGCTATTTTCATTCACTATATAATAGAAGGTACTCATCAGTCTTTATTTATTAAGTTTGTTTTATAAGATTTGAAGGTTTTATATTATGTGGGAGATCGTTAAAAATGTCAGTGGAAAGTGCATTAAATGCACTGCCACGTATTTACGTTACATTAAAATAAGATCTAGCATGTTGTAATATAAAATCTTTCCCTACTGTTAACTTTCGCCGATTGTTTCTCCCGTTGTTTTATTTCCAAAATAGACGAATACGTCCATTGAGGAATCAACAGAAATGTCCGTCACGGACGGACTCACTTGTGTGATTTTGTTACCAAGATTTACTGGGCTTCTCCTGCACTGTAAATAGATCACCTTGGGTGATCATTCATATACGCTGACACACGATTCTACTTTTGTTCAATTGCGATTTTGCTTTCTCGCTCTTCCTTCTTCTTCTTTACTATTGAGTACTTGAGAGCAAGGTTGGGGCTCGTAATGCTCTCCTTGAGGACGTGCTAAAGGGAAAGAGGGGATCATCTATCCGAGGATCGTCGTATCTCTAGGAGGATATTGTCAAGAGAACCGTACGTCGAGAGCAAACAGAACTCTTAGTTTGAGCGACTACGTGCTTTGACCCAATAGATTATGTTTCTAACTTTTCTCGTTCTTATTATTTTATTGGTGCGTGCGTTTGAATTTTCAGCAACAGATCCCAACAGTTTATAACCCATGACAATATATATATATATATATATATTATTAAAAAATCACAAGCATGTTATAAATACACATTTTGATTGTAAAAAGAGAAAATAATAATGGAAGTGGAACGGAAGTAGAAGTCGAAACTGATGATAAAGTAGAGATGAAATTTCACAACAAACTTTCACGAAGTAGACACGCTCGACCGGGTCAAAGGTAGAGTACTCTACTATATCTCATGAGTCCACCCTTAATTAGAATCTTAAAGTCAACGGTGTTAAACCTTCAAAGTCAATGCCCAACCCATCACAAGATGAGAGACACATATAAGAAAGAGAGAGTGTTTTTTATATATATACAAAATTAACACCCGGCCACTCACCCCCTTAATTATTTGTATTGGATGGAGAGGGACGGGGGGATGACGCGTGGCGTTGCATTGGCGGTTGAAAAGAGACGAGGATGAGGGGGACATTGCACGTGGTGGAAGTGGAAGAAAAGAGGATAATAAAAGATGAAGGAGGGGAAGATTTTCGTCGCCCCCCTGCAGGATTCTTCCCGTGCACCCACGTGCATTAATAGATGGAGAATATAAAGAAGAGTGAGGGGTGACGAGCGGACCAAGCGAGATGACACACACAAAGATCACCCGGTGTCTTCCTAACAGTGTTATCAGAATTGGATTGGATTGACAGTTCAGATCGATCCTATCGTCAATTGATTTTATTATTATCAATACGATCTAATGCTAAAAAATCAGATAAATTAGACGAACTGTGATTCAATCGGTAGATTTATCTGATCTGATTCACTTTTAAAAAAAATTAAATATTTAAAATAATATTTATATGTGAACAAAATTATCTTTCTACAGTTGATTTGTTATTATTTATCATTTTATTTTAGATATATTTAAATTTTAAAGTTTAAAAGAGCGTGTATGTCAATTGTGAAGAGTGAATATCGATGAAATATTATAAAATTTTAAGGTTAATTTATTTAACCATGTTATTCTTATTGTTTTATTTGCATAGTAACATAATCATGAATAATAATTATACATGTATCTTTTATTTATTTTGATCATTATATCTTATTTCTTATTATCTTGGGTTATATAGAATCATTGTTTCATACATAATATAATTTATTATATTATTTAAAAAATATAATATATATTTAAAATTATTAAGATCTCATGACATCATAATTATATTATGATGACGTCACTCCTCAAATCAATTCAATTGAACGGTCCAACCGATTCGAACCGAACTAGCCCGTTGACCGATTCAAATACTGATTCGGTTCTCATAACATTGCTTCCAAAACTGTCATCTGGGGTGGTGCATGACAAGTTCTGCGGGGGAGGGGAGTTGAGTGGATACCGCCTTGGCTGGCACTCAAGCCCATGCGAGTGCGCCGCATGCGGTGGACCACACTGGCTTGCTCGGACTAGAGGGCTTCTCCCAGTGGGCCAGCCCAAATAAGCACTCGTTGGGCCAGCCCAAATAGGTGATCCTGCACCCTCGCACGCAGATCGAACTGCGCCATCGTGCGCCCTCGCACGCGGATCAGATCAGTGTTATCAGAATTAGATTGAATTGACGGGTCAGATCAGTCTCATCATCAATCAACCTAGATATCGATTTGACTATCGTCGATATGTTCTAACGTTAAAAAATTAGACAAATTAGACGAACTGTAGTTCGATCGGTAGATTTATTTGATCTGATTTATTTTGTAAATAAAAAATATAAAATATTTAAATATTTAAATAAATATTTATACGTGAACAAAATTATCTTACTACTGTTGATTTGTTGTTATTTATTATTTTATTTTAGATATATTTAAAATTTTAAAGTTTAAAGGAGCATTGATGTCAACCGTGAAGAATGAAGATCAACGAAATATTACAAAATTTTAAGGTCAATTTATTTAACCATGTTATTGTTATTTTTTTACTTGCATAGTTACGTAATCATGAATAATAATTATGCATGTATCTTTTTTTTATTTTGATCATTATATTTTATTTCTTATTATCTTGGGCTATAGAATCATTGTTTCATACATAATATAATTTATTATATTATTTAAAAAATATAATATATATTTAAAATTATTAAAATTTTATGACATCATAATTATATTATGATAATGTCACGGTTCAAATTGATTTAATTGAACGGTCCAGTCGATTCGAATCGAACTAATTTATTGACCGATTAAATTACCAGTTAGATTCGCATAACATTACTTCTAAGACTGTCATCTAGGGTGATGACAAGTTCCGCAGGGGAGGAGAGTTGAGCGGATACCGCCATGGCTGGCACTTGCCAACGCAGCATGCGCCAGCAAGCCCATGCGAATGCGTCGCATGCGGTGGACCACACTAGCTTGTTTGGACTAGAGGTCTTCTCCTGGCAGGCCAGCCCAAATAATCACTCGTTGGGCGTTGAGCCCGTTAATAGACTTACATTTCAAGTTAAGATAACTTACCGGTCACTCTAAAAAAAATTTAAAAATAAAAAATTTAAAAATACTACACATCCATCCGGAGTGTGAGACACGCTGTGTGTGCGCAGCAAATTAATCTTTCTCATGTTTGCCGCCGTATACTGGCGGTGGAACCTTTGTCTGTCCTCGGTTGAACCTCACAACAACGTGCTGCTTGCTAGTCTTCGTATTTTAATCCAGTACCATAGCTGCCTTCTGTGTTAGCATGGAAAGTACGTACTGCTGGTGTTATATCTATACCGTGAAACGAGATCTTTTCATCATTCGACCACCCATAAATTCGAGATCCTCAAGTCTTTCATGATCATCTACGATTCATATATACGCACAATGAATAGTCGATGTGATTTTCGAGTTTCACATCCTTCTTTCCCCTGTGTCGACCCACGTACGTACGACGGCAAAGGATAGCCGATCCCTGCCTCCAAGCACTGATACACGTACAGAGGACAAACCATGCTCTGAAATAATTTGTAGACAGTAAGGAGTGGGAAAAGGTCAACGGCCACCAACCTTTATTCATACTAATTAATAGGCAAGGTGGGTGGGTACATGCATATATGTTCTGATGGTTGACGGAGAACAGAGAACAGCGCCCAACTTCTGCCTGCTGGGGGAATCGTTATTTAGTAATTAGTACCACGGAGCTAGTAGTGACCGATCGAGAGGAATTAATTACTACGTACAACAACAACAACTAGTCTTCAGCAAGCATGGTCGCGGGAAGGATGTTGGCGGAGTCCTGGTCCCTCACCCTCACGAACACAACCTCATGTGCATTAGCCTCCGAGCCGACGGTCAGAAGCCTTTTACCGTTCACTTTGTCGACGACGACGGTCAAGCAGCCCATGCGGCAGAATCTGCAGGGGCAGGACTGGATGATGTAGGAGGGGAGGGAGCTGGACGACTTGACTATGGCGAACCGGCTGTAGTGGGGATCCTTTTTTATGGCCACCGTTCCACCGGTGGTGATATATCCCCCATTATCCCGGCGCCACATGGTGGTGGACTGCGGGCACCGGCGGTTGGGGAGGGGGAACAGGATGTAGACCAGCTGGGACACCCGGACGACGCCGCCGCCGTCGTCCGAGGGCTCCTCCGGGAAGAACTTGAGCGCTTCCCCGTTCTGCACCTCGCCGAACAGCTGGACCACATTCGGCGGGCAGGACCCGTTCACGATGGACATCTGCAGGCCGCCGCCCCAGGCCCAGATGCTGGGCAGCACATAGTACTGCCGCCCTTGCTCCAGCGCGTTGCCGTCTGTGTCGAGGACGGCTTCCTTAGTTTCAGCTCCGGCGGTGGCCAGCAGGAGGGACAGGACCAGGAGGAAGACGGGTTCCATGGCTTTGTTCTGATCAGAACTACTGATGAATGGGTTCTCTGTGTGTGTGTCTTCCTGACGGGCCAGGTGGTGGTTATTTATGGTGGTTTGAGGAATTTTACCATGTAGGTACGTGGTAATTTTACGCCCAGTAACGCTGTGCTACCCACCGTACGTCTCAATAATAAAAAAACAGCGCACCGATCACGTGCCTCGATTACTTTGTCTTCTTATGAGAAATGCAAGGTGACAATAGATGCCGGTAGCCACAAAAAAAAAAAAAAAGACAAAGGACGTGGATAAGAGCATCCAACGAACGGTGTCATTTCCTCCACCGCAGCAGCAACATCTCGTAAGGCCACGAGGAGATGATGCGTGGGCGCATCGGCGATTGAGAAGAGACGAGGATGAGGGGGAGCACGTGGTGGAAGTGGGAGAGAAGAGGATAAGAGGAAGGAGGGGAAGATTACCGATTAGGTGGACCCCGCTGCAAGATTCTTCCCATCCTCCCAGGAGACAAGGAAGAGTGAGAGGTGGTGATCGGACCCGGTGCCTGCGGCGGACCGCACTGGTGTGCATGCGGCGGACCGCACTTTGTCTTCTTATGAATATAATGGTAACAATGGATGCCATGTGACTCAGGTCACGTTGTAAAAAATATCAAAGGGAGTGGATAAGAACACCGTACCAACGCTGTCATTTCCTCCGCCGCAGCAGCAACATCTCGTGAAATAAAGATTTATAATTCTTTTATAAATAAGTTAATAACAGAGGTGAAAGAAAATCTATAACTCTCACAATTATAAATTTAATTATAACATTTTAACTCACAATCTCCTTCGTCCAAAATGAAATAATTAGGTACCAAATTATAAGTTAGGATTCAAAAATTTACAAATCACCCTCAAGTGTCGTTAATTAATCCTTTTGTTGGTGCGTCCCCACACGTACGATTGTACAGCTAACAGATGACAGTGAGCGCAACGGACTACATATCTTCTCACAGTTTTGAAGAAACCACATGACGTGACAGTGCATGCGTGTGGTCCGGACGGATGTAGTGACGACACTCAAAATTGAATGGCTATGAAGATGTTTAAGTCTCTCTTTGGTATTGGTTTATTCCGGGATTAGTTCTAAGTTAATTTCAGGATAAGTTTTTTTGTGCTTTGGTAAAGAGTTAGTGTTAGTCGGGTTTGGTTAAGGGCTAATCCAGGGATATTCCTGAGTTTTGAAACCCACACCCAAGGGTGGGTTAAGGTGGGTTAACCTCATACCTCAATAAATGTTCAATTAAATGTGTCTCTCTCTCATAATAAATGCTATTTCTCTCTCTCATTATTACTAGGTTAACCTACTATTTACCAAATCATACTAGATTAAAATTAGGTTAGTCCACATCTTTTCTCCCAGATTAACTACCTTCTTACCAAATCAAAAATGGGTTAATTCCGAGCTACTTTAATCGGTTGACTTAACCCATCTTTAGTCTAACTCCATACCAAAGCCACCCTATTAAAAGTCCCGCTAGAGCAAAAGTTAAGCCGAGCAGTTCCCGACGGCGAGATTACAGTATAACTTGGTACCTGAGGTGAGTTAAAAGTCATGACACGGCGTTAACATTTTTCAAAATAGTGATACAACGTCGTAATAGAAGATGTCGGATCAACTTAAATTTACGTCCACGAGGGACGAAGAAGTCCCAAATTCTAGCAAGTCATGGCACTTTGAGACACTTTTTCGCGGACTTGGCGGGGGGCGAAGGTGTTCGCTGTCTCTTTTTCGTGGTCTTCGCGAGGAACTTATCGAGGAGTCCTCTGCGGACGAGGTCCTCGATCGCATCCTTTAGGTTGATGCACTCGGTGGTGTCGTGGTCGTGGTCGCAGTGGCAGCGGTATTATTTCTTCTTGCTCCTCGTGTTCGGATCCGACTTGATTCTAGGAGACCTCTTGAAGAATGGTTCCTCACGAATCTCCATCAGGATTTGGTCGAAGGAACTGTTAGGGGCGTATATATAATTGCAGTAGTTGCCCCTCTCTTTCTCTGGGCGATCGTGGCGATCTCGATCTCGCTGCTCCCGCTTGTTCCGCCCTTCATGTGGCGATTCAGCGGACCTCTTCCGGTCGGACCGTTCGGTTCCGGCCGCACGGCCCAGAGCTGCTGTGTTCTCCTCGCACCGTGCATGCTTCTGCGCTAGGGCGAGGAGGTCGGTGAGGGTCGTCGGGGCCACTACTCCGAGTGCTCGTCGGAGGATATGCATGGTCCCACGTCCCCTGGGTGAGTGCAGTGGTGGCGATGCTGACGTCGAGATGTGGGATCTGAAGCGCCGACGAAATCCCACCGCCTCTGTACGTAGCAGCAACATCTCGTGAAATTAAAATTTATAGTTGTTTTATAAATAAGTTAACAATAGAGATGAAATAAATCTATAACTCTTAAACTCATAATATTTGAACGCACAATCTACTCTATGTAAATAAAAATTATTAACCATCAAGATGTGTATATCAGAGTCATTGGTCTTAAGGATTGCAATTTTGGGTCAAGTCTCTAGGTGTTTCACTAGATTGAGTACTTAATTAGGGTCAGAATTAAGTTTGATCTGTACTTACTTCAACTTGATATATATAATATAAGATTCGTCCCCAGTAAACCATCCCAACCTTTGGCTCCTAATTAATATAACCACTCCACTTCCTTGCTACTAATGACAGTGGGATGTCATAAAAGTAAGGAAGAATATCCTACTAAAATATATATAATTTTTTATTTTGTTGATTGAGTGCAATATGCAAATTTTTTTACCAAAATATTAAAATATGCATAATTTAAAAATTTTATGTTCGGCGAAATATCTAACTACTTCTTTAGGGTCACTTTGATAATAGAATAAGACGAATTAATATGATTTATTCACGGATAGATGAATTATTCAAATTTGAGAGTCGGAATATACGACTCGAGATTGGATAAGACTTAAGACTCTTAACTTGAGATATTAACTCATTTCATCTCTCTCACTGGAATATCTTATATGACTTCGGATAGTATATGTATTAAATTAAAAATATGAAAATTCAGAAATAAGTCACCCCGACCCCATCCAGATTAGATTGTCCTAAATTGTTGTCAAAATGTCTCTTGAGATTTTTACATGCAAACGCTCACTATAGAGAAATTTTGGAATTAATTATCTTGCTTAAGTAGCCTTCAAATTTTCTGACTATTTTAGGCTCTGATGTCCGCGTAGGATCCGTTGCGGGGCTTTCATTTGGCTGCCATTTAATGGAGAATAATGGAGGGGGTACATGGAGTAGGTATAGCTATGATTGTAGGAATATATATGTAAATGTATTTCTAAAAAATAGTTTCATAACATTTTGGAATCAAGAGTTATACAAAAGAAAATTAAGATACTTTCTCTGGGAGATTAGTGGGAGCCCTCCCTTCATATTTGTAATTTTTTTTCTTTTTTTTATATGATTGGTGGTACTATTCACGTTCAAAAAAAAAAACATCGCACAGCAAGTTCAGCCTAAACTTGAGCGTTAAATGACTATAATCTCTTCAAAAGGTTGTTATATTTACAACTTTTAACTAATAGCCCCGTGACTCCCAGAAGAGAGAGAGACCTGGGTGAGTTGGGCCAGGTAGCTGTAGTTTGGTCTGGCCCAAATGAAAAGAGTCCACCCCAACCCAAATCCAAGATTGTGAATTTGGATGGGCCAGCCCAATTCTTCAAAATATACAACTTTGGCCAATGAGATGAGAGAATTATTTCTTATATTACCTCAAAATTATTGCATCAACGGGCCGCATGATCTTTCTCATGTTTTGCCGCCATATACTGGCGGTGGAACCTTGTCGGTCCTCGGTTGAACCTCACAACAACGTGCTGCTTGCTCGTCTTCGTATTTTAAAACCTATGGCATCGGCCACACGCATGAGCCGGTCCTGCCCCCAGTACGATAGCTGCCTTTTGTAGCATGGAAACTGCTGGAGTTACCAACACCATGGAACGAGATCTTCTTATCATTCGACCCATAAACTCGAGATTCTCAAGTCTTTCATATCATCTACGATTCATACGTTCAATGAATAGTCGATGTGATTTTCGAGTTTCACATCCTTCTTTCCCCTGTGACCCACGTACGACGGCAAAGGATAACCGATACCTGACTCCAAGTAGTCAGTCACGTACAGAGAACATACCCTACTTTGAAAAGTTGTGTAGACGTTAAGGATCGTAGGAAAAGCTCAACCGCCACCAACCTTTATTCATACTAATTAATAAGCAAGGTGGGTACATGCATGCATGTTCAGATGGGGGACAGAGTACAGAGAACAGCGCCCAATTAACTTCTGCTGGGGGAATCCTTATAGTGGTATTAGTACCACGCACGCAGTCGTGACCGATCGAGAGGAATTAATTACTACGTACAACAACAACAACAACTAGTCTTCAGCAAGCGTGGTCGCGGGCAGGATGTTGGTGGAGTCCTCATCATCCCTCACCCTCACGAACACGACTTCATGTGCATTAGCCTCCGAGCCGACGGTCAGAAGCCTTTTACCGTTCACGCCGTGGACGCCCACGGTCGAGCAGGGAAGGAGGCAGAATCTGCAGGGGCAGAACCGGATGATGTAGGAGGGGAGGGCGCTGGACGACTTGACTATGGCGAACCGGCTGTCGTGGGGACCCATTATTGAGGACGCCGTTCCACCGGTGGTGATATATCCCCCATTATCCCGGCGCCACATGGTGGTGGACTGCGGGCACCGGCGGTTGGGGAGGGGTAACAAGTCATGTGGCACACCTGATGAGACACCCGAGAGAGAGAGAGAGAGTAAACATGCTCCCGATCCAACGGTGAAAGCCAAATACCAGGAAAAGCGACAATAAGCCTCGACCAGCATCATCTCAGATCATCGATACAGCTAATTGCTGAAATGGGACTGCGCCATCTCAGGATATGCCATGACGTTGGAGTAATGGTACGGTGTCTTGTCCAGACGTCGGAACAAGCCTCCGTGCTTATTGCATGAACACAGCATCGATTCAAAGAGATGGTGCCGATCCACACGACTGATCAACACCTATAGAAAGGTCGGCCTTCGTTAGTGCAGAGGGAGGGGGGCGCAGAAGTAAAAATAAAAGGAAGAAAGCATAGAGGAAACGAGATGAAGAAAAGAAAAGAGCGGCGAGGGAGGAAAGAGTGAGGCCAGAGAGTGGGAGCGAAGAGATGATAGAAGGAGAGCCAACTTTAGGTAGGGTTTTCCTTCCCCAAGTTCAGCCCGGTGTGGTTTGTCCTTCTTGTACTCTCTCTATTTTGAGAAATGGAAGTGAAATTTATGAATGATTTCAGAATTACGATGGTTATATTCCTCTGCACCCCATGATTCTTCCCCCTTATTATTTCCGTCCTCTCGTGCCTATCGTGTGGTTTTCTTTTTTCACTTTGTTTTCCCCATTGTTGTAGCATGCTCGTTATCCGGGGTGTAGCGTGCTCTAGGAGGCTAGTATTATGGCCCCAAATAGAGCTCACCATAGCTCCACATCTGACAGCATCTGGGCCTCCCTAACTCCCCCAATCCCCTTAGTATGATTGGTCTGCCCATGCATACTTTCTTCCAGCGTAGTGAACAGTGTAGAAATGAGACCCACTACGTACGAGCAAGACCCCGAGGCTTGAGACAGCTTCTCCCATTATGATCAAGGGTTGAGGTCCTAAAGGGGTCCGATACTCGCCCGGATTGCGCCTGCCATCACCTCCACAGTTTCTTTACATGATCCTCCGTTGCGATACGGCTCCCCAAACCAGAAAGAAGGTTAGGGAACAGAGCCAAAGTCTATCGCAAGTGAAGTCTGGGTGCCTGATCTGAGACCCTATTAGGCCCGATGTGCAACTAGATTTGGCCGACATTTGTTGAGCTATTTTCCTACCCTAGTGCGGGGCCTCTCTAAAGTCAAGTTCCGAGACCGCCAGGTGACACCGAATCTTGGGCCAATTCGCGTTCAAGGGCCATGCACATTGTTGCTACATTCTCAGCATAAATCGGTCCCCAAATAACGATCCGAAGTGGTCTTCTCACTGACCTTTCAGATTTATGCACGGCGTTCCACGATCTTAGACTTAAGTGTTCCAAAGGCCCGCCGGCTCATCTTTGGGTCCCTATGCGTGGTCAATGACAAGAATAATGGGTCGAATAGCAGGTGCAAATATAGCTTTAGAAGCCCCGAATGATTTCGAGTGGGCTAGATTGCGGGGGCGCCGCATATGAAATGGGCACAAGTGTTGATGGTTCATGCACATCCGAAAGATTAGGAGACCGTCTCATATTTCTATGAATGAGCACCCATTACATCTCCCAACATACTTCGGGATAAGGAGAGATGCTATCGAAATTTCATTAAAAATTAAAGTTTAAAGACCCCGGAAAGAGTTGATTTAGATAATTACACATGGATTCTCCCCTTTTAAGTTTGTTTCTCGTACAAAATAATAGTAATAATAATAGTAACAATCATAAATAATTAATAACCATATGAAATAATAATAAAGAGGCCACCCCAGGGTGACAACTGTACTTCAGTGCGCCTTCATGAGAAGAGCTAAAAAGGTAGGGGGAGAGAGAGAGATGAAATAATGAAATGATAATAATGTGTGTGTGCGTGCGAACGAGCTAAAAAGGGGTGTATGTGTGTGTGTGTGGAGAGAGAGATGAAATAATGAATGATAATAATGTTTGTGTGTATGTGAACGAGCTAAAAAGTGGGTGTGTGTGTGTGTGTGTGTGTGTGTGTGTGTGTGGAGAGAGAGAGAGAGATGAAATAATGAATGATAATAATGATAATAGTCACAATAACCCAATAAATATATAATGTATGCATATATATGCAGTGTGTGTGTGTGGAGAGAGAGAGAGAGAAATGAAATAATGAATGATAATAATGATAATAGTCATAATAACCCAACATGTATATATATATAATGCATGCATATATATGCAGTTACTTTTCGTTAACTTAAAAGGTCTTGCCATTAAGTTTTATTTTCGACTATGAATATCAAAATGCTTGTGTGAATAAATAATAATATAAACTCCAGGCCATCAGGCTCTTCTTCTTGACAATTAATTAAGGGTCTTCTCTCTTCATTGAGATGTAATTAATGTCGCAGTCTTCATGATACTATAGGTCTCTGGTCTCGACTTGATAACCCTTATCGTTTAGTTGGTCAGACGGAGTGCAACGTTCTAAACTTTTAGTCCTCTGACTCCTAGGGTCTAAAATAAATTCTTACTGCGTGATTGGTACGTATGTGCACATAAAATAATAGACAAATATCAAAAACCCAGCAGAAAGTAATTTATTTATAAAGAAGGAAAATTTTCCCCTCTCCCGAATGTAGGTATATTTCTCCCCGCCCGATGACAGAGTGTGAAATTGCATCTATATGGAAGCAATGGACGACCATTAATTAATTTGACTCTCTTCTCTTTTACTCATAATTATAACCTCCAAGCTAACATAATCTGTTCTTGGGCATGATAATTAATCCAACATTATATGATAATTATATTTCATACATATTCCTATTAGAAATAAAACTGCATGAAAATTGACACGTGTTTCCTTAACATTAGTAATAATCCTTAGTGAACTATTAAAATATCATGTCGAAAGAAGAATAAAAAGAATATTTTTTCTTGGTGGCAAGTAATCTGGGGAATCAGAAAATCCTAAGTCATACATCTCTCGATGATTGATCACGTGATATTTTAAAATAAGTTCATCGCAATAGTATATAAGACTTGTAAAGATCTAGATCCGTCGTCTCAATCATGAACTATACGTCTAAAGATTTGTTTGATGAGAAAAGAGAGAGATGATGTCGAAGAGAGACCTTCAAACACGAATAAGGGTCAGAAGGAGTCCTGGGAGATATCTTATGAGACAATCCTGTGACGGTCAAATCAAATAACAGACGAGATGGTGACGAGTACTCGGGAGAAGAGAGGACGAGGGACTGGAGTGAAAGAGTGACAGAGAGCTTGAGGTGTTAAACTTACATATCCCATGGCCGTCAGGCCAGGGTTCTATTTCTATCTCCAACTTGGGGTTGACTTTCAAAACTAAGTTAGTTTTCAAAGCTAACTTTGTTTAAAACAATTCACATAACTAGGGGTTCAGAGATCTAAAATGTAAAATACTGGCCTGATCGGCATGCCGATCATTCCAACGTGACCTGGGTGATGAGAGTGACTTGAGAGAGCTGATAGAATCTAAAACGGATATCCGGTTTGGGTTCGTCGCTCAGAAGTGCCTTCTCTAAATGCACTTAGTTTAAAATTAAAGAAGTTAGGTTCGGGAGTCTAAAATCTAAAATATCGGTATGATCGACATGCTTATCGTTCCAACACTACCTGGGAGGTAAATGTGACTTGTGAGAGTTGACAGAATCCAAATGGGATACCCAGTTTGTGCACGGTGCTCAACAGTGCATTCTTCAAATGTACTTAGTTTAAAATTAAAGAAGTTGGGTTCGAGAGTCTAAAATCTAAAATATCAATCTGATCGATGTGCAGATCATTCCAACACGACGTGAGACGTAAAAGTGACTTGTGAGAGCTGGCAGAATCTAAATCGGATACCCAATTTGAGCCCGGTGCTCAGAAGTGCATTCTCTAAATGCACTTAGTTTATAATTAAAGAAGTTAGGTTCGGTGGTTTAAAATCTAAAATATCGGTCTGATCGGCGTACCGATCGTTCCAACACGACGTGGGAGGTAAAAGTGACTTGTGAGAGCTGACGGAATCTAAATCGGATATCTGGTTTGAGCCCGGCGCTCAGAAGTGCATTCTCTATATGCACTTAGTTTAAAATTAAAGAAGTTGAGTTCGGGAGTCCAAAATATAAAATACTAACCTGATTGACATGTCGATCATTGCAACGTAGCCTGGGTGATGGAGTAACTTGAGAGAGCTGACAGAATCCAAATAGAATATACCCAGTTTGGGTTTGTCGCTCAGAAGTGCATTCTTTAAATACACTTAATTTAAAATTAAAGAAGTTAGGTTCGGGAGTCTAAAATCTAAAATATCGGTCTGATTGGTGTGCCGATCGTTCCAACACGACCTGGGAGGTAAAAGTGACTTGTGAGAGTTGACGGAATTCAAATCGGATACTCTATTTGAGTCCGGCGCTCAGAAGTGCATTGTTCAAATGCACTTAGTTTAAAATTAAAGAAGTTGAGTTCGGGGGTCCAAAATTTAAAATATCGGTCTGATCAACATGTCGATCATTCCAACATAACGTGAGAGATAAAAGTGACTTGTGAGAGTTGACGGAATCCAAATTAGATACTCGATTTGAACCCGGCGCTCAGAAGTGCATTCTCTAAATACACTTAATTTATAATTAATGAAGTTAGGTTCGTGGGTCCAAAATCTAAAATATCGGTCTGATCGACGTGTCGATCATTCCAATACGACCTGGGAGGTAAAAGTGGCTTGTGAGAACTGACGGAATCCAAATCGGATATCCGGTTTGAGTCCGGCGCTCAGAAGTACATTCTCTATATGCACTTATTTTAAAATTAAAGAAGTTGGGTTGGAGGGTCCAAAATCTAAAATACCGATCTGATCGGCGTGCCGATCATTCCAACACGACCTGGGAGGTAAAAATGACTTGTGAGAGTTGACGGAATCTAAATCGGATACTCAATTTGAGTTCAGTATTAAAATTATCGATTTGATATGTTATCTGATTTGAATTTATACAATCAAATGAAATATTTAATTTATCTGTCAATCATTTTTTATTTATGAATGCATAATTAATGTTATTATTTTTTTAATATAGAATCCTCCAGCGAGCGACGACGGAGAAGACGAGCAGGACGAGGAGGATGAGGATATAGAGGATGCGGAGGATATTTCTTATTTTTTTATTATTATAAAATTGATAATTGTTATTGTGTTTCGTTTCTTGTATATCTTTTGTTTTACCTGTGATGGATGGGTTTTATATTTTCTTTATTTAAACAGATTTTTATATAAATTTTATTTATTTTTTTTAAAAAATAAAATATATTTTTCGACGGAATCACCGACGAAATAAGGATTCCGTTCGAAAACATATATATTTTTATTTCTTTTAACGTCATAATTTCCTATGGAATCTCCGACTGAAAGGTATTTTGTCGGAAATAATTTCCGGCAAAATATCGGATGGATATAATTTTCGTCGGAAAAATGAGACTCCAACAAATACCGATGAAATTTTCGTCTACTATTTGTCTATCGGAACTTTCCGACGGATTGCCGACGGAATATTCATCCGTCGGAAATTTCAACAATGAATAGCCAACGGACGTAATCCGTCGAGAATTCCGTCAGGACTGATGCTTCCGATAAATTTTCGACGGATTTCTGACGTATTATTTCCGTCGAAAACTCCAACTTTTTTTGTAGTGACAGATTTGGAGACGTGAGTCGTCCCGTTTACTCACCTGGCAAGGCAAAGGGACGTAGGTGTTGGCCCGTTGTTCCTTCGCCTAAGGAGGTAGCCCGCCGTTAATACTACATGACTCACCCCGTGCATGCTTGGTCAAGTGAAAAATGGCGTGGATAGTGCTCACCCCTACTCACCGGCTCCCTACTCCCGAGTATCCTATCCAAGATACAACTGAAAAGAGACGAGGATAAGGGGGAGCACGTGGCGGAAGTGAAAGAGAAGAGGACAAGGGGAAGAAGATTTTACGTGGACGAGGGGGAGCACGTGGTGGAAGTGAAAGAGAAGAGGATAAGAGGAGGAGGGAAGATTTATGTGGCTGCCCTGCAAGATTCTTCCCCGTACGTGCGGGTCTCAGGTGCGCTATTGGAAGGAGAATACAAGGAAGGGCGAGGGGTGGTGAGCGGACCGAGGGAGGTGACCACACTAAAGGGCACCCGATGCCTTCCGAGGATGTCATCTGGGGTGGCGACAGGATCCCAGGGCTGGCACCTGCCAGCACACCCATGCGCCAGCGAAGAGCCCATGCGAGTGCGGCGCATGCGGTGGACTGCACTGGCGTGCCCACACCAGAGGGCTTCTCCCAGCGGGCCAGCCAGCCCAAACAGGGTTCAAAAATTTACAAATCACCCTCAAGTTTCGTTAATTAATCCTTGAGTTGGTGCTTCCCCACACGTACGTACCCTCTACAGCTAACAGATGATAGTGAACGCAACGGACTACATATCTTCTCCCAAGTTTTGAAGAAACCACTTAACGTGACAGTGCAACGCTCTCGGCTTTTAGTCCTCTGACGGACAATATGGTGAATCAGAAATTCTTAATCAGTCGTGCGTCTCTCGAGGATTGATCATGTGATATTTTAAAATAAGTTCCTCACAATGGTATATAAGACTTGTAAAGGTCTAGATTCGTCATCCCAATCCCGAACCATACGTCTAAAGATTTGCTTGATGAGCAGAGAGAGAGATGATGCCGAAGAGAGACCTGCAAACACGAATAAATTAGGTGGAGAAGATGGAAATTGAGGAACAATCACCGAAGAACAGTAGGTGTCTATGGAGAGAGGAAATTTAATTCTCAATCGAATTCTTCACAAGTTAGTGTACGTCCTCAGCCCCTTTTACAGAGAGGCAAATCTAACCAAAAATAGAAACAGACAATCTTTGACCCTAGACCTGTATAAAAAGAAAGTTTTAAGTAAATTTCACAAGAGTCAATTTGTTATCGGAATATCGGGGACGGACAATAAATCTGATGAGAGAGAGTCGTGTGAGTCTCACACGCTCCTCTCACACACATGATACTTATCCGATCCCGAGTATCACATTCGACCCTCTGAGGTCGAATATGATATCCTATCAGATTTACAAAGAGAGCCTAAGGGTCACTTTGAAAATAAGTTGGGATGACGCATTCGCGTCTTAAATATGTTTGATCTCAACTTACTTCCAACCTTTGGCTCCTAATTAATATAATCACTCCAATTCTTTGCTGACACTGGGATATCATAAAAGTAAGGAATAATATCCTACTAATTAAGATATAGTTTTTTTATTTTCCGCCTAATTCCCTCAACTCTAACTCCTTCTTCGAACATTCTCCACATTGCCGAGCATTCACCTTATCACCGTGTATCATCTTCACTCTGTACACTATTGACTCTCTCTCTCTCTCTCTCTCTCTCTCTCTCTCTCACACCTTGTTGCTCTCTTCCTCGTTTTTGACTTAAATATCAGACGGTTATCTCTTGATATCACTTTTTAAATTTCTTCTAACATTCCGTCCAGCGATCGTAAGTTTTCTCAAAATATTTAATCACTCTTTCTCTTTTCAACAAATCTTAAAAATATAATACGAGATAAAAATAATATTTATAATATTTATATTTTTTAACATCGTCGGGTAGAAGGAGCAAGAAGTCGTGACACTCTCAATTATAACAGAGGTAAATTTATAATTCTTTTATAAATAAGTTAATAACAGAGGTGAAAGAAAATCTACGACTCTCTCAATTATAAACTTATAAGATTTAAACTCACGATCTCCTTCGTCCAAATTGAAATAATTAGGTACCAAATTATAAGTTAGGGTTCAAAAATTTACAAATCACCCTCAAGTGTCATTGATTAATCCTTGAGTTGGTGCTTCCCCGCACGTACGTTGTGTATGGGTCGAAGCCCTATGTGCGCTGACGAATTCAAGAACTAATCACCCTGAAACTGTCCGGTGTGACTCGTGAATAATCTCCTGTTGGTATTCTCCCATCTGACCCACCCCGAGTCCCCAAGGATATATGTATAGTCGGATCCCTGCCTCCAAGTAATCAGACACGTACAGAGGACAAGCCATATATATACTTTGGAAATTTTTGTAGACATGAGGAGTAGGAAAAGCTCAACGGCCGCCGACCTTTATTCATACTAGTTAATTAATAAGCAAGGTGCGTACATGCATGCATGTTCAGATGGGGGACAGAGTACAGAGAACAGCATCTGCTGGGGGAATACTTATAGTAGCATTAGTACCACGTAGTCGTGACCGATCGAGAGGAATTTATTACTGCGTACAACAACAACAACAACTAGTCTTCAGCAAGCGTGGTCGCGGGCAGGATGTTGGTGGAGTCCTCATCATCCCTCACCCTCACGAACACAACTTCATGTGCATTAGCCTCCGAGCCGACGGTCAGGAGCCTTTTACCGTTCACCACGTCGACGCCCACGGTCGAGCAGGCAATGCGGCAGAGTCTGCAGGGGCAGAACCGGATGATGTAGGAGGGGAGGGCGCTGGACGACTTGACTATGGCGAACCGGCTGTCGTGGGGATCCGTTGTGGCCACCGCTCCACCGGTGGTGATGTATCCCCCATTATCCTGGCGCCACATGGTGGTGGACTGCGGGCACCGGCGGTTGGGGAGGGGGAACAGGATGTAGACCAGCTGAGACACCCGGACGACGCCGTCGTCGTCCGAGGGCTCCTCCGGGAGGAACTTGAGCGCTTCCCCGTTCTGCATCTCGCCGAACAGCTGGACCACATTCGGCGGGCAGGAGCCGTTCAGGCGGGACATCCGCAGGCCGCCGCCCCTGGGCCAGATGCTGGGCAGCACATAGTACTGCCGCCCTTGCTGCAGCGCGTTGCCGTCTGTGTCGAGGACGGCTTCCTTGGTTTCAGCTCCGGCGGTGGCCAGCAGGAGGGACAGGACCAGGAGGAAGACGGGTTCCATGGGTTTGGTCTGATCAGAACTACTGATGAATGGGTTGTGTGTGTGTTTTCCTGAGGGGCCAGGTGGTGGGTATTTATGGCGTGGTTTGAGGAGTTTTTACCATGCGGTACGTGGTAATTTTTCTCCGAGCAACGCTGTGCTATACCCAACCGTCGCAGTAATAAAAAAACTGCCCACCGACCACGTGCCTCAATTCCTTCGTCTTCTTATGAGAAATGCACGGTGACAATGGACGCCAGTAGCCAGAAAAAAAGACAAAGGACGTGGATAAGAAGAACATCCAACCAACGGTGTCATCTAGCTCCTACACCGCAGCAGCTAGCAACATCTCGTGAAACAAAAATCTGTAGTTCTTAATTTTATAAATAAGTTAATAACATGGGTATATATAAAAATCTAAAACTCTTAAACTCATAATGTTTGAACTCACACCCTACTCCATGCAAACTTAAAAATAATTAACCATCAAGACGTGCATATATATCAGAGTCATATATAGGTCTTAAGAATTGCAATTTTGGGTCAAGTCTCCCGTTGTTTCACTGGATTGAGTACTTTGGGTCAGAATTAAGTTTGATATGCAAGATGTAAAATTTTTCACCAAAATATTAACATACGCATAGTTTAAAATTTTTATATTCAGCGAAACATCTGACTACTCCTTTAGAGTCACTTTGATAACAGAATAAGACGAATTAATTAAGATGAGCTATTAACGGATAAATAAATTATTTAAATTTGGGAGTCAGACTCAAGGTTAGATAAGGTTAAGACCCTTAATCGGAGAGATTAACTCATTTCATCTTTCTCACATGAATATATATCTTACCTAAGTAGTTATAGGATGTATGTAGCAAACTAAAAATACGAAAATTCAGAAATAACTCACCCCGTGTTGCCCATCCAGATTGGATTATCCAATTGTAGAAATATATATGTAAATGTATTTCTAAAAATTAGTTTTATAACATTTTGGAATCAAGAGTTATACAAAAGAAAGTTATGATACTTTCTTTGGGAGTCGATTAGTGGGAGCTCTCCGTTCGTACTTATAAATTTTCTTTTTTTTTTCTTCTATATGTTTGGTGGTACTATTCACGTTCGAAAAAAAACCATAGCAGAGCAAGTTTAGCCTAAACTCGAGCGTTAAACGACTATAATCTCTTCAAAAGGTTGTGTTATTTACAACTTTTAACCAATAGCCCCGTGACTCCCAGAAGAGAGAGAGAGAGAGACCTGGGTGGGTTGGGCCAGGTAGTATTTTGGTCTGGTCCAAATGAAAAAGAGGCCACCCCAACACAAATCCAAGTTTGTGAATTTGGGTGGGCCAGCCCAATTCTTCAAAATATAAATACTTTGGCCAATGAGACGAGAGAATTATTTCTCATATTACCTCAAAATTTATGTATCAACGAGCTGCATGATCTTTCGCTTGTGCCCAACACTAATTAGTACCTCGATCGAAACACCACGCGACGCAGCCACCTCCGACTGCGCCTAGGGTTCAGACAAGAGAGAGAATTAGAAGGAGAAGATGGAAATTGAGGAACAATCACCGAAGGACAGCAGGTGTCAACGGAGAGAGGAAATGTAATTCTCAATCGGATTCTTCACAAGTTAGTGTACGTCCTCAGCCCCTTTTATAGAGAGGCAAATTTTACTAAAAAATAGAAACAGACGATCTTTGACCCTAGACTTGTATAAAAAGAAAATTTTAAGTAAATTCCACCGGGGCCTCTTTGAAAATAGGTTGGGATAGCGTATTCGCGTCTCTAAGTGTGAATACGCTATCCGCCCCCGATTAGCGCTCTGCCATTGTGAGGAGATCACATGTGAGCCCCACTTTCTCTCTCACCGGGTATCTATTCCCACCTATCTTATTCCAATATCAAAGGGGCACTAATAACTGAGACTTTAGAATCTTTCTTCGACTCTTAGGATCTGTTTTGATTTTCGAGTGAGGATACCGTGTTCGACTCTAGGGGGTCGAACATGTGAGGGAGAGTGTGGGCCCCTCCCTCAATTCTCTCTCGTCGTGTTCGACAATCTCCCGATAATTCGGTTAACAAAGCGGACCTAAGAGAACATATTGTAATAATAAGATGGCGTGGTGCGTGGGCCACCACTTTAACGGCTGTTAGTAAAAAGAAATTAATTTTTTTAGTTTGATTGGAGATTGAAGATGTCACATCATGGGCCATCTCCCGATGAAGATGACTTGGGTCAAGCCCAATTCTAGCATCATTATCTTTCATAAAATCCAGAAATATTTGAATTAACCACCTGTTAAGTGAGCAACTCAACTGCCGCCTTCGCGGTGAACGGGTCCGGTTCACCACATGTGATACATCCATACAAGAAGACATCAATTAAAGAAGACCAACTATATTATATATATATATATAGTAGACCAACTATGTACACATATATACCCTCCCAGGCACAGATACAGCAACATTAACCAGCTCTATCCCGGCATGCATTAGAGACGTAAAGAGGGCTAGCCCATTAGAGATGTAAAGAGGGCTAGCCACACACAAAATGCAAGTAAGCAGGAGAAGATTAATCGGCTTTTGAAGAGAAAGTGTGGGCACCCGGAGGAGGAGGATATCGCGCTGAGGATTCTTGGGGGGGGGGGGGGGGAGGGTAATTAAGTTTGCAGGATTCTTTCTTTTGAAATTTCTTAGTGTGTTGGCTTCCTAATTATAGGGTTTGTTGCTAACAATAGGAGTCTATATATCCATGTGTGTGTGTGTGTGTGTGTGTGTGTGTGTGCGTGTCCTCATAGGTGGTGAGTTACTTAGAGAGAGAGAGAGAGAGAGAGAGTGTGTGTATAGATATTTGGTGTTTTGTCCTTTGAGCACAGACTTAAGTCTGCGAGGTTCGAAACTTCATGGGCGCATGTTAGTATCTCCGAAAATTTATCAAAAATATTTTAGTATTTGTTGCTCCATTCTATCCCTTGACAAAAATTAATCAAAAGTTTGAGTGGACTCCGAAACACGGGAACACATTCCTTTTGCTGAAGAGGAAGATAAGTGAGACGCTAGTCCTTAATTATCTTGCCCAATTTACAACGACCTTTTGAGCTTGAGACGGACATGTCGGGATATGCTATGAGGGGACGCCTTGATGCAAGATGGTCAACCCATGGCATACCACTCGGGAATGTTCCAAAGAGCTCGAATGAACTACTTAAGATGGACTCTGAAACACGAGAACACATTCCTTTTGTTGAATAGGAAGATAAGTGAGACTCTAATCCTTAATTATCTTGCCCAATTTTCATTGACCTTTGAGTTAGAGATGGACATGTCGGGCTATGCTATGAGGGGATGCCTTGATGCAAGATGGTCAACCCATGACATACCACTCAAGAATGTTTCAAAGAGCTCGAATGAACTACCTAAGATATGACAATGAGTTGTTGGCTCTACACCAAGCAATGAAGCATTGGCGTATCTACCTAGTGGGGAAGGAGACAGTGGTGGACACTGACCACCCACCGCTACGTGAAATAGATGACATACTTGCAAAAGTTCAATCTAGTGATCAAGTACAATAAGGGCACACAAAAGAAATTGGTGGATCTACTATCTCGGCCTCAGATTGTATGACTTTATTTGTCCATTTTTATGCAGGTCCAGACGAACCTCTCCATGATGAGTATGTCACCTAAATTATAAGCCGTCAACCTTGGTTTTTTTGGGTGTGCTTGCGGATATTAAAGCAAAAAGGCCCACTGAGCTTGCCTTGCGAGGCGAGCTCCAATACAAGGCTGAATAGTTATGTGTACCAAAAGTTATAGACCGTGTGCGGCGGATGTAAGAAACACACACTTCAAAGGTGGCTGGCTACTTCAGAGTGAACAAAACGCTGCAAAATTTGCAACATTATGTGTACTGGCCACGGATATCACTACAAGAAAAAGTGGCTATAGCGACCGCATTAGCGACCGCTTTAATCGGTCGCTAGTCGGTCCCAAATAGAGACCAATTCGGCGACCGAAATAATCGGTCGCACATCTGAGACCTATTGGCGACCGAACTAAATTCGGTCGCCAATCGGTCGCTGATCCCGTTATACTCCCCCCCTGCGACCCCCGCCCGCCCGAGCCCCTCCCCGCCCGAGCCCTCCCTCCCGCCCTCCACCCTCCCGACCGAACTAAATTCGGTCGCCAATCGGTCGCTGATCCCGTTATACTCCCCCCTGCGACCCCCGCCCGCCCGAGCCCCTCCCCGCCCGAGCCCTCCCTCCCGCCCTCCACCCTCCCGCCCGAGCCCCCTTCCCCTGCGGCCCCCTCCCCCTGCGGCCCCCTCTCCGCCCTAGCCCCCCCTCCACCCTCCCGCCCGAGCCCCCGCCCGAGCCCCCTTCCCCTGCGGCCCCCTCCCCCTGCGGCCCCCTCTCCGCCCTAGCCCCCCTCCTCCGCCGGAGTCCCCCCTTCCCCTGCGGCCTCCCGCCCGAGCCCCCCTCCGCCGGAGCCCCCCCTCCCCCTGCGGCCTCCCGCCCGAGCCCCCCTCCTCCGCCCGAGCCCCCCTCCCCGTGCGGCCTCCCGCCCGAGGCCCCCTCCGCCGGAGCCCCCCTCCGCGCCGCTCGCCTCGCCGTCGTCGCCGCGCCGCTCGCCTCGCCGTCGCCGCTCGCCGTCGCCGTCGTCGCCGGCTTCCTCTCTCTCACACACAGGTACCTCTCTCTCTCTCTCTCTCTCTCTCTCTCTCTCTCTCCAACCCGCCGCGGCCCCCCCACAGGTACCCCTCTCTCTCTCTCTCTCTCTCTCTCTCTCTCTCTCTCTCTCTCTCTCCAACCCGCCGCGGCCCCCCCCCCCCCACAGGTATCTCTCTCTCTCTCTCTCTCTCTCTCCAACCCGCCCCCCCACAGGTACCCCTCTCTCTCTCTCTCTCTCTCTCTCTCTCTCTCCAACCCGCCGCGGCCCCCCCCCCACAGGTACCTCTCTCTCTCTCTCTCTCTCTCTCTCTCTCTCTCTCCAACCCGCCCCCCCACAGGTACCCCTCTCTCTCTCTCTCTCTCTCTCTCTCTCTCTCTCTCTCTCCAACCCGCCGCGGCCCCCCCCACCCCAACCCCCTGCAGGGAATTTAATGTGAAAATTTTGTTTAGGCCATGCTAATTTTTTGTTTAGGGCATTTCATAGTCCATGTTATTGTTAATATGATAGAATATTATTTTGTGCACTTTTCAGGTGTTTGGGTGCTTTATATTGCCTTTATTAACAGTCATATGGACCTTCCATTTTTTGTAGTAAAATACCAGTGCATGTAAATAGTCATTTTTGTGTGTTAGCATGATAATATATTCACAAACATGTGTTGTATTTGGATTGGCCTCACCTCTCCTTTCCTAATGATTAGTGTAAGGTTTTTAAGGGTTTAGTGTTTAGTGTTTAAGGTTTAGGGTTTTAGATTTAGGTTTTAGGTACTAGATTTAGGTTTTACTCTTTTAAGGTTTAGGATTTTTAGGGTTTAAGGTGTTTAGGGCTTTTAGGGTTTAGGGTTTAGGATTTTAAGCTTTATGGTTTAGGGTTTGGGGCTTTAGGGTTAGGATTTAAGGGTTAGGTGTTAGGGTTTAGGAAGGGTTTCAGGGCTACAGGTTTTTGGACTTCGATTTTAAGTGTGGGTTTTTCGGTTTACGGTTGCTAGGCTTAGGGTTGAGGGGCTGTTTAGTGTTTAAGGTTTAAGGGCTTACGGTTTTAAGATTTAAAGTTTAAGGTTTGACAGTTTTGAGGTTTAGTAGTTTATGTATTAGGGGTGGGGTAAGGGGTTCAATGTGGGTTTAGGATTTTAGTGTTTTAAATTTTATGGTTTTTAATTATTTTAGGGTTTTACAGTTTAGGGGGTTATGAGTTTATTTTTTTATGTTTAGGGTTTAACATATAGGGTTAGGGTTTAAGGTTTAGGGTTATTTAGGGTTTAGGTTTTTGGGTTTAGGGTTAGTTGTTTGGTGTTTAGGTTTGTTTGCATTTTATATTTGGCATATGAGTTTAGGGTTTTGGATTTAGCATTTGGGGTTTTTGGTTTAGCGGTTAGGGGGGTGGATTACGGTTTTGAGAGTTTAGGCTTTAGGGGTTTTTGGTTTAGTGGGTCTAGTTTCTAAGGATTTTAGGTTTTAGGGTTTAGGGTTTTTCATGTTTTTAGGGTTTATAGTTATTACAATTTAGGATTTTTAGGGTTTAGGGTTTTTCGAGTTTTTATGGTTTATAGATATTATGGTTTCATATTTTTAAGGTTTAGGGTTTAGGGTTTAAGGTTTTCAAGATTTATGGTTTAATGTTTTGAGTTTAGGGTTTAATGTTTTTAAGGTTTAAGGTTCTTGGGGCTTTTAGGGTTTTACATATAGGTTTACATTTTTGGGTTTCTTTTATTTAGGGTTTGATGTTATTAGTGATTTTAGGGTTTATGATTTTAAATTTATGGTTTATGGTTTAGAGTTTATAGTATTAAGATTTTTGATTTTTAGGTTTAGGAGTTTTAGGGTTTAAGGTTTAGGATTTAGGGTTTTTCAGATTTAGTCTTTTATGTTTGTGGTTTTTAAGGATTTTAGAGTTTCTAGTTTTAGGGGTAACTCAAGATTTAGGGTTTTAAGGTTTAGGGTTTGGGATTTTTAGTTTGAGGGTTTGGGGTTTAGCAATCGGTGGTTTAGCAGTTTAGGAGTTTAAGGGATCGTAGTGGGGTTAGGGGTTAGGGGAGGGTTTAAGATTTATAATTTTTAAGGGTTTTATGGTTTTATGATTTAGGGGGTTCGGGGTCTGCAGTTTAGTGTTTTTAGGGGTTTTAGGGCTTACGTTTTTTTTTCTATAGGGTTTACAATTTTTACGGGTTTAGGGTTTAAGGTTTAGGGATTTGGGAATAGGTTTAGGTTTTAGGATTTTAGATTTAGGTTTGAGCAAATCGCTCAAAAGTGCAATTTGCAAATGCACTTGGTTTATAATCAAAGCCGTCGGGGTCCGGGGGTCCAGAATGTGAAATACTGATCCGATCGGCATTCCGATCATTCCAACACAACCTGGGAGGTAGACGTGACTTGTCAGAGCTGACGGATTCTAAATCGGACTACCGGTTTGAGCCCGACGCTCAAAAGTGCAATTTGCAAATGCACTTGGTTTATAATCAAAGCCGTCGGGGTCCGGGGGTCGAGAATGTGAAATACTGATCCGATCGGCATTCCGATCATTCCAACACGACCTGGGAGGTAGACGTGACTTGTCAGAGCTGACGGATTAATTTGCAGAGGTAGACGTGACTTGTCAGGTGCTTTCACATTTTTCTATGTTCATTAATTTGCTTGGTACTAACCAAATGTATTATTTATGACAGGTGTTGGAAACGACTGGGGTGTATTTTACTGCATCTTGAGGGTTCCACTTGTGAAACTTTGGCTGCTCTTAGTGGAGATGGAATTGCATTCTATGTCTTGTGGCCACATTATCCCCTTTGGATAACTTCTCATGTTGCCGTCTCCAACTGAATGAATTTTATTGCTTTCAGGTATTTTCCATGATTCCTGGTTTTAGCTCGGAGTTGATGCCGAAAGGTCGTGAACAGGAAAGCCAGGCAAAGATCAAGCGATACATGTACGTGATGGGTTCTATGACCAATGAAGGTACTCTCATGGTGTTTTCTTCTTCCATATTGTCCATTATACATGTGAATATCAATATACTCATTCTGCTGTTTATATTTGACATAGCTTTTATTTCAATCTTGGGCGTAAGACTGGATGATGATGATAGTGCTATGGTGTCATGGTGTGTACCCATCATGCATTGTGATCAATGTCCATATAAGTAAACTAGCAGAGTACAGCCCACTTCAAGTGTTTCTGGCAGTACATTATGATTATTCCACCATTTACCTGTGAATATGTATTTGATCCCGGGCGCATGAATTATTTCTCTCCACTGTTTCATGCAAGCTTTGTAAATGGGGAAGGAGATCATGAGCTCATTAACCTGAGGTGGGAATTGCTTTTGGATGAAGTATGATCATTACATCGACCGTAGTCTTGAAGTCGGGAGTGTTTAACCTTTCCAAGTCTCTCATAATCCAACAGTCATTTACCTTTCCACTTATTTGATCCACAATCCCATTAAATTTGAGGAAGTGATCCTTGTTATGACACGACCACTCCGACGGACAGAGTGACCTCTCAAGATCTCGATCCGCACAACAAGAAGGGAGGAAGAAGAAGGAACAATCACACAAGATAGGAACACATATTTACGTGGTTCGGAGGTTACCCCCTACGTCCACGGGCGACGGCGACAGTGGAACTTCACTAGATGTGGAGAAATATACAAAGAAGTCAGCACCCCAACTTGGAGGAACAAATCCTCTCACAAGAAACTCTCTCAAGCTATCCCCCCAAGACCTCTTTTAGATCTTCTCTCTAAGAAGCTCACTCGGGCTCTCACTTGGGGGCGGGTTTCATTTTTCATCGAATTAGAAAATTATTTGGGACTATTTTATTTTTCTTGGTCCAGTTCAAAAAATTAGCACACCGCCTAATTACTTAGTCCATCGGCTAGTGTGTGCAATTTGATTTTTCACCCTTTATCTTGGTGCATGTTCTATGTTGTTGGTTTTTCTTTCACATTTATTTGGGAACCCATTATTTACATCAGGCAGCCAATGACCAGATGCGTGGAGATTGTTTTCTCACTCTATATTTCATACCGGTTGATCTATTTGCCTGAGTTTTCTTTGTCATTTATTTCTCGTAAGTGTTGTTTACGTAAGACAATGAATATATTTAATTAGGTGGCGATTCATTTTCCACCGTTCATTTTGTGCTGGATGATGCATTTGCAGGGGACTGTATGCCTTCAAATTTATTTATGATTGTGTTGGTTAAATCTGGCAAGACATGATTTTTTGTGCAGAATGATTTTATAAGCCTTTTTTCAAGTAGGATGATCTTACCTTACTTGGGTATCCTTTCTCATTTATGCATGATAATTGTACTTTACACAATCAACACCATGATTTTGTGTGCAGGTTCATTTTTCACCCTATTTTCATGCTCCATGATCTATTTCCTTGGGTTTGGACATGTTTATGGTTTTGGACATAGCTTGGGCACGACTAGGGTGTTATCATCATGCTCGAGTTCGGTCTCACATGCGACCTCTCCATTTACCACACCAGCAGCCCCAGATGGTTCTTCCAGTGCCGCCCCGACCATGACTCCAGATATGTTTAGGCAGATCGTCAACGAGACCGTCTCTCAGAATATCTCTCAGAATATCTCAACCATCGTCGCTCAGACCGTCTCCCAGATGCTCACATCCTTGGGAATTGATAGTAGTAGAGCACCTCCTGCACCTCCTGCACAGCAGCCTCCGGTAAGTATTTTATTTGATTGATTTTCTATTTGTTAACTCTAAATATCATCTTACAAAATATAAGAATTTAGATTGAGGAGGGGAAAATATCATTTTCTTAACTCTAAATATCATCTTACACCTATCCTCTGGATATTAGAATCAACAGGCAGACTGTTCTGCAGGATTTTCCATAGGTGTATAGAGATTTTGGTTAGAACTGAAAGTGAAAAGATATGTATAAATTCTATTCACTTGAGTGGGGGAGGATACAGATCTATAAATATTCATAAAGCTAGAATAATATAAGGAAAGTAACATGTAGACATGAATAAAATATGCCAATTTAGGTGAAAAGATCTCCCCAAAGTCTGGTAACTGTCATGGCAGGAAGCCAGGAACAGCACCTCTAAGCAAAGGAAGGGCAGTTCATACAAAGGAGCATAGGTCATAAGTTACCGGTCGGATGGCCGTGCCGGTCATTCCAATACGACCGGGGAGATGAAAGTGACTTGTCAGAACTGACGGAATCCAAATCGGATGCCCGGTTTGAGCTCGGCGCTCAAACTTCATTTTTAAAATACACTTATTTCAAATGAACTGTTAGGACGGGTCCGGGGGTCTAAAATCTGAAATACCGGTCGGATGGCCGTGCCGGTCATTCCAATACGACCGGGGAGATGAAAGTGACTTGTCAGAACTGACGGAATCCAAATCGGATGCCCGGTTTGAGCTCGGCGCTCAAACTTCATTTTTAAAATACACTTAGTTCAAATGAACTGTTAGGACGGGGCATTTGGTTCTAAAATCTGAAATACCGGTCGGATGGCCGTGCCGATCATTCCAATACGACCGGGGAGATGAAAGTGACTTGTCAGAACTGACGGAATCCAAATCGGATGCCCGGTTTGAGCTCGGCGCTCAAACTTCATTTTTAAAATACACTTAGTTCAAATGAACTGTTAGGACGGGTCCGGGGGTCTAAAATTCGAAATACCGGTCGGATGGCCGTGCCGATCATTCCAATACGACCGGGGAGATGAAAGTGACTTGTCAGAACTGACGGAATCCAAATCGGATGCCCGGTTTGAGCTCGGCGCTCAAACTTCATTTTTAAAATACACTTAGTTCAAATGAACTGTTAGGACGGGGCATTTGGTTCTAAAATCTGAAATACCGGTCGGATGGCCGTGCCGATCATTCCAATACGACCGGGGAGATGAAAGTGACTTGTCAGAACTGACGGAATCCAAATCGGATGCCCGGTTTGAGCTCGGCGCTCAAACTTCATTTTTAAAATACACTTAGTTCAAATGAACTGTTAGGACGGGTCCGGGGGTCTAAAATTCGAAATACCGGTCGGATGGCCGTGCCGATCATTCCAATACGACCGGGGAGATGAAAGTGACTTGTCAGAACTGACGGAATCCAAATCGGATGCCCGGTTTGAGCTCGGCGCTCAAACTTCATTTTTAAAATACAAGATGAAATTTGAACTTATATTGTGTGTGTGTATTTATATATATGAAAATGAGCTGGCTTAAACTATTGGCATACTCTTGTTAATGCTTGATTTCTTTATTAAGTCTTGTTAATGCTTGATTTCTTTATTAAGGATTTGATTATAATTTTTTTAAATGATATACAGGATCATCCGTCGCGAGATGTTGGACGAGACGACGACCAGGATGATGTTGGACGAGACGACGACCAGGATGAGACATATGTGGAGGATTTGTGATTTTATTTTAGTTGTGTATGTTGTCATTTTATTATTATGGATGTATGATTAATTTGTGATTTTATTTTAATTGTGTGTAATTTGAGGTTCGTGGAGATTGTGATCCGTGTAGTTGATTTATTATTGTTTTATGAAATTGTTATTTATCAGGTGCTTGTATGTGATGAATTTGAGATTTGTCGATATTGTTGTCTGTGTAGTTGATTTTATATTTATGTTATGAATTTGTTATTTATCAGGTAATTTATTTATCAGTTTAAATAAATTTTTAAAAAAAAATAATGCAAAATTAGCGACCGCATGGAGACTGAATTGCGACCGAATAGCGACTATACGTTATATTTCTTTTATTAAATAATTATACTTGGCGACCGACTAGCGACCGAATTGAGACCGAATAAATCCAATAGGTTAATTTTATTTTTAAAAATACAACATAATTAGAGACCGAATAGCGACCGAATTGAGACCGACTTAATTAGCGACCGATCAGGCGACCGATTATAATCGGTCTCTGGTAACGACTGATACTGCGACCGAATTATGTCGGTCGCTATATAGCGACTAGTATATAGCGACCGACATGTTCGGTCGCTAGATAGTCTCTGTTCGGTCGCAATGTAGATTTGCGACCGATCTACGACTGAATAGCGACCGCTAGGTCGGTCGCTATCCGCGATTTTTCTTGTAGTGTATAGCAAGACGTGGCCCGGTTTGTAAAGGGTAGTCTATTGTGCAGTATATCCAAGCCCACTAATAGAAAGGTGAGGTTGTACACCCCCTTATCGATTTTGAAACATCCATGGGAGAGTGTCTACATGGATTTCCTATGAGGCCTTCCTAGGACACTGCGAAGACACGATTACCTTTTTGTGACAGTCGATAGATTCTCGAAGATGGTGGTACTCGCGCCCTACACAAAGACGATCACCAGCAAGGAAGTAGCGCAACTGTTCTTCTAACACGTTTGAACTCAGTTCGGGCTGCCAAGCTCAGTCTACTTTATCTGGTATGGTCTCCCTACTCATAATATTTCTTTGGCTGTGGGAAACATGGTGTGAGAGGAACAAGCGCAGGTATGAAGGAGCAACCAACACTTCCATGGCCATCTATTGTAAGATTATGCACCTGGTTAACTCCACCAAATTCCCCCGCTGTCAATCCACGGGTGACATCACTTGGTTCTCTGCACTGCCTCATATTCAAGTGATCCCTACAGCCAGGAAGAGGATAAAGCCCAAGATTGTGAGATGGTCCCTTCCTCCAATCCATTGGTTCAAATTAAATGTGGATGGCGCATCCAAAGGAAACCCGGGCCCTGCGGGTGGTGGTGGTCTCATCAGGGACCACAGAGGTTTTCCCATTCTGGCATTCAGTTATTTTTATGGTCCTTGTTCCAGCCTGGTTGCTGAGGCGCGCGTCATGCTTGACGGCCTTCGTTTTGCCATGGCTTATGGTTTCAGAATTCATGTGGTGGAATCTGACTCTAAAACATTGGTCCACATCATGAAGGACTCGGTCACATGTCCTTGGAGATTGGTGCCTTTCATCAATGAATTGAGGGCCCTTATCAGATCTTTGAACACTGAAATTGTCCACATTTTCAGAGAGGGGGATCATGCGGCGGATGGTCTTGCTAACCATGCTTGTCATTGTAGTAATAGTTCCTTTTTCCTTGGTAGTTCTATTGTTCTACCTGCCTCGATCCGCGGGGCTTGCAGGCTTGATAGATTGGGAATTCTCAACCTGAGACTTTAGCTTATTGTTCCACTCACCTTGTTCAGGGGTATGCCCCGGTGATCTATGTATTGATTCCTTTAATAAAATTTCATACCTTTGGCCGTGATCTGATGGAGTGATTACACTCACTCCCTCTGGGATGGGGTGCACTCTCCTAGATCTGGTCAATGGTTTTTATTGAAAAAAAAAGTGTGATATTAGGAAGTAGCGCGAATGTTCTTCCAACAATTGCAAAGAGCGTAGCATCAGCACAAGGAGCAGCATGATTGACATCGAGTCAAAGGCGGCTTTCAAGTTGGTGACCTTGTTTGGTTGCATCTTGAGAAGGAACGACTGAAAGATGTTGGAAATACTTTTTCTATACAATTCATTATTTTAGTTAACGATAAAATAAATAATTAATAATCCTAGCATTTGGTGTTACATGTTTAACCTAAATACATGTCTCCGATCCTACAATATATGGGATAATAACTAAATTATCAAGATATAAATACAAAGGCAAAAAGGGCTGAGTAAAGCATAATCCAAACTCCACGTCCAAAAGACAAGGAAGAACATATAGGCAGAACAAGTTCGCCTCGAGTCAGAAATATATCTCTGCACTCACCACCTCACTAAGTCATCATCAAGATATGGAGTGCACATAAACTTAGTTGGATATTAGAAATAGATTCTAATCACGGGAATCTAAGATGATATAGGAAGCCCAACAAAATACCACAAACAAGGGGCATAGAAGGAAAAAGATTTATGCACCAAGGTCAGAAGGAGTTTCTAGACCTTAACATAAATTTGAACAGCATCTAAAAAAATTCCTTTAGGGTTGCACAGAATCTCCGAAATGAATACTCAAACTATCAGCCCTACAAGACAAGTATTGCCCTCAGTGTTTAGGGTACGTTGATCTGAGATGTAATGTACTCTTATATCTATTTTGCCTTAAACAAACAGAAGAATATTTTAAGAAAGACGAATAATTACACTCTTCCACACAACGATAGAATATGAAAATACATGGAAAGATTATCATAAGACAAGACAAAACACTTAAAAGATACAAGGGGTTGCCTTCATCATAAAGATTTCGCCCGAGAGCTAAAATGTTAAAGAAGAAAATTATTCAAAAAATAAAGCTAAATAAAGCTTAAAAAGTAGGCATAATATCTTCTGAAACAGATATGGGTGAAATCTTACTATGTCCTGACATAGGCGGAAGACCATAAAAAAGGTATTCGGTGAACTGCTATCTTAAAAATCAAAAAGGAGATTGATAGAAGTCTAATATGACTAAGGTACGTAGATGGTTCGCTACCTTTAAGGGTGCAAATAACTTAGGCGAAAGACATGTTTAACTGAAGTAGGCACAACTCATGTTACTTCAATATCTTTAAGAAGATGTGAAAATAACTAAGATAGTCGCATAGGCGGACTTTCGCCTATCCTAGGAAAATGACAAAAGAAAAATATTTCTTTAACAAAAAAGTTAGGCGGCCTATCGCCTATCCTAAGAAGAAACATAAATAACCTATCCAACATGCTCTAATGTAGACATAGGTAGAACTGTGCCTCTTAGGTAAAAAAGACAATATGTCTCACTTCAATCTCGATGACACTGAGACGTGTGTCCTCACCAAATTGAAAGATAATTAATAGTCTACAACTACATGAAAAAGTAAATACATAAAAATATGTTTAGTCAAAACTAAAAGAAGTATTTATTCGTATACACAGCCCATAGGTATAATCATATCTCATATATGAATTTATGTTGACCAACTTGACCAGCCCATCTTATGCATTTAATGCCAAGTATCTATTAGATACTTTTTGCTGGAAATGTGTATAGCTTATGATTACATTAAATGCTTAGTAATCACTACAGCCACACATAGTAATGAAGCACAATATAATATATATAGGGTGGCGTTCACATGGTGCCGGCACCATGTGAGCGCTCCCATGGGGCTATAATCTAAGCCGTTCAATTCATGTCAAAACAATCTCACCATTCATTAAAACTAAAATCAATCTCCCGGTTAATTACAACCCCCGTCCCCCCTATTCCCCGCACTCCTTAGATTCCCAACCAACCCCCCCCTATATTCCCCGCCCTCCTCCTGGGATTCCCCAGCATCACGAGCACTCCACAGGGAATACACCGTAGGATCTTCACATTAAGCTACTGTGTAATGCCCCGGATTTTTCGGATCCTTCTTCTCGGGTCCCGGATCTGCGTTTCCGGTATATCTGGCTCCGTTGTGTTCGAAATGATGTTTTGGACATCTTTCGGGTTCGGATCGGCGCGATCCGGAGTTGTTTCGGAGGCCCGGAAGAGCTCCGCGGTTTTTCCGCGTGTGTTTTCCGATTCCCGGTGTGTGTTTCGGTAATTCCTTCGGAACCTTGTTGCGGGTGAACCGGGCCGTTCACCTAGGCGAGTGTGGTACCGTTGCGATCGGTGCGTTCCGAGGATCGCGAGGGTGTGATTTTCTATTTTTCATGATTTTTCTGATTTTCTGGATTTTCCTATATATATAACCCTTTTCTCTCTCTCCCCTCTCATTTCTCTCTTCTCTCCCTCTCTCTTCTCACGCTCTCTCCTCTCACTCTCTCCTCTCCGGCGGCCGACGGGGTGGAGCGTGGGCGAGGTGGGGACGGCGCGGGTGAGGTACGGGTGAGGATGGATGAGGATCGAGGCGGTGGAGGCGCGGTGAAGCTCGGCCGTGGGTTCGTGGAACGGCGAGGCTTTAACGGAGTTTTCTTCGTGGATCGGCGTCCACGGTGCGTGAAATCTTCGGTGGAGGTAGGGAGATGGACCCCCAGCTCGTGCACTTCCTTCCCCGTGAGTTTTGTAGGCCGTGGTGAGCCGAGCGGGCTAATCGGTGCAATTTGGGGAAAAATGCATATTTTTAGGGAGTGAGCCGGATCTCTCGTTTTACGGCATTTTTGGCCGATCCAGGGGTTTAGATGTATGC
The DNA here is from genome assembly GCA_022559845.1 of Amorphophallus konjac. Taxonomy (NCBI): domain Eukaryota; kingdom Viridiplantae; phylum Streptophyta; class Magnoliopsida; order Alismatales; family Araceae; genus Amorphophallus; species Amorphophallus konjac. The sequence continues at coordinate 5,491,501 of CM040120.1, forward strand.
CTAGGGGCTTGGGGATGGACTCCCCTTTGTTTCCCCATCACCCGGGGGTGATCGGGGAGTGGAACGGATTTTTGGGCGTTTTCTCGCCGTTCTCGATTTTCCGAACTGGTCGCGGTCTACCAATAAACGCTTTCATTGGTCGCGATCTTGGGAGAACCGCATTTGCCCAAGAGCGTCGACAAGCGTCGCGGACGTGCGATAGACCGTTTTCGTCTAGTTGCGGTCGTGACCCGACCGTGACTGTGTGGTCGCGGTCCTTGGGCGACCGCTACCATCGGGTTTGCGCGTGGTTAGTTGCGGTCGTGAGGTGAGCGTGACTGCGTGGTCGCGGTCCTCGCTCGACCACTACTGTGTGGTCGCGGTCCCCAGTCGACCGTGACTATGGTCGCGGTCCCCAGGTGACCGTGACTACGTTGCGGTTCCCGTTTGCGTTGTTTTGACCTCCTGTCGACCCGGTTGTGACCCAGTGGTTGACTTTAGGTCTCGTGAGTGTCCCGGACACCCCGTGGAGTTCCGTGACCGTGTCTTTGGGTGTCCGGAGATTTCATATTACCTCGATTAGCGTGCCCATAGGTGTGGTGGGTCCGGGTGACCTCACGTGTTCCGGGCTTTCGTGTTATGCTTGATCGAGTCACCGTGTATCGGTGTGTGTACGGTGGGGTCTCCCCCGCATGTCGTGGGTTTCTTTGGAAGGCGATTCCCATGTGGGCCACGTGTTTGGCCTTGGACTGCGAGTCCAGTTATCCGGCCTGGGGCTGGAGGTTTCTCGCTTGCCCTGGGATGGGAAATTGACATGGCGGCTTGTGTGCTGCCCTGGGAATCGTGCTTCTGTGTTTTCCGTGTGGCCCATGTGGGTGACCTTAGTCCCTTGCATTCCCTTCCCGAGGGAGTGGTCTTAGTGGCTTGTGAGTTGTCTCGGTACTCGTGCTACCGTGGTTTTAGACCTAGAGATTGGACTAGATTGACGGCCTTGTGATGTTACGTACAACGGTCTTGACCCCGAGTCTTGTGACTCAAGGACTGTAACGACCCGAGAATCCGATTACCGGGAAGGCCCGATAACCCGAGACTCGCACCGCCGCCCACGAGCCAGGAGGGCTCGGAAGGGCTAAAAGGAGTGTGGAGGCACAAAGAAATAGGAAATAAAGCAGGACAACCAACAACAACAAGCTGAAAGAAAGAACAGCAACAGCTACAACAGAGTCCAGTCCAACCGAAAGTACAGTCTAAAGCAGTAAAACGTACCACGTGCCAAGTGAACACCCGGCCCGGCAAGCTGGCAACAGAGAACCTCCGCTCCGCACCCTCGAACCACGAGGAAGAACCGCCACACCTGAAAAGCAGGGAATGAGTCTCCAAAACAGAGACTCAGCAGGGATCCCGCGGAACCCCAACCGGAAACAACGGCGGTAGCGGAAAGGAGAGCTACAACTACAGCAGGAACAGCAAACCGGTGGCCGGTCAAAAACTCGGCACTACAGCTACTCCTACTGCACCGGAAGGTACACCTCGGTCACGCAGACGAAGCTACCGAACCACACTAGTACCACCTACCGAAGCAAGAACACACGGCAACCACGCCGTAGAGGCCTGTCCCTCGGACACAGCCGACCTGGACACGCTGTCCAAGGTGCAACCCCGACCATCCGATCGCGGGTACCGCACAACAAGACCCAACCTCGGTAAAGCCACTAGCATTAGACCCTTGGCGCGAAAACCAACACACGCGCCACGGCGAAACAACCGAACTCAACGGTCAACACGACCGAAAACCCGAAGGTCGAAATCACGGAAACTGATAGTCTGTCACTCCGTACTCGACAGGAGTACCACCCACTAGAAGCACAGCCGGTAGCGTCCCCTGACGTCTTACACCGCACCGCAAGTGAACTGCCTGGCGTGGTAGCTCCTACCAAAGGCACGAACACCGTACAAGTAACCACAACAAGTGACTAGCTGGGGTCACGCCCGTCGACGTGGGTCCAACCGCCCCCAACCACGTGTGCACACACAGACCGCGCGTCCCTGGTCTGGTCCTCTGACCGGTTTTCCCCTCAGCCGGACTCTGGCTGCAAGACGTGGGGCCCGACGGCAACCGGTCCACAAACCGCCTCTAAGGGTAAGCCCGTACACCACTCCCTGGTGCGACTAGCACACGCGTACTAGTAGGCTACGACTAGTGGAGGGTCACTGAAGGAGTAGACTCTCAAGTCAACGGAAAACAACGTCCGCATCCGACAAAGTACGGGGACCATCCCACGTACTAGCACCGTCGCACGATGACCACAGTCGGAGAAGAAACGGGACTCACAGTCCACAGCCGCGCACACACCCTGCGCGAGAGTCGAGAAAACCCAAGTGACGCTAAGTCACTGGACTCTGGACAGTCCTCTAGACGCACTACACCCAACGGTCCTTGAGTCACAAGACTCGGGGTCAAGACCGTTGCACGCAACAGCACAAGGCCGTCAATCTAGTCCAAGCTCTAGGTCTAAAACCACTGTAGCACGAATACCGAGGCAGCTCACGAGCCGCCGAAACCATTCCCTTGGGAAGGGAACTCACAGGACTAAGGCCACACACACGGCCCACGCGGAAAGCACAGAAGCACGATTCCCAAGGCAACTTGCACACCACCAAGCTGCAGCCCAACTCAAGGAAAAGAGGGAAGCCTCCAGCCCCAGACTGGACAACTGGGCTCGCAGCCCAAGGCCTCACACAGGACCCACTCGGGGATCGCTTTTCGGAGAAACCGATGACACACGTCAACACACGGTGACACGAGTCGAGAACTCTACACCCGGGACTACAACGTACCACGACACCTGGCCCCGACGACGTGCACAACATCCGTCAGGCCACAGGTCGGCACGTGGTTCGAGAACCACACACCCGGGACTCGAATCAGTCAAAACGGAAACACCGGGTTAGACTGGCACATGTGCGGTTCACCCTGGGCCGCTCAAGGGATGTGCGGCTAGGGTACAGCCGCTCAAAAGACATGCGGTCAGGCAGGAGCCGCACAAGGCTCTAATCGGACTAACCCCAAATGGAGGATGGACGGTCAGGGCTGGACCGCCCAAGGGGATGTGCGGCCAAGGATCGTCCGCACAACCTAACCGACCTACTCCAGTGCCGGTCAAAACGGTTTTGACCAAACCGCACAACCCAACCGACACTAAACTGTTGACCAAGGGTCAACTGGGATATGCGGTCAGCTCCTGGCCGCACAAGCCCACGGAAGGACAGACGGCTGGGTACCAACCGTCCATGGGGGAGACATGCGGTTCTCACCTGGCCGCACAACAAATGTGCGGTCTATCGTGCGACCGCACAACCCCAAAACCAAGAGAAAATGAACGGGCCAAAGGCAACCGCCCTCGCGATGGACGGGCCCGGTTCGACCGCCCAACCATCACGGCGGGTAAACCCAGGGGGTCTCCCGATCGTAGCCTTTCCACGCCCCGTTCGTGCCGAAACGAAGGGGATACAACCACAACCACCCTGGCAATCACGTGGACTCCGACCGGAGTCAAAACGACGCACGAATCGCGAGAAACGAGCGATTCTACCGAAGTTACCCAAAAAGGGTTACCGAGCTTCTCGGAGCTCTACCGGTCCAACGGGACCACCAATCGAGACGAAACCAGGGGGAAAAGAACGCTCTCGCCCCAAGGAATCCGTTGACAGTAACCGATCTGGAAACCGTCGCCGTTTCCCGACCGACCCTACGAAACCCACAAAACCACAGTTTCGCTAGAACGGACCCAAACACAGCTGTTTCCGCGCCGAACGACGTGCAATGGCAGGGGAAACGAGCAGAACGCAGTGGTGTTCCGTCACCCTACCTCCACCGAAGAAACCGTGCGCCGAAGCGACTAATCCACGCCGAAAACCGCCCGGAACGCGAACGACGCCATCTCGGAATCCACCGAGGGATCGCGCCCGCCTCCGCCTCGATCCTCATCCATCCTTGCCCGCGCCTCGCCCGCGCCGTCCCCGCCTCGCCCGTACTCCGCCCCGTCGGCCGCCGGAGAGAGAGGGAGAGAGGAGAGAGCGTGAGAAGAGAGAGGGAGAGAAATGAGAAATGAGAGGGGAGAGAGAGAGAAAAGCTATTTATAGGGAAATCCGGAAAATCGGAAAAATCCAGAAAAATAGAAAATCACACCCTCGCGATCCTCGGAACGCACCGATCGCAACGGTACCACTCGCGCCCTGGTGAACGGCCCGGTTCACCCGCAACGAGGTTCCGAAGGGAAAGCCGAAACCCACGCCGGGAATCGGAAAAACACACGCGGAAAAAGCCGCGGAACGCCTCCGGGCCTCCGAAACGACTCCGGATCGCACCGATCCGAACACGAAAGATGTCCGAAACGAAATTTCAGACAAAACAGAGTTGGACAATCCGAGAAACCAGATCCGGAGCCCACGAAAAGGATCCGAAGAATCCGGGGCATTACAAGGACCGTTGGGTGTAGTGCGTCTAGAGGACTGTCTAGAGCCCAGTGGCTTAGCGCCACTTGAGTTTTCTCGACTCTCGCGCAGGGTGCGTGCGTGGCCGTGGACTGCGAGTCATGTTTCTTCTCTGACTGTGGTCTCCGTACGACGGTGCCGATACGTGGGGTGGTCCCCGTACTTCGTCGGGTTCGAACGTTATTTTTCGTTGACTTTAGAGTCTACTCCTTTAGTGACCCTCCACTAGTCGTAGCCTACCAGTATGCGTGTGCTGGTCGCACCAGGGAGTGGTGTACGGGCTTACCCTTTGAGACGGTTTTTAGACTGGTTTCCATCGGGCCCCACGTCTGTAGCCAGAGTCCGGCTAAGGGGAAAACCAGTCAGAGGGCCAGACCAGGGACACGCGGTCTGTGTGTGCACACGTGGTTGGGGATAGTAGACGCACGTCGACGGGCGTGACCCCAGCTAGTCACTTGTTTGTGGTTACTTGTACGGTGTTCGTGCCTTTGGTAAGCGCTACCACGTCAGGCAGTTCACCTGCGGTGCGGTGTAAGACGTCAGGGGACGCTACTGACTGTGCTTCTAGTGGGAGGTACTCCTGTAGAGTTGGGAGTGACAGACTGTTAGTTTCCGTGAATTTGACCTTCGGGTTTTCGGTCGTGTCGACCGTTGTGTTTTCGGTTGGTTCGCCGTGGCGCGTGTGTTGGTTTTCGCGCCGTGGGGCTAGTGGCTTTACCGAGGTTGCGTCTTGTTGTGCGGTACCCGCGATCGGATGGTCGGGGTTGCACCTTGGACAGCGTGTCCAGGTCGGCTGTGTCCGGGGGACAGGCCTCTACGGCATGGTTGCCGTGGGTTTTTACTTCGGTAAACGGTACTAGTGTAGTTCGGTAGCCTCGACTGTGAGTTCGGGGTGTATTTTTGGTACAGTAGGAGTAGCTATAGTGCCGATTTTTGACCGGCCACCGGGTTTACTGTTCCTGCTGTTGTGGTTGCTCTTGTAGCCTTCCTTTCCACTACCGCCGTTGTTTTCAGTTGGGGTTCCGCAGGATCCCTGCTGAGTCTCTGTTTTGGAGACTCATTCCCTACTTTTCAGGTGTGGCGGTTATTCCTCGAGGTTCGAGGGTGCGGAGCGGAGGTTCTCAGTTGCCAGCTTGCGGGGCCGAGTGTTCACTTGGCATGTGGTACGTTTTACTGCTTTAGACTGTACTTTCTGATGGACTGGACTCTGTTGTAGCTGTAGTTGTTCTTTCTTTCAGCTTGTTGTTGTTGGTTGTCCTGCTCTATTTCCTATTTCTTTGTGTCTCCACACTCCTTTTAGCCCTTCTGAGCCCTCCCGGCTCGTGGGCGGCGGTGCGAGTCTCGGGTTATCGAGCCTTCCCGGTAATCGGATTCTCGGGTCGTTACAGCGCTTACCCTCGACCGCGAGGTCAGGGTGTGTTTCTGGTACAGTAGGAGTAGTTGTAGTGCCGTGTTTCGACCGGCAACCAGGTTTACTGTTCCTGCTGTTGCGGTTGCTCTCGTAGCCTTCCTTTTCGGTACCGCCGTTATTTCCGGTTGGGGTTCCGCGGGATCCCTGCTGAGTCTCTGTTTTGGAGACTCATTCCCTGCTTTTCAGGTGTGGCGGTTCTTCCTCGAGGTTCGAGGGTGCGGAGCGGAGGTTCTCAGTTGCCAACTTGCCGGGCCGAGTGTTCACTTGGCATGTGGTACGCTTTACTGCTTTAGAATGTACTTTCCGTTGGACTGGACTCTGTTATAGATGTAGTTGTTTATTTATTTCTGGTAATTGTTGAATTGTCCTGCTTTATTTCCTATTTCTTTGTGCCTCCACACTCCTTTTAGCCCTTCCGAGCTCTCCCGGCTCGTGGGCGGCGGTTCGAGTCTCGGATTATCAGGCCTTCCCGATAATCGGATTCTCGGGTCGTTACATACTGGGTGGGTGGGTGTGTGGGGATGATCCTGCTATAGTAGCAAGCACATCCCTAACATCTTTTTTTACCCCATGGGTCCAAAACAGGGAATATGCAATGGGATTAAGCTGGTGGGTGGGGGTGCTTGTGCTACAGCAATAAGCACGTCCCTAGCCTTGGAATATGCTCCCAACTACAATCAGAACTTGGAATATGCTATAGTAGCAATCACATCCCCAGATCGTCTCCAAACAATGAATACGTTGCACCAACAAGGTAAGCCGGTGGCATTTTTTTAGCATGATGATAACTTTTGTCAATATTGTGTATTATGTATTTTCTGCATTGGCATCTATAATGGGTAGATTGATGTGGTGCCTCTATTTTGGAGTTTCCATAGTTTCATATATAGTTATCTGAAAGCACCCTCCGCAGTTGACGCCATCTCTAAACAGTGAATAAGCTGTAGCTGTAAGGTACCCTCCATTGAAGCAATATTGGGGTGCTACTTATGTGCACAAATCTTTGTGAAGGGTGCTTTCAATAAAATTATAACGATTTTTTGCCTATTTTTTTCGTGTATGGATAGCCCAAATTAAATAAGATGGATGAAGAACTACACATACATCTCATTAACGAAGAATGTGGTAGTTTAGTGGATACGGTGCACGAACAAAGTAAAGAACTCGGAGAATATATTCCCGAAGCACCTGAGCAATTACAGCCAAAGGTGGGAATACAATTTCAATCTCCCGTTGAAGCTGAAAATTTTTATAATGAATATGCCAAATATTGTGGGTTTAGCACGCGAAAGAGTCGTGCAAGAAAATTTGATCACAGTAATGAATTAAGAGAGAAGACATGGGTGTACGCAAAAGAAGACAGGAGAGAGAAAAAATAGATCGAACATGCAGATAGGAAGAGGAGGCTTAAATAGGAGACAAGATGTGGTTGTCCTGTGAAATTGATTGTTGGTAAAAAGATGGATTCAGAGGTTTGGATTGTGAAGCAATTTATAGACAAATATAATCACATTTGTATAACCCCAACTAAGTCTTACTGCCTACCGTCACATAGGCGGGTTTCTAACAGTCACTTGGATGTTTTGAACCATGTGCGTAGAGCAGGGATCGGTCCGTCAAAAGCCCTAAATTTTTTTGCTAATGAAGCCAGGGGCCATGAGAATGTAGGTTTCCTTGATAGGGACATACGAAATACTCTAAGAAAAAAATGATCAAAGAGATATGGCAGTGGGACGCAAGTAATTTTGAATTATTTCAGGATGAGGCATAAGGAGGATGTTGAATTTAGCTTCGAAATTCTAGTTGATGATGAAATGCGACTAACATCTTATTTTTGGGATGACTCCAGATCCAAACAAGACTATCAGACTTTCGGAGATGTCATATGGTTTGACATTACATATAAAACAAATGAATTCGACATGCCTTTTGGCCCATTTGTTGGGGTAAATTACCACCGACAGAGTATCTTATTTGGGGTCAGTCTACTATTTGGAGAGAGAATTGAGTCTTTTGAATGGTTATTTCGTACATGACTAGAAGCTATGAGTGGGAAACAACCAAAAGTAATAATTATAGATCAAGATCCTGCAATTACTGCAGTCGTTGCTCTTGTCTTTCCAGCATGTGAGCATCGCTTCTGCATGTGGCGCATTCTGTAGAAAGTGCCTGAAAAGTTCTCTCATGTCATCCATGCTCATCGAAAATTCAATGATATATGGAAAAATTGTATCTATAATATTGTCTCTCATGAAGAATTTGAATCGCTCTGGTCTGAAATGGTGAGTACCTATAAACTTGAGGAGAACAGTTAGATTCAGTATATGTAGAATATTATTCGTCATAAGTGGATCCCAACTTACTTAAAATATATATTTTTTGCGGGAATGACAACAACACAAAGAAGTGAGGGAATGAATTCTTTCTTAGATTTCTTTGTGAACCACAAGTCAACATTATTAGACTTTGCTGAAGGGTACCAAAATTGGTTGAGAAACGAAGGAAAGATGAAAGCAAGAAGATGTGGCCACAGCATAAGGCACTCCGGTATCATCTACACATATTCCATTAGAAAGTGAAATGGCTAAAATTTATACAAGAAATATATTTTATGAGTTCCAAAAACATGTGAAAGAGAGCAATTTTTTTTGCAGAATTAGTTGAAAAAGATGGTGAACTGAATCGGTATAGTGTGTATGATTGGAGATAGAAAGATCGAACATACAATGTGTATTGGAATGCTAAAGACCAATTTGGGGGGGTGCTCGTGTCGAATTTTTGAATTTAATGAAATTATTTGTAGTCACTTGCTCACTGTACTGAAGCATGAATGTGTAATGAAAATGCCAGATAAATTTATAGTACCCAAATGGACACGTCATGTTAGGGCTACAAGTTCATCTGAAATTCAAAATTGTAAAGAGAATATTGTTGGATCAACTCTCAGACGTCGAAATAATATAGCCCGTATCATGAGCTAACTATTGACAGATGGGTCCAAAACTCCCAAGGCATATGAGACATGTATGTCTCATCTAGAGGCAGCGACTAAAGCTGTGCAAGATACAAGTAATGAAGCACATGATAGCACTAATCAAGTCAATGAAGAGTTGAATTTATATCTAACACAAGAAAGTCATCAAAGAAGAGTTAACATCATTCCTCATTCGAATGAAGAGGATATTCTGTTGGATCCTCACGTGATACAAACTAATATAAAGATTTAAATCTGATAAGGAGGAGAAAGCGAGGCACTGCAAAGGTTGTGGAAAGATGGTTTTCGGACATGATAAGTGCAACTACCCAAGTTTGAGGAGTGAAGGTATAGAAAATGAGAGTCCAAGGTACGTGATTTAATTTTGCCTATTGATTTTAATTTCAAATGTCTAGTTTCTATATTTAATGTTTTGATAGTATTACGATCGTATATTCAAATGTCTAGAGGACGTGGACGTGGGGTGGCTGACAATGTAACGCATGTTATTTTTCTAAAATGAAAATTAGACGGACTTATATCTTTATTGGGTCTTGACTTTATTATTGATTTACATTTTTTTCATTGTGAAAGATCTGCACATGTCCTTATTAAATGGACAAATGAGTATCCTAGAAGATGCTTTTTTTGAGTAAAAGAACTTTTTGTAAGTATATCAATTATTGATTCATGTGTTTGTTGTATACGGTCTTATAATTCTATATTATATCTTCTTTTAATCATTGTGTCAATATGCAGTTGAATGGGGGTACATGCAGCTTTTTCCAATTGCACGATCATGTGATTACACCAAGGAAAAGAGAAGATTTTTTGACATGGTCATACAGATACATTTTAAGCTCTATGGTCATGATATCATTATTATGACTCTAAGTGTTGTGTCGTATTTAAGTTTTATAGTGACATGAAGTATTTAATTTGAGAATCATACAATGAAAGAATAGGTTAGAGCTGGCCGTGTATTTAATTTGAGAATCATTTGACATGAATTTGTCTTTACATATTTCAAGTTATGTATCTATTTTTATGTTGTATGAGTTTGGAGTCGACTGATGTATTCCTGTCACAAAGCAGTTCATCTGCTTTTGATATAAAAAAAAGGCCCAATTCACCACTTGAATACATAGTAAGACCATAAATCTATTTTATAAAATTTATTAAAAGTAATTTAAAATAAAAAAGAAATAAATAATATTATTATAATGTATCACAGTATTACTTCACAGTGAATAGTAAATTACGTATCTCTGTGTTTCACTTTTGATTTTTAATTACTAATATTAAGAACTCTATATGTCAAAATTTTATTATTTAGATAATATATTTATTTTAAAAAATCTATTAAATATAATTTAAAAAATTAAATGTGTGAACTATATCTTCTTGCAATGAGGAGGGGTGGAAATTAATGTGCGCAGGGACGTACTTGCTACTGCAGCACGAGCACCCCTACACACCCACCAGCTTAATCCCACATCATATTCCCAGTTTTTGACCCATAGAGTAAAAAAAAAGATGTCGGGGACGTGCTTTCCCCACACACCCACCCACCCAGCAGCTTAATGTGAAGATCATACGGTGTATCCTCTATGGGGGTGCTCGTGCTGCTGGGAAATCCCAGGAGGAGAGCGGGGAATAGGGGGGCAGGGTGGTTGGTTGAGAATCCGAGGAGTGCAGGGAATAGGGGGGCGGGGATTGTTAACTGGAAGATTGCTTTTATTTTAATGAATGGTGAGATTATTTTTACATCAATTGAACGGCTTAGTTTACAGCCCCATGGAAGCGTTCACATAGTGTCGGCACCATGTGAACGCCGCCTATATATATATATATATATTCTATGTGTTCTTCAAGCATGATGTGCATATTCAAATTTCTCTCTTTATCTCACATCGTATTCAAAAGTCTGCTTGAAAAGATTTGTTTAGTAATATGTAGACTATACGATCGACAGAAGATAGAGATTTCAGTATGAACACTAGCAGGACGTAACTCAGCTCAAAAATCTTACTCTACCCAGAAGAACAAGGAGTACAGTTCAAGGAAGAAGCTGGCATGGACTCAACAGTCAGAAGATCAAGACCCAACAGTCACAGCAAGTCTCCAAAGACTAAGTACCTGAGATCCGATCGTTAGACGAATTTGTGTCTAACAGATACATTATCTTCATCCTATAAATAAGGAGAAGGTTGCAGCAAGGAAGTCAATGCGAGACTGAGCAAGAAACGAGCTAGTTCAGTAGGCTCTCAAAGCGCCTTCCTATATTCAAGTGATCTCTGCGTCAAGCTTCCAGTGCATCCATGGCAAGAAGAGCTTCACCGCATTCAAAGATTATCTTTGAAGCTCTTCACCTTCAGAAAGTATTCAAGAGGGGATATTATGTTGTGACGATGTTCTTATTCCCCTCATCTTTTATTTTTCTATTCTACTTTATTTGTTTTCTTTGGTTTGTATCATTGTCGGAAGGGTAGCGGGTGTGAAGAGCATTAGTTGCTCAAGGTTATCAGCACTGCGGGTGACTGGTTGTTCGGTCCACTGATACCCGTGAAATCAGCTGGGTGACTAGCCCCTGGAAGGCTAGCTGGTGCGAAATTATCAAAAAAATTAAGTCACAGGGAAGTGGTTGCTGGTTGATAAGACCTGACCAAAATCAGCACGAGAGCTAACCCTTGAGAATCAACTAGTGTAACGTTGGTTAGAAGGTTAGTGAAATATCCCGGAGGAGTTGCAGGGGGACTGAACATAGGGAAGCGGAAGACTAATAAAACCAGTATAAATCTCGTCTCGTGTGGTTTGCTTGCTTGCTTGCTTACACCTTTATTTTTCACTACGTACATATTTAAGTTGCGATAAAATTTTATACGATATTATATTTCAAGGCACACATACTCACCTCTCTCTAAGGTGTGCTCGAATACTAACAAAAGGTGAAGATAAAAAGTTAAACCCATCAAATATTGACCTTTTCGGATCCTACAAAAGTTTGGCGACAGTGCTGGTAAGCTAGAGTGACCTACATACATGAAGATGTACTCAGTAATTAACATCGAGAAGTTAAAACCCTTTCGAACCATTGATGTTAGACGATGAATTGAGAGAGACTTAATTCGTCATCGATGGAGGACCTTGTTATAGACCTGTAAACTCCATTGGTGGAATATACTATCTTGAAGAAGAAAGCTATATCAATTAGATGCGAGACAAAGGAACCCTTACGTATTGGACGGAAGAGTCAACGGCCTAGCGCAACAAAATTGTTCAAAGAGACAGCGGAGAAATTGAATTCCGTCACCTCCAATTTCAAATTCAGCCAGAGTTGAATCCCTCTGAGGAGGGAAGCCATGATCGGAGAGGATCATGCAAAAAGGAGAGAGAGAAAAAAAACGATGAAAATAGATGGACTCAAATGAAACCGGTCCGCCATGGCCCAAACAGGCCAAGCCACGGGGGTCCAAAACAGGCAAACATCTAGGCCTGTCAACGGAGCGGATACGAAGCGAATATATGACTATCCGTATCCGCTCCGTTTTCCGATTCGAATTATCCGATTTTGATCCGCTCCGATTTGACTCAGATACGAAACGAATATCTGACTATCCGTATCCGCTCCGTTTTAAAATCTGAATTATCCGATTCAAATTTAAAAGTATAAATATAATTATAAAATATTAAAAGCATATAAAATATAATTATAAAATATCAAAAATATATAAAATAAATTTTAAATTAAAATACAACTATACAATATCAAAATTTCTCTATAATATCATTTATTTTATAATATATTATTTAAAAATATGTATTATATAATATATAATATTACGGACTGATATTTTTCGAAGCGAATATTATAATATCCGTATCCGCTCCGATTCGAATTCGAATATTATCCGTATCCGAAAAAATGAATACGAATCGAAGTGGATCCGAATAATATCCGTATCCGTTGACAGGCCTAACTGCCCCGCGCACTAGTCGAGCACCCGTTCCCACACCACGGGGCGAGAGCCGACCACGCGACAAGTGGTCCGCACTCGCGATGGAAACTGACAATTTGTTTCACGCATTGGGAGGGTTCGGGCTGTTTTGAGACCACATGTAAGTGCGAGAGAGTCGTGGAGCCTATAGAAAGAGCGGACCAGTCCATGTAAAAGGAGGCATCAAAAAATGAGAAGAGATAGTCTAGTTAGCCTCTCCTACTCGTGGGAGTCCACCAAAATTCTGCAAACGCTGTTGTGTCTTATCTGTTTAAGGTGACGTGGGGTTACTATACGGATCGATCACAACAACAAATTTGCATGTCACGTGCAAGAATAGGTCATGTCGAGTCAAGTCTTCAGTTTTGCCAAAATCAACCACCAAATTTGACGCACATACGTCTTCAAACCCTCGAATTTTCACATTAAATCGACCATCCATACAAAATGTTAAAACAAGGCGAGTCGAACGAAATATTATAGAAAATGATAAAATATTATATTATTGAAATTTAACTTCTTCATTAACTAGTCCAACTCTTATTCAAGGTTCAAAATATACTTCAATAGTTAACGAGTTAAATAATCTGTGATCGACTCGTAAGTGAGCCCATTTTAAGCTATTTAAAAATTAATCCTTTTTAAGGAAAATTTAATCAGATATTAATCAAAATTTATGAACACGAACGAACAGAGTGAGCCTACCTCATACCAAGTTATTGTTCAATCTTGATTTTCCCTTACCCTCTTGCACGAAGCCAAATCGAAGTTTCAGCAAACACCAGATTTCACACCAATATAACACAGTTCAGCCTCCCACATTGACCTGACCCCGCGAGCAGAAGAGAGAAACAAAATACCTCGATTCAGCGTAAGAAGCTTCTGACAGGGCCCCTCTTTCGAGACGGGGTAAGCGATGAGATGGGAAAAACCAACAAACAATAATTCAATATATACAGAACGCAGTGTTACATCTTTTGTTAGAATGGGAGAGTTGCAGCTCCTCCCATAAATCATGTCGAGGGCTCACAATTGAACGATGGGTTCCGCCCAGCCATGGTTACATTCGATCGCAAAAATAACGACAACCAGCCATGGTGTCTTTGCGGGGGGGGGGGGGGGGGGGGGGCAAGCTGTTCAGCTATACAAGGCCACTACTCAACATTACTCCCACACCCCCAACCACCGGCAAACAACAACCCGGCGTGGCGATTGTTGAACACAGTCGTCGTTCACTTTTAAATAGCGATGGTCATCTTCCGTGGTGATCCCTCGTGAAGAAGGGGTGCTTCAGAGCCTCGCGGGCAGTGAACCTTTCAGAGGGGTCGTATCTGAGAAGACCTTGCAGAACATCTATGAGATCCCCAGCCGAGTGATCCACATGCTGCATTACAAGGTTCTGCATGCACGCAGACGATGACGAGGACGTCAAAGAAATGAAATACCAATCACCGGCTTATACGAAAAGGGAACAAAAATAATAATCATCTATTTACCTGAAGTCGGGGCAACTTCAGAACAGCCCTGATGCTCTCTCTAGACGTTGCACCCTCGGGCCAGTCCAACCGACCCCTCCGAACGTACTTCTCAGCATGCCGACTACAACAGTTTCACGGAGCAGCAGCACCACCATTAAAAAGCAATCGGGCGAGCGTTACTCCGACATTCAAACGAGTACACGGTCGAAAACACATGGAGAACACTACTTACTCTGCTCTCTTAAACATATGCTGGGGCAAAGGACCCAACACCCTTTCCATCATGGCCAAGTGTTCCAAATTCTCATGCGTCTGAAACAATGCCTCACCCTGCAGGCAGTAGCACAGATTACGTGTCAGGGCAGGATTCCAGCCGCATTGAGGAGCGATAAAACCCAATAGCAAAACAGGCGGTGGGCGAACTACGGTGCCTAGCTACTTCGGCTCGTGAGGAAGCATGAGCATTCGCGAGGATTTAATGACCACTTACAGAACATAGCTCCACCAGTATGCAACCGACACTCCATATATCACAGGGATAGCTCCAACCAAGCCCTATATATGTTATAGCCAAAAAGATATCACCACAATGTACAAATCACAACCGGCGGCCATCAATACTTTTGATGATAATGGGAGTTACCAAGAATGACTTCAGGTGCCCGGTAATGCCGAGTAGACACAATGTAACTGTGATCTTGTTGTTCGTACGTAGTGCTCCCAAAATCGATCACTTTGATGGCACTTGACTTGGGCAACCGCTTGAAATCCTTTGGGGATCGGGATGAAACCTGTCAACAACAGCAGGAACTGATGTTAAGAAGAAAATGAAGAGATGCTGACAACATATTAATTCACATAAACGCAAGGCACAAGATACCCTGTAGTCTGGTACTTTAACATATTCCGAGGAAACAAGTAATATGTTCTCAGGCTTTAGGTCGGTGTGAATCAGCCGCAAGTCATGCATAACTGCAGAGATGCGACAATCAATCTAACATACAAAGAATTCATAGCACAGCATGCCAACTGCAAACTCAGATAAAAAAGATCATTTGAATCACTAAACTAAATCTAAAGCAGGTATCCTCTACAGATGAATATGCCAATAAGAAATGAAACAGGACAAAACGTATATGCAAGAAAAAATAAGAGATTTAAGGCATAAAGTTGATGCTACTCAGAATTGAAAAGAAACTTTGTAAGCACTGTCTACACACATGCTACACATTCCAACAGTTGGCGGCCAAGCTCCCGGACTAGATCAACGGGAAATGGGCGGTAATTGTTTTTCCGTAGAAAATCATATAAGCTTGGTCCAAGCTTCTCAAAGACCTGTTAAAACCATTTAAATCCATGGACAAGTTTTAACCCCCCAGATATTTAGAAGATCGGGGAAATCAAGGCATCACAAACCAGCCATATACTTACAATACAGATATGGTTACGATAGTCAAACCAGTTCCGTATTTGCACACAACTGCAAAAATACACCAGCTTATGTACCATTCATATACCTAATGGCTATAAAAATGAAGTGAATGACAGTAACCATAAAATACTTAGTTCTACTTACCGGCCGCTTTTATCATGCCTAGCTAGCTGTTGAAGCACATCAACCTCTATCATGGCAGCTTCTCGATACTTCTTGATGCCACGGATAATTTTTATTGCTACCATTTCTTTCCTCTCCCTATCCCAGCATTCAAGAACTTGGCCAAACGTTCCTGGAACATTTTTTTTATATGAACACACACGTTAGAGAAAGACTGATGTTGAGCCTTGTTAAGATAACTAAAAACACAAAAGGAACCTTCCAAGGAATGGGGGATTATTAGCTGTAAACCATATGTCAAACACAACAAATGGTGAGAAAAAGCAACTATTCTAGCACTACAGCCATATCAGGTGCTATTACAAGAGGAAGAGAAGACTAACCTTCTCCCATTTTGCTGCAGATTTTATCTGCAAGAAAAGCAAACACAGAACAGTCCCATCAGACAACCGAACTTCAACAGAATAAAAATAAAGGTAAACCACAATAGAACATGATAATTCTCTTTATCCTCAGGTTGAGGAGAAATTTTCCTCAAGCACATGTATGAGCAATCATTTTTTTTCTTTACCATGGTGACCAGCCCTAAAACACCTTACATCAGGCATGTCTACGCCGCTATCCGGCAAGACACGTGCATAATTTCACACATATATGAAGAGTGCTAAACCACCACCATGGATGTCAACATCAACCATGGCTTGGATAGAAGGCACATAATGCACATAATACTGGAAAATTGGGATACTAATGATAGCCTACGTCTATAATGGGGAGAAACCAAAAGTTGAAAAAATAACTAGATTCATGACATAAAGCACAACATTCGGAAGTATAGTACAATATAATGCTTAATATGACAGCTCAAACTATGAACAACTTAATTACTCGTCACTCATAAAACAAGATTACAAAAAACAGTACAATAGCACAAAAATAAGATTTTGACAATGGTGATCAGGTATAATTACAGCGAGAAGTTAAATTCTCTCCAACCGCAAACATGTAATGTCCATCTTTGTCATCCTCTCGCCAAGGGGGGGAACCATTTCGAGCCACTCCCTTCACAGTTAGAGTAGAACAAGTATGGTCTGAAGTTGCCCTTGACGATACAAAGCTTGTCACATCTCCCACTTCTTGCCCACATGACAATCCTAGCTGAGCCTACACACAGCCATCCATTTAAATTTTCCTACTAAACAAAATCATCCTTGATCATCTCCATTCACAACGCAATCCATGGCAACAAGACACTAATAATAAGGAAATAGTACATAATAAAAACAATATAAAATGAAATGAGCGTGCAGTTCACAATTTAACATACGATGGTTGCTTAAAATCAAATCGCCATAATGCGTTAAATTCATCTCCCAGGAACACAGTCACCACAACGAAGCCGACAAACTTTGAGATTGAAAGTAATCATTCAGAACAATTGCCAAATAAACAATCGAAATCCCCCTTCTTTACTTTTCAAAACACTAACACATGAACAGCCAAAGCCCTTGCCAAACCGGGAAAAATATACATGCTACGAATCTAATTGTAAGTGTGGTGCAGCTTAAAATAAGATCAAATCAAATAGACACAACTGTGGAAGAAAATTTAGCGTCTACACGTTTATAGCGCATAAAACTCAGCACTCGCAAGCGCCAGATTGCTAAGCCATGAGAACCAAATAGAAAATATAACGCATAATCATAAAATCTACATGTAACAGAGATAAGATTCACGCAAACCACAAGAGATCTGCAGCAAACGGATGACGATCCAGACGGATCCGAAAGAGAGCAAACCATGGCAACAAAACAAGTCCAAAAAATTCAGAAAAATTATAACATTAAAAGGGCATACCTGATCTAACCTGTAGCTCTAAGGAAACAACAAAAGATCTACCAGATTAGGGGAAAAGGCAGACAAAGCTAACAAATTAAAAAAAAACTAAAAAAAACAAGAGATAAAGAAGGGCGGTACCGGCTGGACGTCCCAGGCCAACCGCTGGCGCTTCCTGGGGTGGCGATCCATGTGGTTGTGCGGGAACTCCGTCAGGCACTCCATCTCCATTAACCCCTCAGATCTGCGCGAGCCCGCAGCGAAATCCACCAGATCGGGTGAGGAAGCGGAAGAAATCAAGATCTGAAGCCGAGATCGGAAGCTAGATCAGAAAAGATGGGCGCCTTGCCGCAGAAGGAACCCTAACCCTAACCAGAGGAGACCCCGAGACGCGGAATTTAGAGGCGGGCGGTCATGCACCAGAGCATCCCCTTTTATAGTTAGGGAGAGGCGGGTAACCCTCGAGCGAGGTTGTTTATTCTAACCAGGGTTCAAATTCCTAACCCGGGTTAGGTTCGCGTTGGTGACAGGTGGCGGTGACCTCACCAGATCTGGAGCCTGGAGGTAACCTCTGTTTTCGTCCCTGCCATTGGATGTTGCATCGGACTCGCTCGCGGTCCGTGAGATAGGTAGGCCAGTGACCGCACCTGACTGGGATCGGGAACTGTGATGCATGTTTAAGTAGATGTTATTTAAGAATATTTACGAAGATAAATGTAGTAGAAAAATATTGATATTTTTACAAACAAATTATAGTTACTATTGAATTTATAAAAAAAATATTTATAAAAATAGATTAACAAATTTATTTCTACGTAAAATTAAATAGTATATAAATACCATCGTGATTAATTTTCGTCAACAAGAGAGCGAATGTTCTAAAGAGATTCTTATATTCTCGTTATCTAAGTGTTAAGGGGAGGGGACGTGACGGCAGCACAGGAGGAGGGGGAGGGGATTGCGAGCTCGTCAAAAGGGAGGCGAGAGGGCAACGAAACTCTCGAACAAAACATACACCACCACCATCTTCTAGTTATCATCTTGTGGATATCCCCGAGGGTCCCTCCATCTTCGCTTGGGGCAGCGGCTACTACAAGGGCTAGAAGGAGGATAAGTGGAAGGCGTGAGAGACCAATGCAGTCTCCGTCGTTGAGCAGAAGCACCAAAAAAAGGTGCTCCGAGAGTTCAATTCGCTCACCTCCGGTGCTCTAGTCTCCACTAATGACGTTGTCGGCGAGGTTATCGACACCAAGTGATTCTTCTTGGTGTCCATGACGCAAAACTTCCCCAACAACATGGGGCTATCGGGACATGTTTTATTCACCTTGTCGGCGACATGAGTCATGGAGTCAAAACGACTGACCTCACAAGGTGAGAGCGGACCCAACATACTCAGGCCTTTGTCATCTAGACGATGGTGTGCGTTCCCATTAGCAACAACATGGTGAAGTTCGGCTGCACTGAGTTGATCTACCAAAATACTAACGTCATGAACAAGGTCAGTATGCTCTTCAACTTTGGAAACAGTGGAATAGGCCTCGATTCCATAGTTGCTGCAGACAGGGTGGTGCCCTGAAGGTCGATGAACTGGGCAAATTAGTACACTCCCCTAGTGTATCACCTGTTTCCTCGGATAATCCAATGTCCTCTAGAGAGGAGTCACTACTGCAGCGAGAGGGGGATGCCAGTGACATGAGAAGAGGAGGGCTCTACAGCGGCATGGGGAGAGGTAGGGGGATGCCAGTGACATGAGTATATATATATATATATATATATATATCTAGAGTTTTCAAGAGAGAAGACATGGATGGATGGCTACATGATCTAAATGCTGGACCATTTTTACATGTATTTTATTTCATAAAAAACCTTATTTTCATGTAGCTGGAAGTTATTAAAATGTTGTTTATGAAAATATCATTTCATGCGAACGAAGTCGAACGATTTCCTCGAAAATAATGATTTAGAGTATTTAAAAAATAATTCTCAAACATGGTTAATCTCAGAATGTACATCTTCTCACTTTTCATCTTTCACGTGATGAGGCGGCTGCGCCCTCATCTTATAATCTCTCTCTCTCTCTCTCTAATCCTCTTTTTTTTCTCCTCCACTCTTTCCCTCCATCGCATTCTCCCATTTCTCTCGAACCCCACCTCAATAAATCTCCCCAGAAATCGCCCGTGTCGAGACATCCCAATCGAGATTTGGGATTCCGACAATCTTGCCAAAAAATCGATTCCGTCCAACAGGTCTGTCAAAGAAGTGATTTTAACAAAATCACAATATCTCAATAGGGTCTCCAGGAGAATTCCCACAAGAGTATGTGACAACTTGGGCTACTAACTGGAATAACAACATTAAAAAATGTTAAAAGATGTGCTCAGACATCACATCAAAGCATCAAACAATGTAGCAATAGCAACGAGATGTTCTGTCATCAGCAATAATATTGCGCAATTCAAGATTGAGAGACACAGCGAACCAGATCTTTTCCAAATTGAACAATAGGCACTACAACTTTGCCATGACTTGTTATCAAGATCATGGCAAAACTAAACCATCAGACTTGTACATATGCTGTCATCAGCACAACTGTTCCAAGGTCAAGGAAGCACTTGAAATGCTGGGCATTGCACATCCATTTTCGTAAGATTAACAGAAAATTGACTTAACCTATCAAAGTCCATCAATAAAGATAAAAGATTGATGTCAGAGAAATAACAGGCTTCAGATGAAACATCAGCTTGCAAGGAAGATTGATGCTACAAATTGAAACACCACTGAAAAGGTGGGTTCTGATTCTGATAACAGACCAAAAAGTTCTCCATGAAGAAAGATGGTTCTGACTAGGCACAAACATTGATGTACAATACAACATACCAAAAAGACAAAGATGCACACAGGAAAAAGAAAAAAAGAAAAAACTTGATCAAAAAGGCAATTGCACAGCATGAAAATGATCCGGACCAAGAAAAGCTTCAGAGAGAGGCAATGAAGGAACCTAGTAGCTATTGCATAAGTTATGTGTTAGTGAAGCCCACGAAAACTGGTGAACCCTCAGAGAACGATGCTCAATGGCAGCACAGATATCATTTGACCTCCTTAAACATCGGATATGCTTCAATGCTTCAGATGCCGGCTCTGCAACCAATTATGCTCCAACCTGGAGTGGAATTACAAACAAAAAATAAGGCACATAAGCACATCTTTCCGTAAGTACAAATTCTCTTTTTAAGAAAAAAACATAAGATTATCATCAGGTGGATTGGATGATTATCGGAATGGGTCGCTTGGTTGCAAACACCAGGGGATCTACCATGAATTCTGTGGAACAATTTCCATATCGGCCTAGGGCCCACTTTAATTGGATTGGATAATTATTGTAATGTAAGCCCCATAAAGATATTCATAGAGGTGAGTGGTTGGCCAGTAATACTGTTTCAACCTCTTCCATCTTTACCATACAATTATCAGTTGATGCCTTCAAAATAGCATCAGATCCAGGACCATCTCTTGTAAAGACCCTCTTATAGCTCTATTGGCTGTGACCCTGGTCAATCTACAAGAATTTTTTATTTTCTAACTGCTACGTCCGCATCCAGAGGCTGCTACGTAAGCCTGGATGTGCAAGAGGGCACCATTCCCCCCATCAGATCCCTTGTATAGTGTTGATCCCTCACCTACTAGTCTACTACTAAACGGTATAAAATGCCTATAACAAATTTTCTTGTGAATAAAACAAACACTCATGGGCAATGGATAAAACAACTAGAAAAACATCTTGATGTAGGAGCCCTACTTTCATTTTTATCTCTGAAGAATGAGATATCATAACAATCTCCTGTCAGTGCAAATGCAGGCCCATTTACTTAGCAATTCAGTAATGCCATTGTATGTGTCAATGAGAACGCAGCTCTTGAATCAAAGGACCAACTTTCTGTGCACCGATAAATAAAGCATCTACAAGGATAACAAGTCCAACCTGCACAGTAAGAGTGCAAAATCATTTTTTCTGATAAATATACTCATCCGAAATTTATAAAGTTGTAAGCTGTTTCTATAGCCAAAAGGTACCAAACGAGCAGTGAAGATGAATCGGTAGCCCCATCCTTCCTTGGCAGCTACGATACGTTGTTGATCTGTCCAACTACAAATGGCAAGGAGACGGAAAAGATTTTTTAAAGAAAATAATTGATTGAGGAACTGAACGACATTATACATTAAATCAGTCAAAAAGTTAACCCACAGCCAGAATAGTTATGCTAAAGGTATTCCACAAAATAGAAACGAAAGTTGTTTCTCAAGGAAATAAAAAGAAAACAAATTCAAAATATAGAAGAACTTCTTAAAATAAAGTGCTTAACAAGGAGTAGCATGTAAATGACAGGCAATTACCCGAGAAACTCGGACATACCACCAATACCGGCAAGCTTAAAAGGTTGAGGACCTTCACGTTGCAAATCCTGGTCATGGTAAAGAAAGATAAAAGATGTGGTAATAGCTCATTTAGAAGAGACAACATTGAAGACAATTTGAAGAGGAGAAAAGTGTGCCCGCATAGAAAATCATATTTACCTCCTCTTCAGCAGCCTCCAAACCCCCTTGAACCCAGAACAGGTTCCTGTAACCAGCATTGTGAAGTTGTTCACTGGCAGCAAGCGACCTGTAAAACAAATGTACAATCATTAAAATACGAGAGCATTTTGAAGCAAAATGCCTGTAAAGAACAAATATTGCTAAACAGAGTCAGCATTCAGAAATAGATTTATAAGTGTACAAAATCAACATGAAAATCTATTGATCCAGGATCAGTCATAAGCCTGATTCTAACAATCCAATGTCAGCTGGGATCTGCTGCTGATCCCAAGCTTTGACAAGAAAGAACAAGCTGTCAGCTTGATGTCACCCTTCAAATTTTGCCTTGGTGACATTCAATAACTCTTGCTCTGGCTCATGTACAAAGCAGTCAGACAGCCAAACTTACATTGTTTGTTAAAAGAAGTTGTTTCAGAGCTTATTTCCAACCAAAACCTCTGAAACTCCTCTTAAGTAGTATGCAGCCAGATAGTCCCGGTAGGAGTAAAACACTAGATAAACCAACTGAGTTAAATGAGCTAAGTGGTGAGTTGAATCTGTTGAGTAATCAACTGAGTTAAACCTAAACCCACAATTCTAGTAGAGGAAACTAGAAAAGATGTAAAAGGGTTGTAATGAACAATGAGCTTAATACCAATTGTTAGGTGGAGTAAGTTTCTGAAGTATAGCAACTAGCCCTCAACAAGATGTCGCCATCCTCAACAATATGGGCAATATGGACATCAAGTTGGGGGAAAAAAGGGCTGGACCTATCAGGGATACGACTGAACTGCAGGGAGCAAAAGTAACCATAGACACAATAGAAATAAACAGACTAAGTGAGGAACAACTACCATGAAAGGAGGCCCACAAAACTCAAACAAAGCTCTAGACAAGAAAAATATGCTGCACCAATGAGATCAGCATGCTGAAAAAAACCCATAAAAATGGAAAAAGAAAATTGCACGTCAAAAAAGATAGCTGGGCAGCAAAGCAACTCTACGAATCTTCCAAATGAAGAATCCAATCACCAAATGGAGTACACCAGCATGATCAGAACACTGAAATGACCTCCTTATTGGCATGGAACAAGACTCGTGACATCGGACTATGGACTCGATTTCGCACGATGACATCATTTAACACGGACGATGATTAGAGTTGTAGTAGCGTCATTTTTATTTTTATTATGTATTTTATCTTTATTTGAGTCTAGTCTAGTAGTTGCAAGTGGGTTGGATTAAATTTCTAATTTCCATAGTTTCATTTGGCTCATTTGGAGCTAATGTTGTGTCCTTTTATTTTTCTGTAATTTTTGTGCGATTTTCGCACTATTTTCTTGAGTTTAGGGGTTTTTCGTCCAAAAGGGTCATGTTAGGGCTAGGGTTAGCCTAACTTTTATAAATAGGCTTGTAATCCCTCTTTTTCAATTAATGAATAATATTGAGTTGCGATTTTACCCCCCCCCCCTTCTTTGCAGAGAGGAGAGACCCTTGAGAGGAGGCAACCCTAAGGGGTCCCTGCGAGAGGGAGGGCGGGAAACCTACACCCCCACCTCCTATCCTTCTTCCCCTTCCATCCCAAACCCTAGCCATCTGCTACTCCATCCAGCTTGCGCACGGCCACGTCCCGCATCAAATTGGTATCAAAGCAAGTCTTGACTTCTTCTACGAAGTCGAAGATCCGATCTGCGCCTTCAAAACCGCCATTCAATGCCGCTACCATCGCCATCTAACCATCATCTTCTTCATCCTTCCCCCTCCCTGTACAACACCATCCACTGTTGTCCCCTTTCTACTCCAAACCCTGGCCTGCAAATCCCGTGCAAACCCGCCCCGCCGCCCTGCTGCGACACCCCCATCTGCAGCAGCACCAGCCCTGCACAGTTGGCCCCCCAGCATACCCCGCCGCACCAGATTCACCCGCCAGCCCTGCCCCCCTCTCGCCCTTCACTGGCTGCGCACCCACCGCCAATGCACAACAAACCCTCTAGGCACTGTCAAAGGTAAAAAGGTGCAAAGGTTGCTGAAAACTCTCTGGGCACTATCGATGAATCAATGAGCCATGAAGACAAAGACAAGGATGGATGGTGAGTGAGAAAGCTCAACCTGAAAACTGATGGCACTCCTGTGAAAACTGCAGTACTGTAGAAGTCTCCATAAGAAGACTCCCTTGAGACAACGATCAGCATAGAAACACACAAGAAGAAAGTCAAACGGACAATGATAAGGAGAGGATGACACAAGAAGAGTTTAAAACATAACCAGGGAATTTGATGTTGTAGGGAAACTTAGTGCGGCAGTCTCTCTCCTCCCTCAAGCAGAAGGGAGAAAAGAACAGAGTAACAGAAGGACCAACAGCCAGAAGAAGAAAAGATAAAGCAAGGAGAGGAATATCGGGTTTATAAAAATTTGGGAAATCATCCAAATGTATGTTATTAAAAGATTTCAAACCTGATATGCTAAAGACGTATAAACATGAAAGGTCAATAGAACAAGACGGAAAGACAAGTATACGAGACCAGCATACGTGCATAGAAACACAACCCTTAATAATAACCAACAGGAAAAGTAAAGCAAAGGTGGAGCCTTGTAATTTGCTCAGAACAGTAAGAATCTCAAATGATCACCTCAGTCCCTTCTGGCAAACCACAATCAGGTCAGTATCTTTTGGAAATTTGTTTTCTATATTTGCAATAAAATTTCTGCATAAAGTTAAAAAAACACAAGTCAGTAGAAAATATGCACAACCAGAAATATGGAAGGGTATATCTTATCTTGGCATACTTGTCATAGGCCAATGTAGGAACGCCGCTCCACCAACCTCCTAAAGAGTCAACAAAGGGATAGTCTTACCATGATTGATAAAGCAATTTAGAGGAAAATAGAAAAAAAAGGAGATCTGAAAAGGGTTTAGTAAAACAACAAAAATAGAGCAAATTTATATTCTGAAAAGCACTTAGTAAACTAAGTTCCTCAAAAATTATAGAAAACTCTGCAAATCCAAGTATTCATGTCTCTGGATTTTGTTCCCTGAAGCTCTTTTTTCCATGGAAAAATAGAAAGGAATATATCACAGTACATAAAGAGTTAGAACTATGAACAAACATAAAACCTTGTGTCAGGCTATTAAGACCAAGGCTCCTCAGGACAATGTCTGGTGAAAGAACGCATATCCTCACTAGCTTCTACAAGAAACAAAAGAAAAGAAAGACAATGCCCATCCCCTTAAAAGCATATTCACACAAAAAAGTCTAAAAATATATCCAGACACAGTTTTGCAAATTCATTAGGCTGCTCCGAGGCTAAACTTACAATTGTGCCAATCCAGATAAACCTATCCCCTAGATGGATTGGTGCTCTTATCCTTGCCCAGATCCTAGTAACTCAGGCAAGCTATATCCTATAAGATATATTTATTTGTGGCTAAAACATGTGTTGATGGAAGGTGTGGAGTTGCATATGCTTAAGAACATAACACAAATATGGGCATATCCATCACAGGACATGCATGACAGCCAAGAAAAAGTAGGTATGTGACCCAACCACATGATAAGCTAGAAAACAAAACTGAGCTATTGATGATGACATTGTTGCATCAACTTTAAAGAAAGCACGTAATGTTAGGAGCAATGAAGGTAGAAGGAAGCTGAATTACGTGATGACATTTGTCTGGAGATTTAGGTTTTTAAATTTTGTTAAATTTATACAATCTGAATTCCAGTACTATGAATTAGTTTCATTTTCATAGCAAGCTAATAGCACAGACTTGGAATCATATAAGTTGCACATATATGCTCTGTGTTCCCTTTTCAGTTGAACTCTTCATAGCATATCCTAGAATTTGCACTATTTGCTTCCTCCCCAATTATTCTCAACTCCCTTCCCTTGCTGCCTGCCCCTGGAATAAAGGTATAGCAGTCTGGTTTTAGATGTCTAATTCAATACACTTTCCTTTTAAGCACACTGTATGGCTGAATTGCTTCACCTCTTGAAGTGTAGATAGAGATGGTACCTCTCACATATCAGAACCTTTACTTAGTTCTATATACCTTGGAGATTAATCCATTTAACTGGGTTTTGTGACACCTTAAGTTGCAGATGATTTTTGTCAATTTTTCATAAAAGTAAATCAAGAAAAAGAAATAAAAAAATATTGTGGATCCCTAACAATGAACTAAAAGAAATGCCATTTTTCAGACTTTCTTAAACAGCCTGCAGGCTGGTTTAAACAGACTTGACTCATCATTATTGCATATCATGAAAGCTCCATCTCATTAAGACTCGTGCATTACCCATTACAAAGTTTGTGACCTTCCGGGATATAGTTCCAAAGTTAAGTGAGTCGTCAACCTCAAAAATTGGAATCCAAGTAGAGCCCTTGACCCATGCCTGCCAAAGTGCAAACATGCATATCAAATGGAGAGAATGACTAGCACATAAAACAAAAAAATAGAAAATGCAAGTGAAGAGAAAATGCCTGACCTTCTGGCGCTCTATTGATGGACGAACATCTAGGAGGGTTTTGTTAGAGAGTTGAATCGCATAACCAGCTTCCCTTGGTGTAAGGGCCTTGATTTTCTGATCTCTAATCTGTAAACGACCAAGAAGAAAAAAAATAAGAAGGGAGAAAAAAAACTAATCAGCATGTAAACACACAAAAAGGGGGATGGACTTCAAAGAGTTTAAATATATTTCACAACATCTAATTGCGAGTGCCCACTAAACATTAAGATATCAAACAACTAACAAAAATCCGTACCACGTCAATCTCAAGTCAACTTTGAGTGTCCAGGTCCTATATTACATGAATGAAATTATACAATGACCAATACATCTGACATCAACACCACTCGTTCAAAAAAACTAACTTCTGCATCGCAGGAGATAATAATGCAATGCCACACCTCATAGAAGGACTTTAACGCAGTTATCTATAAGCAAATACCTTCTATCATGGAATACGCAGACGTTTAAGTTTCAACCAACATAAAATGCTCAAAATCCTCGATCAGATGAATTAGATCTCAA
Organism: Amorphophallus konjac; assembly: GCA_022559845.1. Taxonomy (NCBI): domain Eukaryota; kingdom Viridiplantae; phylum Streptophyta; class Magnoliopsida; order Alismatales; family Araceae; genus Amorphophallus; species Amorphophallus konjac. Next base: position 5,518,831 of record CM040120.1, read on the forward strand.
ATTGACAGGTAAATGAAGGCCTCCGTACGACCAATGTCGTCGGCTCTCATTTCTATTATGCAATGCGGACAGAAAGCAGCAAACAAACAGAAACAAGAAATATATAAATGAGGAAAAAGTCTATAAAAAAATCTACCAAGGCATCCCATCTCTTCCGAGCAGCAGCCATCTCTTTCATCTGCTTCGCTGGGTCCTCTTCATCCTCCACGGCCACGCCCATCCTGACAGTACCCCTCCGGGACTTAAAACCCAGATAACGAAAAACCCACTTCAGCAAACAAACGCAAGACGATGTGACGAAAGACCTCGCAGCAGAAGAAAGAACGGGACTTCTGGAGGAGTCGAACTTACTCGGCTGTGCATCGCGGAGCCCGTCCGGCTAGGAACGGCAGAGAAAGGCCTCGACACAACACGAGCTCTGCCACCGCTGCTGCTCCCCCGGCATTTCGCGCTCTCCTTCCCGGAACTACGGGGGGAAGAGACGCCCAAGGTGGCAATGGCAACTGGGTGCCCAAGAGCCTCCATCTGATCTGATGCAGCAGAGACGGTGCTGGTGCGCGAGACTGGAACTGGAAAGGATACATAAAGAACAGAAGGTTATCTTCCCCTCCTTTTTGTTTGCTGCAGGGTTAGTCACGGGTTGACCCGCCTCAACTCACACCACTCGACCTGAGCGGTGAGTTGGACGTCCGAATAGTGAGTCATGGTAGAGACGTTATTATTTTAATATTATATTATATTATATATAATATTTTTTATTTTATTTTATTATTTTATATATATTATATATATAATTTTTTTATTTTAAACGAGACGGGATCGACTTGATCCGTCTCAAATCTGTGACGGGGACGAACTGATAAACAGTAAATCTTGATTTGATGTAGTCTAAAAAAGACTTTTTGCGAATACAAATAATTTTAAGGGCTTTCCGCATGTTGAGATTCTTAGAGCTGATCTTTACAAAAAAGCAGTAAATTTACAGGAATAAAAAAGTTGAGAAAAATATCATGGTGACATATTTTCACCACTTTATATATTTTTTTCATTTAAAAAGTAAATTTAAGTGTGATATTTTCAAACTAAGAAGTGTTAAATTTTAGTTTTCTCAATTTGATTGTGACTTAGGCTGTCTTTGAAATGGATAATGAGCGTGGAGATTTTTTCAAAATTCATAGAGAGAGACGGGAAGATGTCTTTAGATAATTTTTAGAGATTTTGAGTTCTTTTTTTATTTTTATCTCTTTTTAAATTTTAAATTTTATATAAAATAAAAAATAATGAGACATTGAGATATTTTTAAAAAATAAAAATATGAGAATTTTAATAATTAAAATCTTTAAAATTCATGCATAATATCTGTTGCAAATGCTATTTAAAAATTAATTTTTTATATCCGAGGTGGTATAATTATGAGACTGTTCCCAAATAACTTATTATATTTGTTCGTTGGTATTGCTTAATTACTAAGATATCGTAGTATTCGATTGATTCCACCGACGACAATTTGACGGAAGAAACTTATAAGACGATCACTGCCGACGATATTATCTTCCTCATGTGCCATTTTGTTATCCACCTCCACGATCAAATCCTTTTTTATAATAATAATTAATAACAACAACGATAATAATAAAATAATTAAAGATATTTCCAAACCAGATTTTGATAGAGTTGGAACGAAATCCGATTTCCCCGACTTGTCGGAATCGGATAGCCGCGGAGTCCACCTACGGGATCCTCATCCCCGATAAGACCCGTTATAACGGACACGGCCGCGGATTCCGCACACATAAAACGCGGCCCAACACGATCCGGAAAAGGAAGCGGAGTCCTCTCCCTCCCGCGACCTTCGTCGTCTTCCCGACGAAACATATAGACTGGTAGCTGCAAGGTCACCCATCTCTCTCTCTCTCTCTCCCCTGTGTTCCTCTGCGATGGCGGAAGAGGAACCGGACGCCGTCCTCAGCGACGTCGACGACGATCCCGCACCCATCGAGCTCCCCGTCGGGAGGACCTCCTCCCCGGCCCCCACCCCCTCCGACGATGTCACCGCCTTGGCCAACCGCCTCCGCGACGTCCAGGCCGAGCTCGATCTCGAGCGCCAGGGCCGCAAGGCCGCCGAGGACGCCCGCGCCGACCTGCAGAACGCCTTCGCCCGCATCAAGGTCCTCGCGCACGAGGCTATCCGCAAGCGCGACGAGGCCCTCCGCGACAAGGAGGAGGCCGCCCGATCGGCCGAGCGGGCCGCCGCCGAGCTGGCAGAGGCGGCGCACGTCAAGGAAGAGGTCCTGAAGCAGAAGGAGGAGGCGGTGCGTCAGGCGGAGGAGGCGGCGAGGCAGAGGGAGGCCACCAGGTCGGAGGTGGAGACCGCCACGCAGATGCTGGTCTCCGGGATCGAGAGGGTGTCCGGGAAGGTCGGGGGTTTCGCGAATTTCGCCGCGGGCGGGCTGCCCAGGTCGCAGAAGTACAGCACGGGGTTGCCGGCCGTGGCGTACGGGGTGATCAAGCGGGCGAACGAGATCGTGGAGGAGCTCGTCCGGCAGGTCGACGCTGCGGGCAAGGCCCGGGACGATGCACGGGAACAGGTGGAGCAGCGAAACTACGAGATCGCGATAGAGGTCTCGCACCTGGAGGCCACCGTCGCTGGTCTGAAGGAGGAGGTGTCGCAGAAATCGTCTCAAGTCGAGAGTCTGGAGAAATCGGTGGTCGAGAAGGACGGAAGAATTGCCGAAATGGACAAGGAGATATCGCAGCTGAGGCAATTCGGGGGGGAGTGCGAGGCCAAGTGGAAGGGTCTTAAGGCAAAATTGGACTCGCAGAGGCCGGTGGTCATGGACCAACTCAATTTTATCTCTCGAGCTCATGAACAGATCACCGAGATCATCAAGAACACAGCATTGAATGAGTTCGACCGCTCGGAGTTTTCAGAATCACAGTTCATGTGGAAGGAAATGGACATGGATGAGAACCTACGGACCTCGCTGGAGGGGACAGTTTCTATCTGTGAATTGGCAAATGTTGCTGCAGAGAAAGTGAGAGCAAGTTTGGAAGAGAGGAGAAAGGAAATTGAGGGTTTGACCGAGACAGTGGCACGGTTGCAGGCAGAGAAAAGCCACATTGGTACTCTACTTAGAAGTGCATTGTCATCAAAGCTGACTGAGGTAAGGCAAATGGCTGCAAATGGGCTGAGAGAGGAAGGGGAGGATATCAAGTTCGATGGTGATGGCAAACAAAGTGGCGCCAAGGATGAGGAGGATGAAGTGTATACATTGGTAAGCATAGTTCATTATAGTTGAGCAAAGCTCCTTTTCTTCTTGGTTAGGAAAAGCAATTAATAGTGCATTCCTCTCATTGTATATTCATCTTCTCTTCCATTCTGATCTCATAGGCTGGTGTTCTGGAGAACACAGTTAAGGCATCTCAGATAGAGATTATCGAGCTGCAACATCTGGTGGAATCACTCAGGTAACTTTCCTGTCACATGGAAATTATATTCTACAAATATTTACATTAGCTGCGCTTCATGATATCTCTAGTAAAAAGGGAAAGAATGGAAGAAGAGCTAATATTCACGTGCAATGTTATTCTTTCAATTGGCGTAGTCATAAGATTGCTTCTACCTTCTGTTAGACTAGTTGATCTATATTCAATTATTAATCACTGTCCTCAAGGGTTATGAGTATACAAGTCCATGGAAGTTCCATGCTTAAACATAGACAAGCATTCACTGTCAAAAATATAATATATATCATCTAAGGAAGAATGTATGGTATGCCCGTGCCACTTATATCTGCTGAAGGAACCTGCTTTTAGCCTTTAAATGTGGCCAACGTTTAGTTCTGTAATATATCTATATATATTTAGATATATATATATATATATATATATTATGGTGATAAATGTACATTGATACTAGGATTTCTACCTCAATATTCATTAAAACCCTTTTATTTTCAGGGTTCATTTCCTCTTGGTTTTATTCTACACATTGGGCTCCACCCCAAAAGATTGTGAAATAAGGAAGCGGGGAAAAGAACAGGGTACCAACAGTGACATTACAGCCTGTGACTGATTTTCTTCATCGATGATGAATAAGTCCACTTAATGTGTATATGAGATCTCCAAAAGTTATTTACCATAAACAGCTTATGAATCTGATAGAATAGGTAGTTCAAGGGGATTTGAACCTGTGATCCATCAGCATGGAAAGCAAGTCTACGGCTCTAACAGATTGCGATTAGTTTTCATCTTTTTTAACTTATGGATAGGGGGTGGCTGGAGAAAAGATGAGATGAGCTTACTCCATGTGTATGGGACTAATAAATCTATTCGTTCATGCACCTATTGAGCTGGTCCATGGGCTTGAGGCTTTATTCATTCTTTATTTGATTTATGCCCCTACCCAACAACCCCACATTGACCTCTTGGAGTTTGTTCATTTTCATTGATTTCAAATTTCTGTTTCACTTGCATCATTATTTACTATCCCGCCAAGCCCATATCTCCTTTACCATTCCAAAGGCCTTACCAAAGAGGGATTTAGTTTCATCACTTGTCTCATTTGGCAGTCAGGTATATTATCTTGTCAGCTGTGTTTATTATTGAGATTGTTTTAATTAAATCAAATCTCTCATGCCATTTTAATGGATAACTCTAAGAAAGCACATAACTACAAGAACACGTGCAAGGAGGATTATGATGATAAATGCCTAGTCGAGACCCTAGGACTCTTCCATCAACTTTCGGGATATGGGACATGGTGTTATATCCTTCCTTGGAAGATGTCACGGGATTGGTGTGTCCCATTATGCAAGGTCAATGGAGCAACTAGGGAGGAGATCTCAAGCAAGCCTTTTCCAATGTTGTGGCCTGGGAACCAAGGGGGACTCATGATGATGCGCCCCTGCCATGGCTCTATAAGATGGTCCAAGATAGTAGGGAAGTGGCAAGAGGTGATCTCTGTTAGAATAGTTTGGTATTGGAAGTACATCCGAAGTAAAATGTGTCTAAAACAGTGGATCTCTCTCCACTCAACACCTTCAGGATTTGATCCTAGGTGGCAAGATTCTCTCTTGGAAGGGGGTTGTTGTCCCTCCTATAATTGGAGGGGGTTTTTTGGCTCTAATCAAACAAAGAAGTTGAAGAAGAGGAGGTGGATTAGCATGTGAAAAGATAGAAATAAAAGAATGGAAGAAATGCCTGAAGGTGATACAGGGGTGGAGTAGACGGCAATATTTTTTTCCTGCATCAAATGAGAACAATAATTCAGCTTTTTTGCTCCATATAAACCATTGTTAGAATGAACTTTTATGTGAATTGTCATATATATGTGTGTATGTGTAGAAAGACTACTTCGATGTATGCAAAAAGATCATTTTGTGGCTTTTTACACATCAGTGGCATTCTTAATGATATATATGACAATTCACATTCATAGTTCGAACGTCTTTCTGGGAGCTAAGCATAATTGTGCCTAGTTGGGCTTGCAAATCAGCAATGCGAGGCTGGGTCAATGGTAGATCAGACTCCACACACTCCTTCCACAGGGGCTCTACTGCAAAAGGCCCTTATGCTCTTTCACATGCAGTATCCATATCCACCCATAGATTCACACACACGCACACATAAAGGCTACTCTTGACCCTTGGCTACAGTAGTTTTATTGTCTTTGTTACTTTCCTAGTTAATGCTTGATGCGTATGGTGATGTTTGTTTGCTATCAAATGATATTTTTTTTGAAAGTGGGGTAGTACCACTGATTGTATTAAATAAAAAAGTGGATGTTCAAGTATAGTCAATGAGCTCCGAAAAAAGAGGCATGTACAAAAGACCACGCCAAGGCGGTGAGGGACAGATTAACCCCCCAACAAAACAAAAAGAGGGGAATTGAGGACATTGACATTACAAAGCAACTTCGCCCATTCCCTCACTCTAGTATAAATGAAAGAAATAAGAGAGTCCTCCGCTTTAACCTCCCTCCGAATATCCTATTGTTCCTTTCAGTTTGCTATATTTGAACCCTAAAATTTTCAAAAAAAAGGGGGGGCAGAGCCCCCCCCCCTCCGCCCCTCTCTCTTCTCTCTCAGACGACGCAGGGACTGGAGGGGGATCCCCTCTGGTCGGACAGCACCGGAGGGGGTGCTAAACTGGAGAGGGACCCTCCTCCGGTGGTTGTCAGACCGGAGGGCCCCCCTCTGGTCAACACAGACCGGAGGGGGACCCCCTCCGGCTTCCTACAGACCAGAGGCCCCCCCTCCGGTGGTGTTAAACTGGAGGGGGAACTCCCTCCAGTGACTGGCAGACTGGAGGGACCCCCTCCAGTCATCATACACCGGAGGGGGACCCCCTCCAGTACATGGTAGACCGGAGGGACCCCCCCTCCGGTCACTGCGCAACCATTAAAATCCAATCCTTTGGTTCCATGCCCTCCAGGGCTCGCCGCCACAAAAAATCCTCAGTTTCAAACCCCTTTCGGGTTAGTAACCTCAAAACATTAAATCTTTTGGCTCTATGCTCCCCAAAACTTGCAACCACAAAACAAAAACAAAAAGGGAAGAAGCTTTGGTCCCAAACCGCTAGCAACCACCAAACATTCAATCCCTGGGTCTCATACCCCCCATGGTCAGAAACCATCCATGAACTTACCGTCTCCTTGGCATTTAACTCATGTACGTCTATAATCCAATGCCACCCCCATGGCTGAACAAAAGCAACAGCAACTCGGGTCATCATACACTACCTGTTGTGACAAATTCACCTTTATCAAAGCTCGATGTTTTGGGGTTGGTTTTTTCTGCTGCTTTTCTGGACCTCACACTTTTGGAAAGGTCTTCATGGTCTTGTTCTTCTCTACTGCTGTGTAATGCTTTTGTGTTGTTTTCTTTTTTCTTGTAATGAATGTGGTCTTTGGTCACCTTTCAAAACAGTTTGTTACTAGCTGAGGATTTTCTTAGCTATTATGATACCTTGAAATATGTTAGAAAAGATAAAACCGAATATTCTTGCTTTGCATGAAGTAAACTTAAAAGCAGATATTATAGAAGATAGAAACTTGTTACCAAGAGATATTAGTCAGGTCACTAAATACCACAAAGGGAAGCCTTCAGCATAACTTGACATGGAAAAGGGGTTAGTGAAGTGTATGCACCAAGTTTAGCAAAATTATTGGAAATACTTACATAACACTTATCGACGTGGATTTTATAGTTGCTTTCTTAAGGGCTATGGAATTATTATGTGACGGGTTGTGAGTCTTCTTATTAGATTGATTCACTTCTTAAGGTAGAATATGATGCAAGGCATACAATCCTTTAGACAGATTGTATGTATATAGATGAAATAGCTGCACATTTTAATAAAGCAATTGTGCTGTACAGAGTGTTTACCATTATTATGTCTAATTGTGATTTTTAGATTATGACTAGATCAATGGGCTTTAGAGAGAGTATTAAGTGTTGGTTGTCTCATAATTTGGTATTTTTTTCTCCACAAGATGACCAGCCTAAGAACTCAATTTAAACTTGAAGTGATGAGAAGAAGATGCGTATACCAGTGAAAGTGATTGTAGTGACAATTGTTTCTCCCTCAGTTTAAATCGTCCTTGTATCACTGAAATGACTTTTTCTTTTTACTGTGGCACAAAGATGTTCATGCTTTTCCTTGAAGAAGAGGCAGAAGATTCAGGCTTGGATGAGGTTACATCCTTAGTTTTCAAAGTAGGCTCCTTCTGTCAGCCACGGGCATATCTCTAGCCTTTACTGAGGGCAGTTTGGAAAACGAGGGCGCTAGAGCTCCAGTTCTATGTGAGTCTGAAGACCATGCCAAAGTTGCAATTTCACTTTCTGAGGCCACTGTTTCAGTGTCCTCTCCTATTGCTTGGCCCATTCTGGTGTCAGTAATTTCGACTCCTCTCCAGCAGCCGAAGGCACAACCTATTGTATTGGATATCGATGCCCTTAGAGGTATTGGATACTAATTCTCAGGCTGAAGGGGACTCGACACCCCTTTTCCAAGATATTTCAGGAGTGGTGGATCCTGTGCCCTTCATTGCACCACCTTGACATCCTCATTCTGCATATTCACTTAGCTAGTTAGCTTTGGGAGTATCAGAGGATGCAAGAGCTTCTAGGTTAGTATCCATTTCCTACCCTGTATGAGGCTTGGGAAGAGTTGCACTTCCCTACAAATTGCTATGATGAGTCAGGTTATCCCAAGGAGACTTCAGTGACAGCATTGAGCTTGGTATGGTGTGAGCAGTGAGCTTACATGTTTACACCATGGAAAGAGGAGAGGCAGTGGTGGGATAGCCAGTAAGCTTAGTCACTTACCACTCAAGCTGTTCATCTTCTTTCTCGTAAGATTGAATTGTTGAGAGAATGCTGGCTTAGTCACTAAGTAGATGAGTTGCAACGACTTGGCAAAGAGAGCCATGCATCTTACAGAACAAGGAGCTCTTCGACTAGCTTGCTGTGGAATTGTCACTGAAAAAGCTACCTGGCTTGCATGTTGATTGAGGGATCTTGGTAACTTCATCACAGCAGGTTGAGCGCCTTCACCAGGCCTCTGTTGTTTAGAAGAAGTCTGGCCTCCTTGAGCAGATCTAATGATAGAGCTAATCGATTTTGAGGGGAATATCATTGAATTCCGCCAGCTAGAGCTTCTTTAGGGCCCTCTTTGAAGATGGAGTGGGGTGGCGTAATCGAGGGGGTGGGTGCGGATACGCCACTGCACCCTAGTTAGCGCCTTTCCTTTGTGAGAAGTGCACAGTGGAGCCCACACTTCTCTCACATCAGTTAGCTATTCCCCTTTATCCTATTCCTAAATCAAAGAGGCCCTAGGTGTTTCCTTTAGCCCCTCTTTGATAGAGGGTTCTCCCAGAGTTAGCCCTTTTTTCACCCCAGGGTTAACCCTTTTTTACTTTGATAGAAGGATTATTTTAATCGGGTTAAAAATGGTTTAACTTGGACTTGTTCCGGATTTCGAAACCCAGGGGGTGAGGTGGGTTAACTCGCCCTCACGGAATTAATCCCCCTACTACCCTCCCCTCTGACTCCTCGAATGCTGCAAACCTTGGGACCCCTGTTCGAAATAATTTTTAAAATTTATGATTTTAATAATAATAATTAGTATAAAAATAATTTTTTAAAAGTTCATTAAGGCCCTTTTTTTTCAAAGATTCAGTGGGTTTTATAGACCCCACGAATCAAAAATGCCACATATCCCATCACTATTCATTTTAAACTCATTTGTTTTTTATTTTGTAAATATTTTTAATAGATTTCTTAAAATAAATATATCACCAAAATAATAAGTTTTGGATAAAAACCATCATTGCAATTTACCTGTCACTATTCACTTTAAACTCTTTTATATTTTTAATATTTTTAATATTTTTAATAGATTCTATTAAATAAATATACCATCAAAATAATAAAATTTTTGATAAAAAACATCATTAATACTACCAATTAAATTTTAAAAGTGACAAAAGGGTTTACGTTACGTTAGCTACAGTTTACAATTTATCTGACGCTATTCAATTTAAACTCATTTATATTTATATTTTTTTAATATTTTTAATAGGTTCTATGAAATACATATACCGTCAAAATAATACTTTTTTGATAAAAAGTATCATTAATACTACTAATTAAAATTTAAAAGTGACAAAAGGGTTCACGCTGTTTACAATTTATCCATCACTATTCACTTTAAACTCATTTATATTTTTATTTTTTTAAATATTTTTAATATTTTTTAAAAAAAATATATACCGTCAAAATAATAAAATTTTTTATTAAAAGGATCATTAATACTACTAATTAAAATTTAAAAGTGACAAAAAGATTTAACGCAACTGTTTACAATTTATCTGTCACTATTCACTTTAAATTTATTTATATATTATTTTAAATATTTTTAATAGATTTTATAAAATAAATACACCATCAAAATAATAAAATTTTTGATAAAAATATTATTAATACTACTAATTAAAATTTAAAAGTGACAAAAGGGTTTACGTTACGTACGCTACCATTTACAGTTTACCTATCACTATTCACTTTAAACTCATTTATAATTTTTTATTTTTAAAATATTTTAAATAGATTTCATAAAATAAAGATATCGTCAAAATAATAAATTTTTTTATAAAAAACATCATTAATACTAATAATTAAAATTTAAAAGTGACAAAAGGGTGAGAGAGTCAACGGTATTCATATTTATATACATTATTTATAAAAAAGCATATATTACATATTTGAATTTGAAATCTAAGAAACATTACTTTTACTCTTAGAAGAACCATGAAAATTTGGAAACTTTATCCCTATGGTTGGACGTCGTGTTTGTGAGAGACAGAGGGAGAGTGATGTGAGAGAGAGAGAGAGAGGGAACACATGGCCATGGGTAAAAAAATTAAAAGGGACAGGCAAATGTGGTATTTGAGCTGTCATTATTATCGGGTTAACCCACTACCTACCAAATCACACTGGGTTAAAAGTAGGTTAACCCGTCTCCTTACTTCCGGATTAACTCTCCTCTTATCAAAGCAAAAGTGGATTGACCCTGGGCTAAGTTAACTGGGTTGACTTATTCACCTTTTGGGCTAACCCTCTATCAAAGAAGGGGTTAGAGTTTTTGTTCCCTCCCTTTTTTCTAGCTTTCCTTCCGCTATTGCCCATGGGCATGTTCTGTCTCTCAGTTTGGGCTTTGCAAAGCATGAATAAGAAGCTATAACTAGTTGAATTCAATGTCTTGAGCCTGAATGTATCTGTAAGCCCCCAAAATTCTAAAAAAAAATCAGAATGTCACAAAGCTCTCAAAAATTCCAGAAATTCTCAAGACAAATATCCCCAAGATACCCTCTGAAATGACAAAATTCCTAGAATACCCTGGACCATCCATCTCTTTTAAAGAAGCCAGGAATACCATTTGGGTCATTTTAATGGGACGAGATGGCCAAAGAAACATTGCTTCACATTCCATTACTTCTGATGGAACTTGCACGAACATAGTGTCATTTACTTATTGGGCATCATTGAAGGGCAAGATATCAAGGGTTTTCTCTTGTAAGGGAGATGTTACTAACATTGATTGTGGATCAAGGGGGAAGATCCAAATCGATGAACTGATAACTGTACCTGCATTTGGCCAAGTCCGAAATAACAAAAGGGGATGCAAATGAGATCGCAAAACTTTTTCCTTTCCTTAAGGACCTTAACATAAAGAAGTTTGACATTCCATCAGTGTGCAGCTTATAATGCAACTTCTTGTTACAAGTCACAACTGTATCATAACTGTAAACCTTTTTTCCACCATTCTCTCCGCACCTTCATTGTCCGTTCGCCCCATCTCTTCCCCCTCCTCTTCCACTCTCTTGCCTCCTTTACTACGCTAGCTCATCTCCTCTTCCATTGAGCAAAACTAATCCTGGGCTTTTGAAGAGGTTATGGACAAAGTTGCAAAGAGGAAATGTATAAGCATCTTCTCCTTATGTCACTAGCTGATTGAATCCTTCTAAGGTGTTTATTACTTTAAGTCCAGTCTGAATGAGTTTATTCCCAAAAGGTGCCTCACAATGTCTGTATCCAAGCCCCATATATACTTCTCAATAACTTTTTCTCCCTTTCTATGGAGGTAATGTGCTTCATCCTTGCCCTAACATTGAGACACAGTGTCTGCTCCATACATTGGTTGCTTCACATTGTTATAATTTTGTCTCTACCCATGCATAACTCTCCTACTACCTGTCTTGTAACTGACTCCTTGCATCATCTTCTTCAAGAAACTATGCATGGTTAGAAGTATAATCAAATAAATAAGTTGTAATGGAAAGTAGGAAATTTGAAGGATGAATAGCATTAACAATAAGAAGAAAAAGAATCAACAAGTGTGCAATATGCCCAACAATGAACAAAAGCAAACCACCATTTTATTTCAAGGTCCCTATCTTGTACATTGCGTGGGCTATTCCTGGAGTCCCATGTTTTGGGGGCGGACATACATTTTGTAACCACTTGCAGATCTTTTTTTAGGCTGTTGTTTCTTGATAAGAGAAATTAGAAAAATTGGTACTTTAAAATGTGCATGATCTGGTTTCATCTTTATTTAATAATACCATGGTTTGCTGACTCCGACTGGTGCAGTCCATCTCGTACAAGTTGGATTGGTTTTCACGAGTCTTGTATTGGCTGCAGTAAAATGTAAAATACTTGACATACTGTTAATGATGGAGGCTTTTAAGAAGGATTGTATTAGTCCTTACAAGCCAGTCCAGCTTGTGATGCGAGTAGATCTGAGTCAGACCATGCAGCATATCAGTTTTTTGGGGGTCTGACTCTCGGTTGTAACATGTACCAAAACCACCCTAAGAGAGTATATATGAGGCTACAGAGAAGAAAGGGGGAGGAGCTAAATGGCCTTAAACCAGAATCTGCATCCTTGAGTTGTTTCTCCTGTGGGCCCGTGGGACCTGCAGATGGCACGACAATTTAAAAAGCTTATCTTGGTGCATGTACCATGTTTGGCCAGCTACAATCATGTGCGTGAAACTGGAGAAAGGTGAAATGGGTTGTCTGCTTGTTTGCTCTCACTTCTCAGATCCCTAGCATTGTGAAGTTTTCTGATTCATTTAATATTATTCCATTGTCCTTTGTTATGGCATGGAATTTTCTAGGGCTGTTCATAATTCGGTTCAAACCGAAAAACCAAACCGAACCGTTCGGTTCGGTTTGAAGTCGAATTCGGTTCGATTTAGTTTCATAATATGTGAAACCAAACCAAACCGAATAAACCGAATTTATTATTTATATATTTTTATTAATTTTATATATTATAAATATTTAAAAATTTAATTATATACACAAAAACATACAAAATAGAAGTATTTTATTTTTATTTTGTATACATATAAGTCATTAAATTTATATATATTATAACAAAATATGATAATTCGGTTTGAAACCAAACCAAACCGAAAATTTTCAGTTTGGTTCAGTTTGGTTTGACGAGCAAATTCGGTTTGATTCGGTTTGGAAAAAAATGGTCCCAAACTGAATCAAACCAAACCATGTTCACCCCTAGAATTTTTCGTACTTTCATAGCTATGATTGTGATTCAATGTTCTCTTGCTAAACATCATTAATTTGTTGTTGCTGACTACAAAGAATTCCATGCTCCATATACATTTTGCAAAACATGCCTGTTGGTAGATGTTTAATTTTACATACAATAAGTAGCGTGTATACTTGCTCTCTGATTTAAATTAAAGTTGCTTTTTACTTTCGTCTATTTATCAGATGACTTACCTGATTTTGTTTTTAACCGAAAAGTGCATTTAACTTTATAAGTGTATGAAATGAGATATTTCATCTTCGCTTTGACTATTATTGTTGAACTTCAATTCTATGTATGTTATACTGAGATGTTATCTCTGTTCTGCATATCATTTTACTGGATTAAGGGCAGAGTCTAGTTTACTTAAAGCACAACTGGACGCTTATGCAAAAGAGATTGGTTGGCAAAAGCACCATATTAAGGAGCTTGAAGAGAAAGAGCGTGTAGCTAATGAAAGTGTGAGTTACATCCCGTCATTTTTTACCCTCTTTCAAAATTTTGCTTCATGAAAATTCTGTTACAGCATGAGGAATTCATATTTGAGCTTAATGTGAATAACAGTGTACATTTTTTTTTATTAAGTTATCAACATGAACCTGTTTTTCTTGTAGGTTGAGGGCCTTATGATAGATATTGCTGCTGCAGAAGAAGAAATTGCAAGATGGAAACTTGCAGCAGAACAAGAAGCTGCAGCAGGAAGAGCTGTTGAACATGATTTTGCAGCCCAGGTATGGACGAATTATATGCCTTGCTATTAATTTCTTTTTCTCTTTTTCTTCCTTTGGACTTTTCAAACTACTACAACTTGTGTTGAGTACTGCTGCAAATTATCGAAGGCATTGACAGTCTTTTGTGGTGGTTTTTATGCTCGGGACTCCCTTTTAACTTTTTATCATTTTGTTTTGCACTTTTTTCATTATTTGTAGATATTGGTTTGTATAATCTGGTCACATTCTTCAATTTATTTATTCTGGTAGTATATGTAGTCGTCTGGACTTGGCGGTCACAGAAGCTCTTTCCTTCAAACATGCAGCTATCTGCCCTTCGTCAAGAACTTGAAGATGCAAGGCAGGCCATGCAGGAGTCGGAGAGCAAGCTCAAGTTCAAGGAGGAGACTGCGGTTGCAGCAATCTCTGCCAGAGACGCGGCTGTGGAATCGTTGAGGTTGGCGGATGTGCGGTCGACGAGGCTGAGGGAGAGGCTGGAGGAGCTGAGTCGGCAGGTGGAGGAGTCGGAAAACCGGGAGGACTTGAGGAGCCGATACAGGCAACGGTATATTTGCTGGCCATGGCAGTGGCTGGGGTTGAACATTGTACGATATCCAACTACTGTTACACAGGAGGGTTCTAATGAGATGGAACTCTCAGAACCTCTCATCTAGTTCTTCTCTTTCCTTTTTTTCTTCTTCTGGGTATTTAGTATTATTTGTATTTGTGATCTTCTGCAAGGAAAGCGCCGATTCCGCCTCGTTTGCAAATTTTTTTCATTTAAAATGTAAATTTATACTTCCCCCTGGCAATGCACACAAAGATGAAAGGCAGTTTGTTTGATAGCAACATAATGGCAGGGAATAAAGCGTGCAGGATGCCTCCCCCTTCTTTCAAGTAGATTCCCACAGGAGATCCCATCTGCACTAACGTCGATGTACCGCCCTACAGTTCCCACGGGTGCTAACAGGATGTTTGGTTACTATTTCTTCTCTTCTTTTTTTTCTCAAACTTAAAAATAAAAGAGGTAAACCTATCTAACTTTATATAATGTTCCTCTCTTAAATTTTAAGAAGAGAATCTTATCCTATTATAATCTATTTTTAAAAAAATAACTCTATTATTTTTTTTGAGATCGGAGGCTCTCTCGTTCTCCCTTCCCCCTCTCTCTCTCTTGTCCCCTCCCCTCACCCCTGGCCATTCTCTCTCTCCCTCCCTCCCCCCCTCCTCGGCCGACATCCCCTCCCTCCCCGGCGGGTCCCCCCCTGCGCGGTCCCCCTCTCCCTCTCGGTGTCCCCTCCCCCTCGGCCGGCGTCCCCTCCCTCTCCCCTCCCACGTGCGTCCCCGCCCCACCTCCCCCGGCCGCCTGCACGTCCCTCCCGGCCGCCCGCGCCCCGCCTCCCTCGGTCGCCTGCACGTCCCCCCTCCCCCGACCGCTTGCACGTCCCGCCGAGGAGGCCGCACCGTGCCTGCACGTCCCCCCCTCCCCCGACCGCCCGTGCGTCCCGCCAAGGAGGCCGCGCCCCTGGCCGGCGTCTCACGAAGATGCCTACGCGTCCCACGAAGATGCCTACGCGTCCCTGTTATGTTTTTGACGGTAGATATTTGCATGATTCAAATATTTCTATTTGAAATATTAGATGAAAATATTTTTGGATGGTATGCAGACAAGTCGATTTGAGTTTCAATTTTTATCCGATTTGTGTAATAAAATCAATTATTTTTTATATTTTTATCTGATTTGTGTATTATTTTAATTATAAAAAATTATATGTCAAACATATCTACGTACATTTTAAAAATTATGTCATTATTGTCGAACATAAAATGTCAATTTTTATTAATTTTAAAATTTAAATTAAGAATTAACACAACATAATTTTTTAGATAAAGAATAATTTTTAAAAAAAAAATTTATTCCCAACCACCCTATGAGACTGAGTCGCCTGTGGTCCTGCGATTCCCGGATCTCTTCAAAGTCTTCAAACCCTCTTTACGAGTCTTTAATAATAGACGGGGAGGCCATGGGTTCGAAGCTTTGTTACGATGCTTTCCTCGCGTATATCAATCACGTTGTCTGTACGATAATATTTTTTGGTCGGGACCAGGAAAGCTTGACAAATTTGGATTTGTTTGCTCAAAACAAAAGAGAGGGAGAATTCAGCTTTGAACTCTCCTTACTAATATATATTTTATATATATATATATATTATATATATATAAACATTGAGTATGTCTTGCTTCACCCAAAGTATTTTCACAGTTTGTGTGTGCAGCAAGTTTTACAAAAAAAATTTTGAAAATATGACGAGGTGGTGACTCACCTCACTTATCCATCTACAGAACCCACCCCTCCATCTGACGGTCTTAAATTCAAAAAAAAATAGAGATCGGACTGTCTGATCTTTATTTTTTTTAGATTTTTTATACCGTCCAATAAGATGTGGGTTGTGTGAATTGATAAGTGAGATGGATTCTCACTTCGCCATTTTTTTAAAAAAAAAACTTGTTACACACTCAATGTACGTGAATATATTAGGTGTGCAGTGAGACAAACTCATCAATATTTGACTGCATAAGCTAGCTATCGTATGAGAATTCCTTCCAATCTGACCCCGACTAGGTTTCCATGTGACTTGAAGTGTCCATCTGTTCTCAGAGGACTCTGCTTTCTAGAACTTGTTGGCAACCTCAGGGTGAGGTGAGGTGTTATGGCATGTGCGAGAGATCAACACTAATTTAATCTCTTATCCGATGTAATTTGGGAGGCGAGGATCTAATATTAGGGATGTCGGCCTCCTAAGTTGTTAATCTTTGAGATAGATAATACTAATTATCTATAAATTGGTGTACGAGTTCATTCTTTTATGTTTACGAGAAAACACACGTAAACATCTGAAATCAACGACCTTGGGGGTCCAAAGGATGCATAAATGTCCCATAGTAAGCATCGAGGGAGATGATTCGTGAATGGAGAGATTTATTACGATCTATGTGAAAATAGTTAACACCAATTTGGTCCCATATCAGATATAAATTTGGGTTGGAGATCTAATAATTGTAAGTGTTGACCTCTTAAGTCACGGATAATTGAAAGATTGTACCTATTTCCTATCATAGCACAAGGTTTTGGAGGCAGATGGTTGGAAGAAAGAGAGGACTGGAGGAGTGGGTACATGGATCACTCTCCTTAGAAGTTACTCAATGTCTCTAAGTGACCATTTGGACCCCTTGGCCAATGAGTAATGCTTACTATAAACATCGATAGAGGCGTAGCTATTTTTTATTTTTTTAAATTTATTTATATGAGTTTCATGTCACTCTACTTTGGAGTGAGATTCACGTTGCGAAAAATTTACCGTCGAAGTCTCGAATGGGAGAGATAAATCATATATCGGAAAACACATGTGAGTTCCTTGAATTTATAGTTCTGGATCCCTTCAACCTTAACACTTAGGTTTTAAGGTTTGTAAGATTGTACCAGAGCGGGCCAAGGTCCACTATGGTATTTACGTCACCTCTCTTCTAATCTAATTTTCACAGTCCATCTTGACCGTGAGAAGGAGTGTTGGAGTCCCGAATGAGAGAGATAAATCCCATATCGAAAAATACACGTAGATTCCTTGAGTTTATAGTGTTAGGCCCCTTCAACCTTATCACTTAAGTTTTAAAGTTTGTAAGACTTACCTTGAGAAATAAAGAAGAAAAAATGGAGTGTGAATAGTGACTTAACCTTGGGTTACTATTTACATCTCATTTTTTTTCTTGACTACACTAGTAATCAATTTTTTTCTTGACTACACTAGTAATCGTTACTCATGGCAAATTTCAGATGAAATTTGGAAAGAGAAAAATTCACTCTCTCTCTCTCTCTCTCTCTCTCTCTATTCACGGTCAATGTTGGCTGGCCGTAAGTTCATGATGTTTATGCACTAAGCCCTATTTTGGTTGGGGATTAAAAATAACCTGACTAAAGTTAAGTGGATTTATTTTATCCACTTTTATTCCTCTTTTCTTTGGCATGGCACCGGGTTAACTTAACTCACATGTGAAGGTAGAATAGGTTAATCTAGATTAACTCGAGTTAATTCTCATTTAACCTGATTATCTAAATAACGTCATATCAAATCAAAAAGAGTTAACTATGGATTAAAAAAAGAGTAACTCAGAGTTAACCCTCAAACAAAGCGGGGCTAAATAGACTTACTAAAGATCGTCAAATGATTATAATGATTGGAGTCGGAAGAAAAAAAATAGATTTTTTATATGAAAATCATTGTTAGAGGTTAATTTGTAAAAAAATCATTCTTAGAAATATATTAGTAGGCATATCACTGTGTAAATCTGAATTGTGTAAAAAATGCCACGTATATCATTTCTTTTTATTAACAACTTGTAAAAAAATCACTCGTAAACAATATTTATGTGCTATTTGAATTAGCCCGGTGATATCTCTGTTAATATATTTCTATGAATATTTTTTTTACAAAGTCAGCTCTAATAATAATTTTCACGCAAAAACCCCCCAAGTGATTTCCAAATGTTGTCGTTGAAAAGACTTGAAGACGTTTTTAATCTACTAAGTGATTTCAAATATTTTTGATCTCCCTACAAGTCACCCCCACGTGCTTTGCCGATATATCAACTAGCTACACGTTCACGTTGCAACCGGAGATGGCATCTCTCTCTTTGATCCGGATGGGGTGGGAAGAAGACGGCGACGTTGAGCTCTGATAACGAGATCATTGCAGTGACCTCTCACCTTGCCGCCGTAGTAGAACCAGTCAGCCGCAAGCCAGGAATGTTTTAGCGACGATGCACGGGGATGACGGCCGTCGCTGATGCTGGTCACTGTTCATGGAATCGTCGCCAATTCGTCAAACTTGCATAGTTTTGATTCCATATATTAGTGGAGAATCATGCATTAATTAAACGAGAAAACTATATTACCATTTTTCTATCTTTTAATTTCCTTCGAGTACTCAATTTTGAGCCTGAGTTAGCCCGATTGTAACATAAAATTAACCCGGAGTGCCATTTGATAAGCAATCTTAGCTAACTAAGTTTGAAAAGATAGTTAATCCGGAGATAATCATGATTCAGTAATCTGCCTCTCGGCGATTAACCCACCGGTGTGGGTTTACAGATGAATCATTAAAATATTATATTATTATTTAATACTCACATTTTATTGTTAATTAGTGATATTACTAATATTATTTATCAAAAAAAATTTATATGATATATTTATATTATAGAATATATTAAATATATTAGAGAAATAATTTAAAATATTTTTACAGTGAACAGTAATCATAGCCTTAATTAATAACGTATTGACTCGTAATTTTTATTTAGTGATGTTAATAGTATTATTTATCAAATTTTATTTATAAGATATATTTTATTATAGAATATATTTCAAATATTTAAAGAAGTAACATAAAATTTTTAATATGAACATTAATCATGGTGATTGACTTTTAATTTTTAATTAGTCATATTAATGATATTATTTATAAAAAAATATTTCTATGATATATTTAGATTATAGTATATATTAAAAATACTTAAAAACTTAATGTAAACAGTAATTGCAACCTTAACTAATAACGTGATTGACTTTCAATTTTTAATTAGTGATATTAATAATACTATTAATAAAAAATATTTCTGTGATATATTTAGATTTTAGAATATATTAAACATATTAAAAAATAGTTTAAATTAAAAACTTTTAATGTGAACAGTAATTGCAACCTTAATTAATAACGTGATTGACTTTTAATTTTTAATCAGTGATATTAATGATATTTTATTAAAAATATTTCTATGATAAATTTATATTTTAGAATATATTAAATATGAAAAATTAATTTAAAATAAAAATTTTATAGTGACAGTAATCACAACCTTAATTAATAATATGACTGGCTTTAAATTTTTAATTGGTGATATTATTGATATTATTTATCAAAAAATATTTCTATGATATATTACTATTATAAATTATATTAAAATATTTTAAAATAATTTCAAATAAAAATTTTATGATTAATAGTAATATAGGCAGTAATTAATGACATTCTTATCTTTTAAATTATACTTAGTAAGATTAATGTTATTTTTAATTTAAAAGATATATTCATTTTACATAATATATTTAAAATATTTAAAAATTAAATTAAAATGAATTTTTTAAATTGAAGACGTGCCAATGAATAAAAATTTTAAAAGGAGGGATAAATATGACATTTAACCGTCATTATTACTCGATTAACATAATACCTATCAAATCACACTAGATTAAAAATAGATTAATCCACCTCTTTATTTTCAAGTTAACTCTATTCCTATCAACTAACTCTAAATCGAACCAAACTAAACTAAACCTCAAATCGAATTGAACCGAACCAAATAAATTCGGTTTGGTTCGGTTCAAATTAAATTTTTTATATCTTATTATAATATATATGAATTTAATAAATTATATATAAAAATAAAAAAAATAAAAAACTTATATTTTATATGTTTATACGTCTATGTAATCATGTCTTTAAATATTTTAATATATTTATGATCTATATTATTAATAAATATAAATATAAATAATAAATTAAGTCTATTCTGTTTGATTCAATTTCACACGTTATGAAATCAAATCGAACCGAATTTAGGTTCAAACTGAACCAAATTGAACCGAAGTTCGATTCGATTCAGTTTAGTTCGATTTGAATCGAATTATGAACACCCATATTATCAACTTAAAATTGAGTCAACTCTGGACTAACTTAAGCGGGTTGAGTTATCTCATTTTTAAGTTAACTCCTTACCCAAGTGAGATTGAATGGGTTATGTGGTTGTTAAGATGCGATCTGTTAACTGTGTGGACCAATCGGGCCGTGTGGACCATATTATGTTGAACAAACCCTGCTTTGGCAGCGAGTTATCTGAGAGTTAACCCAATATTAATTCTGGTTAAACTCATTGAGTGCTTTAATAGTTGATTTTTATTAATTCGGAACAAACATGGGTTAACCTAGGGATAACTCCAACTTACAAAACTCATGTGGAGAGATAGGTTAAGGGCTAACCCTCCCACTTACTGTTACCCAATACAAGTCCTCTCTCTCTCTCTCTCTATCTTTCTCTTTCTTTGTTTGTTATATTTAATTGTAAAAAGTAAGTTTATGACTTTTAAAGATAAGTTGCCTCAGCCCCAAACAAGTTTAATTTTTTGTTGACTTAGGTTACATTGTTGCACCATATACCATGCAACAAATGAAACTCGTGTGCATATACATGTACGTAGGTTCAACTGGAGTATAGGTGTGTTGCGAATATATTCTATTTATTAAGTTTATATTTCTTAACTACTTCATATTTTATTTATTTATTTTAATTGTTTCATGTAAAGAGTCGAATTAAGGGTAAATTTTCATTTGTAAATAACAATAGATAACTTAAGTTCAACGCTCTTTAATTCAAGAGCATCAAAGTTAAATCATTCAATTTGACAATCTAATCATGGGAGATCAGGCGACCAAATTAATAGTGACAAAAAGAGAGACATTGTAGTATTGCTCTATAATGTATTTATTTTACAAATTATTTATTCACTGTAACTGGTACATGAAAACAGTCGAGTTGATAGTAACTTTCTACTTTCAATCAGGAATTTTCTAGGGATTTAGAAAAAATAGAAACTTTCATTAACCCTTAAACATCATTTTGGTTGCAGGTTATCTTAGGGTTAACTCGAGTTAACTCGATCTTAACTCAGATTTCACTTTGATATATCAGATTAGGTAATCAACTTAAAATGGAGAATCCCATCTCAAGACATGGTATACAGAACCAACCACTTCATCTTAATAAGATAACTATTTTGCTATTAAAGTAAAACTAGGTTAAATGGGAGATATGATGACCCGATTAAATTAGTTATCCTAAATCGCTATTGTAGAGGTGGAAAAATGATATCTCGAATCTCGTATCACACTTCTAAAATTTGTTTGATTAGGAAATAACGTATAGTCACCCGTGAAAGTCTGCAAACATCAGAAAGAAGACGTCAGAAGGAGCCATGAGCATTACCCCAGGGGACAACCCTCCAATATTTAAATAAAGACAGTGTCAGACGAGGATCAACAAGAGATGAAGAGAGGGAGAGAGTGTGAGAGTATAATGATCAAGCTTGGAGCCATAGTGGAGCTTCTGGAGGTACTCGCCATGTACAGTGAGTGTTCGGAGAGTGCTCACAGGGCATAAGATGTGCTCGGAAGCTGATTCCTTCTGATATCTCTCCCTCTTTGAGTGTTTCTCTGCGTATGTGTGTCTGTCTCCGTATGTGTGTGTGTGTGTGTATCACTTGTCCCCCCTTGTTGTCTGATTGGAGGTCTATTTATACCGATTATCTTGGCGGTGAAGGTCCATCCCTTAACAAGGAAAGGCGTGAGTCGTGGGATAACGTATCTTATCGATCGTGGGTAGTTTCCCCTTATGCGTCCGTTTATCCTGGCAGTGTGACCTTCAGGCGAGTCTTATGGCGCTTTAGGCGCGTGCTCGCCCTTACTAGAGTAGACGGCGGTGATGGCGGGAGTAAAACTTAGGAATAACGTTCGGTTGTTGGAGAGTCATCTGGCGTCCGAGATGCCCATATCGATGTCCCTTGTGGGTTGGAAAATCTTTCGTTCATCTTTATTGGGTCATCTGGTGTGGGCCGCTAACTGTTGGGCGGCATGCTTTGCACCCGACAGGTCTCGGACCGACGTAGGCCTGGCGCTGATGGGTCGCATGTGGGCCGAGTCGATTTTACCCTTCTAAGCTACCAAAGCGGAACTAAATATGTACATACAGGAACAAGGACATAAGTCACATCCATAAATAAAGAAAAAAGAAATCACCAATTGTTTGTACTGAGCTCCAATTCCTGCTTGCTTCGAGATTATCCCTAGATTATCTTCAAGTTAACTCAATTTTTAATTTGAAGGGCCAAACTATTTGATCCAATTAAAAAGTGAGTTAACCTTAGTTTACCCCAAGTTTAACCTGAGTTTACCTAAGATTATGTGTATGATCTAAGGAGGTGAGTCACAAATTAACTTATTATTATCAAAGAAAAAATGAGTTTCATTTGTGAGAATCTACTCTTTTTGAGTTCAACTTTCAAAATCTTAACCTCCAAATAAAAATGTGCTAATCAGACAAAATATAAATAACACCTGACCCTTCTAACCATGATTTACTTATATATATATATATGAACATGTAGAAAATAAAAGTCATTGTGAATGTTTCTACTTTCTAAGGTCAATTCCACTAAAATTTATAAAGACTTAGATTCTATGTGGATACACATAATTCTCTAGAATCTCTTATTATGTAGTCCTATCTTTTGCTCTCACGATAAATCTTTTTCTCTTCACTATAATTTCTTCCAAACTTCTTCCTTTTTATCTTAAGAAATATTTTTTGGGGTGAGTCCCACTGTCATCTAACTTGTTATGCAAGTCAGTCTTGACTTGGACGATAAGTTAAACTAAAGAAAAGAAAATGAGTTATATGAATAGTGATTTTCATTGTTCATATAGTTTAACTTTTTTTCTAACCATATAAGATAAGTTATTTTATGACGTGGGTCTTACGTCACAAAATTTTCAAAAAAAAAATAGTGCACTGTCATGAGTATTGTTACCCAGGGTGATATAGCAAGTATTAACTTGCTGTATAAGTCAATCTTGACTTGCACAAAAAGTTAATTAAAAATGGCCTTATGAATAGTGAAAATATTCATAGAGTCAGAGTTTTTTATTATTGTGTAAGTCAAGTTTTTTTGTGAAATAGGCTCTACGTCAAGATAGAATAGCGTCGACTCTACGCCACAAGAATTTCTTTAAAAAAAATGGTGCACCACCCACCATTTTTTTAATTTTTTGGGATGGTGGGTCCCACCCCACTCTAACTTGATGTGTGAGTTAATAGTGACTTGCACAACAATTTAAACATAATAAGGACTTTATTAATAGTGATTTTTACTATTCATATAGTCTATTTTTTTCTTACTGTGCAAGGCAAGTTATTTTATGACGTATCAATATAAAGTGGCATGAGTTATACGTTACAAAATTTACAAAAAAAATTGGTGCACATAATTTTTTTTTAATTTTTGATGGGTGGGCTCCACCCCTCTAATTTGATGTGCAAGGTAATTTTGACCTACACGACAGGTTAAACAAAAAAAGGGCTGTGTGAATTATCATTTTTATTATTTTTAGAGTCTATTCTTTTTCTTACCATGTAAGCCAAGTTATTTTGTGACGTGGGGCCCATGTCAAGATATATAGAGTGGCGTGGGCCCTACGCCACAAAAAATGTAAAAAGAAAGTAGTGCATCGCCCTCGATACGACACCTAAAGGCGGGCAGCAAGTATTACTGCGCACCAAGTTTTTTTTTTAAAATTTTTGTGGGGTGGGCTCCATCCCCACTAACTTACTTTGGAAGTCAATCTTGACTTGTACGGAAAGTTAAACAAAATAATTAATAGGTTCTTTGAATAGTTTTTCCTTGTCATATTAGACAAGTAATTTTGTGACGTGAGCCCCACGTCAAGGTAGAGTGACGTGGGTCATACGTCACAAAATTTTTTAAAAAAATTGTTGGATTGGTCTCTGTAACTGCACCCAAGGAGATGCATCCAGTTTTTTTTTTAAAAAATGATGGGTATGTCTCACCCCTCTAACTTGTTGTGCAAGACAATCTTAACTTACACCGCAAGTTAGACAAAAAAATGACTTTATGAATTGTGACTTTCACTATTCATAAAGTTAATTTTTTTTCTTACAGTCTAATGCAAGTTATATTGTGACGTGCACTCCAAGTCAAAGTAGAGTGGCATGAATCAGGATTTTACAAATCGGTTTGATACGGGGTGAACCGCACGTAACAGACCGTACCACCCATAGATCGGTACGATCGGTGCGTGATACGCTATCGATACGTACTCATATATTATATATTTTATTTTATAATTAATGTTTCTTGATAGTTAAGTTGGTCACGGATGACTGTTTGACACTGTGAGTTTCAAGTTCGAAACTCATGAGCGTCACATTTTTACGTGAGATTTGAACTGAACACCTCAGTTTCAAGTTCGAAATTGGTGAGCGTCACATTTTTTACGTGAGATTCGATCCGAACACCTCACGTTCAAACACGTGATGCCCTAACCAACTCTGCTACACATGATTTCATGTTAATATTTATTATAATAAATATTTTTTATTCTAGTACACTACGGTACAATACGGTATAGTGTCATATCGTACCATACCAGTACAAAACCGGTACGACCGGTATGATCGGGTCGTCAAACCTTAGCGTGGGCTATACATGACAAAAATTTCAAAAAAAATAAAAACTTGTTACATTGTCAGGTGTAATTACCTAGGGTGGTGTAATAAACATTACCACCCATAGCGGTGCATCAAATTTTTTAAATTTTTTGGGGGTGGGTCCCACCCCCTCTAATTTATTATGCAAGCCAATCTTAGCTTGCACGACAAGTCAAATAAAAATAATAGACTTTGTGAATTGTGATTTTTCACTATTCGCTGAGTTCGTATTTTTATCTTATCGAGTAAAGCAAGTTATTTTGTGACATGAGCCTCACATCAAGATAGAGCGACATTTTTTTTTGTTGGGGGCTACTCTCTAACTCCTTATAACTTGATGAGCAAGTCAATTTTGGCTTGCATGCAAGTTAAAAAAAAGGGATGCGTGAATAACAATTTTTACTATTCACAAACATAAATTTATTTCTTGCCGTGTAAGACAAGTTATTTTGTAACGTAAGGTTCACGTCAAGATAGAGTGGCATGACTCCTATGTCACAAAAATTTCTAAAAAAAACTTTATGCATCGCCCTGGGCGTAGTTTGCCAAGACGGTGCAACAATCATTACTCTTTTAAGCCAATCTTTCATATTGATGCTTGTTGCACCGCCATTAGTAACTACACCCAGCGTATTGCACCAAATTTTTTTTAATTTTTAGGAGATGGGTCCCACCCCTAATTTACTGTACAACTTAATCTTGATTTGCATGACAAGTTTTAAAAAATGTGCTCTATAAATAGTGATTTCTTTCTTGCCATATAAGTTATGTTATCTTGTGACGTGAGTCCCATGTCAAGATAAAATGACGTAGCCTTACGTCATAAAATTTTAAAGAAAACTTGGTGCACCTCATGGGATGTTGTTACCAGGGACAGTGCAGCAAGTATTATTCTTTCAAGCTAATCTTTTAGGCCCGCTTTGACAACGGATTAGTCGGGCGCTTGTCAGGGGTTGCGGTAACTGAAGAGAGAGAATGTCCCACCTCCTCCTCACACAGCCGCCCTTAACCGGCCCCGGGTAGCGTAATCGACCCTTCGGGGTCGATTAAGCTACCCCCACCCGGTTATCAAAAGGCCCCTTAGAGTAATGATTGTTGTATCACCTTTGATAATTACACCCAGGCAGTACACCAAGATTTTTTTCGGAAAATTTTGAGGGTGGATCTCACCCCCCTCTAATTTGATGTGTAAGCGAATCTGGCTTGCACGACAATTTATATAAAAAATGTGACTTTATGAATAGTGATTTTTACTATTTATAGAGTCTAATTTTTTTCTTATCACGTAAGGTAAGTTATTTTGTGATGTGGACTCTACATCAAGATAGAGTGACATAGGTTCTACGTCATAATTTTTTTTTTAAAATGGTGCACTACCCTGGTGTAGTAACTCAAGGCGTTACACCAAGTTTTTTTTTTAAATTTTTAAGCGATGAGCTCCACTTCCCTCTAATTTGATATGCAATGCAACATTGGTTTGCATGGCAAGTTAAAACGAAAAAAATAAGGTTTCACATAGTCTCTTTTTTTATTAGTGTCATGTAAGATTAGTGATTTTGTGACGTGGATCTTACGTTAAGATAAAGTGGCGTAGACCCTACATCATAAAAATTTTAAAAAAACACTTAGGCCATCTTTAATTCTCGGACGGGATATGTTGTTCGACCCTCCGGGGTCGAACAAGCTCGAACAAGAGGATGTGTGTGAGGGGGGTGGGCCCGCCGCGCCCTCCACCCAACATGCAGCCGACAGTTCGATTATCAAAGAGGCATTTGATGCACCGCTCTCGGTGTAGTTATCCAAGGTAATACTGGATGCATCACCCTGGATAACTACACCCAGTTTGGTGCACCAAATTTTCCTTTTTTTTTTTCAAAATATTTGGAGGGTGACACCCTCTAACTTGCTGTGCAAGTCAATCTTGAATTACACGATAAGTTAGAAAAAAATTTATATGAATAGTATTTTCACTATTTATGGAGTCTGATTTTTTCCTTGGTGTGTAAGACAAGTTATTTTGTAACGTGGGTCTCATGCCAAGGTAGAGTGGTGTGAGTCCTACATCATAAAAATTTAAAAAAACTTGGTGCACTGTCTTGGGTGTATTTACTTAGGATCTTGTGACAATCATTACTTTTTGTCGTAAGTTGGAATGCACTTTTACATTTTTAATTTTCAATCTTTGAGTGTTATAAAGTAAGAAAAATGTACCACTATTTATCTCATCATAATAAAATCTAAATTAAAATTAAGATATTTTATATTTAAATTAAATCATACCAAAAAATAAAGTAGCAAGTTACACATTACGTCATTTAGACAGTGTTTGGTATTGCTCCTGAGATGACTTCCAATCATTGGAAGCACTAGACAAACTTTAAACGTTACCAAACAAGGTATGTTGGTATTGAGATACGTGCGTTGTGAGCTTCAGTAGTTAGAGAGAGACAAACAGAGGGCATCTCTCGCCCTTAGAAAAGTAAAAGCTCATGAGGATGAGTTTATGGGCCATCGAAAGGAGATTTTGGTGCTAAAAGGTCACATTTACCCTCAATATTTAAAAGAGAGAGAGAGAGAAAATAATTTTAAGTATATTTTTTATATTTTTATTAAAATTTAGAATTTTATTATAATAATTAACATACAAATAGTTTAGAAAAATTAAAACCCTCATTTATATTTCTAATAATTCAAATAGTTTAATAGACCCAACGAATTACAAGATGTCACGTACTCCAACACATTCATCTTTTAACTTATTTATATTTAGTTATTTTTAATAGATTTTATAAAATAAATATAGTATAAAAATAATATTTTTTTGATAGAAGTAATCATTAATACTGTTAATTCAAAAGTAAGAGAATATTTTACGTTATGTGAATTAAAGTAGTTTACAACGTGTAAATGCTCTAGCCATTATAAGGGATGTTAAGATAATTTACTTTTCATGCCATTGATATGTGCTCACATTTTGTGAACGAGACAATATAACTTTCACCCCAACATATACAACTCTGACAAATCTGAGAGTCATCATTGAGATTATGGTGGAGAAACTTATAAGTTTTTTCCCTCTATCGAAGTGTTACATTTACTCTTTTTTATATATGTAGATCTTTATAATTTAGAGAAACACTTTAGGCCGAGTTTGACAATTTTATTAGACTTTGAATTTTGGCCTTGAAATTCCACCCTCTAAAAAGTCTCATCAAATGCACCAAGGTCATATCAACTGATTCAAAAATTGACTTGTGAATTATGTCTACATATGGGAATGTATTAATTTTGACCTTTTGACCTCATCCATCATTTACAGTCGAAAAGAAAAGTGACAAGCGGTTTTTCAAACCAAAAAATAAGTCCCACTCAAAAATCAAAACAAATGCGCCAAAGTCAAATCAAGTTTTCAAAAGTCAATTTTTAAGTTCTAGAGAGAGATAGGAATAAAACTCTCTTGTTCAAAAGCTTCAAAAACTCTTCTAAAGTAACTCTCTCTCTCTCTAATGACTTTTGGGAATAAATTAATGTTTCACGTTTGGGAATTATATTGAGAGAGTTTTTGACCTCAAAAGTTTCACCCCTAAAAGTCAAAACAAATGTACGAAATTCACGTCAATTTTTTCAAAAGTCAATTTTTTATTTGTAGAGAGAGATGAAGAAAAAATCTTATTTTTCAAAAGTCAAAAAAACTTTTCTAAAAGAGATTTTTCTCTCTCTAATAGATTTTGAAGAAAAATAAAAGTCCAACATAATTCCTAAATACAACTATTAGTACTTTACACTCCAGTTTTTAAAAGATTTAAAAATTACTCTCAACTAATTTTTCTCTATGTAATGATTTTTTTTTGATAAAAATCAAAATTTAATGGGATTACCAAACACGGTTTTAATTAAGTAAGCATTTTTGAGTGTGAATCATTTTTTATTTTTATTTTAAATTTTTATTTAAAATTCAAGATTGAGCTGAGCTAGATGTCCGCACAAGATGTACATTGATCGAATGATTTGAAAAAAAAATCAAGAAATGATCAAGATGCTGACTCGGCATTGATATCTAATTATAAATTAAAAAAACAAAAACTTAATATATACTGAAAATCTGAATATACATCAAGTAGTACTCTAATTTTTTCCAACAAAGAAAAGCGGCAAATTACCAGCTGGACTTAGGGGGGGGCACGGTCACCTTCGCACCGCGGCGATACGTATCACGGGATAGCCGGACACGAAACCCGGCCTTTTCGGATGACGACAAAACATTATGACTCCGCTTTTGCGTCAGTATGCGGACATCACGTCCCTTCTGCTCTGTGGACCCCCGAACACCCCCCCCCCACCCACCCACAAGCGGAATCTTCCCCTATGCTTCGCGGTGTCTCATCTAGTCATCTGATTTTTCAGAGAGAGAATGAGAGGAAGCTTCCGGGAGGGAGGAGGAAGGCAACATTGTCCTCTCTCTCTACTGGTCACCTCGCTGCCCAAGTTTGGCTTAACCATCTCCATCTGGGTAAGAAGGGTAACAGAGAGTGAGGAAGCAAAGGGGCGGCCTTTGAGAGTCCCGTGCTCGAGGAATTCTCTGGTATTCGGCTTTTAGCCGGAACCCAGCTCCCTTGTGTAGTGGGCAGCTCACCTCTTCTTCGGAGGGGGGGGGGGCGCATCTCCGGCAGCTGCCCTCTGTCAGCTGCAAGGGAAAGTGAGCCATGGCGGAGGGTAAAGTTGGACTGGGGAAAGCGAGTGCGGAAAGGTAGTTCCTTTTGTCGTCGTTTTCCTCCAGCCGCAGTTCCCTTCTTCCCATCCGGTGAGACCCCCATCCTCTCCTCTCCAGTCTTCTCTCATCCAGCCCGGTTCGTCTGCGGGGAGAGGAATCCCGGGGTCCCCGTTCTCCTGCGCTTGCGGATGCCGTCGTCGGATTGGATTTGAATCATTTGATGGTACCGTCTCTTTCTTGGGTCCTTTTCTGTTCGTTCTCTCTCCCTCTCTAGCTATCTATCTATCCACCTCTGTCTCTATACAAAATATTCCTTGTACCCAGGGGAAAAAAATATCCTTCTGGGTAAAGTAAACTTCCAGGATCGGGAGCGGGAGTTGACTTCCAACTGTAATCCGGCAAACAATCCGAGACACCCCGGTTTCAACGGCTTATCTTTTAGAAATATCTTTCCCTTTGGAAGTGGCAAGAAAGTTAATTATATAATGTTGCCCCATGTGTAGGTCTAGCGTTGTGTCAGCGATACAGAGGTTACGTGTGAGGCCGCTTGGGCACCCACGGTGGCAGGTTTGAAGACTTCGACTTCTTCCTCTTCTCCTGTAGCTGGTTGTCTCTGGAGCTACTCTGGTTAGGTTGGTGGGTGGCGGCGCAGTTGAATTGGCCCAAGCTGCAATCTTTTGTTTTTTTTTTTTTTTGAGTTTCTTGTGGGTCTGATCCGAAGGAGACAAGAAAGTGGGTGATTTTGGCTTCGATGGATATTAACCTGGGGTAGAAAGCCTTCTGAGGCTGCGTGGGCCTCACGGCCCTCACCCTGCTACCGGTTGTTTCGTGTCAATGTTAACTTCCCACCCTGATACCAACTGGGTCTACTCTCTTTTCCTCGAAATTTTCCACCGACGACCCCAGCAGCACCGAAGTCTTGCTCTTTTGGTCTCCCTCGGTGTGGTGTTTTGGGTTCTCATTGATCTGATTGTGCTAGGTAGGTGAGTTTGCTGCGTCTGTGCGCATCCCCCCGCTGCTCCTGAAGGCATCTGCGGATTGGTTGGGTTGATGGGAGGGAAGAGCTCCCGGGAGGATTCTGTCAGGAGGTCTGCCAGGTATTCTTCCTCGCCCTCGAACAGTGTCGGCGGCGGTGGTTACGCTCAGGATCAGCAGCCATGGGGGGCTGCTGCTCCCGCGTATTCCTCCCGAGAGCACCCGCAGCCGGTGTACCGGAGCTATGCCCCGCGCGACGAGGGCTATGCGTCTCCGCGCTATGAGGGCTATTCTGTGCCGTACGCTGCACCGACGGCGAGTTACTCGGCGCCACAGCCCGATCCTCGCAGCAGGCTGGAGAGGAAGTATTCAAGGATAGCTGATGACTACCACTCCTTGGAAGAGGTACGAGCGTTGTGATTTCTTGAGTGGTCTTATATGTGAATCTACGTTCTTTCTCTGATTTTCTTTTTGCGAATGATCTCAAGCAGTTAAATAAAAACAAAGAAATTGGAAGATTAGGGCAGCTGCAGATTTCGTTCTTCGTCTTTTTTTTTAACGCATGTAGTGAAAATCGTGTGAAGTTGGTTCCCTTTCCTCTTGAAATGTTATATGATAGGTTTCATGCGTCATTGTCTTCCTCGGTATCATCAAAAGTTTGCCATCACATGGGGAAGCATCAATGTTCCAGGATAAGACTTTGGTTCAAAAAAGTGCTTTCTTGTACCACAGGAGCTGGTTACAACAATATCCATATCTATATGAAGAATTACTTGCAATCTTCCCCCACCTCACCCTCACCCTCTCCCTCTCTCCCTCTCTCTCTCTCTCTCTCTCACACACACACACACACACACACGCGCGCGCGCGCGCGCGCGCGCACGCACGCACGCCTGCCCGCCCGCGCGTGCGCACACACTCTTTGACAATCTACTATGACAAGGACAGAATCAATTGTTGTTTGTGTAGCCAATCTCCATGGGCAAGCAAAGTATCTGTTTGAGTCTCAAGAAGCACCAACATACAATTGAAGGATCCCATAACCTATTGAGGTTTTAGTCATGTCTTGTAATTTTCATTTCGGTTCTGCTTGTACCTGGGAATCATGCAAGTGAATGCAGTGTGCATTCTGCGTGACTATTTTAAGCACACTGGATGTGGATGCTAACTGGGTTATAATGGAACTGTGAATAATTGCAACAAAGTTAGAGCACCAAGGGAACACATTTTTGACCTTCATGCATGCCAAGACAGTAGTTAGTGGTGCATTCCATATTGTGTTGCTGTAACCAGCTTTTGGTAATTTCTGAAGTCCTTTCATTCACATATCTATGGCAGACAAGCACACCTGTGATCCTTATTTCATGTTTGAGCACATGTTTCTAGGAACCATTATGTTGTTTTGAGGATGTGCTGAACCATTTCCTGATGCTCTAGCCGTAGATAATGGTTGTGCACTTGTGTGTCTTCTTGGGACTTTGCTGTACAATACTACAATATATCTGCACAGAATAAGTGCATTTGTCCCCATTGATTCTTTATTTTAATTAGGCATCCAAATACTGGAATTCAAAGCCATCTGATGTGAAATATGTGTGCCCACCTGTCAGGATTTGCCATTGATGAATTTTCGAAATTCAAGCAGCCATACAATTAAAGTTTAAAGGGTAGGAAAATGAAGGGATTAAAACGAAATAGTTTATACTTGATGAAAAATAGAATAACATATTATCCAAGGAATCCCTTGTCTGGAGCATTTTTATGTGATGGAGTTGTGTCATAACAAGGATGAGTATAATATAAATGTCTTGAAAGACACTAATACTAGCATTGGTAAAATTGGCGTTAGCTATTATTGGAGCATAAGATCCCCTCATGTTTGAAGTCTGTTTTGGCAGTCTAAGAGCCTGCTTGAATACTGTAGGTGAGTGATGGACAAGGATACAGATGCTGAGGTGAAACAGTGTCTAAGATAAGCTCACAAGGGGAGTTTCAAAACAAGTTGTGCAATGTTGCATATGGAGAGGATGTTGAACAGAAGAAGAAATAGATGTTTTTGCATCCAGGATGTTGATCAAGAAAGGCCAATATGTAGAAAATCCTTGAATCAGGTTAAATGAGGTTATTATGCAGAGGTTCTAATAAAACATGGATGGAAATGATAAGCAGGTCTTGAGAGAAATTATCCATCATACAAGATGGTTCTGTATAATGATTATTTGATGGAATGCCGAATGCATTGCATCATTTCATTCCACACTGTGTGCTCATTTGATCGGAATTTATGCATGGGACTAACATTTCTTATTTCATGCACCCTTTTATAAGTTGTCTCCTGTACAGGGATTAAATCCTTAGAATGCTTCTGACTTGTGTGGGACAGAACCATGCTTGCCCAAAGGCCATTTTGCCGACTTCAGAAAGATACATAACAGTCTTTTGGTCCCACTTACCCACAACACAACATGCAAAATTTCCACCCATCTATTCTCTAGTTATATGGCAGGTATCTAATGTATTCATCTGAGCTCCAATGTCAGATTCATTATTGATTTCAGGGCCGTTTCATTATCTTTGGATATGATTTTCTACCCCTCTGATTTGGCCCATGATTAATGGGATTGTGTTTTATGACAATGGTGATGATTCATCAATTCTTTTTTTTTTCTTTTTCTTTTGGGAGATTCTCTAGTTTGTTATTTCAAGGGGATTTTGCTACTTGAGTGAAAAGACTCTTCCAAGCACATTGTCCACCCTCTTCTTGAACTTGCTGTTTGCCTACAACCAACCTTCAAATTGCTTCATTAACTGGTTTGTGAAGTTTATTGAGTAGATGAATTTCCTACAATGTTCTTTTTTTGAAAGTGGGTGGTACCGTTATTGTATTAAATGTAAAAAAAGGGATATACAAGTATAGACAATGTGTTTCTAAAAAATCCCTATACAAAAGAGGCCTTCCACACCAAGGCGGTGTGGTCGGCACTATTCCCCCCAAAAATCAAAAATGGAAGAGTTGTGAGAGTTGACATTACATATGAGGTCCGCCCACTCTCTCACAAATAAAAAAACTACTCTATCCACCGCTCTAGCTTCTCCTCTACAAGATCTGTTATTTTTTTCTCTCCAAAGAGCCCACACTTTCCTGCAATGTTCTTGATGATTAAGGACCTCAAACAACAAATTGAGAGGTCGGTATTCTTTGTAATGGTGCCACTAAGAAAGTAATTCATGATTTCTTGGCATATACTTTGCTAATAGGCACTTTTGATATTTTTATCCTCCAAAATCTTTGGAGGCTTCCTTCCCCAACCTCTTTGCCGTCTTTGATGCCCCATTGGGGATGGTGTCCTAGGCTTTTGACTCCCATCTTTTCGGGGGCACCTAGACACCTACCTTCAAGCGGGACCTTAGGAATGACGAGTTGGAGGAACTCCAGGCCTTCTCTCCTTCCTCCTCCCATTTCACCCTTTGCCAGACAGAGAGGATGAGTGGACTTGGAGGTGGGGAAAGGAGGGTATTTTCTCTGTCAGTTCAGCCTATGCCATTATCTTTGATGGAGGTGTTCGCCATAGTCTCTATTCTCAGGTTTGGAGACTGAAGAACCTGTTGAAGGTAAAGCCTCTCTCTTGGAGGATTTCTCATGGGAGACTATCTTCTTGGGACAGACTGAGCCACTTCATTCCGGGGATCCAGCCAACTTGTTGCTTGTGTGGAGCTGACATCGAGATCATGGACCTCCTGTTTGGAGGTTACACCTACTCATAGGAGGTGTGGGGAGACCTTGCTAGGAGGACTCACTGTGGCTTTGGTCGGCATAGTCAGGTGCACCAGCTGATGGAGCATTGGGGCAGATATTGCCCACTTAGAGGTGACAAGACTATTTGGTGTATTATTCTCCATGCCACCCTTTGGTCGTTGTGGGGGGAGCGCAACAACCAGATATTTAGGTGGGAGTTGAGAGCGGTGGAGTCCGTTGTCTCTTTTGTGTGTAATAGATTGAGGGAATGGGCTGAGCTCTTTCGTAATGTGAATTCCCTCAACTCTTCTCTTTTTGCTCTGTTGGGAGGTTAACGTGCTCCACATTGTCTTTGTGTGGCTTCTTGTATATGGATTTTTTGGGAGCTTTTTGGCTATACTTGTATACTCCTTTTTACTTAATACAACAGTGGTACCACCCACTTAAAAAAAAAACCTTCAAAGTTTATTCAGTGATGGGTATTTGTAATTTTCTCAATGCAAGTATTTTAAAGTGAAATTTGAAGAGCTCATGTGCTCCATCTTGAGAAATAAGGAATCTTTATAACCACTTCTTATCATTCACATAGAATTTAGGAGCTCTAACTTTTTGCTTCTTATTTACTGCATAACTCAACTTTCCCGCTTTAAATGATTCAGTACTTCTGGGTACAAATCAACACACTAGACAGTCTTGTCTGCAGGTTGATCTTTATATAATGTCATTCATGCTTATGACTTCTTGAGGTGGGTGTTATGTTAATGAGGACAAGTGTTCTTAGGAAAATATGAGGCCTGGACATTAGGGCTCTGGATATATTCATTGAGCTTCCCCACACATGGTATTGCAAATCTTTTTTGTGTCTTGTAATCTTGTTATCAATGAAGAATTAAAAGCTGAAATTTGAAACTGGATTGGTCTTTTCCAGTTCTGGTTCATGTGAGATACCAGCCACTTCGAGCTCTGTACAGCAAATTCTGGCCAGTTTCAGTAGGAGGAGGAGGAGAAGTGGAGAGTCGGAAGCAGAGAAGAAGAGGAGGAGAATAAGGGGACAAAGAGGGAAAACAGAATAGTAAGAATGATGCTTGGGCCAGAAAGGAGGAAGAGGGATATGCTTGTGTGTGTGTGTGTGCACGCATGTGCATGTATGGTGGTTGGGGGTGGTGGGAACTCAGTGGCACTCTAGAAACAGTCACCAATGCAGCAACAATTCCACTTGGAGGTGGCAGCAGGAGCAGTTGCAGTATCAGGCATCAGTACCAGTATATGCTACTGGCAGCAACTCCACCCCTATTCATCCTTTGTTTTTATTTTTGCTGGCACCACGCATGACATCATTAGCAAGATGCTTTTAACGATCAAACCTAGGGTTGGGAAAGGAAAGATGATAAGAGGTCAAAAGCTTATAAATTATAAGATAACTTTTGAAATAGAAATAGTGTGTGTAGTCCCTGTAAACTTCTCTCTACCTTCAATGTTTTCAATTAATTGTTGCAAATCAGATGAACTGCATAGGTTCATATCAATTCCAATCTGAACTGGATAGTCTTTCGTTCCTTGGTTTTCAAGGTAATGACTTCCACCCAACTCTATGAATGATACTGAAGAGGCGTGATCTCGCGCTGGTCCTGAGCGGATGGAGGATCACCAGGTAGTGAACTGCAAAATAGGGAAACGGATCAGGGGGCCCAGGGAGAATCCCTGGGGAAAACCCTCCGATGCTTAAGTCAGTGGAGCTATGGCGGGAGCAATAAAGGGAGGTGAGAGCTTGTGCGCGAGATCCCTCTCCACCAGAAGGGTGAAGTGGTTCTTGCTCAGGAGCTTTGAGCGTATAATTGCTCTTACCTTTCGCCGGAGGGTATCCTGGGTTTAAATAGTGCGTCGCCTTCTCGGAGTCTTGTAAGTCGCGGGGTCTCAGGGGGGCGTTACGTCCTCGACGTGGGCTTTCATTGCCTTATCGTGGGAACGTTATCACCTTTTGGGAAGAAGAAGTCCCTCGCCTTCCTGAATTCCTGCCCGCAGTGGACTCCTAACGGCTACAAGGATAAGCAATCGTCGGCCGTTCCGAGTTCAGAGAGGCCAGCCCTATCCGGGCGATAGGCATAGCTCGGAAGAAGATGGGTCGGATAGGTCGGCGTACGCCTTCTTCTCCCGGCAGAGAGATGGCTTGGGCCGGACCTTTCCTGTGACCTGACCGACACTCGGGCCCTCCGAGCCTAGAGGCCGCCTAGGAAGGTTGTGTCCTCGAGCGATTTTTTATTGGGCTTTCTTCCCTAAGTGGGCCCTGTGGGCTGTCACTTAGGCGAGCTTGGCCTCGTTGGGTCCTGTCGGGCCTAGTCGGGCTGCTCTTTGAATGGGCTACAGAAATCCCCCTCTCCAGATACTATGTATGGTCTTGGGCTGTCCAAGAGACGTTTGGCCTCCCCACGGCTTGGGCTACTGGTGATTCGTGTTTGATCTTGCGTGGGTGGTTTTACTCTTGGTATCCTCCTCCCCCCCGAAAAAAGAAAAAAAGAAAAAAAGAAAAAGAAATTAGCAATGCTACACCTCCAAGTGAAATTCACTAACTAGTTCATTATTATGGGCAAAAACCTCAAAGAACAATAGAAATCAGTGAGACAAACAATGCCGTCATTCCAGCCATTTTAAGAAATATCCAGGTAAGCTCAGAGACTTTAGCCTCAATAAGTGAACATACTGCATTGTGCATCCTTAATATGTTAATGGCATTTTACCTAATTCTCCTTGGCGATATTAGAATTATGACTTCAAGATGCTAGGAGCTTCAGATGCTTGTTGCTTGTCATGTGTCTTGTATCATTTTCTAAATAGCACCACTTCAATTTAATACTTGCAGATGTTCAGCAGCTATCATCCAAGAAGGCTTAAAAGATATTCATGTTCTTCCTTTTGATACTGTAATTTACATATTGGGCTTATGCTCGGCACCCGTGTGCTTGGTTGTTAAGACAATTTCTGCATCATGGATGTTCTGGACTCGAAACAATAACTATGCAGAACATGTTAGTATATATGATGTTTGGATGACCTAGAAGCAGAATGTTGATTGAAATTTTGGAAAATTCATCTGGACATCTTTAAGCTTGGTTGCTATTCCTGAAGGTTTTTGTTATTTCAACAGCATGTTTCCCTGGAAGATGAAATATGCTCTGGACTTGCTCTGGACAAAAGTTAGGCTTTCTGTTAGATGGTGGTGAAAGTTTGAATTGCATCCAATGAATTTGATTGTCTTTAAGTTAGGTGTCATGGCAATTCTTGTGGAGTTGCTAGGGCTGTTCGTGGTCCAGTTGAAAGGAAAGTTTCTCTAACTGAACCACCCCAAACATACATACAACTGAACTAAACCGAACCAAACAAATCTGCTTTGGTTTGATTTAAGCCAATTTACACCCAAATTACTTACCAATTTGTTAAAACATAAGTTTGTGGTGGACTGTGCCTGGGTGCAGTCTGGAGTGGCCAGGTAAGTGTTGGAGAATGGGGTGGGCTGGCACTCTTCTAACTATTGTTAGTATCTGATTGGGACTAATTCCCTGAACATGCGCACCCATTGCAGGCAGCGGCTGCATAGTCATGTAGCCCACTTTGGGGACGTCAGTTCCATATCTAAAAGTAAAGAGCACTCCAACCTGCATTCAAACTTCTACCTCATAATGAAGCTGTCTGGTTTGTGCGTGATGTGGCCTAGACCTAAATAATGTCATTTTATAGAGAATAATAATAAATGATATTTCTTTCTGGATGATGAACAACTGTTTGAAGATAAGTGAATGGGGAATATAACCCTTCATATAAGCTGGTCTTTCTGTTGGATTGGAATCAAATACCATTTTCTCTTCCTCCTGCCTTGACTGCATCTCCCTCCTGGCAGGGATCAGGAGTGAAACAACTCAATTGCTAAAAAAAGTCGAGCAATCAAGTGGGTCAGCATCTATCTGCAGTAGCAGGATGTTTAACGCCTATAATCTTTCATATTTACAGATTAGCCCTTCCAAGCTAGATATTTTTTTTATAAGCCCTCATAATTACACATTTATTGTTAAATGCCCTTTTTAGGGACATTTTCATAAATACATGAGGGATTTTTTCTAATGATATGAGGTGTTTTACTAAATAACTTGATATTTTAAGGAGTTATACAGAAATATCTAGGGGTTAAAAACTAAAAAGCCCGATTTTCTTTTGCGGCATAACCATATCAAGGGCACGTATTGTAACCTATGCTGGGGATGGATACCTGTATTATTTTTTGCAATAGATAAGTTTGACCAGTATAGGTTTCCCCTCGTCTCATATGGTTCCTTAGAAAGGCTGAAAAATGGAAACAAAGGATTATGTAATTTGTGTCTAACACTCTTTTTTTATGGAGGAATTTGGTGAAAGTGTGGATTCATTTTTCATGTACAGGTCACCGAAGCCCTTGCTAAAGCTGGGCTGGAGTCTTCAAATCTCATTGTTGGCATTGATTTTACAAAAAGCAACGATTGGACAGGTTTGAAGAGATTCATGTGTGGCATAATGATCTAGTCAAATATAAAGAATGTATCCTGATATCTTTCACTTTGCAGGTAAGATTTCGTTCAACCGTCAAAGCTTGCATCATATTGGAGATATCCAGAATCCCTATGAGCAGGCAATATCTATCATTGGAAGAACCTTGTCTGCATTCGATGAGGATAATTTGATCCCATGTTTTGGCTTTGGTGATGGTAATAACTAATGCATTGCTCACATTTTAACAATTAGAATAATATTAATCTCTGGATACTCATTTTGTTTTCTTGGCAGCTTCAACACATGATCAGGATGTGTTTAGTTTCTATGCGGATGAGAGGCCTTGTAATGGCTTTGAGGAGGTCCTGTCACGATATAGGGATATAGTCCCACAGCTGCGATTGGCTGGTAGATATTTATTTATTATTTTTTTAAAGTGGACATAAGGAATAATAGTTCCTTTTGACCTATTTTTCCTTGTCTGTCAGGTCCAACATCCTTTGCTCCAATCATTGAAATGGCAATGACTATTGTGGAACAGAGTGGTGGGCAGTATCATGTTTTGCTGATAATTGCTGATGGCCAGGTATGATAATTAATTTCTAAAGTATTCTGTGTTAACTGTGGGAATAATTTGCGACACTGCCAATAGAGTAAATAATCTACTTAAGAGAATTCTCAAGTATGTAGGGGAGTGACTTACTGGACTCCAATGAAAATTTTCCCTCGGGCAGAATTTGTGTTTCATTCTATGATTGGTAATAAGGGTGTTGCAAATACTAATCTACAAGCTACTAAGAAGTACCATTCTATCTGTTACCTCAAGGTAGACATGTTGCTCCATCAATAAAAATGGCAATAAGGATGTTATAAATTGTTAAACAAAGAAGCTACTAAGAAATGCCTGAATTCCATGGTTAATATAGGGGCTATCTGTGAATTGGGAATTACCTCATACATGTTGCATAGTTTTCTGCACTCTATAGTACTTCATCTGTACCTAAGTGCTGTGAGATAAAATCAGCATTTAAGGTTTCTGATCTTCTTGAAGGATTCTCTATACAAGCTGTTGGTCTTTTCAGCGATAAGAAATGAGGTGCTTGGTTAAGAAAGATCAACACATTGACCCCTGATGAGATCCATTGATATGACTTGTCCTAAAGATGCAAATTACACTCAGCCACATCTGTTCTTATAGTTCCCAAAATGAATATAAATTTTTAGAGAAGCTCATTCTGTCATCACTCTTTAGTGTCATTAATTCTATGTGTCTATGATACATGAATACCATAACTGTTTAGGGTTTGACCCAAGGAAGGCAGAATCGGGGATCAAGATCAGATCGGCCGGTCCAGAAACGATCCAAATCGGTGGGCAGATCCTGGACCGATCCGGGACCGATCTCGGCCGAGTCAGGCCAGCAGACTCGGCTAGGGATAGACATGTCCAAAAAATTTCAAAAAAAAATTCAAAAAATCTGAAAAATGGAAAAGCTGTTCTAGCATAGTTCTATGTCAAATTTAATGTGAAATAGTTGACATAAGCTCACTAGTAGATGCCATATCTTTGGCCAATGCAAACCCAAGGAAGACAATTAAAACATTAGGGGACCACAAATTAATCAAAATAGAAAAAAAATCACCCTAAGCCTATTTTTGAGGAGAGAGAAAGTCCTTATAGAGAGAGAAAGAGAGTGCTAGAGAGAGGGGGACCATGGTGGGGTGATAAACAATGTTAGGGGACCACAACTTAATCACAACAGAAAAAACCATCCCTTAAGCCTAATTCCGAGGAGAGAGAGTCCTTGTAGAGAGAGAGTGAGTGTTAGAGAAGGGGACCATGGTGTGGTGATAAACAATGTTAGGGGCAACAAATTAATCAAAAGTTTTGAAAGTCCAAAGGACCAAGGACCTTTGGTTGGCCTCCCCCCCCCCCCCCCCCCAAAAAAAAAAAAAAAAACTTTTTTTTTGAATTTCAAATGGGGACCTGTGGACGAACTTATTTTCACACCTTAGTTTATTTGTTTATCGGGTTCGTTCATCGATTTATTAAGTGCGTGGGCGTGCCAGTCACGAAGTGACGATTTGTTCGGGTTCCGGAGAGCCCATGGTGCGCTCGATCTGACTCGGTCAGACGATTGTGTGGTTCGGGTCAGGACTGAGACCCGTTGTGCCATAAAGATCACAACGTCATTTACATCCCCTCGGAGAGGGGAATACCCTTAATTAATTGCCAGAAATAAGGGCTCCACGGTCGAAAGGAATACTAATTAACGCAGGAAGGAAACACCCGTCGGGTTATGCGGTGAGCCCGAGGTGGGGGCATGAATGCTCGGGTCATGTCGGTCACTGATGGACCATTTCATGTTTGGACACAAGTTTACACGGAAAATGAGACGATAACCCGGGGGACGAATCCGTACAAATGTTTGCCGAGGGACGGCAATTTTAATACAGGGAGGCAAATCAGATCCTGACGAGGGAGGGGACCCTGATGAATTATCGGCCCGAGGTAAGGCCGGGCGGTCACCATGACAAAAGAGAGAACTCCCGAGAGTGACTTCCGGCTTACAGGAGCATCATTAATATCCCCGGGTTCGGAATCCAGGAAGGAGAGAGACTGCTGCCATATTATCGTATTCGCGATGATCGTCGATGCTTGTTATTATCGTTTGTTTATTGACATTACCCTTTCTTTGATATCATTTCCCTTGTTGTTATCTTGGTTGGGACCACCCCTTTTATCTCATTATTATTATTACTATTCATCGTTCCTTTTATCATATAGCCCCCTCCCCTTTTCATTGCATACATGTGTGTATTCGTAGGGGAGATGATGGAGACTAGGGTGTGCCGCTGAGAGATGAATGGTGTGTGCGGTTCAAAGTGTAAAGAAGGGTGTACCGCTGGGAAAAGTGGGAGGGTACCGCTGGAAGAATGAAGATGGGCGTACCGCTGAAGGGTAAAGGATGGAGCGTACAGCTGGGGGACTGAGAGCGTACTGCTGGAAGAATGTGGAGCGTACCGCTGGGATAGGAATTGGGAGCGTACCGCTGGAAGGGCTGGGGGAGACGATGCGTGAACAGGCCACGAGGACTGTACAGACTTTGCAAGATAGTGAATGAGACGGTGCAGTGTATGGGCTTTGAATGCCTGGATGCTTTGAACAAGGGCTGTACAGACTTGACCGATGTACTGACTTGGATTGCTTGCATGCTTAGACCGATGTACAGACTTTGATAGCATAAGACGCTAAGTAAGACTGACGGATGTACAGACTTTGCATGAGACGCTAGATGCTGTACAGACCTCATGGATGTGCAGACTTGTCAGCGAGATGCACAATGTACAGACTAGCCAGCAACAAGTGTATGGACTTTAACAAAGGAGTGATGCAGACTATGCAGCAACGAATGTGATGTGCAGACTTTAAATGAACGAGCATGCATTGTATATACTTGATGGAATGCTGGGAGGATGCGCACCGCTCAGACAGCAAGGGGGCGTACCGCTGGGAAAGGAATTGGGGGAGTGCACCGCTAGAGGGTCAAAGGGGAGCGTACCGCTGGGGGATGGAAGGTTAGGGCGCACCGCTGGAGGAGGTGTGCTGCTGAAGGTAAAGGAGAGTGTGCCGCTGGGAAAAGTGGCCAACGAAACCAAGCAGAGTGTGCCGCTAAAGGGGTGGGCCAGGACTCAAGAGAGGGTTCCTTGTTCAGTTCAGAATGAAGCATCTTAGATGGTTAAGCTTTCAGTTTTCTGTCATGAGATTGGGTCCCAAGTCGTGTTTAGCAATGCAGTGCTTGAAGTCTTGTTCAGTTCAGCTCCCTGAATCTTGCATAGTCCTTTTAATTGATTAGAGTGTTTTTACTGTTGCTCATTTCGTCTGTTCGTTGCTTCTTTTCATCTTTTTTAGATTTATTGTTATTCCTGGCGAAAATTCGGCAGCACCTCCCCTTGACCCGGGAGGTAAAGGAATAACAAGGAATATGCCCACGGGGGTGGCATGAACCGACAGCTGAGGGGGGTGCCTGAGCAGCCGCCTTTAGGGAAACTTCAGAAAACTCGGAGAAAACATCGAACGAGGAACCAGTAGACTGATGCAAACTGTGAGTACACCGGGAAGTGACAATCAATGCATGCCGCCGGGCGCAGCCAGGAGTGTGCCGCTGGCAGTAGGAGGGAGGGGCGTACCGCTGGCAAGAAAAGAGAGGGTGTGCCGCTGGGCGGCCAAGGAAGGTGTACCGCCAAACGGCCGAATGGGAGAAGCGTACCGCTGGGGGCCCTGAGTGGTAGAACGACTGGGAGCTTGAGGGTGTGTGGGCATACCACTGGTCCCGAAGGAGGGCAAAGGAGGATGTTCTGGGTGTTGAGTGACTCTAATGTGTTAAAGAGAATGGGCTCGCGGGGACCCGTATGGCAAGGTCAAGAGTTGTTATGCAATGGAAAGCGGTTGAAGAGGGAGGAGGCTGGCCAGACCCTGTCAAGCCAGGAACGAACCCTATTGACTGCACGAACCAGCGCCACGGGAAATCAGGTAGAACAGGGAGCTGAGAGGTTGGGGGAAGAGAATGTAAAACCACAAGAGCCTGGTGAGGAGGAGACAACAAACGCAGTAAGAAGCAAAACCGAACATTGTTTCATTCATGGAGGATTCAAGATAACAAAGATCGTGGCCTGAAAACCACACATCGTACAATGCATCCCTAAACAAAAGGGGCGAAGAAAACTAAGAACAGGAAAGAAAAGAAAGTTGGGGAGAGGGTTGGAACGAGGAAGGGCAGCCATCCCCTTTTCTCCATTCCCCCCCCCCTCTGCTACATGCAACGCTCCTCTCTCTCTTTCCTATATTTCTTCTACCTTCTTCTTCTCTTCTTCTTCGCTTCGATCGGGTTTCTTCGCACGCAGCTCCTCTCTTCTTTCTCTGTCTTCCTCCCTCTAGCAAAGATCCCTCCTTCCGCTTTTTCTGTCTGTGGGGGGCCTTTTATATGCGAACGGTTGACGAGGTCGCCTCATGATGGCACTGCCATCCGAGGTTAACTTCGGTATCTTCCTCGTCAGGCGAAGATCTCCCCTCCTCCAGCCAGAAGGTGACACGGAGACAAGCGCTAGCTGGCTTTGAAGTGGCTGGA
This sequence comes from Amorphophallus konjac, assembly GCA_022559845.1. Lineage (NCBI taxonomy): Eukaryota > Viridiplantae > Streptophyta > Magnoliopsida > Alismatales > Araceae > Amorphophallus > Amorphophallus konjac. The sequence continues at coordinate 5,563,122 of CM040120.1, forward strand.
CTGCGCGCCAATGGGTCTGCCTATTGACCGTTGTATCTTCTGCCGGTGCGTGCCGTCGGGAGGCTTTCAGCGTTGTGCCGCTGGGGAAAGGGTGCAAGGCGCTGAGGGCAGAAGGGCTGTGCCGCTAAAGGGCCAAAGGCCTTGCCGCTGAAGGAGCCAAGAAGCCCCGTGCCGCTGGAAGGGCCAAGACCGTGCCGCTGGCGGTCAAACTTGGTAACGAGTGTATAGACTTCGTGTCTGAACTCTGTACAGGCTTGCCTCATGAGTGTATAGACTTTGGCAAGGCAACTGGACGATGTACAGACTTGAGAGTTCATAATGTATAGACTTTGGCAAAGCAAGGGCTGTGCAGACTTCAACTCAGCTGCAATGTATAGACTTGCAGGGGCAACGTCGGTAAAGCTACCAATGTACAGACTTCCAATGCCTGCGTCAAAAGCGATGTACAGACTTTGCATGAGATGCTAGACTCTGTACAGACTTGGAAGGTTAAGCTGGTGAATGTACAGACTTCACCGATGTATAGACTTGGAAGCTCAACCGGTGGATGTACAGACTTCACCAATGTATGGACTTGGAAGTTGAACTGGTGGATGTACAGACTTCACCAATGTATGGACTTGAAAGTTGAACTGGTGAACGTACAGACTTCACCAATGTATAGATTTGGAAGTTGAACTGGTGGATGTACAGACTTCACCAATGTATGGACTTGAAATCTGAACTGGTGGATGTACAGACTTCACCAATGTATGGACTTGGAATTTGAACTGGTGGATGTACAGACTTCACCAATGTATGGACTTGAAATCTGAACTGGTGGATGTACAGACTTCGGTTGTGCAACTGCCAACGTCTAGACTTGGGCTGACGGCTGTATAGACTTCGTTTGAAGCAGCCAGCCAGTGTACAGACTTGGGCTCGGATGTATAGACTTCGTTTGTGCAGCCAGCCAACGTATAGACTTGGGCTGACGGCTGTATAGACTTCGTTTGAAGCAGCCAGCCAGTGTACAGACTTGGGCTCGGATGTATAGACTTCGTTTGTGCAGCCAGCCAACGTATAGACTTGGGCTGACGGCTGTATAGATTTCGTTTGAAGCAGCCAGCCAGTGTACAGACTTGGGCTCGGATGTATAGACTTTGTTTGTGCAGCCAGCCAATGTACAGACTTGGTGAAACCCTGAATGAAGTGTGCCGCTGAAGGGTTAAATGGCCGTGCCGCTGAAGGGCCAAATGGCCGTGCCGCTGAAGGGCTGAAGGGCCGTGCCGCTGGGAGCTGAAATGCCGTGCCGCTGAAGGGTCTCAGGGCCGTGCCGCTGGGAGCTGAAATTTCTTGCCGCTGAAGGGCCTCAGGCCCGTGCCGCTGGAGGCACCAAAGGTGCCGTTTTGACAGGGGCCTTTGCTTTTGCTTCGGGAACTTGAAGCTGTGCATTCTTTGAGATATTTCTTCACCGTTAGGGGCCCGAGGGTGGGTCCGTAGCAGTGTGTTAATTCAGGAGGACATCCTGTGACTTCTCGGTCTCTTAATGCGCCCGTGCAAATGCGGGGATTTGCCGGGCGGTAGTATCTTCCCGGAGCCCTGGATGGTCAGTCTCTCCGGGTCTTCTTCCTTTGACTTTGACATTAATGCGGGGCTCAGCGGGACATATGGACGTGCAATTTTATACGTCCACAGGACCATGGGTGGGATTGCCCGGAATCGGCTGGGATTGTCCGATCCCACCCGATCCGGTTGATCCGGCCCTTCCTAGTGAAGGATCGGGACCGGCCGGCTCGGGATCGGGTTGGTTCACGAAAAATCGATCGGATCGGCTGATCCGGGCCGATCTGATCAGATTCAGCGAACCTTGGTTTGACCCAAGCCATCCCACATCCTCTCCCAATTACTACCGTGAGAATGGCACCAGGACATGCAGCAGGAAGAGGGTCAACTATTAGATGAGAAGAGTAAACATACATTTCAAAATCAACCAAGAATTGATGGCTCTCTGTTGGATATTTCTGGAGTTGACCAATCTTTTCAGTCTACATTTCTGACTCAGTGTACATTTAGGAATTTGGTGTCTGTCTACAGTGCAAAGGTTTGGGGACATCTTTTCTTTCTCTGATTTGAAAACATATTGGAGAGTCATTTACAAGACATAATACCTATATGCTCTTAAATGCATGGGCACTTAGAAAATTTCTGCTTTTGCATGCCTGAAACAATGTGACCTATATGCTGTGGTCATTACTCATGAAAATTGTCATGAACCTAAGATTGCAGAGGTCCATCTCTTCCAACTAGGCATCTGGGAAATAAGTTAAAAACTATGACATAAAAATGGTAGAGCCTAGTTTAATGACTAAGCTTCTTAAAATGGTTTCATCTCCTTCTCTATGCTAGTACAGACATGGAATTTTCTTGCTTTCACTTCTGGGCCCAGTGCTGGTTCACTGTCATGTTCAAGTGATGACACATTTTACAATCAGCAACGCTTTTATAAGTATTTAATTGTAATCCTTCGAAAGTCGGCAGTTCCCCCCCTCCCCCCCCAATTTAAGAGTTATGGTCACTGGTCATTTCTGCAAAGTGTTCACATTCACTGTAATAATCGCAGGTCACTAGAAGTGTAGATACTTTAGCTGGTCAGTTAAGTTCCCAAGAACAGAAGACTGTTGATGCCATTGTAAAAGCCAGGTATGCTAAAGTAGTTTTTGTGTTTGTTCGTTTGGTATTATGATAAATTGCCACTTAGTTGATGAATATCCATAGTTAAATTGCTCTTCTGTCTCCAGTTTGCTGCTTTCCCTTTTCCATCTTGGAAGCAGCTTTAAGCTTGCAAAACAGTTATATTTGGGCAATTTCTATGAAATGGTGAGGGCTAGTAACTACCACATATAGTACATACCCTTTTTTGGTGGCTTTTCATAGGAAGTATGTATTTTGGAGCTTAAAATCCCCATAGAAGTCTATAGTGATTTCATGTGGAAGCTGCATCAGACATGCTGAACAGTAACACTGTTTGATACATTGTTTCTTAGCTTACTATGAGATGCAATTTCCTTTTCATAATAAACCAGTAGTTGTAAGCCGTCCACGTTTGACTGATGTCCTTACAATAACTTTTCTTGTATCAGCCAATTTCCTCTATCAATTGTTTTAGTTGGGGTTGGAGATGGCCCTTGGGAGATGATGAGAGAATTTGATGATAACATCCCATCCAGATCTTTTGATAATTTTCAGGTATGAAGTAGCATGGTACTTCCTAATGTCCTACAAAACAGCTTTCTGTATGTCTATAATCTCTACAAAGTGGTTTGCTGATGAAGTGGTCTATTTCAGTTTGTAAATTTTACAGAAATTATGTCGAAAAGAGTACCTCAATCCAGAAAAGAGACAGAGTTTGCTCTTTCAGCACTGATGGAAATACCTTCTCAATATCAAGCGACACTGGAACTTGGAATCTTGGGGTAAAGAGCACAACGTTGTCACCGCAATATTTATGTGCTTTGTTCTATTTTTTGGTTGTCTTCTGATTGCCGCCTATCTCATCCTGCATTTGCAGCCATCCATCTGGAAGATCTCCAGACAGGGTACCGCTTCCCCCACCTGTTGGAGGATATGGTGTGGCCTCCGTCAGCACGAAGACTTCCAGGCAATCTAGCTTTCAACAGAGGATGCCAGTGTATCGTGAATATGATACTCCACCAAGTGCTGCTCCACCTGCTTCAAATGCCTCAGGGGATAACCATGTAATATATTTTTACAGCCATCCATTTGACATTTTCACATGTTCTATTTGTTGTGGCATCGTACGTAATATATTTCTACAACCATCTATTTGACATTTTCATACGTTCTATTTGTTGTGGCATCGTACACTAACAAATGAGTGAAAGATGTCACATATTCACTGCATCTGATCTTCTGACATTCATCATACCAATCATCAAGACACCCTACTTTGAGCAGGAGACCCGGTTGAATATCAACATCAGCAGCTTTCTTTTTGGACAGAGCAACTTATTGTTTGGAGAAATTGCTATCACCCTTTTTTTTGGACCATTCTTAGCTATATCATCTTAATATAATGTTGCTCATGTTTGGATAGATCTTTATCATTATTTTGCTTAACAATTTTCTCTATCAGTCTACTGTAATCCGGAATTTGACATTTACATCCTGTTTGCGGTTAATCTTGTTACTCACTGATTTACGAGCCATTTATGAATTCTCTTTTTTCTTTTCAATCGAGTCATAAGAGATTAATCTGGATAGCACCTGATGTGACACACCAGTCTTCATTTGATATACTCCTCTCCTGTACTTGTGTGGAATCTAGGAATGCTGAATATTAGGTCAACAGCAGGCTCTAGAAATTGCTCATATCACCATAAATCTGTATCAGATGCATATTCTGAATGTAGATTGTGTATACATGGCTGTCTCTCTCTCTCTCTCTCTCTAAGGTTGATAAATGCTTCTGCTTTGACAATATGAAAGGATGTATGAATCCTTGTTTGGTGTTTCATTGACCATATGGCCCTCTATTGGACAGCTCTGCCCAATTTGCCTCACGAATCCCAAAGACATGGCATTTGGTTGTGGCCACCAGGTCAGCTTTTCGACGGCTTCAGTTTTTTTCTTGATTGTTTTCAGTTTTCATCTTAATCCATAATTGACGGGTTTCATAAATTGGATTTTGTAGACATGCTGCGATTGTGGACCGACACTCCAGAATTGCCCCATATGCCGGAGTGAGATTGTAACAAGAATAAAGCTTTATTGAGAAGTCCGAACCTTGCAGTCATCTGAAGGTGGATCAGGTCCCTCTGGCCTTCTGAGTTTGATCCATCTTCTGTAAAATCTGTTTCAGTATGGTAGAAGAGCAGTCACTTAGCATTTATGTGAATGTGGCTATAATGGAAGGATACCTTATGACGCCCAAGAAATCTTTTATTTGCCTGTACATATTTATTCGAAATGATGATTAATTTCTATAAGCCTCGCGTGCGGACGAAGGTTTGGACTTAAACAGATGCAGAGAGGAAAATCTGGGGGAATAGAGATCGATGCTACTTTCCTCCATTAGGTGTTTTCCATGTAGGATTTCCCTGTCTCATGTGAGTGTAGTAAAATGGTGATCTGGATTCTGCATTTTGATGCTTTTAGTGTTCTTGTTTTTTGTTTTCTGATGTTTTCTCCAATAATGAAATGGCATTGATGTATAGATCTGTATCTCTCTAGTATTTTATCTGTTTCTCGAGTCCTCCTTGTGGTCATGGGCACCATCCTCTGTCACTATTGTCCATCTTGTACCTATCAGCACTCATGTCAAAGTTGTTCTATCAGGCTCTTGACAAATGTGGGTATGCACTTAATGTTTGATTAGTTATGAAATTATGAATACATTTTCTCAAAATATCCGTGTGTCTGTATCATGGCTTGCTGGATCGATCTGGCGGGCCGGTATAGGCCATGATGGATCGTACCAGGAGGATACTGGCACGGCGACACGCACACGGTCCGGTATCAGGTGTTGAGAAGAAGGGGAGAATCGGCGTTGTCCGGCGGCGCGAGGGAGAGTGGCCAGGTGGCCGGCGTCGTTGGCATCTTCCGATAGGTTGGGCAAGGGGGTGGAGGGGAGTAGGGGGCGGGTCAGCGTCGTCCGGCGGCGCTAGGGAGAGTGGTGGGGTGGTTGGCATCATCCGCTGAGGTGGCCAGCGTCATTGGCATCCACAGGTGGGTTGAAGAAGGGGGTGGAGGGGGTAAGAAAGTGAGAGGGGTCACTTAGGGTTAGTTGCGAAGAGAGGGATCTAGGGGTGGGAAGAAGAGGGGGGTTGGATATTGATAAAATGGTTCTCGGAAAATTTAGTTTCTTTTTGTTTGAGACTCAAAAAAATTGTTCTTGATCCAATACTGAATCATATTGTATCTAAAAAAATCGGAACTCCGTGTGGAACGATCCGGTAAACCTTGGTTTGTGTAGAAGTTGGATGTGACCTGGCTGTATCTAACTATCTTATCGTTGGGTCTCAATCCAACATGAATTGTTTGTAAAACATGTGTTCCTTGTAAGTCAGAAACTGCTGCAATTTTTCTTTTCCGGTGTCTTCGAAAACCTTTTATCTGCAATTTAGCGTTTTAATGTCAGATCTTCCCGAATATTATGAAGCCTCCTGTCGCAGTTATATCCAAGCTTCTGCTTGTTGTTAATGTGACTATCAGCAACGAGGATCCTCGTGGGTTTTTTTTAGCGGGTCACTCGTTGAGACCCGAAAAATTTTGGGTCTTGCACTCTGTCAACTAACGAGAGAGTCAAGATTTGAATAAGAGATTTTATAATTCTCGACGAGTTGAAGAACCAACTGAACTATCTAATTCGCTGATTTCATTTCAGGTGCAACATCGTTTCATAGAAATAAGTTTGACTTGCAGCTTGCTATGTGATCGATCCATCAGTGTTGTCTTCATATAATAGAAGCTTCCCTCAGTTTAATTACAAGTTTAAGTGCATAACTGAAGGTGTAAATAGAGAAGGGTAATACTCGCTGCACACATCGCAGGTGTGGGGTGATTCTTTTTATTTTTGTAAAAATTATGCCAACCTTTGGGGAGATCTGACTTACACGTCCGTACTGGGTCTCACTCCAATGCAATGTTTTAAAACTCAATTAGTCATTTGACCTGGATAACTTACTTTAGATTAGATGGTTTAACCGTTTGCGTTGACATTCGATCAGTTAGATCACAGCCACTCACATAAATATTATATAGTGTAGAGGCGGAAAAATAATTCATAATTTTCGTATCACACTTTTACGATTTATTTGTTGGAGAAAGATCGTTCGATCATCCGTAGAAGCCTACAAACACCATGAAAATGACGTCAGAAGGAGTCCTGGACCTTATCTCAGGGGACAACCCTCACATGCTTAAGTCAGATCTTAGAAGATAGAGATTAAGGAGAAACATAGGGGAGAGAGAGAGCCGAAAGACGATTGAGTAAGTCTGGAGGGGTGGTCGAACTTCCGTAGGAGTGCTCGCCGTATCCAGTGAGCGCTCGGAGAGTGTTCACTGCGGGGTAAGGGTGCTTGGAAGGTGACATGAGCTCTACTTTGTGGAATCCCCTCTCGAGGCTTCGAGGGTCGGAGTCTCTCTTGCCGTGTCTGTAGGTTCGTTCCCGTGTCTCCCTCTTGTTTGCAGATGAAGGTCCATTTATAGGGGTTGTCCTGGCGGTGAGGGCCTATCCCTTGGCAGGGAAGGGTGGGAGTACTGGAGTAATGCCTCTTCGTGATCGTGGGGAGTTTCCGTTGAGGATCCGTTCCTCGGAGTCGGACGGCTCTCAAGCGAGTCTTACGGTGTCTGTAAGGCGTGCTCGCCTTTAGTGGAGTTGAGGTCGACGTCGTAGGGGGTAACGTTCGGTCGCCAGAGGGTCGTTTGACGTCCGTTGCGCCTGGGTTGATGTCCTTTGTGAGCTGGCGAATCCGATGACTGACCACCCTGGGCCGTCGGTTGTGGGTCACAACTGTCAAGAGCCCGTTGCACTCATTGTAGATCTCTGGCCGATGTGGGCCTAACGTAATGGGCCTTTCATGGGTCACACCGATTTTACCCTCCTCATATAGTTATAAAATTTTTATATACTTTAAGTAACAACTTAGAAGTACGAAAGATATATGGTAACATATTAGATTAATATTGAGGGTATAACTTGGAAGTTTGAATTTTTTTGATTTTTTTTCTTGTTCGCTGCAGTGTTGGTTGCCTTTCCAACTTTAAAAAATTGGTGTTAACATTATCAAATGATAAGGCCATAAGAGATAAAATTTCAAAGATGACTCTTCATCTTCAATTTTCTTTGTATGTTAAATAAAATTTTAAAATAATGATAAAAAATAAAAATATGAAAGAAGTTTAGACTTGACCAGGTCACATGGGTTTTATCAGGTTGAGCGGGTTATATAATACTCGCTCCGGTTAACTAGGTTTTATCGAGTTTTGGGTGTTAACTAGTATAAATAGTAGGTCAACCCGATTTTGGGATTGGGTCGTGAATAAATCGATCGGACTGACCGGTCAGGTCTAGATTTTAAAACAATGCTCCAATGAGACCTTTCAAAGAATTTAAAAAATAATAATTTATATTTTTAACTTTTGAGCCATCTGATTGGATCATGGAAGGATGTGTAGGTAAGGTTGCCCAAGGCCCAGAATAACTTTTTAAAACAAAAAAATTCTCTATGGCCCTCTTTGATTGGGGCCAGTTTGTTAAACGAACTGTCCGGTGAATGTCGGATTCGACGAGAGAGAAATTGATAGGGGGGTCCACAACTCTCCCTCACACAGACTAGTTATTCGAGAGCGAACACCGTGTTCGACCCCATGGGGTCGAACATGGCATCCCCCGCTCGAATAACAAACATGTCCTTGTTGAATAATAAGGTGGGGTACCCCATCCTTATTCACGCTAATTGGTTTGGTTGCCGAAATAAGGTATTCCGACAAAAAGGTGGGTTAAGGGTCAAAAAGATCGGTTAAACATATTCTCGTAAAAGGGTGGAATAAGCTAACTCAAATACAATCAAAGTAATATTATTTATTTTTTGGTACATCTTAACCCGGGTTATGATATCCCCTTAATATATTCTCCAATCAAAGAGGACCTATGTAATTTTCATTTTTAATTTCTCTCATAGTTGCAAATTTTTTTATTTTTAGACTATATTTTTCTATATTATGAGTGTTAACCTTGTCAGTGATGAGGCTAAAAGAACCCCACCGTTGGACATCGGATTCGATTTATCTCTAAAATCCCACCTAATGTATTCCTGTGCACGCACCTTTGATAACCGAATAAGGGTAGAATCGGATGTCATATTTCCATTATTATGGTTGATCGAGTTTGGTAGCGCGGGTAAGTTATTCCGATTATTAAAAAAAAGTTATTCTGACTCGGGTGGATTGATTCAGTATTAAGGTCGAGTAACTTCTTGCTCGATCAAAAATATGAAATTAGTTATTTTAGGTCAGATTAGGTTAAATTTAAATATTTATAACTTTTTATTTTTATTTATTTCATTTTTATTCTAAATATAATAAAATAATAATTACCAAACAAAATTAATTATCAAAGCGACGGGGCACTCATGCAGGCTCCTAGAAAGCAAAGGAGGGCCAAGATTTTGATTAATTAATCCACGGAAACTACCAGCTTGGATTTTAGATGTTTAAAGATAACGAATTAACGTCACAATGCCTTTTTTTGTTTGATATGAAAAAGTGTGCGTATATCCACGTGTGTAGATTTTGGGCCAAAAGATCGATGTTGCCTAATTTTTATTTTAATTAATGTTCTTCCTTTTATTATTTGCTAATCAATTCTAGAGAAATTAATTAGTGCCCACCGTCGTCCCATTTCTTTTCGCAAGTAGGCCGGATAGATTAAATTATGCAGGATAAGGTAGATGATCCGTCCTTTATTAATTAGTTTGTGGTTTGGTTCGAAATACTGAAACGAGTGCTAATTAATTATGAACTAAAATCAAGTTCTCTATTGCTGGCGTACCACCTTTTATTCTCGTCATCTTCGATGTTTTTTTTTTTTTGTTTCTTTGGTTGGGTGAGGGGGGGGGGGGGGGGGGGGTGAACTCGAGTCTAGATTTAAAATTTAAAATTATAAAAATTTAGGACGACTTTGATAATAGAATAAGAGTATAATAAGGTGAGTTATTATGTCTTTTCGTTCTTAACTGAGTTTGATAATACGGTTAATTTACTTACATATAGTCGGTCAGGGTTAAGTCTATTATTTCGTGGTTAACTCATTTGACATTTTCACGTGCAATGAGTTAATCTCACAGTAATATCGTAATTTATCAAGTTTAAAAAGAGAAAATTTAAAGAATAACTCACTCAGACCCACCCAAATAACATATTCTAACATGCATATTATCAAAGTTGTCCTTACAAAAAAGTAAATTACAAGTTAAGAAGAGATTTTTTTATGACATAGAACCCAACACTGAAGTTTCAGATATACATGGAGTGTGAGAGACTTTAATTCAAATTCAACGACATCTAATGTTGACGTGTGTGCGTACACCCGCAACTACTTAGAGAGAGAGAGAGAGAGCGAGTTAATTTGGGACTCACACGTTTAGACGGGTGAAGTCCATGTTCAGACTCTTTGAAAGACAGAGTCACGAGTGATTTTTTCTCCTGATATTTTTTCTCTGTTTCTCTTATGGTGTTCTTCCTCCGAGAAGAAAAGGGTTTGACTTGGGAAGACATGAAGAAGCTCTGAATATTATACTGTTGCCATTAGAAATCAAAGATAGTGAAGAGATCTTGCCCGTGAACATAAATCGAAATATTTTTTCGATCGAATTATGTAAATCTGATTTATTCTTTCTTATGTGATTGTTATGATTTTTTGTCTAATTTATTCTTCTCCGTGAGATTACATATTCTACTTCTCCGTGTCTTTCCGCACATATTCTCCACATAACTCGCGTGTATATTTTTTCCTAATATTATTAAATCTTGGACTCGCGCCGCTTAAAAATTAAATTTGAGTCAAGTAATTAAAGATACCGGAAGTTGCATGGTGAAAATTAAGAGATAAAAAAATAATGAATCAAATCACGGAAACACAGTATATTTATATTTACGACATTTCTTGTTATACATATTTCAGAGACAAATACAATATATGATTGACTTTTAAAAATATTTATTCTCACATTTTGACATAAATCATAATATTTGATATGACTTTTAAAAACGTACGTTTCTTCCAGGAATTTATTTGGGATCACCCTCGAACCTCTCACGCACGCACAAACCTCACCCATATGGCCTCACTCGGCACCCCACCGTTGACCACGGTCAGCAAATAATACCCCGCCGGCGCGACCGCCGGGGAAGGCGGAGCCACCACGACTGCATGAACCCAACCACCCCCCTCCGCCGCCGCCATGCCGCTGCTCCTCAGCTTCAGCAGCCTCTGGTTCATGGATATGGAGTGCGTCGCAAACGGGGGCGCGTAAGCATGGAACTCCACCGCCGCGCCGCCGGGAGTCCTCGGCGGCACGAAGCTGACACCGAACTCTGCGCCGTACTTGATGCCACCGTCGCCATTGCTGCCGTTTAGCGACAGATTGGTGGCTCTTCTGCCGCTGAAGGCTTCAGCCATGTAAGGAGGAGAGAAGGCCTCAACCCTCAGCTCCGTGGGGTACTGGACGCCGGATAAGACGTAGCGGCTGTTGGGGTTGCCGCCCGCGACCAGCACCCTCCCGTCCGGGAGGACGATGGCCGACGAGTGGTACATCCTCGCCACCGTCGACGGCTGGAGGACGGAGAACCTCCGGCCGGGGCTTCCTCCGGGGTTGTAGAGGTAAGGGCTGTAGGCCGGCGAGCGGGCTCTCCCGAACCCGGCGCACCCGCCCTCGGCCCCGTTGATGAGCAGCACGTCGCCGCTGGGGAGCAGGAGCATGTCGCTCATGAGGCGGGGCCCCGGCATGTCCTCCATCGCCCACGTCGGCTCCTCATCGGCGCCGGCGATGACCATCCTGCCGCAGGAGCTCAGAGCTGGGAGGAAGCCGCGCGACCTCCTCGCTGCTTGGTAGGCTCCCGAGGGCGCACCCCCGCAGATCATGACCTCCACCCTGCTGAACCCGTCGGCGTGGTCCAGCGGGAGCAAGACGGAGGAGCCCGTGCTGGGGTAGCTCCGGGAACCGCCGCCGGGCATGCGGGGGAAGGCCCTGACCACCCTGTTGTTCCTGTAGTCGAGCAGGATGGAGTCTTGGTTGGCGAAGACGAAGAGGTTGCCGTCTGTGGAGAGGTGGAGGAAGGGGTAGAGGTTGCTGTCTCCATTGCCCTTGTCCCTCGTCTGCTGCAGGAAAGGGAGCTCGAACGAACCGCCGCCGCCGCCCTGCCCGGGGGGCACGAACTCGTAGGTGTAGGAGCCCAATCCCCCCACCACGATCACCCTGTCCTCCTCCGGGAGGACCTGGTCGGAGGCGTACCAGCGGGCGTCGTCGAGCAGCTGCGGCGTGGACTCCGCCCAGTCGCACGCGCGGTCCCGGCAGGGGGGGAAGTAGCGGACCCTGCGGGCGCCGTCGCCGTTTCCTCCCGTTTGAAGGAGGGTGCCGTCGCCGAGGAAGGCGCCCGAGGAGCACCAGGTGTCGGTCTCCAGGACGAGAGGGCGGGTGCTGCCGGAGGTGAGGTCGTACTCGACGGAGTGAGCCCAGCAGGAGGGTTCGGAGGGGTTGCAGCGGGGGCAGCGGTGGAGGAGGCAGTGGGCGGAGGGGCCGGCCTGGGTCTGGTCGAACATGATCACGGTGTTGCTGTGGGTGAGGGTCATGTGCATGGCCACCACGCCGGAGCTGTTGAGAAGCAGCTCCCACTCGCCCCCTCCTCTTCCATTAGTTCTGCCGAGAGTTGCCAGGAGGAGAAGGAGAGCAACTGCGAGCCCTTCCATGGTTGATGGAATTGAAGTTGAGAGGGAGAGGGAGAGATGCGAACGAAGGAGGCGATGGAGAAGATGACAGACGAGAGTTGAGCACGGGGAGAGGGCGTGTTCCTTCTCATTAGTAGAATCCATGCAGGCGCCCTTGTGGATGAGGACGTCCCTCAGCTAGCCAAAGAGTGTGAAATGGATTGTGAAACTGCTACTACAATTAATTATTTTTGAGTCACTTGATATCAGGTAAGATATTATATTTTAAAGGGTTTTTTTTGCATGAAACTATTGTTAAAAGTTAATTCGTAAAAAAATCATTCTTAAAAATGTATTAACATATATATCACTGTGTAATCTGAATTGTGCAAAAATATCATATTTATTTACATACATATCATTTCTTTTTACCAACAATTTGCAAAAAAATCACGCTTAAATGATATTTATGTACTATTTGAATTAACTCAGTGATATATCTGCTAATGCATTTTTAGAAATGATTTTTTTACGACTTCACTTTTAACAATGATTTTCGTGCAAAAAACCCTATTTTAAATTTCACATAAATATGATATATAGCTTGACATTTTATAGTATTTTAAGTCAAAACAAATGACATGATGGATAGTATAGCTGGTAAGATGTGTAATTTAGTTTTCAAAAAAAAATAGGGTGTAACTCAACCTTGAAAATGACCAGTACCCTTCATTATAATTAGTCTAAACATCAGATGATTTGAGATGCAATACACTCTTCTAAAAAATTCCTGATATTACTCCATTCTAGAAGTGGCATATTACTCTTCTTCATCTTAGGCCTCGTTTGGCAAGGCACCCACCTACATTTTTAGTGTCGAACTCTCCCGACATACTTTAATACTTATCAAATGTCCAACTCAAGACTTTTGAGCGCACAGAAAAATAAGAGGAAAGAGGTTACAGATACAAAGTGAGTGCACCATCGAAATCCTTATAAGCCAGTATAAAGTGGATTTTGAAGATTTTTCATGATTACAAATCAAATTGAGTCAGAGATTTATCTGATTATAAGATTTTTATGAGAATGAAAAACCTGAGTACATTCTCAAACGCACCCTAGACTTAACATTAGATGGTTGAGGTGAAATATATATTTTTAGAAAGGTTCCTCATGATGTCTATGAATTAGACCTAAGACTTGTTAGGAATTGGATCTAACAGCTACATATATATTAGCCCTTTTCATGATCAACACCCTCCGTAGAACCAGTTGAGTAATCTAGTTGATTCTTCAAATTATGAGAAATTATGAGATCCCTAATTTAAATCTTGGCGCCCTCATTATTTGGGAGAGTGCAAGTGGATGATCCGACAAAAAAAAAAACTATGTCGGGGTGGGGTTAGTCGTCCATCCATCGGCTCAATTCTTGAGCTTTATTAACAAGTCAATATTTCTTTGGAATAACATAGAATTATTTAATCTATAATAAAACCTATAGAATTATATCTAATCTATAATTAATAAAATCTTATGGGGGCAAGGTTAGATCAAGCCGGGTTACAATATGTTCAACACCGAGTGAGTCATTTGGCCGGGGATGGTGTGATCTGAACCATAGGTTAGTAAGTTAACGTTTTATAATATAATTTGGGTACGCTAAATGTAAAATAAAAAAAAAATCATGTGCCATTTAAGTGGTGAAGGTATGGTTTTATACCTCTGTATTATGGTCCAAGCACATTAAATGTGTATAATATGTATATATATAATTCACATACACATATAAAATGCCAGTTTCATACGGGCTTTGTTTCTTATATATGGCCCATTTTGGCTATTTCTAATTCTTATTAATTATTCATATAAATTTTATTAATAAGGTAAAATTACATGGATATTTAATATAATGATGGTATATTTTATATTTTTATGTAAGTATATAATATTGATATTTATAGATAAATTTGTTTAATGGATTTTTTTTACCATTTTTCATGTGCAGAAAGACTATAAAAAAAGACCATCATGTGGTCTTTTTATACACTACTGGTTTATTTAATGAAATATGTGCAAGATTCAAAGGCAAGATTTGTAATTCTTATTATTATGCAAGGAACTAAAAAAATGATGAGAGAGAGAGAGAGAGAGAGAGAGAGGGTTGAAAGATGAATTGTAGTGGGAGATCCTGGGAAGAGGAGAGAGAGATGCAGAGTGTGTGTGCCAACCCGGTCAGGCCCAGCCATGAATTCCCTCTAATGAATTTAATAATGGGACATGCTTCATAGGAAGTAGGCACATCCAAAGATCATGAAATCCAAAAAAATATGCATCTAGAATGTGATATTGGCAGCATTTAAGTGTATCTGTATTGTTTAATTACCCCATGTTAGTTATTTTATCATTTATTGAGGAAAAGATTCCTCTTACCTAGGAGGTGAAGATGAGGCTTGTAAGTTTGTAATTGTCTTCTCAACAACTAACATAAGATTGTCCAAAAGTTCTAGTTTTCTATTTCGATGTAGTTCCTTGAGAAAGTGAATATATACAGATTAATTAGCTGGGCCGCTCGTAGGCAATGCTAATGTTACATAAAAAATTTGTAACTGTTAAGATGTGGAGAGAGGGAAATTCGCGGCCCACTAAACATACGGCCTGAATGGCTCATCACGGCCTGTTCGGCGCCCGAAGTGATAGCCCTCCTGGGCCCGCTTATTTTTAGACTTTATCCGCCTACGGCCTGTTTCCGTCTCGCTGGCATCGGCTCAATTCTTGGCCCATTGGCCCCTTCCCTCGTGAGGAAAGCCGGTGGATCCGGCCAAGCGACCCCCCAAGGTCGGACGGGCGGCCCTAGCGATATAAAGGTGTTCCACGGCTTATCTTTATGGGTTAGCTCGGGATCGGGACTCCTTAGGTGGCTGAGGCTAAGTCCTCGATGTTTGCACTTATCTGAGGGAGGATTGCACTGATGAAGACAAGGAGGAGGGGAGAGTCCTCGACAAGAAGAGTCCCTCGTCAGGACATAGTCTCCTTCGAACCTTATCTTTCTCTCTCCTTGGCGGTGAAGCCCGCCCCTATAAAAGCCTAGGAGATCCTTCCGGAAAGGTAAGTCCACTCTGGTGAAGAGAGATCTCGTGCCCCTCTTCTCTCCTGTCCCCTTCGCCCATTGCTTTTACCGCCTGCTAACTTAATTAAGCATCAGAGGATTTTTCTCGGGGTTTCAACCCTGGGCCCCTGATCTTCTTCTTCCCTCTTTGCAACGACCTTCAATGGAGTGGCTGCAACGGGTGAACGCCCTATAGATCGGATGGCTCATGACTCTGCGGGAGATCTAGTCACTTCAAGATGTATTATGCCTAGAGTAGGAGTCGTCTTTTCTTTTTTCGAGGAAACTATCTCTTATCACGGGGGTCAAGATCTATCTTATGAGTGCATAGTTCCTAACAATCAGCGTAAAATTATCAGAAGTTTTCTAATTTTTTGGTCCCTAGATTATGGTTTGCCCACGCGTATTGTATCGGGGAAAATATGGGTAGGTGGGTTGCCGATACGGTAGTGACTCTACTATTGAAGGAGAGGTTAAATAAAATAAGCGGCAAAGATCGAATCGAACTATTAGAACAATATCGTATCGTATCGTACCACCAAAAGAAACAAATAGTCCGGACTAATTGATTTACATTTATCTGATCAGACTGCAAAGTAATAAACCTCTGTTCATCCTCTCTTCGACTCTTCCGTGATCGTTTGTGCTTGTTTATTAGTGGAGTTGGTAAATTTGTATGCATCATCATATGATTTTGTATGTTTGATGAATGCAGTGAGACTTGACATTGAATATAATCTAAACAAAGGGTCTTTTGTTCTTCATATATAGGTGTACTCTTTGGCGTGCTTCATAATGTTGGAATATTTCCTTTTCCTTGTTCCAAATCGTCTACGTTGATGCATGCGTCTTAGTTTACAACAATTCTGAACCAAAAATCGAATAAATAAAATAAAAATTTTCAAGAAAGGGTTTTTTAAAAAAGCACCCTCCTTAGGAGTTTATTTGTAAAATCACGCATCTTATTTTCACATTATTTTTAACCTTCTTATATCAATACAGTGCAGAAATATCCCAGTATTTACGGATTCAAAGAATATTCTATTTTCACCTAGACAATTACATTTTTGGACGGAAATATCCATAGAAAAAAGTGTTATTTTGATCACTATATTACGACAAATAGGTGAAGAGAGGGAATGAATGTACGAGATATTATAGATGTTTAAATCTTTTTCATCATCATCGTTATAATCTTATCTTCATTATTTAAAATCGACTACATAAATTTTATTTCGTTAAAATTTTTTACATTAAATATTTAGAACTCAATCTAGCATAATTACCTGTTTCGCATTATTCTCATAAAAATATATATACATATTTTAATGGTTAGTGTGACTTCGACGGACAGCAATATAAATATCCAATTTTATGATTGATAAAAAAATCACCGAGAAAACTCATCCTGCGACCATCAAGTGAGGTTCATTCATCTGGGTTGGGATCGAGTCTTTTGACTTAACTCGCTCTCAACTGTGTTCAGAATCCTGTACCAAATGACTATTTGGATCCACTTCATAAACCCAAGTTGAAAGCCTTATAATCCAACCTCACCCGGAAAGATTTTAGGGTTAATTAGCTTTATACTCTTTAAAATCTTTATAAATAACCATGTACCTCTGCCTTTATCCAATGTTTTTATATACGACTTAAATCTGGAGAACAAAGTTGTTACATCCCTAAAGATTAGATTCGAGAGAGAGTTTTTTGCACGAAAATTATTGTTGAAAGATAATTTATAAAAATATTTTTAAAATATATTAATAAATATATCGCTATGTAAATTTGAATTGCGTAAAAATACTCTATTTATTACAAACATATCACTCCTTTTCACCAAAAACTTGTGAAAAATTTACGTTTAGGTGATATTTATGCACGATTTGAATTAACACCGAGATACGTCTGCTAATATATTTTTAAGAATAATTTTCGTATAAATTCATTTATGTAGAGGTGGAATTATAGTTCCTAGGCCTCGTACCATACTTTTAAGATTTGTTTGTTGGGGAAGGATCGTCTAGCACCCGCGGAAGCTTGCAAACACCAGAGAAACGGTGTCAGAAAAAGCCTTGGGCGTTACCCCAGGAGACAAGCCTCTGATGCTTAAGTCGGCACCTTGGAATTAAAATGGAGATGAAGGAGAAACAGAGGGAGGAGAGAGAGCCGAAAGTCAATTGTGCAAGTCTGGAGGGGCGGTCGAACTTCCGCTGGAGTGCTCGCCATATCTAGTGAGCGCTCGGAGAGTGTTCGCTGGATGGTAAGGGTGCTCGGAAGATAACCAGTGCTCTGCTTCGTGGAATCAACTCTCGAGGTGTGGTGGCTCGGAGTCTCTCTCTCTGTGTCTGTTGGTTCGTTTTCCGTGTGTCTATGTGTCTCTCCCTTGCTCACGGATGAGGGTCCATTTATAGGGGTTGTCCAGGCGATGAGGGCCTATCCCTTAGTAGGGAAGGGCGCAAGTAGTGGGGTAACGCCTCTCCGTGATCGTGGGGAGTTTCCCGTTTAGGGTCCGTTCTCCGGAGTCGGGCGGTTCTCAGGCGAGTCTTACAACGCCTGTAAGGCGTGCTCGTCTTTAGTGGAGTTGAGGCCGACGTCGTACGAGGTAACGGTCGGTCGCCGGAGGGTCGTCTGGTGTCCGTTGCGTCTGGACTGATGCCCTTTGTGCGCTGACGAATTCGAAGATTATTTGCCGTGGGCCATCCGTAGTGGGCCTCAGTCGTCGGGGGCCCATGGCGCGCATTGTAGATCGGTAGCCGAAGCGGGCCTGGTCGTAACGGGCCTTATATGGGCCGTACTGATTTTCCCCTCCTCAATTTCTAATAATATTTTTCACGCAAAAATCACTTTAAGATGCGGAGATATTAACTTTAAACAATAATTACATATATGCTACTAGAATCTTACATATTCTACTCCATACCCCGTACATTCTCTATATTATCATATATATCTCCATAATAACCGTATTTCATCACATATACCCCCGTCGTTACCTATCGACTACCATTTGTTATGCTTAATTTTAAGTAGATTAAGATGAAAAAAAACCAATTCACTCTTGTTTAATCTTGTCATATAATTAAGATAATGACATAGTAGAGCTCCCGCCATCTTTCGAGTACTTTTATCGCCCAGCGAGCACTCTCCGAGCGCTTACTAGACACGGTGAACCCTCCTGCGAAAGTTCAACCACCTTCCAGACTTACTCAATTACCTCTCGGCTCTCTCTCTCTCTTTCTCTCTCTCTTCCGTCTCTCCTTAATCCCCATCCTCCAAGGATCTGACTTAAGCATCAGAGGGTTGTCCCCTGAGATAACGTCTATGGCTCCTTCTGACACAATTTCTCTGATATTTGTAGGCTTCCACGGGAGACCGAGCGATCTTTCTCCAACAAACAAATATTAAAAATGTGATACGGAGCTCGAATGACCATTTTCTAACCTCTACGATACCTATTTTTAAAGGTGTAGTCTAAGGTTTGATGGTAGTGGTACACAGGCTTATTCTTGAAACTTAGGGGTATACATTATACAAAGATAGGGGCATAAGTTATTCATAAACATTTAAAGGGTATAAACATAAAAACCTTCAAGATTTTATTACATAGAAAAGATAATTCTCTGTTACACAAAAAAAAACTAGTTAATAAAGCTCAGGAATTGAGCCAACGGGCTAATCCCACTCCACCTGATCTGTCACTTGGGTTTCAAGCTCACAGTGTGTTCTTAGCCGAATCTACAACCCAAACAACTAGCCCTACCAATTTGAGGGACTGATCTTTGCGGGGTCGATTGCCCCGTCTAGTCCTCCCAATTTTCCAGCCATATGAGATGAGCAAGAAAGCACAAGGAGCAAGAATTCCAGAGATCAGGGGAAGCAATTCCAGAGAGGCAAAACCTGGCAAACATATTAAACAAGATGGCAGCTTTGAGCTTCCCCTGAATAACTCACATGTGGTGTAGTGACAGCAAGGAGGAAGCTGTACTGGGGCATCTGCCCATGTTGTCTAAGCCTCCACATATGGATGAGATCTCCATAGCCTTCCTTCCATGGACATTAAAAGGAAAGAGGAAAAACAAAAGGGTTAAGGGGGGGGGGGGGGGGGGGGGGGGGGGGGAGGAAACAGAAACCCAGACAAGTAGTAGCAGTGGAAATTGTGACGGAAGCCCAGTTCTGTAGCTGAGAGAGCTCAGGCAACACCGGGGAGGCAGTACCAGGGGGCCGGGGGAGGGAGAGCAGGACGGCGCCCATGGCTGCCGGCCTGGGGGGCCTTCTTCTCCAGGCAGGCCCCCAGGGTGGCAGGGGTGACCTGCACAAACAGGTAGTTCCCGGCAAAGAGTTCCCCCAGATGGGATCTCCCTTCTTTGAACCTCCTCACCACCCTCCCCAGGGAGGCCCTCACCAGCCGGGCCCTCCTAGCCAGTAGTTGCCGCAGCGGCAGGATCCGCACCCTCGGCCGCCGCCACCTCCTCGGCCTCCCCAGACTCAGCCGCCACCGCCGGCCCGCCGCCGCCCGCGCTCGCCGCTGCAGCTCTTCTTCTTCGGCTGCGCTCTCGTCGTCGAGCTCCGGGGGCTGCTTCCGCAGCTTCTGATAGGGGAGCCTCAGTTTGATGGAAGCCATGGATCCCTCGCTCCGACGGAGCTGGGACAAGGAGGGGTGCGTGCGTGCGGTGGATGCTGCACTCTCTTTGACGGGAGAGCGGGGTAAAAGGGAGTCCACGTGTCGAACACCTCTCGTGGAACCGGCAAGTCTTTCGGGTCCTTGCGGCTCTCGTCATCTCGTCTAACGTACGCTTGGCTCTTTGTCGGTTTGTTTGGACGGCTAACAATAATATTGAGGACTTTTAGATGTACCCTAAAAAAGACATAATTTTACATGTACTTCTTCTGGGTAACAATAATAGAGAGAAAAACGTACGGGTTTCAATTATTTGAAAGAAGACGACACGATGATATCATGCGTCATTCCATGATGAAATTAAATAGTAGGGAATCAAATTTTAGTCCATCTTTTCTTTCACCAAACTTTCAAATTAGACTGCTAAAAAAGAGTTGTAAAAGATGTGGCACTTTGATTAATTGATTTCCCTCTTTACTGTATCCCAAATTTATTATAATTTGAGTATTACAGAAGTATTTTATTTTTTTCTTATAAAAAGAATATATTTGTATATGGCATTATGGTGTCAAGAAAGTAAGATTTATCGATCCGATCGTATTGATTTTTTATCGGTACGTTACGACATGGATATGTACAGTAAGATATTAATATTAAAAAATGTTTAATAAATATATATTATTAGAAAATATAATAAAATATTATGTGTTATTTAGTCGTTAACATATGTGTTAATTATGTGTGAGATAAAGGATTCAAATATCACGAATGTCATATATTTTTTTACTTATTTTATTTAAAGAATAATGAAAAAATAAAAAAATAATATCACTAACGTGTTTTGAATCAAAATCTTAACTTTTTAAAAGAAAATTATTAACTAAATTATTTAAAAATTATATCTAATATAAAATAATATATATAATATTTAAAATATATAAATTACGTATCAATTGTGTATCACAAATCGATCGTAATAATGGTAGATATGATTAGTTACACCTCTCACAAATTTAATCATCTTAAAAGGACTTTTTTAGTTTTGGAAATGGTTGGCCGGGGGGTGTTATTATTAAATGCCGGGCGGGAGTTAAGAGGGGCATGCAAAGGGAGGTGTGAGTAATCGAAGGAGCAGTGAGATTTAGGTGGCGGGTGGTCGCTGCATCATTATGATTCTATCATGAATGCTACCAGTATGCGTGGCTATCATCTTCATAACATAAATTGTTCATATGTCCTTCAGGGGTGATTATAAGTTACAACTCAAGTCTATTGCCAAAGTAAAGATCAAAGATAGAAAAATTAGACAATTTTTAAGTGGAAATTATGTTTTATTATAGCTTATTCATATCCATATAACATTAATTTATGTAAAAATACTATTATAATATATTAAGTAGAAACATTAAGACGATGACCAAATATATATATGTATTATTTTTGTAATTATGTATGTAACAAATTATTAATATAATTAAAGAAGACTATCAGCGAGTCGAGCTAGGCTGAGAGCTCTAGGGATGGCCCAGTTATGGGTTAAAATTCTAAGAAACGACTTGCTTCACCAATGGCGGGGCAGTAGCTTGTTGTGTGGGCCCAATGATACAGTCAAGTTTTTTTTCCAAATAAAAAAAAATTAGGTCAGTAAACTCTGATCTAGTACGAGTCGGCGCGACTCAACCCCCCCCCCCCCATCTCTTTGCGGTGAGAGGGAGGTTGCATGGGGGTGCGTTGGGTTCCAACCAGAGAGAGGGGAGAGAGTTGCAGGCGTAGGGGAGCTTCCGACAAGAGAGGGGAGGGGGGAGCCCACCATCGC
Source organism: Amorphophallus konjac (assembly GCA_022559845.1). NCBI lineage: Eukaryota > Viridiplantae > Streptophyta > Magnoliopsida > Alismatales > Araceae > Amorphophallus > Amorphophallus konjac. Next base: position 5,585,092 of record CM040120.1, read on the forward strand.
CATCTGTGACGCCCCTTTTTCTAAGATTCCGTATCCAAGTTTGGGGACATCACACTATACACAAATCGTTGTGAATAAAAAAATTCACAAGACACTAAAAAGCATACTATCCACGTATCTAATAAAACTCAACTATACCATTTTCATAAAATAAAACACACCATAATTTATATCACTTAATAATCTTCTATTCACAATAGCCTCTGTCTCACTGACAAAATGGACCAAACCCAAAAAGATCAAATTAATATACACATCAATCAAAACACGTAAAGCTACTCAAGCATCGGACTTCAAAAGTCTCTCATGATCTCTCTCCGACTTTCTTCATGTTTGAGTCAAAATCACACTTTTTAATTTTTTGAAAAATAGTTACATAAATACGCGATTCTTAAGACTCAGTAATTATTAAAACCAATTGCATATTTACTACATAATAATTTTTGTAGAACATGACATAATTCTTAATTAATCATAATTTCTTACAAATATATATCGTAATTTCAAACGATGAAATAATGAAACATAACAATATTCAATCATACGAACAATTCTTTTTCGTTCAATCAACTTATATTACAATCGACTTGCCAATAAATTTAGTATTCATTTAGACTCAACTCAGATTCAATCGTATCAATCAATCAAATATGCAAAATTTATAATCAATTTCATGATATGGGCATTTATTTATTAAGGTCAATTATAGTTCATTCAATCTTGATTACATGCAATATTATTATAGCAGTGCAACATCATTGTTAGCCAAACATGGATTCAAACAATGACATAAAGGGGTCAATATATCAGTCGGTACTGTGATACCATACAAAAGGTATATAGACAAATGATCTTCCTGTAAAGGATCTATCAGCCTAGATCATTGCGCAAGATTGAGACATCTTATGCCCACCATCCACCAGATCATTTTACTGTCTGACTTTCGAGTTTTAACAGAAGCCCGTTCATCCTCGGACAAGGCTTAATTCCGCAACAAATGCTAGGTACAGTTATTCGCCTAACACTTCCTCATTTAAGATGGCACTGTTTATGTATTTAATTACATATCAATCTCTTTGTTAACTTTTATCTGAACAATCATTAATTAAATTGGATATACATATTGAGATTACATTCACTACGGTTGATGGCTAATCAAATAAACAATCACAAATACTCAGATCACATATATATAAATTTAATATGTAATTCATGGGATCCTAATCACGTATGACTTCTTTTAACATGTACAATCGATCTTCATATGACTTCTTCGATCCTTTGAACACATTGAATATCAAAATAATATTAAAATAATCATACATTTATAGCCACTTTGGTAACAGGTTAAGTTAGGGACGGGTGGCCTACTTGGGGTGGCCCACCCGACCCCTAACCTAACCTGAGTGGATTAACTCATTCCACATATTTGCTAGGAATGAGTTAATCCACTTTAACCCTATCCGACCCGGGTTAAGAAAAAAAAATATCAAACAAGGATTAACTCACCCGACCCTGGTTAACCCACCCTAACCGAACTTAACCTATTACCAAATTGGCCCTTAAAGATTAGTATGCGCTCAGTTCATCACGTGTCTACCTTTAAAATGTGATCATCAAAGATTCTCTTAAGACCTATGTGAAGCTCATGCTCATCCTCTCGACAAGCTTCTAGTATCATAGCATTCTATTCCTAAATATAAGAAAATATTTTTTTTGATTAAAGTCTTATAATACATCTTATTCTCCTAATAATTACTAACAATAAAAATTCATATCTTCTTCTTTTCTCCTTCTTTTGTTCTTCCTCTATAATTGTTACTCTCATATTATTTCTGGAAGCACTTAATGATGTGAACAACTCATATATACATATATAATTATAATTATAATTAGAACATTCAATTATTTGTCTATGTCGTCATCATAGAAAATAATTTCTAACTATACCATAAATTTAATATAATTTCAATTCCATCGTTCCTTAATCAATATAATCTTTTTCTTAGTCGCCACCGTCTAAATAAAATAAGAGGTTAATTTTCTTAGGTTTAATAATCCTAACAAGGGTAATTTTGTACTTTACACAAGTTCTCAATGTCTCAATATTAAATACAAGTTTCAAGGTTAAAAAATAATATCAATGTCCATTTTACACCAAGTTAGCCTTCTCATTGAAGCCACCATAAAAGCCACCTATCAACGTGTGGTAAATAATATTTTACAAATTATTGCATTGTGAGTGAAAAAATTATATTTTTACTCTCTACCTAATTTTATTTTTATCATTTTTGACCTAGCATGTAACATAATTACCCAGAGTGATTAACATGAAATTTAATGATAATTAAATTATATTTTCAATGAATCTAATATCGACCCATTCTTACATTTCTATGTGTAATTAAATTCAATGAGTCTAATATGCTACTCCCCCGCCCCCTTCTCTCTCTCTCACACACACACTCTCACTCATTTATGCTACTCACCTTCATATTGTCGGCACCAAAAGAGGAAGTCACCTTCAGTGCATTCCTCTCTCTCTTTCTATGTTATCTCTCCGCCTCTCTTATATCTCTTCGGTAAAGACATAGAATTTAAGATTTGAGAGAGATATTTTACTTATTCAATCATAAAATAATAAGAATATTAGAATCTTTTTAAAATATTCACCTTTACGTTGATTACAATGACATTTTTACACTAATTTGACAAACACAATGATACCTTTACTAATATATTTCTTGACATAATTTTTTTATAAATTAACATTTAACAATGGGTTTATATGCATAAAATCCTCTTGCAAAAGGAATATAAAACCCCACTATGACCCCACGTAGACCATGACACTCACTCCACTCAACCTACGAGAGGGACCCCGCCATCATCCCCAATCCAACAAGTAATCAAAGCCTTCTTGCTTCCGTAAGATAGACGCTTCGACGTGGGTTAAGTGCCGGAAACGAATTTGATGATGAACTGTTGACTTATATTGACATCAAACATGTACGAAGTATGACGTAAATATGAGAAAATATCAAATATAAACATTTGACAGGAGATATTTGTGAAGCTTTGGGTGTGTATATTTCGACAAGATGATTACTTGGAAGGAAAAAAAACTCATTTTTGTGAAGTTGAATACGCCAACTTGAAAGTGATAGTTTGATTTGAGTTCCACTCCATTATCGACAACTACATTATTGGAGGAGGCAATGGGAGTTGAGTTAGGTTAACATGAGATAATATCTTCTACTTGACCCTAATTTGATTTGACATGACTTCTGTTTTGGTCGGGTCACTCAATGGGATCGAAAAATTTAAAGTCTTGAACTTGAGGTTGTTAAAAATATCCGTAAACTCGATCACTTGCATCACTCGACTTGTGACGAGCCGGATAATATCCGAATAAATGAATATAGATTCGGGTTCGGATATATCTAATATACCCGTTTCATATTCGTATAGGATATGAATTTAGCGTACTCGAATCTATACCTGATCCGAACCCGTGCTTAATAACTCGTTGTGTATGTTAGACCTATGATTTTAACATGAACTCAACCCGTTATCCTCTTTGTTGGATCTGTGAGTTTGACTTTCTTACTAAAATTATAATGATATTTTTATATAATATAAAAATTATTTTGATAAAAAAATTATTGATCGAACTTCTCTTTTTTTCACTACACATAAATTTTACGTTCCCTTGGATGTGAACGCGGACTTATGATTTATAGACGAATACAGATATCCGTGGATATATGCGTTTCTCCGACGGATATGTTTGTATCCATACTGCGAAAATAATAAACTATATGGGTACGATATTTATAAAAATTTTACATATAAGATATGGTATTAGTCTACCTAAATTTAATCAGATCTATTTATATCTCTACTTGTATTTCCCAAGTAACGAGAGAGTCAAAAATTGAACTGAAAATTTTATGATTTTTTGATTTTTTTGATGAAGCGAAGAACCGACTGAACTATATAACTGACCAGATGGAGATGACTCTAAGCTGGTCAACATAGATTAAGGTCAAAATGTGTGGATTAGACAATATATTTGGGTCCTATTCGATGAATCTAATCTAACACGAAATTGACCCGGTTGCCAAAAATGTGGAGCTGCTGATGTCAACTGTACCAAACTGACGAAAACTCCGAAAACCTCGGCCAATGAGAAGAAGGGCGTCTCTTTTTGCCAACAGATGATACCGCTGATTAGAGCGAAGCAGGAAGAAAAGGGGCCTTCTATACAGTGCCGCCACCTCCGGCAGCAGCAGCGGTGACCCGCCGACCAGCCATGGGGAGGAGGAGGAGGACCCTCCTTCTGCTCCTCCACCTCCTCCTCCTTTTCCTCGCGGCCCACTCCTCTCCAACCCTCCGCGGCAGCCATGCGGCCTCCGCCGGCGCCGCCGTCTCCCTCCCCCTCCGCACGGACTCCCGGTGGGTGGTGGACGGCAGCGGCCGGCGGGTGAAGCTGGCGTGCGTCAACTGGGCGGCTCACCTGGAGCCGATGCTGGCGGAGGGGCTCGGGAAGCAACCCCTGGACAGCATCTCCAAGCGGGGCGCCGCCATGGGCTTCAACTGCGTCCGCCTCACCTGGGCCCTCTACATGCTCACCAACGCCTCCATCGCCAACCTCACCGTCACCTCGTCTCTGGAGCGCCTCGGCCTCGCCGAGTCCGCCGCCGGCGTCAGGGTCAATAACCCGCAGCTGGCGGATATCACCGTCGTCCAGGCCTTCCAGGTGCGATATTGGGGGCAGCAAGATCTTCTTTTGCTGATTCATTTCTCCCTTTTCTGCTAAACTTTTGCTTTAGAAGATGGGCAGCTAGGTTTGCAGTAGGATTTTTGCGCAAACGTAGTGATGATGGTGTGATTTGCAAGTATAGACGAACTTTTTTATTGCCTGCACTTGGGTTTATAGAGACCGAGGTGGAATTGATAGGAAAAGCTTCTCACTGTTCTGTTCCAAGCAGTGGTGTTCTTGAGCTATTGGGAAGAGGGAAAGTTGGAGAAGACCAGAGAGGTCCAAATGGAGAAACTGGTAGCACCCCAACAGTACAGGAAAAACTCTCTTGATTAAAGTGATTCAGTTATCATCCAATCATACCGTTGAGAATGTGTGTAGTGTAATCTACCCATTACCATATGTATCATCAAAATGACATTTTTATGGATCCTCGATAGCATGGAGTATGAGTTTCTTCTTTGTTTTTAGGGAAAAGGGGCATCCATTACCAGAGTTATAGAATGACATTATTTCCATTTACAAGTACTAAAGTAGATAATGAGCCCCTTCCTTGATATGTTTCTCCATATCTTTTGCTGTAGTTTGCGCTGCACATTTTCCTTTTTTAGATGACACTGCACCTTAGTACTCATGTTTAGACTCTGGCAGGAATTGCGCCAGGATATCTCCCATTCAAGCGGTTTGAATATACTCTATAAATAGGCAATATGAATGTTCAATGTGCATTGGCCGCCTTTGACGGTAAGCTCATTGCAGGCAGTGGTGGCCAATCTGGCCAGCAACGGCATCATGGTCATACTTGACAACCAGATCAGCCAGCCGGAGTGGTGCTGCAGCAGGTATGACGGCAATGGCTTCTTTGGGGATGAGTACTTCGATCCCGAGGAGTGGGTGAGAGGGCTAGCTGAGATGGCCACACTGTTCAATGGCACAACAAATGTGGTGGGCATGAGCTTGAGGAATGAGCTCAGGGGGCCTAAACAGAATGTCACTGAATGGTACAGGTAACCTTTCTACTTGCATCCTATGAAAAACTGGTGAGAAACTGATGTGTAATAAAATTGTTGAGCAAAGGAGACATCTCAAAGTGCAAGTTTGCTTAGTTTCATTCTATCAGGAAAATTTCAGTAGCTATAACTCAGAAACACACTGTATTAGATTGGTTCTCGGATGGCTTTCTAGGGGCGAAGTTTGAGAACTTGTCATTGAATTGAATTTGCATAGATACATGCTGAGGGGTGCAGAGGCAGTGCACTCTGCAAATCCTGATGTCCTTGTCATATTCTCCGGCCTGGACTATGACAAGGATCTGAGCTTCCTCGCCGAGAAGCCGGTGGAGCTGTCGTTCACCGGGAAGCTGGTTTTCGAGCTCCACTGGTATGGCTTCTCCGATGGCGGTGACTGGGAGAATGGGAACCCGAACGAGGTGTGCGGCGGCGTGGTGCACAATGTGACCAGGAAAGGGTTCTTCTTGCTTGAGCAGGGGTGGCCTCTATTCCTCGGTGAGTTCGGCCTAGATCAGGGGGGGCTCTCGCCGGCCGACGGCTGCTTCCTGAGCTGCTTCATGAGTGTGGCAGCTGAATTGGACCTGGACTGGGCTCTTTGGGCTCTGCAGGGCAGCTACTATGTCAGAGAAGGGATACTAGCACACGATGAAACATATGGCATCCTCAGCTGGGACTGGTGCAAGCCTCGGAATTCCTACTTCCTACCGAGAATTGCTACATTGCAATCTCCATTACAGGGTACTTGTTCCTGTGTTTCTTCTGCTCAGAGGCGGCGCCCACCATATCAAATTTCACACAACTCCTTTCCTTTGCCTTCTGCCCTTTGCAGGCCCAGGTCTTTCTGATGGTTCCCATTACAAAATCATCTTCCACCCATTGACTGGGCAATGCATCACCAGAAACCTTCAGCTGGGCACATTGGAGTTGGGCCCCTGCACCGACTCGGAAGCCTGGAGCTACGATGGCGGGGGCCGGCTGGCGCTGGAGGGCACGCAGCTGTGCCTGCAAGCAGATGGGCTGGGGAAGCCAGCAATGCTTGGGGGTAGCTGTGGCGATGTCAATTCAAGTTGGCAGCTGCTATCTGATTCAAGGATGCACCTTTCTTCTGTGGTTGCAGTCGATGGCAGCAGGGTGTGCTTGGATGTGGTGGCAGATCGCGTCGTAGTTACCAATCTCTGCAAGTGCCTAAGCAGAGAAGAGGAGGCCTGCGACCCCCAGAGCCAGTGGTTCAAAGTTGTGAGCAGCACCAGAGGCCTGCGCAGGATGGAACCTCCCTTTGTCTTCTCAAGGCTGGAGTAGGAAAGTTGATAGACATTGGGTTAGCATGTAGAGTGTTCGCTCCCAATGGTCTCCTTGTGATGGTGCAATTAGATGATCAAATTGTACTTTTTGGCATCCCAATCGCATGACAGTAACCTGTAATGGTCATATTTATTTATTTATTTATTTTTGGTTGAAGGGTCTCTTACATTTTTAAGGGGATATCAGGTTACGGTGTGGTCATGCCTCCAATTAGAACACTCTCACTGAAGGAAGCAAATTTGGTGGAGCAAACATGAACTAGGTAACTCATTTAAAATTCAAATTATTTGATTTTATTTCACTATCTATCGGATTATTATGTTATTTATCTGTATTTGATTCTAGTAAAATTATCAAATTATTCGATCCGATTTTAACATAATTCACAAATAATAGGGAAAATGATACTAAGTAAAAAATCAAAAGACACTTCCACCGACTCTAATGATAATAATTTTGATGGAATGAATATAAAAAATTAATAAATATTTACTACATTTACAGATGAATATTTTACAAAGCGAATGATGCGATATTTGTATCCGCTCTAACTCAACTTCGGATACTATATGTATCTGAAAAAATGAATATAAATTTGAATATTATTCGTCAATATGAACTCGTACTCGAAATAGATCCAAATAAAATCAGGATCTGTTGACAGGCCTACCTGGAATCTCTCGATTTCCATAGACTTAGGATAAGTTAATCCAATTATACCGTGATCAAGATGGCTGGTCATCAACATGGATGGCCATCTACATGGCCATTGGAGTTCTTGAACATCCATGTGATGACGCCTCTAAATTCGCTTAGCAGTCACATAGCCGGCCATGTGGGTTGCCGTTTATCATCTATGGATGGGTTGGGTCGGGGGAGGGTAAGTGGTAGGGTTGCTGTTTTCATAAATTGAAGTTTTAATTGCGGTAAAACAAAGGAGTGGAAGTAGAAGAAGTAACGCATTTGAAGGGTGGTCTGTCGTCGCTTAACATTCATAGGCCCATTAAGGGTCATTTGAGCCCGATAACCTTCAAGAATTAATTTATCACATAAAACCAGGTGAAGGTGATAAATTATTTCCCACGTCCAAATTTGAAACATATATGCCTTAATTTCTACATTACAGACAAATATTTCCTGAATTTTAAGAATTCTGAAACAAAACTCAAACTACTTCGTACACATGTGACGCAGAGGAGGGAGAGATTCTAGAGGAGGTTGAAAATAAAGAAGGGAAAGAGAGAGATTTTGCGTAGACATAATTTGTCCTAAGTTATAATTCATTCTTATTCTTATTTCTGATGTCCTGAAATCAAATATCATCTAAGGCCCGTATTTGATATTGGAATGGGACACCCAAACCGATGAGAGAGAACGGTGGACCCCACCCGGGTCTCCTCACACACAACATCGCTACCCGGGGTCGGGTAACGTATTCGCGCCCGTCGACGTGAATACGTTACCCTAACCCACTTCAAATAGGTCCTTAAGGGCCTGTTTGTTTGCGAAGTTGTCGGGGAGATAACCTAACCGGGGAGAGAGAAAGAGCCGGTGGGTCTCGCCTTCCTCTCACACTCATCCCCACTAACCGGGGTCGGTTAGTGCAATCGACCCTCGGGGATCGATTGCGCTAACCCTGTCCGGTTAGCAAACCGGCCCTAAATGAATAAAAAATGAACAGCATACAATCTTATCAAAATCCAAAGTTTTCAAAGAGAGCTAGCATTCTTATGAAGACATGGAAAAGGAAGAATGATCACACTTTGGGGGCCCCCGTACATCCCATGCATGTACATGTATTATTAGTTCACCCCTACCTCACTTTCTTGTCAGTTCTTGCCATCCCCACCCACCTCTTCTCATTGCGACCACCATCATGGGATTACCCACGCTGGCGCTGGACGTCAGGCAGCCAATAGAACCTTGCCTTCCTCGTCAACCCGCTTCTCTGGCAAGTGCGTGAGCATGTGGGCAACATCATACGTGTGGGCAAGCCCACCACCACCACATCTCCCTTGTAGAGTTATCTCCTCCAGGACAACTCCCACGGGCTCTGTTAATCCATGATGTGATGCAACACATTAACCTTATTTTTGGTGGCTCACAGGCATGCACACATCACTTGATGACAACATACATACTGCAACTTGTGGCCCTGTTGAGCTTTGTCTGATTAGGTCTCCACATCATCAGCTTTCGTCATTATCCTCTGTTTTTTTTATATCTCTCACGGTACTTCAACTCTTCACAATACGTTTGTCTAAGAAACTGCTTTATCAACATCTCCTCCTGATGCCAAATTTGTTACCAACAAACAAAAGTATACTCCTCACCATTCTGAAATAGAGAGGTTATGTTTATTAATATCTTGAGCATGGTGTCAGGAAAAGATGTCAGCACACATTTCCCTGTTTTAAGTTCCGAGCATGTATGACATAACATCATGACATTTTAGAACACTCAAGAGACCAAAGGCTCTTGGGGATATTCCTGCACATCCCATGAATTCCCACCAAAGTGTGACAGAATCAGTAGTCAGAAGCTATACTTATTAATCCCTCACTCTTGAGAGAGAAGCCAAAACTCTTCAGAATTATCACTGGCAATTCTGATTAAAAAAAAAATCCACAGACTTTGATGCATCGGATGAGCCAAGCATAAAACAGTGAGCTGTTGAAGTCAAGACTTGGGGGGTGCTTTCTTTAGTCTTTCTTAGCTAAGCAACCATATGTCAGATGAGTATACTATGTGTCCACAACATCATCAAATAAGCTTGTATCGGTGGGCAACATCCCCGGCAAGTTTAACCCGTGACTTGGTTGCTCCTCCACTCCAAAGCTGCCCATTACTCTTACAAAGTTTTAGACGCCAGGAAAAGCTTGGAACCAAGAAGTGCTCAAGCAGAGACTCCTACAATGGTGGGTATATAGGCACACATGTGGCCCAGGTCCCATGCACATGCCACTCTAGAGGGCAGGCACAAGACCATGAAGCCACTTATCTTCTTTGTCCTGCTCTTCCTCTGCCCAAATCTTGGCACCCTGAGAGTGGCAAAGGCCTTGCCTCTGTCTACAGATTCCCGATGGATCGTAGACGAGACTGGCGCACGTGTGAAGCTGGCATGTGTGAACTGGGTCTCCCACCTGGAGACCGTCCTCGCCGAGGGGCTCTCCAAGCAGCCCCTGGATAGCATCTCCAAGAAGATAGCCTCTATGGGATTCAACTGTGTCAGGTTCACATGGCCTCTCTTCCTGGCCACCAATGATTCCCTGGCATCCCTCACCGTCCGGCAGTCTTTCCAGAGCCTCGGCCTCATCGAATCCATTGCCGGCATCCGAGTCAACAACCCAGCCCTGCTTGATCTCCCACTGATGCAAGCATTCCAGGTGACTTGGCTACCCATTCATATCAGCTTAATGATCTGACTCTCAGTTCTATCATGGATTGATGGGTAATTGAGAAAGGGGTATTGTATCAATCAAACAGACAGCATTGTTTAGCATACATAGACTTAAATAATCTCAATGGCTGGTTGTCCATTAAGAAGCGTATATGCTATTCAGCTTGGAATCAATTGGTTGATATTCTTTATAGTTACATCAGCATCGATCAGGAAGGCCACCAGCCAGAACAAACTGACAAATTATTTAAAATTCTCGAGTGCATTTAGGCGAACCAACCTTATTTTGATGGGATAAAGCATCATTCATATCGATTTGATTGTAAAGATGAAAACTTGTGCAGGCTGTAGTATCAAACCTGGGCAGCAACGGTGTCATGGTGATCCTGGACAACCACATCAGCAAGCCGGGGTGGTGTTGCAGCAACTTCGACGGCAACGGCTTCTTCGGCGACCGGTACTTTGACCCGGAGGAATGGATCAAGGGGCTCACCCGGATGGCGACTCACTTCAACGACACGGACAACGTCGTCGGCATGAGCCTAAGAAACGAGCTCCGAGGCCCCCGGCAGAACGTGAGCGAGTGGTACAGGTACCCTCTCAGTCTCACCAGACCATGAACACCCACATTACATTAATTAAACTAACAGACCAGGAGCACCCACACACCCACATAGCCTAGTTCGCCCGAAGGATCTGAGTTGGGCATTGCGTCGAACACCTCAGGTACATGACCCGGGGGGCCGAGGCGGTCCACGCGGCGAACCCGAACGTGCTGGTCATCCTCTCCGGGCTGAGCTTCGACAACGACCTGAGCTTCCTCGCGCAGCGGCAGGTGAGCCTGAGCTTCACCGGGAAGCTGGTGTTCGAGGTGCACTGGTACGCCTTCTCCGACGGGCAGGCGTGGGCCAACGGCAACCCCAACCAGGTGTGCGGCGCCGTGGCGGGGAACGTGATGCGTCGGGCGGGGTACCTGCTGGGGCGGGGGTGGCCGCTGTTCCTGAGCGAGTTCGGGGTGGACCAGCGGGGCACCAACGTGAACGACAACCGGTACCTGAGCTGCGCGGTGGGGGTGGCGGCGGAGCTGGACCTGGACTGGGCGCTGTGGACGCTGCAGGGGAGCTACTACACCCGGGAGGGGACGCTGGCCCTGGACGAGACGTACGGCCTGCTGAACTGGAGCTGGTGCGGCCTCCGCAACCCCGCCTTCCTCCAGCGGATCTCCGCCCTCCAGCCTCCCTTCCAAGGTACTCCACGGCACCCCTCCGCCGCACTTTTTCGTGGTTTTATTTATATTAATATCGTTTAATTTTTTGATTAGATGGCCCGACACTCAGCATAACCAACAGTACGTTACTTAATATTTTTATTTATTACTTTATATTTGAGATCATTAGTTTCTAACCCCTATAATCTTTCATATTTATGTATTAGTATTTTCATTAAGATATTTATTTATAACTCTTTAAGATATGATATGGTATATATGATATCATGCTGATACATGAGATTTTTTATTTTTTGATTAAAAGATCAATTATATTTAAAAGTATTTTTTTAATAAAATAATGATTTTTAAGATATCAATTTTTGATCGGCACGATCTTAAACATGCAACACGCATCAATCCTCTGGGACACCACAAATCCCGACAATTTATGACAATGATAATATAGAAAATATCATTCTTTTTCCTATTTTTATTTAAAGGTATTCCTTATTAACTATGTCAGTTATATAAAAATAATGAAATATGGTTCTTTTGAAAAATGGATTCTTACATATATATCTCTTAGAATCTTACAATATTTTAATCTATATTCTTAATTTTATATACTATCAAATATAATCTCATATTAATATTCTTTTAGTTATATCCCTTGAGTTCTACTGTTATCATGGTTAACAGCCTATTCTATTGAAAATATAAAATATAAGGTTTTAGAAGGATACGGACATTAATTAGATAACGCAAAAGGTAATAATATTTCACATTCTGACATTCATGGATTAGTCTTTTAATTAAGATATGTATTCATAATTTCTTAAAGTATTAAAATAATTAATAAAATAACCATAGTATGTATGATACGTGACATCAAAGATCAGGGTTTGCCGATCCGGTGCGGGTCACCCCGACTTGCACGACTCGACCCGACTCAGACTGTGGGCGGGACATCCGGGTCGTGAGTCAAGTCACCGGGTCGCCTAATTAATATTATATTATATTATATTATATTATATATAAAGTATCTTTTTCTATTTTATTCTATTATTTAATTTAACCCGTCTCAGCCTGTGACCGGGATAGACGGATCGGTCGAGACGGCAAACCCCGCTAAAGATGATAGTTTTTGATGTTTTGCATGTGAAATATTATATATACCATTGGTATTAATTACTAAAGTTTTTAAAAATGTCACTTAATCACAAAAATGTCCCTAATATTCAAAATAACCCCGGCCAAATCGATCTTCGTGCACAAACTTTAAGGTTATTTTCATCATTTAGTACGTAATATTTTTTCAACTTTTAGTTAACAACCATAGTATATATGACATGAACATCTAGAGATGATAGTTTTTGATATTTTGCATATACGTATGGTATTTTTTAAATTCATGTTTTTAATTCAGAAATAAAAGTGAAACATAATTATTTGAATTTTGAGGAGCATTATGACTTTTTTTTCACGGTGATCATGATTCATGGAGGCCCGGGATTATCAGATTCCCCACCCTACAAGATAATATTCCACCCGGCAACCGGGCTGTGTGTGGTACGGTCACCTCCCCTCGAGTCACCTCTCCTCGGCCCCTGCGGCGACACGGACGCCTGGAACTACACGGCGCAGCAGGCCCTGGTGCTGCGGGACTCGCCGCAGCTGTGCCTGCGGGCCGAAGGCCCCGGCAACCCGGCCAGGGTCAGCCCGCTGTGCGGCGGCGCCGACGCCCGGTGGGCGCCCATCTCCGACTCCAAGATGCACCTGGCGTCGCAGCTCCCCTACAACGGCACCACCACGCTGTGCCTGGACGTCGTCGACGGCGGCACCCAGCTGGTTACCAACCCCTGCAAGTGCCTGAAGGGCGACCGGACCTGCCAGCCGGACAGCCAGTGGTTCAAGATCATCAGCAGCAGCCGGCCGATCGTCGCCAAGAGCCCGGTGCTTAGACTGCCTCATGCCTCTGGGGATGGGAGCTGGGGGGTCAGCATGTCCGCAGGTGCAGGTTTGCGTTCATCCGGTTAGGGGACGTGCATGCGGTGGCGGCTGCGTACGGACGTGCAGCAACCGGAAATCTGCAGCATAAATCAATTCCTTAATTTGTTGGGAATCCAATCCTTCTGTAGTGGCATTGGAGTTGCCTTGGGGGTGCATGGGGACTACCCACAATGGCAACTTAATTAGCTCTTCCTTCTGCAGCTTCATGTGCAGATCCAACATCAAGGGATGAACATGCATGCAGAGGAGGGAGTTGTAATCTACCCAAAGAAAAAAGAAAAAAAGAGGAGGGAGTTTTACTCTTTAAAATTATGTGTTTAATTAAGATGGAGCTAGCTGTGTTTGCTTTTAATTGTTGCTGCTTAGTGGAAAAAATTTCACACAAAAAGTGTAAAAAAGGGAATTAAACTATTTATCAGAGAGAAAAAACATGTGTTCACATATTTTGTGAGAAAATATCTGAATAATAGAAACACTTAGTTTTGTTCTCACACATGGGAGAAGAGAGAGAGGAAAGATCAGAGAGTGGGAACTGAATAGAGAGAGATGGTGAAGGAAGTGGAGAGTGAGTGGAAAATATTTTTCGATCTATTTCCCTCGAGGAGAGGGGTGAAAAAATAAACTCTGAAAAAAAGGAAATATTCTTACAATCTGAAGAATATTTTTTCTAACTAAGTTTTATGTATTTGCAAATCAAATGTAAATTGACTAAGAAAATATTTTCCTGGAGCAGAAGAAATTAAAAAACGATTTATTTATTTTTTGTAACATCGATCGGGTTCTATTTAAGTTACATGCCCATCAGCCCATGTAGTGCAGTCCGGTCAATGATAGAATGATTAACAAAACTAAAAAATAAAGATTAAGAGTTCGACTAGTTTGCTGCATATTTTTGGTGTGCAGCGTCTTTAATTTTTTTAAAAAAAAAAATTAAAGTGACCTCCAGATATCTTAACTTGAGGTACAAGTTATGTCACAATTTGATTATTAAAAAAAATAAAATCGATTAATTTTTATAAGAATAGATCTAACACTATTTATTAGATTTAATTTATTTTTATTTTTTTAAATAATCAAATAGTGATATAATTTATTTAAGATATCTTGAGAGTTACTTCAAAAAAAAATTTAAAAAAATATTAAAGACAATACACACTCTGGATATGCAACGAGACTTTCTCAAAGATTAAACTCCAAATGGGTCCAAAGTGATCCACTTATCATTTAGAAGATTTTAGGGGGTCTAAGATCTTTATTTTTTAAATTTTTTAGTCATCTGACTGTCAATCAGACTATATGGACATGCAGCTCGGATATGACTCAATGTTACAACAAAATCGATTTTTATTTTTGTTTAATTACACCGTTGGCTAGTGCAGCAAGTCAGTAATCGGCAAGTCAGTAATTAAAGTTTGCAGTGAGGGATAGGACGTTCTTTGATTGCAGCAATAGTTTTATATAATACGAATTTTGGTATTAATGTTTTGAAAGTTTTAAGATATTGGTATTGAAATTTATATTAAAAGAAGATGGTTGAAGGGGACAGATTCAATGAGGGGGTGAAAAGAGAGAGAAAGTATATTCTTGAGGCTTTCGAAAAGTAAATCCTGGTGTTTTTCATACAAGTTTAGATCTATATTAGAGTTGTTAATTACAAGTAATATATACCAAGGTTTGTCAAATCGAGACAGGATAGGTCGAACCGTCCGTACCGTCCAGTCTCAGCCACACACTAAGATAATCGATATGTGAGACGTAATCGAGACGTTTTATATATTATTTTAATTTTTATAATAAATTAATTCTATAAGTTGGTTGGTTGAGAGTCTTACAGTTAACTGTAAGCATGGTTTACCATCCCGCCCCGACCCGTCCCGACCCGCACGACCCGACTCGACCCAGGCGGGCACCGGGTCGCACGGGCTGGGGGTCGTGGACGGGACGCACTGGACCACATGGTCCCGTGCGTCCCGTCACGTACCGCTCCGGTGCGAGGCGGGACCCGGCTCGGTACGAGCGGGTCGGGGCGGTTCGCCCATTTAACGGGCCGAAGGGGGAGGCTCTTCCTCCATCCCTCCCACCGGCGAGCGGCGGTGCAGCGGCGGCGGACGGCGGCTTTGGGCGGCTCAGGGCGACGATCGGAGGTAGGTGAAATTTTTTTTTAAAATGGTCTGCGCCTGTGGGGGTGGGGAAGGGGGGGCGTCCACCGCCGGATCTGGCCGGAGGTGGGGGTGGGTGGGGGAGGGGGGCGTCTGCCAGTCGGATCTGACCGGAGGTGGGGGTGGGGGTGGGCGAGGGGGGCGTCCACCGCCTGATATGGCCGGAGGTGGGGGTGGGGGAGGGGGGCCGTCTGCCACGATCGCCGCCGCCGGTGGGGGGGAGAGAGGTGGGGGAGGGATGGGGGGCGTCTGCCACCGGGTGGGGGTGGGGCAGGGGCGGCCAGGGGTGGCGGTGGGGGACGACGGGGGGGGGGGGGGGGGGGGGGGGGGGGGGGGGGGCGTCTGCCACCGGGGGTTGGGGTGGTGGGGCTGGGCCAGGGGCGGTGGGGGACGGCGGTGGTGGGGCTGGGCCAGGGGCGGTTTGGGGGGGGGGAGAATAAAAAATAAATTAATTTTTATATTTTTCAATTTTTTTCTTAATTTAAAAAATATAAGAATAAAATTTGTTAGATTGTTTAATATTATTTTTGATGTACTGTTGTAGAAATAATATAATTTTTATTTAATTCATGTTGTAGAAATAATTTTTTTTGATGTATTTTTTAATTATGTTGTAGAAATAATATAAATATTGTTTAATTCATGTTGTAGAAATAAATTTATTTTTGATATATTATTTAATTCGTGTTTAAATATTGGATTTAATTGAGATGTATTAAATTTAAATTTTAGTCTTGCATGTTGTAGAATTAATGATATTATTTTCATTATTAGTTGTAGACGTAAAATAATATAATATTTTATTTTAAAAAAATTAAAGATGTTTTTCATTTAAATATATCTGTAGTGATAAATATTTTACAAAAAATAAAGTTAATATTTATAATTTAAATTAAGTAGAGATGTTTTGAATTTAAATATAAATTTATTTATAAAGATTTTATAAATAATTTTAAATTTAATTTAGATGTATAATGTAATTTAAGTAGAGATGTTTTTAATGTAAATATAAATTTAGTGTTGAATATTTTATAAATAATTTTAAAGTTAATTTAGATCTATAATGTAATTTAATTAGAGATGTTTATAATTTAAATATATAATTAGTGATAAATATTTTAAAATAGTTTTAAAGTTAATTTAGATGTATAATGTAATTTAATTAGAGATGTTTATAATTTAAATATATAATTAGTGATAAATATTTTACAAATAATTTTAAACTAAATGTAGATGTATAATGTAATTTAATTAGAGATGTTTATAATTTAAATATATAATTAGTGATAAATATTTTACAAATAATTTTAAACTAAATGTAGATGTATTAAATAAAAAAATTAGCATTATATGCATGTTTTAGAAATAATGATATTATTTTGAACTAAATTATATTGAGATGTATTAAATATTGAATTTAGTCTTGCATGTTGTAGAAATGATGATATTATTTTCATTGTTAGTTGTAGACTTAAAATAATGTATTTTTTATAATTTGTATTTCTTAAATTTAGGAGATACAGTTAAGCACTCTATGGCTCCTAGGGAACGACCAAATGATATTGGATGGTCACACGGAGTTATGTTGGATGGCAACCGACGGTGTTGGCGTTGCAACTATTGTAAAATAGAACACCGGGGAGGAGGGGTGTCTCGGTTGAAGAAGCATTTGGCAGGAGGAGCCGGTACAGGATACTCTGAGGTTGCTGGGTGTACCCATGTGCCTCGAGATGTGAAACTTACAATGGCCAGGCACCTGCGGGAGAAGAGAGCTGAGACGCAAGAAAAGGGAAAAAAGAAAAAAAGAGATCAAGCGGTAGTGAGCGGAAGAGCAAGCGGCAACGACGAGGAGGAATGTGCATGGACACCCAGTGACGAAGACCAACAAGCACGTACTGAGAAGGCTAATGTGTATGTCACGGTGAATGATCCATACGAAGCCGATTTCCGTGAGGTATTACGTCATAGCAGGGAAGAGTCAAGACATCCCGAGGAGACGAGAGTCCGAAGTCGCGAGGCGGCGAGGACCGGAGCATCAAGGAGTGGTGGTTCATCTACGACTCGACAACCACGGGGCATAAGGAGTTTCTTGACTGCTGATTCGGGTTCACAAAGAAAAAGGACACAATCGATCAACATTGAAGATGTGGAGCCCGGTGCACTATCCTGAGAGCATGGCAAGCAAACGAGGATGGACGATGCATATGGCCAGAAGGGGCCTAAATGGAAACTTGGTCAGGCCGTTGCAAAATGGTGGCACCAACAGGTCTGCCTTTCAATGCAGCCAATAGCCCTTACTACAAGCCAATGTTTCAGGAAGCACAGGTCATTGGGTTACACGTGCAGTCACCTACAGCGAGAGAGTTGGCCGACGTTTATCTTGATGAACAAGTTGCTAAGATCAAGAGTTACATTGACTCATTCAAACAGAAATGGACAAAGTACGGAGTCACACTGATGTGTGATGGATGGTCAGGTACCACAAAATCTAGCCTGATCAACTTCCTTGTTTATTATGATAGACATGTTTTCTTTCACAAATCAGTGGATGCGTCTGGTCAAATTCATAGTTACCAATATATTTTGTCATTGATGGAACAAGTGGTGACTGAGATTGGGGAGGAGTACATTGTACAAGTGGTGACTGACAATGGGTCGAACTATAAGAAGGCTGGGGAGGAGCTAATGAGGAGCAGACGGCACATTTTCTGGACCCCCTGTGCAGCACACTGTGTAGATCTGATGCTGAAGGAGATTGGGCAGCTTCGTGTGGTCAAATCTGTGGTCGAGGTGGCACAAAAAATCACGGAATATATGTACAACCACACACTTGTACTGGCTTGGATGAGGGAGCATTGTGGCGGTGAATTGTTGAGGCCTGGCATCACACGATTTGCCACCAACTACATCGCATTGCAGAGCCTTCTGAAGCATACGGATGGGTTGAAGCAAATGTTTAGAGGTGAGACCTGGCTGAGTTCCTCTTTTGCTGCTTCACGTGAAGGAGAAGGAGGTCGAGGCGATTGTCAACACCGTGAATTTTTGGGAGAGAGTGAAGGTATTAGTGTCATTGATAGAGCCACTATATGAGGTACTGCGATGTGTGGATGGGGATAGAGTACCAACCATGGGGTTGGTATACAGTAAAATTGAAGCTGACAAGCGGAAGATCCTTGCAACGTCCAAAAAATATGGACCCACCATCTTAGATATTGTGGAGGACAGATGGGACAGACAAACGAGCCGCGATCTTCACATGGCAGGTAAATAATTACATTCTCATCCAATTAATGAGTTGTGATCTTTAGCTGGTACTAATATGTAATTCATTGTCTTGCGATTGCAGCGTACTATCTACATCCGGCATTCTAATATGCTCGGGGCCTTGCCTATGACGATACTTTGATAGAATCGGTCAACATTGTGGTAGACCGATTGTCTGTCACCCCAACAGATGATGCTGATGCGTTGAATGAGGTATACTTGGATATTTTACCACTGAGATTATGAAATGAAACAAGTACTTAATATTTTTTGATAATACAGATGAAAACATTTAGAGAGGTAATTGGTTCATTTGCGACACCTAATACCGTGGCCAATCGTGACAGACTCGATCCAGGTAATGTGTCTTCACAATGTACATTCTACAGCTCAACATGTAATTTTTACATCTAACTATTATATTGTACGTTATCTACCTTAATCACAGCTGAGTGGTGGCTAAATTATGGCACAAGTGTACATGTATTAAGGAAGATCGCAATGAGAGTTCTATCGCAAACATCCTCGTCGAGTGGGTGTGAGCGGAATTGGTCGATGTTCTCCTTCTTACATACTAAGCTGAGGAATAGGCTAACACACCGTAGGCTAGACAAAATGGTGTATGTTCATTACAACTTGAGGCTAAAGGTTCGGCATGTGCATATGGATACAAGGAGAGGAGAGGGAGAATATGACCTAACGGATGCTGTGTACTTACGAGACGATGATGACCCTATGGTAGCATGGGTTGCAAGAGCCACAACCGAGCGTGGTGAGGCAGAACTGGACGAGGAGGTTGAAGAACCAGGCGAGACACCATGGCCTAATACTTTTCTCGCATCAGCTGTACAAGAGGCAGTGGGAGAGGGAGATGACATCCATGTGCAGTTGGGTGGTGACGAGTCAGCAACGGGACGTGATGATGAAGTTAATTTACATGAAGACCTTGTCATTGGAGGTGGAGACACATCGTATGCGTACGATGACACAGCATGGGAGCGATTGATACAACCTCCATCAATCGAGCGTCAAGAGCCACCTCAGGTGAATTAATACATGAAAATCAAATCGTAAATTTCATTAGATAGCGTAGTCATATATTGATGTATGATGATGTAAGGAATATATTGCAGGTCGGTCCGACAAATGACAACATTGTGGGAGAACAGTGGTCCCGAGTTGCTGCACCGCGGCATTCAATATCTGCGGAACCCAGAAGGTTATAGGCTAGGGGGAGGTCAGAATTTAGAGAGGTGAAATTATATTGTCATTTCTACATTTATATGTTGTATTTCATTGGTAATTGAATATATTATTCTTTCAATTGTGTAGTCTTCGGTAGCATCAAAACAACCATCTCAGTCTGCTGCGCCACGACGCTCAACATCTAAGGCACCCAGTCAGTCGTCTCAGGTATACGAACAGACTTACACAGTAAAAAGTAAGTTGAAAAATTATCTAACCAGGCTTCTCTTTCTCAGGCATCTAGAGGGACACAACATGCAGCAGGTAAGCCGCCCCCTGCTCCACAGAAGAAAAAATCATCATGGACAACATTATTCAGCAGCAAGAAGGACAAGTGACCACCATTAAATCCGATAGATATTGCAGACATGGAGACATTAGATCCCAATGCAGATGACGACACTCCTGAGCCCTCTGTTGAGCCCCACATCAATGGGAGTCATGACTCCGATGATGATAGTACACCGACATGGTCTTTATCTCATGAAGGTGGCGGTTCTCAAGGTGGCCAACGGAGTCGTCGTGAGGATACTAGTGCTGGTGGCAGAGAGTACATCAGTGGTCATAGTAGAGGTCATGGGGGCCGTCAACATGGCACATGGACAGAGGAGCAGCACTTCACATATGTCACGCAGAGATGAGGACCACGATGCTCCACCGATAGGGACGAGGCGGGCAGCTGATCATTGGGATCCCTACTATGGAAGTTCGGTTGCAGACAGTACCAGCTATCAAGGCATGTTGTCAGATTTTGAGAGGATGAACACACATGACTCCCAGGGATCTGGAAGCTCGTATGGACGGTCATGGCCGCAGCAGCCGATGTATCATGGCGACTCAGATAGCAGTAATTCATTTTTCCCATCGTATTTCATATCCTTATGCCGCAGCTGCGCCAGTAGAGGTTGTGTACGCACAAGGTTCGCAACAGTATGAATACTAAGTATGCATGTACTGGGAGAACTATTCACGCTCAATGCCCTATGAAGACTATATGTCCTATCTGCGGACCACATTTAATGTCAGATTGTTTGGAGATGGCCATTGACCCAGTTTGGGTCCATACTCTTAATTAGTATGTATCGTTTGGTTATATTTATAACTAACTAATAATTAATTGTAAATTTCTTCATATCTTGAGTTTTGTACTTATCATTAAAAATTACTAATGTAAACTTTTACATCATTTGCAGGTCATCATGGACGGACGGCGTCACCCTGCGTGGGAGCATGGATACTCTGTTGAGGGTGATGGACATGTGTACTGTAGATACTGCGAACATCGCGTCACCGTCATACACAGATTTGCGGAGCACCTTGCGGGAGTGGGACGCGATGTTTGTGCATGCGATCGAGTTCCGGGAGATGTCCGGCATTCCTTTCGGACACAGTTACAGGATAGATACGGTTCTCGTAGCACACAGAGGACATCTTCTTCTACATCTCGGGTACCCCCACCACGAGCACATGGCGGAGCAGGATCTTCCTCCACGTCCAGAGTTCGAGCAGCACCAGCACCAGCACCAGTCGCACATGATAGAATTGAAGCTATAGATGTAGTGATGACTTTTTTTATAGATTTTCATGTACCCTCCACCGCAGCACACGACCCGTCATTTGTGCAGATGGTTTCATATTTTCAGTCCCACCCACATGTACCTCCACCCACTAGGATAGAGTTAGATTATACGGGCGATCAGTCTCATGTATCTGATGATGAGTTTTGGGATTCGAGCTTCACTGATGACGATGATTAGTGAGTTTTGAGATTCGAGCATCACAGATGAGAAGGATGAGTGAGTTTTTGTATTTTATACTTCATGAATGAATGTCATTATTATGTCACTATTTACTTTAACATATTAAGTTATTTAAATGAATTTTTTATATATTATATATAATAGGATGTTTAATTAAGCGGTGTAATATGTTATTTTTATATAATTAGTATGGATCTATTATCATAAAAAAATTCTACATTCTAATATTTTTAAATATATATCACATTTAATCTTTAAATAAAATTTTATTAAAAAATTAAAAAAATTAAAAAATCACGCGCCGAGAGCCAGAGAGAGCGGACCGGGTCGCTGTGCGACCCGGCCAACCCGACCCGACCCACGCCGAGACCGGGTCGACCGGGTCGACAAACCCTGACTGTAAGGTTCTGAGTTCGAAACATACTTTTAGTGTATTTTTGTTTGATTTTTTGAAAATTTATATTAAAAAATATTTAAAATGACACCTATTTAAATAACACAACAACTAACCAACTAAGATAGAATATCATTTAAATTGTTTTGTTCCGTTATATATATATTATGGTTTGTCATCTTGATACGTAATGATACAAATATGTATCGTCCCATCCTGAGTCGTGACCGAGACGATCGATTCAACCGGGGCGACAAACTCAGATATATTGTACTAAAATTAGTCTAAGCACCCATTATAAGTAACAAACGCTATAGGGATTTTTATGTTTAACTCCTACGACCTTTTATATTTACAATTTAATCTCTCCAAGCTAGATATATCTTTATAAGTCCTTACAAGTATATATGTATTTGTTAAACACCATTTTCAACTTTTTATAGATACATGAGGTACTTTTCGTAATAATATGGGGCGTTTTATTAAATAACTTGAGACTTTGAGGAGTTATAAATAAAATTTTAAATTAAAAGGGCTAATTTATAAATATGAGAGATTATGGAGGTTACAAGCTAAAAATCCTTTTTATTTAATCATGTGAAAGTCTAAAACACCGCTAATGGAGCAATCGGTTATCTGGGGCGTCTAACGGTACGGATCCGGTTCGTCGGACTGCGTAGAGGATCCGAGCTCTCCGTTGAAATCGCCTGTCTGTGTGTGTGTGTGTGTGTGTGGAAATCCAAACGGACGAAAACCGCAGGGCTTTATAAGCCACCTCCGCCATTTCGTCCCCCGCGCCGGCCGGAATCGCACCTCGCCTCTCCACCATGCGCAGATTCCTCCAGGACATCTCCGGTACCCGCTCTCGATCTCTTTACGTCCTGCCCCCAAATACGTCTCCGATTTGTTCACCGTGTTTTTTTTTTCACTTCCCTGCAGCTCGCCACCTGCAAGGCAGCTCCTTTCTGCCCGGCCGCGCCGCCGCGTGGCGCCACTTGTCGGCGGGGGCGGCGGCGGACTCCAGCTTGGCGGAGGCATCTTCCCCCAGGAATCCAGAGTACGAGAAGAGGAACTACGCCAAGAACATCTCCGAGTACAACACTGTTCTCAGCTCCATCATCGGCCAGAGAAGGTGCACGCCACTTGTTGGACGATTGGGCGAACGATAAACGCAGCTGTTTTCTGCCGCCCCTCCCCCCTGCTCGATTTGTTGGCTACTTTGAAAGAAAGTTCATCCTTTTTTGTTTTCTTGGGATGTTGGTTTTTGTGGGCAGGCATTCCTTGCTGAGGGATGTGTATGATGACATACTGCTGGATGGCGTTCGGCCGGTGCGGGACACCTTCCACACCCTCATTATGGGGACCATGAAGGGCAATCGTCTCCAGGACGCCTTCTTCTTCCGCGATGAGATGATGGCCCTGGGTTTGCTCCCTGATGTTTGTCTCTGCTTCCTACATTCTACGTTTTTGGATTATTTGCGTACGGATACATGTAGGAAGGGGAGACCGAAGCACTTTTTTCTTACAGAATTGCAGTTTATACGCTAGGACCACTTGCCTATGCTATGTTTACACGAATTAGACTTGTAGAGGAAAGAAAGTGAAAGCGAAGGCATTTGTAATGGATTTATGAAAATGATGTGCATATGAATATTATACTACCCCCCTTCTTTATCAGAAGGTCGCGACGGTTATTGTACTTGTAACTTTGTCATCAAAGAGTCTCTGCCTTTGTTTTGTTGCAGGTTGCTCTGTACAATTTCTTGATCTCAACTTGTGGAAAATGCAAGCAATCTGATGCAGCACTTCTCGTAATCTCTCACTCTCTTATGTCTGCACTCTTCAGCCCTTATCTTCTTGTTTCACTACATCTTCACAAGAGTACTTCTGTCTCGGTTTTGTCTTTTTTATTTTTTCAAATAAGTGATCCTGCCATGCCCAATCAGCTAATATATTTATTATTGTCTGATGAAGCTTTTAGAAGAAATGAAGGTAAATGAGGTGAAACCAAATGGTCAGACCTATATCTGTCTCCTAAATGCTTGTGCAACATCAGGCCGTACGGACCGTGTGTATGTTTCCCTTTTTCTCCTCTTCTCTCCTCCCCTCTCAAAATTTTATACTTGTGTTGGATTGTTTGAAAAGTGGATTGCTGGCCATGCAACTACCTTCATTTTCCAAACTGAGTACAACCAATAGATTATGAGAATAACTGAACTGTAACCCAAATGAAAACTAGACTCAAGAGCAAGTGAACCCAATCTGCCGGTATTCAATTGTGAGCCTTGATAGAGGGTTTCATATACAAATGCATAGGCATAGAGGAGTGATTCTGTGTCGAAGTTTGCTTTTAGAAATTAAGCCAACTTTGAAGTTGTTTTTATGATACCTACTTATTTCTTCTATATACATGATGTGCATATAATTAACCTCCTTATGAGCATGAAGACATGCTAGACAGTAATCTTTTGCCATTTTTTTTCATAGGTTGAACTCAATTAATGCTTTCACATTGTGATATACTCTGGAAGAGTATAAAATTAATATATCAACATGTATAGCCAAAGAAACACTAATTTGATTAGTTCCAAATCTCTTGCATCCATTGTTTAAAAATGCGGCACCTCAAGGCACTAAGGCTTAAGCCTCAAGGTGAGGCATACGCCTCATGCCTTTTACTTGAGACTTACGTCTTTTTTTGATTGAGTTTGTACGCCTCACCGCCTTCACCGTCTCAAAGCATTTATTTGAGACTTGTACATCACTTGAGATGGTGATGTAGAGGTGTTATAAGATAGACCCAAGATTTATGTTTCTTTTGTTGTCCTTAAAACATAATTCAATACTTTTTTTTCGGTAGGTATTTTTTTTCAACTGGGAGGGGATAACTAGGTTCGAACTCGGTCCTCTCCCATATGGGGAAGGGTGACGAACCAACTGCACTAGGCAGTTGGTTCATAATTTAGTACTCTTGAAATAACATGAATCTATCATTGAGTTGATATAGCATTAACGCATGAAAATCAATATTGTTTTTAGCTTTCTTGATAGTTTTAAGATTATTTTCTTAGTCTATTAAGACTTATGTCTCGTTATGCCTTAAGGCTTATGCCTTATGAGGCTTACAGAAAGTGCCTCACAATCGCCTCAAGACCTTTTAAACTATGTTTGCATCTGTCCAATCCCATCTAGATGCTTGACAAGTGAAAGCCACATCCTTACCCCCTCATACTTTTGAGACGTTGCAACTCATGGTAAAGGAACTGTTTCTCCATCTATGGTCTTCAGGATGTTGGAAATGAGAATGGGCATGGGTTAGTTGTGGAAGTGATTGAATCCAGTGGACCCAGCCTATATATAAATAATGAACTTCTGTGTAAGCCTTTTGATTCTATTGCCTTTGCAATAGTCCAATGATACAATGAAACTATTAAACAAGAACAACCCTGCACTTGAAGAAAAATCCTGATTTTCTCCCAGGTAGCCTGAAAGGAAATAAAGGTTAACAGATAGTTCAGAACCTATTCTATATCCCATGATCTTATTCTTCATCTTTTAAGGCATTTATGAAGCAATCAAATAGAAAATATGATGGCAAGGCAGCAATTTGTGTAAAGCTGTTGGAATTGATATGTTGATAGTAGAGTAACTGGACTGAGGGAGGTTCTCAAGTGTCAAAATCGTTTGAGGGAATAGAGGGATCCTTTTGACATGATTCATTGCTGGTTCCTCCAAATTTCTCACGAATACTCTTGGGGCTTTCTGGATAGGCCACAAGTTTTAATATTTTACAGTTGATCAAGGGAAGACCGTGGAATTAGTTTGGAAACAAGTAAAGGAGTGGGTTTCCATTTCTTGGAATACGGGCTGATGTAATTATTTAACCCCCCTCTTCTTTGGGAGGTTAGAAGATACTCCTGTGAATCCTTGGCACACTTGTAAAGTATGTTCCTCTATATATATGGTGGTACTATCCAACCCCCTCCCAACAACAACAAGAAGAAAATTTACAGCTGCGTAAAGCAGAAGTTTAAGGCAGATCCTTTATGTTTTTAACAGAAACAAATGTGAATCAATTAGAGAGAAAAGAAATTTGACAAGGAGGAATTACTAATGTTTGACCTTTTGTATATAGATCAGAGAAATGGGAATAGGAAGAGTATGAAAATGAGGGACAACAGAAAAACGATGAGGGAGTTAAATGGAGTCGGATCTTGCAAATGTTGGCCTCCACTTGATTGAACTTCTTTTGTATTGGTAATTAAATAGTGCCTCGTGCTGCAATTCCTCTCCAGCCACATTGGCTTGCCTTAGTATGCAGGGCCTCCTATGATGGTTCCTTGTCCACTCCTTGAACTCTGTCAGTAATTTTGCCATCCCCAGTTCTCCATTCTAACCCTTAGCCGAACCAACTTTCTCTTAGAACAATCCCACATCTGCCAGCATTAAGGTTAAGATGGTCTGATTTTCTGAAAGCCCTCACATGGGGGGTGGATGGAGGTGTGGATTCCAGCTTTTCATTCTAGTATAGAATGCTTTAATTGAAATTTTATCAAAATACACGAGTGGATTTTATTTAATATGTTGATGTGGATTATACATGCAGAGACAGGGAGTTAGGGATGGGATGGTGTGTGTGTGAAGGTGCTGCATTTAAGTGTATGACATGCAGAGATATCCAGGAAAAGAAGAGAAATGGGTTTGAGCATTGTATCCTTGTGCATTATCGACATTGCAGATGTCTTGTTCTCATATCTACTCGAGTGGTGACTATTAAATGGTATAATATATTGGTGGATATTTTTTATCAATGAAAACCATTAAAATATTAACATTATGATAATAACACTTAAAAAAAACACATCTTATGGCTGAAATCTATTAAAGTTCACGGCACTATAGTTTGGCGTGAGCATGCAGATGCCCAATGAAATAATATCATTAAGATAATGTCTTGATTAAAGAATGGCTAATGACAAACTTTTAATGCTGTATTAATGGTTTTTATGATTGTGACTAATAGTATGATCTAATGGCTGTGTTCCATCTGGACGGTTGGCCTGCTGGACAGATGGACAGGTTTCAAATCTTCTGCCTCTCTGCACACATCAAGGCGGTGATACATATCTTTCTCCCTTTTTCTCTATATAAAGGTTTAAGGTTTTTTTTTTTAAAAAAAAGTGGATGGAATGTAAAATATTCATTGTGAAAGGCAATCAAATTTTATTTTATTTTTTTCCTCTTATAGATCAAAAAAGAACTCATATGATTTACATTCTACTTGCTTGCTGATTGACACTTGTTTCTGAAGTGTATGAACTGTGAAGTTCACTTGCTGCATATTCTAATGTCTCTAAGCTCTCTGGTGTGCACTTCTTTTTCCCTGTATTTGATATCTGCTTCCTTTCCGTTTCCACTCTTATTAATTTCTAAAGGACAATCTGCTTCACTTGGTCCTTTTGGAGTGCATAAGCAAATTGCTTGCTCTTCAATTTGCAGGTATGCAATTGTTCGTGATATGACATCTGCTGGTCTTGGTCTCAACAAGTTCTGCTATGCTGGACTTATTACTGCTCACAGAAACAAAACCCCCCTTACTGATGATATAAATACAAAAGTATGCTTTGAATCTTGTGATTTTGTTTCATTCTTCACATTGTCTCTTCCCATTTGCATTTTTTTCTTATGTGGTTCTATATGTTCTTTGTGATGGAAAAGATTATTGAGCTTGTTAAGCAATCAAAGGGGTGGTCTCCAGTTGAAGGTGACAGTAATCTTGCAGAGAACGTGATGATGAGTGTTTCTGAGGAAGAGCTGTACAACATTCCTACTGCAGATTATGTTCACAGACGTGGATTTCTGAATAAGCAGTTAACAGTTTATCATGCTGCCTTGCATGCTTGTGCTGATTTGCGGAGTATGGAGGTAAATGATTTTCGTTAGTCCTTTCTGCATGTCCTTGGCACTACTTTCCTTTAACAAAGCCCATTTTGGATGGCATTGTTTCTGTTGGCTGTCTACTATATGTTTGCAAGAAAAGACTTCAATTGCTTTCAAGCATTTATAACATTTTTTTAGGAACTACAGTTAGGAAGATTTGGCTAAGTTTTAAGTTTGAAAGAGCTTCTTCACTTTCAAAAAAAGATTTAAGGAGCTTCTTACTATGGAATATCAGATTCAGAAACAGGCTTTTACCCAAGGAAGGCAGAACCGGATCGGATTGACTAATCCGATCTGTTTTGGGCCAAACTCTCTTAACCCCGACCCATGATCCCCGATTCTCATTGGGGATCGGTGGGATCGTTAGGGGTCAGCCTAGGATTGGCCCGGATAGGCTGATCCAGCACCATGATTGGTCGATCCAGCTCGATCCCAGACCAGGACCACCTGATAAAAAAAGTAAAAAGAAAAATCCCCGTTGTTTTTGTGCTCCACCTGCAAGGTAAGGCTGTGAAGGGGGCTCTCAAGACGCTCAAGTCGTGAGTATTGAAAGGTATATGTTGGAATTCGTATAAAGCCCCTTGTAAACTAATGTACATACAATGTAACCTCAAAAACATAATAAAACAGACTCAGCCTGGATTTCCTGCCGATTGGGCTCGGATCGGCTGATGTAGCCGATCCGGAGCAGGTTTTGGGCCCCGATTCATGATCCTGCTTACCTTGCTTTTACGTTATTCACATTTGGCCTTTGCTCATCTTAACAATGCAAATGCCTGCAAAGCATTTGTGTTGGTTGTTTTTGTGCCTTTTTTTGGGCTTCCCCCTGTCATTCTGGTACTTGTACTTTGTTTTACTTATTATTCTGAGTTCCTTAGAGAAGTTCCTTCCCAGGCATGCTGATTTCAGCATTAAATAATTTTGACAAAGTTAAATTTGATCTCGGAAACCTGCCCAAATTCTCCAAAATGAACTTAAAAATCTTCAATTGATGGGCATTCCCTTCTAATAAAATCAGTATATCTATACTGTAAATGAGGCAAACCCAAGAAATATCTGATGACCTGAACTTTATGAATCCAGCCTTCATTGTCAGCTTTCTTATATCTGATGACCTGGACTTTATGAATCCGGCCTTCATTGTCAGCTTTCTTACACATTCTGCTCAAGACATTAGCAAAGATTACAAAAAGTAAAGGAGATAAAGGATCTCCTTGCTTTCCTCTTGAGCTAGAAAAATAACAATGAACATTACCATTAATTATAACAGAAAATGTTACTGAAGGAACACCATCCATAAAAGCCTTTATCCAACCTTCCAGAAACCTGTGAAGAGGCAGGACTCCTCAAGCATCTCTAATCTCCATTTATGTTTCTTTTATTTTTACTTATGCTTAAAATCAATTTAAATACACTTACTTTTTCTGTCAAGAAAATTAAGCTTCATAAACTTCAACAAACATATTTGATCAGAGTGAAAAAATGGTGGTGGGCACCCAGTTTTCAAAGAAGCCTTCATTGAAGAGACTGAGCAGCTGAGTAGCCTTCTCTTCTTGTTGCATGATCATGCTTTTGCATCCTGGTATGTGCGATAGCTGGATTTGGAGAGATGAGAAGCTTTTAGTGAAGTCCACTTATAGGATGATGACTGATGGGGCTCTCTTGTTCATCATCCAACACAGTGGTTTGATCATGGATTGAGAAGACTTTGGAGATTGAGGAGGATCAAATGTGTACAGTTGGTGCTGCAGGTTACACTGTGGATTCTCTGGGGAGAAAGAAACCTGTGCATATTTCATAGCAATGCCAGAATGGTAGAGCGTCTTATGACCTTACATTGCTGACCATGTGATGGAGTGGGCCCAAGAAGTGGTGGGGTGGCTGGTCACTTAATTCTGTCTTCTTTGTCTAGATGGCATGCCCATGCCACCTTGGTAGGCCTTCTGGAAGGGTTCTTGGGAGAATCCTTGTATATGATGGGATCTTTTTTATTATTATTATTTTTGGGATTGGGGGGTTGCACTTGTTTTTTTTGGTGTGAATTTTTTGTTGTGGTGCATTTTTGGGGGTAATATACTTTTCATTTATACTTGCATTGTTACCTTTTCTCTATAATGAATTTGTGGTATTATCCACCCCCCAACAAAAAACTTGTGGAGAATCATAATTTTTAGACCAGGTAATTTTTGCTTACATGTTTATAATTCTCATTTCTTGGCATGTGGGGATCTTTCCATGATGGTTTTCCTTCAGTTACTATTCATTCGGGACATTGATTTTTGCCTCGAGCAAACCTGTCAAAGGCAACCTCAATGCAACCCTGACATACCCCACCTGAGATACACTCAAGAGAAAGAAAAAAATATGGTTTAGGGGCTTTCTTTCTAAATTGTTGAGCTGATGTTAAGCAGAGGTGCTCTGAAAGATTGTCTCTGGATCCCTCCCAACTTTTTTGTCTCATGTCTTGTACATCAGGCTTCCTTTCTTCTATGTGGACTTCCTCTGTTACCCTGTCTTGCATAATTACATAATAGGTCATGTTTCAGTAAATGTTGATGCATTTTCTTACCGGCTGCCTAATCATTTTTTATGTCATCTCTAGACCTTTGACAATATTCTCGAGATTCTTAAGCAGGATGGCCTTTCTCCTGACACCTACATTGTGACGCAAGCTATAAGGTGATCTCCTCTACTTAGAAGAAGCATGCATATTGGTGCCTTCAATCTAACGTTTAGCCTTTTTGTCTTCACTGGAAAGTTAACAATGTATTGGATTATACTTCATCCTCATCAAGCAGACACCGCCACTGTGTCTGCAAGTAATGCAGAATGACAAAAGGGTAAAATGTCTTCCAGTTGGTTGAGACCCTTGTAGCCCCAGAATTATGTGTAGAAAACCTGCCAGCTACATTTTCCTCTAGATTTATATTTTTCTTGGCTGGGGAATGGGTGTTATGAATGTATCATGATGTTGATAAGAGCCATCAGACATCTGGCTGTGTTCTGTGGTCAGAAAGGGTAAGTAAAGAATGGATGTTTCATTTGGTCAGATGCAAGTGTAGACATGATGCAGAAATTTCTGATTAAGTCATCTTAGTTTCAATAATAACATTCCCTAGAGGATACATTAGCATTTATAGGACAAATTCATTATGACGGCAAGAGACAGAAATACTAGAAACAGATGGCATGTCTTGTACCGAGCAAGTAAAGATGTAGCAAAAAGATGGAAAAGTCTTTCTAATTTTTGCATATTTCATATGTATCTTCTAGTTTTAATATTTCTAGTAA
Organism: Amorphophallus konjac; assembly: GCA_022559845.1. NCBI lineage: Eukaryota > Viridiplantae > Streptophyta > Magnoliopsida > Alismatales > Araceae > Amorphophallus > Amorphophallus konjac. Next base: position 5,616,842 of record CM040120.1, read on the forward strand.
CTCCTCAAATTTTGTCCCTTTTCCGAAGTAGATCCCTGCCATTCGTTTTTTAATGATGGAGATATGGTACATTATCTTCATAGTGGTTAATATAAACCATATTTACTTTTTGGTCCTCCTTTTTTCCAGAGGGAGGGAGGTGGAGGCTCCTCCCCTCTGGCACTGTCTCTGAACCTGCTGGTTGGGGCACTAGATAATGCTGTTTATTAACGCAGACCATAGTAAGGAAATTACTTTTTTACCTCTCAAGGGATGGAGAGGTTCCTCCTGACTGGTACCATCTCCCAACCAGCTGCTTTTGTCACTGGACGGGATGGGGGGGTGTAGGGGGGGGGGGTGCGTTTATGGTGAGGAGTAAAGGTAGACATACATGGAATATGCATAGATTGTAGGGACTGAAAAGTATAATCCAAAAAAGCAAAGGAATGCAATGTTATTGGTAGAAATTCATGTATCTAGCACAGGAAAATATCATATTTCTTTTGAAGGACAGGCTGGTGAAAACAAGGAAAGTATTGTAGAGACATCAGGCTAATTTTAGAACTATTAGAAATTTTGCACTCTTAAAAATAATTCAAGCTAAACTATGCCTCGATGTACAATATTCCCTTATATCATGATGAAAATGTCAATGTGACTTGCAAATAATGTGCATATTTGGCCCAGGAGGTGGGTTGGGGGCTGTGGCTGGAACAATTAAGTGCTTTATAGACAACCACAGGGTAGTGGGTTTGACCCTGCTCATCAACAAGCATGCCTGATAGAGGGGTCCAGATTAAATGTTGTTCCTGCAACTCACTGCAGCAGTGCAGCTCAGGGTTTCATGATTTCATCAGACCTGCTTCTGTCATGGGCTATGGACCCATGAGGATGCATGCCAGTCCCAGGGTAAGGATGCAAGTCATCTATGATGTTAAGTGGGCCAAGGAGCGTGTTTCCCCTGGACATTAAAAAAATGCATTTTGTTGTTTAAGGTCTAGCAAACTTGATCTTGAGCATCTTCTAGCTCCCTTTTGAAAAAAAAAAAATCTGTCAGTAATGTAAATTTTAGCATGATATAAATATTTAATTCAAATGATATACTATTTTTTTATTCACATGTCTGCTATGCTGCTTCCTTTAGTGAAGACCCTACATCTTGTAAGCCACTGAGCCATTACGTTCTGTGTATCTACATTGGCTTCTCCATCTTTATGATTCTTTTGGTGGTCATGGCGGTGTTGTACTTCTCTCTGTCTTTGAGGTGGGATTTTTTTTTTTTGCTTCTTTAAGACTTTAACATATATATCAAGCAGGTGTTATGTGCGCTCTGGGGACATTGATCGTGGTGTTCAGATGTTAGAGGATCACCTAAGCTCTAAGCAACCCTCAGTTGAGTTGTACGTGGTGAGTATGCATTGAAGAAAGCTTCATTTTATGTAATCTTCTGGCATGGCCTTAGATCATCTTAGTTGTGTGTTCTGAAGATGCAAGGCTTACACTTCTATGTTCAACTTTGTGACATTCTACAATCACCATTATAGCTTGATATATGAAGATATTCATCATGAAATTGTTAACATTCCACATGGAGTTAAAATGCCAGTTAAATTGCTTAGAGTTTCAAGAAGATTGAATTTGAATATTAAAAATTGATATGCTTTCTAATTGAATTAAAGGTGGTTCCTGTTCACATATTTCACAAGAATCACCGGCTTTGGCATTTTTTTAGGTGTGGATATGAATTCCTAATTGAACGGAATATTGTTTAATCTGGCCACCTGTTTTAAACTGCAGCTAGTATGAATCTGATCATAGCCAAACTGTTTCGATTGATTATGAAATCTCTGTTCTCTGTAATCGATGCAAAGGATGAGTTAACTGCAAAAGAACATAGGCATGCTAAAAAAAATTGAAGTCAATGGTAATGGAAAAACTGAAACCCAGCGAAGGATGTTATGTTCTTACAGGGAATTGCAGAGAGGGGTCCTCATAAACTATTCTTAAAGACAATGAAATAGCAAAATTATTGTGATTAGCAATTCTATGGACATTCCTTTCCCTTCTCTTTAGCCTTCCAAGTTTGAACTATTTTTCAGATTTTTCAATGACCATTCTACTTTTGTCACGTTGGTATCAACTTCCCATGCGTAATCATTTTTCGCTACACAACCAATATAGTTGGTAGTTTGATAAATGTATAGGGAAGTGAGGAATGACTAGTCTTTTGAATTCTTTTTCTGCAGACACTAGCTCAGGCAGCAATTGAGGGTCATACAGTGCGAGGCATGCAAGTAGCTCAAGAAACACTGGTAACAACTGTTGTGTCTTCATTCATGTTCTTTGCATATTCCGAAGTACATAAACCTGATTTGAGGTGTATCCACTTTTGCCATTGTCTGTAGGAGAAGATGAATGCAAGAGGGTTTTTCTTGAATGCTAGGATGGGCAATGAACTCCTCCTTGCAGCATCAGGAGAAAAGGTGAAAATTTTAACCTTCTTGTTAGTAGCGTCCACTATTAGGTTCATTTCTAGAGACATGGTTGCTCTCTTGCTTCGCAACTGTGTTCTTGTGGGCAGATCAGATCCCATGCTGCCACATTCATATTAAGATAGCTGGGCATACAAGTGCAGTATAGAAGGATGATGTTAGATCCTTTTGAAATTGTTGATAAAGCTAACCATTATGTTTCTGACACAGGGATGCCAATGGATCCTGAATATTCATTCATCTGTCTCTTATCAAAGTTGAAAGGAGGGATATGCATACCTATTTGAATTTTCTTGACATGAATTTGGATATTGTTCACACCTGGGAATTTTGGACAAGGATAGTGATATGTGGGTGGGAAACCAATGTACTCAGACCTCGGTTGTAGTGAAGAGAGTCCAACACATTAGACTGGATCTATCACTCCCATGTGAACTGCCTTTTCAAGGACAACTGCAAGACCCATGGGCCAAAGTAGATTGTGGACAGTACCTTACATGCTATGCAGTCAGAGGCGAGAGGCGCCCAAGGTGATCAAGCGTCGCCAAATCTATAAAATAAATAACTCAATAAAATTCAGATATAAAGATAACTAGATTTATACATACACATGTGCTAATTGTTGAAGGAGTGTGTGGAGCCTGATTTACCTTTGACCCGGCCTTGCATTGCGGATTGATCTGCGTGGTCAGGTCATGAGGGACCCAAACAGGGGGCAGTGCCCCCCTTGTTGGGGGGTGGAAGGGGGGCGGAGCTCCCCCAGCCAAAATTTTGGGGGTATTATAATGAAAGTGGGCTGGGCACCCCAAGTGGGCTTGCCCAAAGGCACCTGTGGCCACAACAACCTTGCGTAGGCAAGCTGGGGCGAAGTGCGCTTGCCTAGCCTCATCACCTAGGCAAGCGCCTTAGGCGCCTTTGATAACATAGCTTACATGAGCCATGGGTCAACTTTCCACTATAACAAATTGGCGTCATATGAGGGAGCTCCTGAATCATTTGTATACATATGTTTCCGTTACTATGGGGCTGTGGTAGGCAAGTAGGAAAGCTAAGGTAGTTTCACCTTGGTTGTAGTGAAGAAACCCTAGTGCTTATATCTCAGGGTCCATCCTTCTCGTTGAGCCATATTTTCAAGGCCAAGACCATGAGGCCCAGTGGCCAAAGTGGACAACACCTCACATGAGCCACATGCCAACTTTGCACTGTAGCAGATATGGATGCACATCTTTCTAACTACAACTATTTGATTATCTGTCCATTCAGGATTGCATCTAATCAACAGCTTTCATTTCTCACATGTTTATATAAAAAGTCCCAGACACATCCATGTGTCCATTCAGCATCACATGTTTCATTTCCAATCTCTCTCCAATAAAATCCCAATCACATATCCATGTGATCATTCGCAATCACATGCTTCATTCCCCACTCCAATACCCTGCCTTCTTTCCCATGTCACCTATTTATGATGTTCATTTTTATGTATCATACGTGTTTGATAAGCAGAGATTGTATGGACACTCATTTGAGATAGTTTAGGCACAGTTATATTTTTCAAGAAGCATTCATTTTTGATAGACGGAATATAGCTATCATTTTTTCATAATGTTAAGGATAAGGATAAAAATACATCTTTTACATTAACGATAGAGCCACTATCTGACCCATGAGGTATCCATTGGCATCTCTAGATATTGTATGCTTGCCTAAAATAATTGGTTGTTTCTCCACATTATCACCGTGATTCTGTTTGATGGTTGATTTCTATCAGCATGATGCTTTTCAATGTAAGGATCAGTTTGGCAGAGGACTAGAGACTCTACCTGGGACATGGAATCTTCTGATTTTGCTAAAAACAACTCTCTTTTTAAATAAAGATGAAATTCATTTTTGGACTTTAGTCGTTTGAGGCAGTCATCTCTTCTAATACGTTTTTAGTTAGAGATCTTGGTGTCAATCAAATGGCTGCTAACAATTAAGGTACTGTTTTCAACACGCGGAGGGGGTAATGTTCGAAAAGATATAGAGAGATGCACACTTGTAGCTATTTAAGTAACGTGCGCATTATTAACTCCACATGTTTAGGTTTATCAGACGATAGGATTCGGGTGCTAGACACTTCCCCACCGACCGCAGTCGACGTTCATTTATATTGGAGCGAAGCTCGAACACCATTGATTAACTGCTGAAGAAGTCATCGACTTTCGCAATATCGGTCGTGATGTTGAGGGAACATTCGCGACAACTCTAACAACACTCTAAAAGGAGATGTGGGCCTCTGTGCCACCAATGGGGGTACCCGAGATGATTTTGGCTCAGGTCAAAATTTAAGGGTAGTTTGGTACTGGTGGGGGTTTGTTTGCAATTTGGCACTGACTAGGGTTTCGGCGCAGTTTGGCACTGGCAAGGGTTTGACACAGTTTGGCATTGGCTAGGGTTTGGCACATTTTAGCATTGGCTTGCATCCCGATTGGATGGTATGAGACTTGGCTTCATTGATTTGCCTGGGCGTCGTCGGAGGCTAGGACCTGGGATCTACCACGAGGGGACCGTCAGATGCTGGTTCCGCCACGAAAGGATTGTTGGAGGCTCTACTCTTTGAGTAGAGGATTCATATACAAAGGCCCCACATAAAAGGGATAGTTTACAATTAATCGAAACTTGGGGTGTCTTTGTAAACCCTGAAATATTTCATCAATTATAACCTCACGGGACTTCAGGAGCTTTGCAAGGGCTCAGCGAGCTCGTATACACGATTTACATAAGTCGCGGGACATTTCTGCAATTTCTGCAATTACACAAGTTTTCCAGAGACTTTCTTGTAATTTCAGGGGTGATTCTGTAATTTTGGAAAGTACAAGAGTTTCCCAAGAAATTTACATGACCGGGGGCAAATTTGTCTAAGTGCTACGGCAAGGTTGTTTTGTAACATATCCTAAACACACAGCCAAACTTGCTGCCTGGAGTTGTACATCCAGAACCGGAGTTGCACGTCCGGTGTCTTCTTTTCTTGTCATTCTCCCTCCTCCTTTTTCGACCCTCGAGGGAAGGGGGGTTACCCAGTCCCACTTGACCGGGAGAGAGAGGGAGAGGGGCAGGGCCTATAAACCCCCCTATTTTTCATTTTTTACTCTTTTTGTTGTGTTCTTGCCACGTGGAGAAGAAGACTACGCCTTTGAGGCTGCTTTGTGCTCCGTCTTTCGCGTTGCTCGTGTTGGGATTGCTTATGTTTCTTTCTTGACCATTCTGTAAGTATTACGGAGTATCTTTATGATCACCCGCTTGCTGCGAAATTTCGTTGCTTCATGCCGTCACTACGGCAAGATGCCCAGACCCGTATTTGACTCGGGTATCGGAGTGGCCTCGGCTTTGTGCCATTCGTGGCCTTCACGGGATTAATTTCCTTTTCGTTTATCTCAATTATTTCGGAAAAATAAATGGGTGCAGCAGGTATCTATTTAAAGAGATCATGTGGCTCATCTTTGGTTGATTACGGTCTAGGCATACGTGGGTACCTCCTGAATGTCTTGCATGTTTTTCGATGTCTCTGATAAAAGTTTTCCTGTAAAAGCATATGCAGAATATGTATACTTGTTTGCTTCTCTCCAAGTCTTAACGGTGATGCCGATAAAAATTATACATTGTGCTCTGGATTCTCAAGCTCTGTTACCTGTGGTTGTTATAATGCTTTGAGTTTGATTGGCGAGATGGAAAATGTGGACATATACCTAATGAGACCAGAGGTTTGCCGTTTTACAACCCTGTCATGACTTTGGTCTTTGTTTAGGGAAACAAGATCATATCCTATGATTCAAGTAATGCAGCATGAGGCAGGGAAACATGTCTGAATGATCAAAACTTTTCACAGATTATTTTAGGGAATGGCTTGATGCTTTACTCTCTTTTTTCTGCAATCTAATGATTTAATGGACCAGTGTGTTAGTTTTAGTTGAACTTAATTGATTTTTCTTAGTAACTGTACTTTCTTGTCGATCTGCAGACCGGTGGATTTACTACTGCCAATTACATTTGGGATCTGATGCAGAGCCGCAAAGTTACTGTCAATTTTCCTGCCTGTGATGCCTATCTTAATGGCTTAAAGGTGAGTCATTATTCCTTGGGTAGGTTTCAACGCATAATCATTTTCTAGTTATGGTAGGTCAAAGTTCTTTTCCTGCTACAACTAGAATCGGTTTGAAGTTACTTAGCAGCAGTAACCATCAAGGAAGTAATTCAGTAGAGGTATACGGAAAGGATGATATATTAACCAACAGAGTTTTCGTGATAACTTATTAAAGCCCTAAGTTTTCGTGTTTAATTACACTTGAGTCTTCTTTATGTGCATCTTGAAAAAAAAAATTGAAAAAGAAAAATGTAGAGTTGTATGAGATGTATATTCTGTGAGGACAAGGTAGAGTTCCAAGAAATTCTATGCCCATATGAAAGAGATATGTGGAATGGAGGCAAAGTTGAGGACTTGCAACAAGATATGCAACTGTCACATCAGATTGATTTTTTGACCTCCAAGAAAGGGCAACGTGGAGATTTGATCTGTGTAGGTCTAAGATGTCGAGGAGAGGGAAAGTGTTCTGACTTTGTTTGTGAGGTCGAACACATTCTTACATCATTTGTTTCACTGCGTTTTAGTATTGCATATTCTTCACTAACAGCATGGCCTTTTTGGCACACGTATATAATATTGATCTTTTATGCCTTTCAGGAGAGGGACATACCACGAGATGACCCAAGGCTCTTATTAGTTCAGCGCACATGGGAGAATTTGAGAGGGAGATTTTCTCAAGCTAGGGTGTCTTAGTATGCCGTGCCCTTGAAAACCGGTTTGTTTGACCCACTCCTGTTCCTCCTCTATTCTTTCCTGGAAATTTTTAATCCCCTTTTAGTTTTCTATCGCCTCTTAAATTGATGTTGCATCTTTTGACAATGACGATAATGAGAATATTAGGTCTTTTTCTGAGCCATATTACCAATTTCATTTAGGCCTGTCTGCCTAATTTCTTAAAACTTGCTTAAAGTGAGTTCTTCAGGATAGAAAGCTGTGTGCCTTCTCCTTGTTTAGGGTTGTCATCCATGGATAAAAAGGCTGCAACTTTTGTTTTCCTTTTTTTTTCCTTTTCGACGTTCTAGCTTGAGGCAAGCCCAAAATTTGGGATTATTCATTTAATTGCTCTGAACAGAATTAATCTCAAACAAAGTGCTTGCAATGTTGAATTTCACCCTACCTCTGGTGACGGGGGCATACAAACTCATTCTAGCTGGTTCTAGTCTAATGAATATAACGAGTGTGATGTACTTGCTCCTGCTTTTTGGTGGTTATTGCAAGTAGATGCTGTATCTCTAAGCTTTTAATTCAAAACTATCGCATGCAAGATGGTCTTTTTTTTCCCCTCACTGTGAAAGCAACAATATTTTTAAATCGTTTCTCTGACATTAATTAGATAGTTAATTAAGCATCGGTGACCAAGTCCTCAAATAGGTCTCTAGCCTTGTTTAATCATTAGTAGATTTTTGTCGCTTGATGTTTATTTGTCATCATGGCTCTTGGCAGGGTTCTCACTTTGCACTCCTGTAATCGGTTGGGGTTCCCTTTTTTTACTTGTTATCTCCTTTTCAATACCCAATCAGAGGTAAAACAGAGAGATTAATTGTCTAAATTTTGAATAAGGAGGGCATTAAATTCATCGGTCAATTTTTGTGGTGTCTATAGATATCATATCTTTTTTTTCTTGGATGATGGGGAGCTTAGCATGGTGACATTGGGGTTGATACGGAGTGAGTGCGAGAGATTTGAGTTCAAATCGAGTAATGCTTAAAATTCATGTATTCACATCTTTGGTCCCATCTCTACTAAAGAGATGGCAACATATCCCATTTTTTTAGTTGTATTCTTTGTCATCTTTGTTTGGAACTGTCTGATTATCTCATCTGATGATTCGTATTAACTATGTCAATTGTAAAAAAAAAGGATCATGCGGAAAGTGTTCTTGCCGTGAAATGTTTGAGTCAGTGATCAAATAAACCATGATAAATAAAAGGGGTTTTTACATATATACCTTTATAAAATATCTTATTTACATTTATCCCTTATTTTTACTATATTTGCAAGAATATCTCTAATATACGTCGTACTGTTTCAGTTATATTGCAGATATATCTTTGTGGTTCTCGAGCCATCAATTTCAACGAAAATTTGGAGAGAATGTGGACATAAATCATCTGAAGCCGTAAAAAATAAAAAAATGTGGACAAAAATCATTTGAAGTTGTAAAACATAAAAAATGTCCCCGTGTGTGTGTGTGCGCGCGCGTGTGTGCTTGTGCGTGTGCGTGTGGTTGGATCTCTCGAGCTCAATGATGAAGCAGTGCATGCTCCTCACTGTTAATTAATTAATTCTTCATTTATTAATCTACCCAATTTAGACTACCATTTTTTATTCTACGTACGTACACGTCTAATTAAAATGCACCGGATATGTTGATCCCCGGCCAACTGTGGCTAATATTAATTAATTTAACTGATCCTGTTGTGGCAAATTTAACATTTTCTTTCAAACGCTATAAATACAAATTTTGTTATTTTAAATACTGTAAAATGGGGAGTGATCAGGATATGTTCTTCAAGAACAACTTCTATAATATTGATTGATGGGTTTTTTTTTCTCCTCTAGTCCAGAAAACCGCGGCATCTTAATTGCTTTTCTCAAGTTTTAATTAAGAATAGGCAAGAAAATGTGATGGTTTGAGATGGAGATGTATGGGAGGACAAATACAAACGATGATTCGAGAGTATATGAAAGATTAATTAAGAGAGGGGGCAGTCTTCTCTTAATTGATTAATTAGTCTCCCACCTCTCACAGCTCATATATATATATATATATATATATATATATATATATAAAAGATGTGGACAGCGCAACATTAATTATCCAAGGTGACCTGGAGGTTGCTCGGAGAGATAGGGAGAGAAGAATCACAAGGGAATCTCTATAATCCTACTCCTCGGGTGGAGATTCATTCGGCTGTTAGAAGGGAAGCTCTTCTCTATGTGAGTGACTCTGTGTAAGAATGTCTGGAGGGAGTCTTTGGCCGTATGTATGAGAATGTGTGTCCCTTTCCCCTGTCCCCGTGATGGCCTATTTATGTATGCCGCGGCGGTACTAACCGTTTCTCGGCTGGGTAATGGCAACAATCGTGGGATAACGTCTCCTTAATCGTGAGGAGATGCCCGTTACTCCCTTACCTGTTGCTGGAAGAGAGGCTTTGTGGCGGAGATCTCTGCAGTGCGGACGTGACTCGTTCCATGCCAGGGATGCCTCTGCGATCGCGGTGGCAACGCTCGCCCGTTGGCAAGTTCTACGACGTCCGAGATGCGTGCAGTGATTCCGCTTGTGGTGCTCCTTTGGGTCTCTACTGTGCCACACTGAACGGGGCAGAGGCTGGTGGGGTTGGTTGAGGGCGGATTGGTCCTTTATGGGCTCAATTGATCTGGATGACAATGGGCCTTATGATATTGGGTCATACCGAGCCCGGCGAATCCTACCCTACTCAAATATCAAGGGAGTTTCCTCTCTCTCTCTCTCGGAATTTTAAAAAAATTCTCACACTCGACATCCGTTCCAAACGCAGCCTAAGCACAGTCGGTTAGACATGGCAACCACCCTAATGAACCCTAAAGACCCTCCACAGCACAGCACTGGTTAGCACAGCTGGTAGGTGTAACCACCCTAACCCTAAGGACCCTCCATACATAACCCCTCTCGGCCAAACCAGCCCCCGCGCACTGCACTACAAATTAATTAAATCTGCATGCATCTAATTAAGCAGCTAGGCTAGCAGTGTCTCTGCTGCAAACCCCCACCCACACCTGCTTAATTGCATGCGTCTATCCTATTACCCCGTTATGCATGGCTAGCTCTAGTTGAAATATGTATATCGATCGCCAGATATATATGTGCATGCGTCTCTCCTATTACTTATGTTCTGTGTGTACGTACTGTATGTAATCACCCCTCTTCTCCAAGCCCCCACCCACTCCTGCTTAATTGCTTATTACTTACCCTTTGGAAGCCCACCCTCAATGGAATAACGGTTGCAGATGACTTGCTGTGTTAGTCGCATAACATTAACATCTCTCTCTCTCTCTCTCTGATCTGTATACGAAGTCCCAACTCCCAATTAAGCTCTAAAAGACAGTCAACAATGCATGCATGGATGGACGCTAGCAATCACATATATGCATGAATGCGCGTGTGATCTCCTACTGTACGCTGCAGGGTACTGCTTAATTGCCTACTTAAGTACCCTTTGAAACCCACGTCAATGGAGTTGTTGCGGCCATAACCCCCCCCCCTTCTCTCTTAATTACGTACCCTTTTGAAACCCACCTCGACAGTATTGGATCGACGTCTGCGTGTGCGTGTGTGTGTGTGTGTATAAGAGAGATGAGGAGTATGATATATAATTGATAAAAAAGGGATTAGCCCGAGGATCGAGTATAAATAGCATGCATCCCCCCTTTGAAACTGTCAGCGGAATTGATGGCACGCATGGCTCACATGTACAGGGGTCTCGCACTATTAGCACCTTATTATCTGTGCAGCAGAGATGGACTCATCGTCGGCTGTAACAGACTGTTGATTTGATTAGGATTCTTTCCTGTGCAGATAATCTTGTTGTAATTTATATTCTCCACCGTTGAGAGAGTGGTTGAGACTCTTTGAGAGTCCCTGTTGTGTGAGGATCCTAATAGAATCATCTACTCTACTCTCTCTCTCTGTTATAACCGGTGTTTTAAAATCCAGTCTGACCTGGTCGGTCCGACCAATCAACCCGTCACTCGGTATCAAAATCAGGTTAAATCAATACTTAAGACTGCCCAAGACCTAAAATCCGTTCAAATTCGGCTAACCCGGCCCAATCCGGTAAAATCTGTGTGACTCGGACGGGTTAGAGACATATTTTCTATTTTTAATTTCTTATCATTAGTTCAAATTTTAATTTTAATTTAATCTTTTGACATTATCATTTAATGATATTAACGAAGGATTAACATAACTTTTGGAAGTTGAAAGGACGTAGGCTACAACCTTCCAACTTCTAATCTTTCTAATTCTAATTTATTTCCAACATGAGTACGGTCTGCATAACAGAATGAAGAATATGAAGACCCGAGAATACTCATAGAGGAGGATGAAGACAAGGAATAAGATGAAGGCCCATTGACATATGAAAATTTAGATGAAGAAAAAACTTGACTTCACGTACCATGAAACTTTTGTTTTATGAGATACTAATTGTAATTGACATATTGCCGTATATAATGTTTATTTAATATATTTTTATTCTTTTTTTAGATTATATTAGTGGCTGTTTAATGAATTTATTTTTATTTTTATAATATATGTTAAAGTGTATCTTTTGTATTTTTAACTTAAGATATATTAAAATTCTATGATGATAAAGAATATTGATATTTCATGTTCTAATATTACGGATTACGCGTTAACCCGAATAATTAAATCTTGACCCACTAATTAACTTAACTAGCTCAAAATCCAGATCGAGTTTTAAAATATTGATTATAACCTCAGTGTAATACTTAATATATATACACATGGGAAGGGCAGACAGCGTGACATTGCTCTCCATCTCTCTGGTACTGTTTGAATCTTTTCAGAAACCAACCGTACGTCAATGGAGTTGTTGCAGTCATAACCCTAAACCCTAATTAACACCGCCCCCCCCCCCCCCCACAATTATCCTCATTAATCTTCCCTTGTACCACAGCAATGGTGTCCTAGCTCACTCCCTACGTACCACAGCAATGGTGTCCTCATCCCCCATCTCTTCTCTCATGGCGGCGCTGGCAGTTCTGTTGCGGGAGGCCGTCGGCAGCCTGAGGGTATCCGACCTGGCCATGGCCGTCGCGGGCCTCTTCCTCTACAGCTGCCTCGCCCACCGGCTGACCCAGAAGGGCCCCATGCACTGGCCCCTCCTCGGCATCATCCCTGCCCTCTTCCTCCACCTCGGCAACGCCTACGACTGGGGCACCGCCGCCCTCGCCCGCGCCGGCGGCACCTTCCCCTACCACGGCGTCTGGCTCGGCGGCGCCCACGGCGTCATCACCGCCGACCCCGCCAACGTCGACTACATCCTCCGCACCCGCTTCTCCAACTTCCCCAAGGGCCGCTACTACCGCGAGCGCTTCGCCGACCTCCTCGGCGACGGCATCTTCAACGCCGACGACGACGCCTGGCGCGCGCAGCGCCGCGCCGCCACCTCCGAGATGCGCTCCCCGCGCTTCGTCGCCTACTCGGCCGAGGCCATCACGTCCCTCGTCCACGGGAAGCTTCTCCCCCTCCTCGCCCGCCTTGCCGCCACCGGCCGGGCCGCCGACCTGCAGGACGTCTTCCTGCGCTTCACCTTCGACAGCATCTGCCTCGCGGCGTTCGGGGTCGACCCGGGCTGCCTCGCCATCGACCTGCTGGAGGTGCAGTTCGCCCGCGCGTTCGAGCGGGCCACCGAGCTGACGCTGTTCCGCTTCATGGTGCCGCCGTTCGTGTGGAAGCCCATGCGTCGGCTCGGGCTGGGCCCGGAGCGGGAGCTGAAGGAGGCCGTCCGGCTAGTCCACGAGTTCGCCGAGAGGACCGTCTCACAGCGCCGCGCCGAGCTCGCGACCTCGGCCGGCGGCGACCTCCACGACCGCTCCGATATCCTCTCCAGGCTCGTCGAGGCCACGGAAGAAGACGCCGACGGCGGAGGCAAGAAGCTCCGGTTCTCCGACAAGTTCATCAGGGACTTCTGCATCAGCTTCATACTCGCAGGGAGAGACACCAGCTCGGTTGCACTTGCGTGGTTCTTCTGGCTCCTGCATGGCCGCCCCGACGTGGAGGTCCGCGTCCTCGACGAGCTCCACTCCATCATCAAACGCCGAAGAGAGGAAACCAAGGCCGGCGGCTTCGAGGATGACGATGACGTGGTGTTCACGGCGGAGGAGGTGGGGAGGATGGACTACCTGCAGGCGGCACTGTCGGAGGCGCTGAGGCTGTACCCGTCGGTGCCGGTGGACTTCAAGGAGGCAGTGGAGGACGACGTGCTGCCGGACGGGACGCCCGTCAGGCGGGGGGCGAGGGTGATCTACTCGATATACTCGATGGCGAGGGCGGAGGCGGTGTGGGGGAAGGACAGCCGGGAGTTCCGGCCGGAGAGGTGGATCGGGGACGGGGGCAGGTTCGAGGGGGAGAGCCAGTTCAAGTACCCGGTGTTCAACGCCGGGCCGAGGCTGTGCGTGGGGAAGAAGTTCGCGTACGTGCAGATGAAGATGGTGGCGGCGGCGGTGCTGCTGCGGTTTAAGGTGGCGGTGGTGGAGGGGCAGGTGGTGCAGCCCAAGATGACTACAACTCTCTACATGAAGAATGGCCTCCTCGTCACCTTCAAACCTAGGAAGGAGAAGAAGGTTTGAAGATCTAGAGATGTTGTAAGCGCTCTCTCTCTCTCTCTCTCTCTCTCTCTCTATCTCCGTACATATACATATACATGTATATATATCTCTCTCTCTCCATATATCTACGTACGTCTCTCTCCCCCTCTCTCTCCATTCATACATCTACATCTCTCTCTCTCTCTCTCTCACTCTCTCTCTCTCTCTACAACCATATTTCTATATATGTATGCATGTATCTATTCATATATCTACATCTATCTATCACTCTCTCTCTCTCCAACCATATATATATATATATATATATATATGCATGTATCTATTCATATATCTACATATCTCTCTCTCTCTCTCTCTCTCTCTATATATATATATATATATGCATGTATCTATTCATATATCTACATATATATATCTCTCTCTAGGTATGTGTGTATATATATATATGCACACTAGATAAATCCAGATAGAGAGATCATATGTATATACATGCGCGCACACACACACACATATATATATATATATTAGTCTACTGGTGTGAGCTCAGCAGAAAAATTCCTGACTAGCATCTGTTCAAGAAGGTCTAGAGATGTTGCAAGCTCTCTCTCTTCCTCTGTATAACCATCTACCTGTCTGTCTATCTATCTATCTAATACATCTATCAATCAATCTATCTATACGTGTGTGTGTATATATATATATACATATTGTGTGTATTAGTCTGCTGTTGTGAGATCAGTAAAAAATTTACACATGTCAGTCATGATGGTGGGTCAAAGATGGGTATGAGCCGAAGAATCACAGTGTAATCTGTAACTCTAGTGATTTATATGTTGGATGAGTATATTATTAATTTGCGTAGGTTTTTTCGTTCCATGAGAATTCTGTTAATTAGAATTGAGCTCTTAATTTGCATCGGAATATGTTTCCCCGTAATTAATCATCAAGCTTCATTTTCTCTCTTTCGGAAAAGAACGCAGTGTACATTGAAATTGTACGTTGTTGAGAAGTAATTAAGGTTCCCATCGATCGTGGATGATTAAGTACTATAATTAAAGAAGAAACTGTTCATAATTAAGGAAGCGTGAAATGGTAGTTGTTCATGTGTGTACATTAATTGCGGTCGCCTGTATCTCTTCCAATTTATATGGTGAGCAGAATAATAAACGTAATCTTAAACTCTAATGATTTATATGAAATAAGGAAGCTATCTCGGAGGAAACTTACAAGGAGAGGAACCACGTCATAAGGAGTTCCGGGAGAAATTTTTAAGGGATAATCTTCCGATATTTAACTCGTACATATATTCGGATTAGGGGAAGAGCACTCGTACGGATAGAAGTGCTCTGAAAAGAATCTAGAAGTAGGTGGAGAGTGCTCAAAATGTAGTTATAGAGATGACAAGTGCTCATGAGTGTTATGGGGACGAGAAGACAAGTAACGTGTAGATTTAGTTGAGCCTGAGAGACGTACCCTCATGGTCGTCTGGCCATGATCCTCCTTGTAGAACTCTCGTCGAGAGCGGTCTCACATTGATACAGAGTTAGGATAACTATGATTAAGTTAATCTGTTTAAAGAATCTCTCATTTGACCCACTTGTGGTTTGACAACAAAAAGAGTTAATTTAACTCACCTACCGAGGTGGAATAGGTAATGAGGAGGGTAAAATAGACTCGAGCCATGTAAGACCCATTTTCGCTAGGTTCAATCAGGCCCACAGTCTGCAACGCACATGTCGGGCCTCGATAGCTGTAGCCCGGTGCGGACGGCCCGTGACAGATCATCCTTGGATTCCCCGGTGCATGGAGGGTTCGACTCAGGCGCAACGGCCGCCGGATGACCCTCCGGCGACCGAACGTTACCTCCCACGACGTCGGCCTCAACTCCACTAAGGGCGAGCACGTCTCCCGGGCGCTGTAAGACTCGCCAGAGAACCATTCGACTTCGGAAGAATGAGTCATCAACGGAAAACTCCCTACGATTATGGTAGATATTACTCCACGACTTACGTCATTCCCTGCTAAGGGACTGGCTCTTGCTACCAGGACAACCCCCTATAAATGGGACTTCGACAGACAAGCAGAGGGACGGTGATTTTCACCCAGAAACACACACTCAACTCCAGACAAGAGAAAAGAGAAGCCAACATGTCGTTAAGAGAGAACGTCCCTGTCAAGCATCGGCTGCCCTCCGAGCACCCTTACCGTCCAGCGAGCACTCTCTGAGCATCCACTGGTCACAGTGAGAACCTCCCGGAAGGTAATTCGTCCCTCCAGACTTGCTTTACGACCTCTCAACTCTCTCCCTCTTACACTCTTCTTCCCGTTTCTCCGTCTCCTAGTGCTGACTTAAGTATCAGAGGGTTGTCCCCTGCGATAACGTCCGGGGCTTCTTTTGACGCCCTTCATTTCTGGTGTTTGCAGGCTTTCACGAGTGCCGGGCGATCTCCCCTAAAATATAAATAGAAAATTATGTTACGAGAGTTAGGAACCAATTTTCTGCCTCTACAGGTACTAATACATAACTCGAATCTACTTCACTTTTAATCCGATTAATTAATCCACCTTGTCAAATCAAAATGTGAGTTAAAATATATATAGAATCAACTTAGCTAGGCTAAGCGCGAGATAAATAACCCGCTACCAAAGTGAGGCTAGGAGTCCAGAAAAGAACCTACCTAGGGGTTCCAATTCCAACCCATGCTGGCTTTGTGGCAGGAAGGAGGGGTTGATGCTAGGGATCAGATGTGGTTGTAATGGGAAAGTGTTGAAAGTGTTGAGGTTGGTTCCAACCATAACTAATAGTGTGGTGGTGTTATATGTACATGTACTCCTTCCCGAGTGCAGAAAGAATGCCCCCCATGAGACATATAGAGTAATTACTATCTGAAGAGGCGAAATCTCGCGCTTGTATCCTGAGCGGGCTGTGGATCACCTGAAGATGAACTGTAAGACAGGGAAACGTATCAGAGGGCCCAGGGGACTTCCCTGCGGTAAAACCCTCCGATGGCTAAGTCAGTAGAGCTGTGGTGGAAGTAATAATGGGGAGGAGAAAAGCTAGCGCGCGAGATTCCTCTCCACCAGAGGGTGAAGCGGATTGCTCAGGAGTTTGGGTCTATGAGTACCTGGATGGCTCTCTTCTTCCGTCGGAGGGTAGCCCTGGTTTAAATAGTGTGCCGCCTTCAGGAGTCCTGCAAGCTGAGGGGTCTCCGGCGGGAGTTACGTCCTCGACGTGGGCTTTCATGGCCTTATCGTGGGGACGTTATCGCCTTGAAGTCCGGCGGTTTCTTGACTCCCCTATCCGTTGGGGACTCTTGAACGGATGATATTTGGTCTGGCCGAGCTCTTGAAACGCCCGCCCTGTCCGTGTGATGAGCATAGCTCAGTGGAAGAGGGGTCGGATAGGTCGGCTAATGCCTGTCTCTCCCGGGTGGGGAAACGGCTTGGGCCGGACCTTCCTTATGACCTGACCATCACTCGGGCCCTCCGAGCCTAGAGGCCGCCGGGGAGAGTTGGTTCCTCGAGTGTTTGTTTATTGGACTTTTCTTCCCTGAGTGGGCCCTGTGGGCTGTCACCCGGGTGGGCTTGTCTCGTTGGACCCTGTTGGGTCTAGTTGGGCTGCTCTTTGGGTGGGCTACAGAAATCCCCCTCTCCACTATCCTTGAGGTGTAACCGCCATTATATAATTATAGGAACATACATTAAGGGGGTGTTTGTTAACCGGGCACGGTTAACGCAAACGACTCTTGAGGGTCACTTGCGCTAATCAACTCCGGTTAACACACCTGTGAGTGAGAGAGGGATGAGGTTCACGGGTCTCTCTCGTCGGGTGCACTAACTTAATCAGTTAGCAAACATGCCCTAAAAGTTTGAAATAATTAGAGCTTAATATATATTTAAGCACTACCAAAACTTAATTATTAACTAAAGAAAATTAATATTGGAACCAAACACACACACACAGAAGCTAATATGGACACCCTCTCTCTAGCTAGGACTGCATAAGCTCTTATCTCCTAACGCAGCGCCGACTTGGTCACTCATTTGGATTCACCTCATCCCTCTCAAATGGTCTATTCTCACATGGCGATTATTGCATGGCTGCCTCCCGGTTGATGGCTCCATTATGGCATGTGACATCCCCCTTTGCTCCCAATGCAACTGTTGCACCCTCCACTGTGTTGAGACTGACCTGCACTTGTTCTTTCAAAGCAGTGTGGCTAAGGAGGTATGGTCTTGCTTTTCGGCCTTCCTACACCTCAACGCTATTGCAGCGTCTTCTGCCGCTGCGGTTGTTGCAGATTTGTTGGGTAGTTTGCATCTCACCACCATGGCTGGGATCTTAGCCCGATGCTTCTTTTTAGCTAGTATTTGGGAGCTATGGCATAGCAGGAACACCGCCCGCTTTGAGGGCAGACCCATGAGCTCCCGCCATATTTTTTGCAGGGTTACCCAATCTGTTCGCGCCATTGTACAAGGCCACCACCTTAAAGGACGAGATCTGCTGCCTCAACAGAGGGACATTCTTAATGCTTGGGCCATCCCTCTCAAGGTCCCTCAACCGTTTCTCCCTAGGCTGATCCGGTGGTTTCCCCCTCCCTCGGGGAGGTTGAAGATGAATGTGGATGGCGCTTTTAAGCAAGGTGTGGGTGTGGTAGGAGGTGGAATTGTACTTTGGGACTCGTCTGGCTCCTTGGTGTGGGCTATGGCTGCTGCTTATCCCCATGCCTCTTCTAGCCTCGAAGCTGAGGCTCTTGCCCCTCGGGATGATCTTCTGCTATGCTGTCAACGCGGGGTACGGTGCATGAGGTTGAAACTGACTCGCTTGTCTTGGCGCAAATTATTTCTGGCCATTTCTCTTATCCATGGAGACTCACCTTCATTTTGTATGATGTGGCAACCACCCTCAGGTCCATAGATGTTTCTATTTCTCATGTTTTCAGGGAGGCTAACCAAATGACAGATATGTTGGCTGATGTGGGTTGCCTCTTGCCGCCCCCCTCCTTTTGGGCGTCTTGAGCTGATCTACCTACCTCTATAAAGGGCCCCTACCGACTTGATAAGGTAGGGTGCCCCTTTTTTCGGCCCTAGTTATCTGTTGTACCTTTTTGTTATATATATACATCCTTTTCCTGTTGGGTGGCTGGGGTTGAGCGCCTCTCCCCTTTCTTAGGGGTGATCGCTCTCCCTCTCCCCGCCTACCAGGTATTGACTGGATTTAAAAAAAAATGATAGGAGCATACATTAACCGTCAGGATAATTGGATCTTAAGCACCACCGAAACTCAATCATTAACTAAAGAAAATTAACCTCAGGACTATAAACACACACTCAGTCATTAACTAAAGAAGCTAATATTGGCACCCTCTCTAGCTATGACTGCATAAGAACTATTTGCTTAAATTGTTTAAAAATATTTTACTGTCTAGGTAGCATTTGGGATAGTCGTTGCAGAAATGTTTTAAGAATTTTAATCATTAGAATCTCCATCTCCTTAAAAATATTTCTAAATGTCTCACTGTCTCGTCAATTTTTATTTTATGCATATTTTGAAGTTCGGAGAAAGATAATGAGAAAAAGACGGAGAGCTCACAGATTCTAAAAGTCAAAGGATGCATTTAGAAAGGATTGAGAGCGGAGAAGATTTTTTCAAAATCAAGAGAGAAAGTTATCTTGAGGTAACTTTTAAAAATTTTGAAATCTTCTCTCATTTCTTCTTATCTCTCTCTAAATCTTAAAATCTGCGTAAAGTTAAAACTTATGAGATACTGAGACATTTAAAAATAATTTTGAGAGGATGAAAATTCCAATAAATGAAAACCCCAAAATCTTAACTTAAAGATGAATTTTTCTCCATCATGAGACTTTGAAAAAACCCTCACACGCACCTTCCGTTTCATAAGCAGCTTTAGTTCCAAGTCAATTAGCCCCATTTTGCTGGGGATTAATAAAATCTCAGGATTATTATCACTTTAGTCTAAACTTAAGTCATTTTATTTTGACGGGAGCAGATTTAAACAATCCACTTAAAAATGATTTAATCTCACTTAAGTCGAATTAACTTATTCGACCTCCACCGATGAGATAATTTAATCCGGTGCCATCTCAAAATAAAAAAGAATAAAAATAAATAAAATAAATCTAATTAAATTTAATCGGATTACTTTTAATCTGAAATCAAAGTGGGGCTCATAGGATTGTATTGCTCCAAGTAGCTAATAATAGAGATTCGACACTTAATGGATTTTGGAGTTGTCAATTAAGAAGTCGGAAATTTCTAAGGCGCATTAATTAAAGCTGTTGAACAATTAAATATTAAGGCGGCTACACCGACAAAACCAATACTCAATCGTCACAATTGCAAAGCTGGTATGAGATAAATGCGTGAGCTTTATGAACCATTAGATCGATGGGACAACAACATCCATCATAATTTGATTCGCCATCGTAATTAAAGTAAGCATATCTCTGTTGAGCAACTGAAACGTTGAGTTGCATGGTATTAATGGTTCCCTGCAGCTACACATGGATTGGGGGACTGCGTGCATTCATGCAGGCAGACTTAAGGTCTGTAAGGTCCTCTTTGAAACTCTGGTGTGAGATATCGCATTCCACTTTGGACGGTCGAATACGGTACGTACTCGATCTCAATCAAGAGGTGAGTGTGTGAGAGGAGCGTGTGAGCCCCACCTGATTCTCTCTCATCGGGTTTGATATCCGCCCCTGTATTCTAATAACAAAGCCGCCCGAATAGATCTGTAAATTGATCGAATCTAGAGTGGATAGTGTGATATCTAAATTTATATCTGATTAATAATTAAATTATCTATCAGATATTTTTTTGGATAACTATTTAATTAATACAAATTTAAATTTAATTTAAATTTTAAACGGATAATTGTTATATCTATTTAGAGATGAGTCGTGTGAGCCGAGTGAGAATGTCGTAAATTATTTTCTCAAAACAAAGAATAAAAATTATTTCTATTTTGAAAGATGTTATCAAAAGATTAGACCTCGTCCTACAAAATAGGAGATAACTTATCAAATGGGTGTAAGTGAAATTCTTATTTTTAAATTATATTTTGAGACAAAAATGGTAAAAAAGATCAATCAAACATCGTATTAAGATTTTTGAGTTAATTATATATAGAATATATGCATCCTTAGATATTTATCAAAGGGTTCGTATTCGATCGGATAATATTTAACACAGATATTCCAATATCTGAATTCGTATCTGATTAATAATTAAATATTTGATTAAATTATCCGTCCAATATTTTATTCAAATAATTATCTTATTAAACAAATACGAATTCAAATTAAGTTCGAATTTTAAACAGATAATTACCAGACCTACTTACGTAATGTTGCCGAGATCAAATGTGCGAGTATCTGAAAGAACTCGAGCCTCTTGTGCCAAAGTATCACGTGCATGTGAGTGAAAGACTTGAATGTTTTGAGTAGAACAGAGAACATTAATGGCAAGATTATCTGCTAATTAAACATGGGGTCCGGTCTCACTGCAAGCCATCTCCTGGAGGACCTGATATGAGCTTCAAGCTGCGTTCTTCTTCTTCCATATATATATATATATATATTGTAATCTTGTTTCATTAATTCCTTGTTTTCAAACATGTAGAGAGTTATTTAGGTCGATTTCCATGTGAGCTATATGTCCATATAGTCAGATCGACGACCAAAGGGAATCCACCCAAATAGTGGGCCTATCATTGTAGGCCCATTTAATACATGATCTTTGTGGTCAAGGTGGAGCGTCCTCCCCCTTCCGCAATGAAAGGATGAACAGGAAATCTCGACCCACCTTACAAGTACTGAAAAAAAAAACATGATCTTTTTCGTGAGTTTGACTTGTTCACACTCAATGTGCTGCACAATCTGAATGTGCAAGATTTTTATTTTTATTTTATTTTTTAAAATGACTATGAGATACTTTAACTTGACGTACAAGTCACATCATCATCTGATTATTAAAAAAAATTGATCAATTTTTAAAAAAATAGATCCAATACAATCCACTTGATCTATTTTTTTATTTCTTTTTAAGTAATTCAATAGTGACGTGATTTATATGTCAAGATAGATTACCTTGAAGTCCACTTCAAAAAAAAATAAAAAAAATAAAAAAATGCACACCCAAAGTGTAATCTTTATGAGTTTTTAATAACCATAACTACACAGACACATACCTCGGATGAATTTTGTTTTTTTGAGCTTGCACCACTAGAACAGTGGAGGAGACGGCTGCACCACCAGAGGTTGAGCATGTAATTACTCAATCTTTAAGATGGTAAGATCACATGTAATTACTCATGTGATTACGTGTATCAACCATACACAACAATATTCTCAATGATCTTCTCTTGATTTCCTGTTCTGATCCATTGCCCTGCTCAGCTAGCGGGCTGCAGAATTAGTTCAAGTCCACATCACTGTGCTGCGAACCATCCTCCATCCTTACCCATGATCTGATGGAGAAGGGGTGCTCAGCCATCTCAATTATCCTCGCTCCTCGAGGCCAATCCCCATAGCCGCCATAGCCAGTATGGCGTGCGAAGCACAACCACAGTTTCTTGAATGGGCAGCACCAGTCCAACCCATGATTGTGGCCAACAAAAATTGCCTGCAAACAAATATATACATAGATTGACGATATAAGATTCTCTTAATTATCTGTCTCTAGTCCAATAATCATCAGAAGGAATGGAGTTGCATGCAGGCAGATCTGCTCAAGATGTGAAGGGGAAAAGTTTATATAATTTGATCTCTTAAGCAAGGAACAATTAATTAGATCTCATCACTCAATTCGTTCAAGAGTAAGCAATACCAAGATGAACAGTAATTATCCAATTCTTTTCCAGGCTCTGCAACTTTAACTTGGTGATCAGTCAAAAAGTACGGATGCATGGCATGAAAACCGTACGTACAGATGGGTGGCATTGTGCATTTTGACAGGAAGTCACCATGCATGATCCTTTCACATGCACCTGAGCATTTTGCAGAAAGAAGGATCTGGGATTGCATTTTGCGCTTTTTTTTTTTTTTGCAAGGATCTGCATGCATTGTCAAATGAAAATCTGTCGTTTCACAGATTCCATCCTTGTCATGAAATGCACCGAATTAAGAATTTACTCTTAACAGGTGAATACCCTTTCCCCTCCATCAGAGCATGGGGGGAATACAGGGATTAAAATAATACATGTTTGGGGAATCTGTCATACGCCCAGCATATAATCAAACAAATATAATTAAAGATTGAAGCAATACAGCCGCAGGTACTGTGATGCTCTAGCAATAAGATACAAACAGAATCCACAAGACTTCTAGAAAAGGACTAAAAGACTTCATCAGATATCTCAATCCTTCGTCAGAAAAGACCTCGAGAGGAAAAACTAAAAAGAAAGAAAAATTATGTACCTCAGCTTCTAACCAGTATTTTGTGTAAGGTTTCCGTGTTGTCAATGAGTATAGATCGGTATTATATATTAACAGGGATTTCTCACTTCAACAGTACAAGCATTTGAAGCCATCTGATCTCCCTGTTAATGATGGATGGCATAGAGAACAGTGTAACTTATCTAAAACTGAGAATCTAGGTATAGATAAAGCTACAGATTTTTTTTCTCGGCCCCTATCATAGATCATTGTTACATGTTTTCATAAACATAAGCATCTGTGAAAAAAATTAGAAACACGTTGCCATTGATTTGGTGAATCTGCCGGGTTTTTGAGACAAAGGGAGCAGAGCTAAAAGTAATGTGCAAGAACCACAACCTAACGCAAGCTAGTCAACATGCTTAAAAACAGAGCATTTGGGAAATCAAATGTAAAGATAATTCACAAAATTATCAAGTGCATGCCAAACACGCTTAATGCTTGTTTTACAACTTTGTTTGCATCCAAAACAGCAATTATCAAGTGCATATAGATGTAGAGCTTGTTACTGGCAGGAATGATATGAGGAATGCCTTTATTTTCATTTACTGATTTATGGCTGCCATGGCTCTTTAACTTCATAAAAGATTCATGTACCGCAGTTTCTTCAGAAAGATAATCCTATACATATAAAGTCATTTCAAACAAGCAGAAAGAGGTATGCATCTAGCTTATGTTTTCTCTCATACATATCCACAAATATGCAAATCACTGTGCACCTTGACAGAAGGTCTGTCTACCAGAATATCCATTATTCCCCATTCAGCTTCTTGAGCTGCAACCCTCTCTTTATTTATTGAACCAACACAAGGCTTTTGTATGCCAAAAATATGAAAAGGTGCAGCCTTTCTGTAAGCTGTACTAGGTATGTGCCAGAAGATGATTTCAGGAATCCTGCAAGAAAACTTCAAGCTAAGCATTTCACAGCAGTTATATAAGCTAGAGATCACTCAAACAAAGCAAGTTTTCGTCTGATTTCCTACTCTGAACCAGGATTTATCTCCTGTGATTTTCGCTGGAACCACTGGGCTTGAGCATTGGATATGACTTCCGGATATGATCCGCCACCAGAGTCGAGAAAATATAACAATACAACCACAGAATCCTGGTCCTCGGAAGAAAAAACTTTCAGCACATAGTTGGAAACACTAGGCCAAAGCTCAATAGGGCCAGACGAAGATAAAGACAATGCATTTTCCTCAATTTCCTTTGCCATCAGATCCATGCGTGATGTGCCCTTGAACCTGCAGTCTTCTGCAGACAAAATATGCTATACGGCATGAGTCAGAAAAAGACTGCTAAAGTGAGCATTGGGATTTCTCTTTCAACTAAATGCATTTGACTAAAACAAAACTCATCTGATCTAGGCTCTCTCAGCATACCCCACAAGAATTTGGATGCTGAAGTTAAAAATCTCATCATTCATTCTGTAATGTGTGCTCATGGAAAAGAATGTAACATATATAGCATGTCTCTTTATTGTGGGGGGAGGGGAGGGAGCAAGTGTTGAAACATGGAATTCCGTCAAATTTATTATAATTGTAGAGGATTCAGAAGGCTTGCTTCAAAAGAACAGCTCTAGAAGTTTCATAAATCTTACAAAGGAGACCGAGAATGCATAGTCTCTCCACTAAAAGGAAGTAAATAATTTAAAATGAACAACACTTGGGTGTTGCTCTAAGCAAAGCTTATGTCTTAGTAGCTGCAGAGTCTTGTCTTCTGAAACGGTGGTATAACCTGGTTCATTAATTTTGACCGACATGGTACTGGCGTTATACATGTGATATGGGATCCAAGCTTATCAACAAGCCTCTCATTGTTGCTATCCTAAGCCTAGCTAAATCCAGAGGCAGGAATAAACGTTTGTCTTTAGCATTCCAAGTAAAGAGAGATTCACAGTCATTTAGTAGATTAGTTGAGGTAATCCATTCATAAACATCGAGGGATCTTGTTATGTTTGCCAATAGATTCTCTACTTATAAAGAACCAAAAGTATTACCAATGCATGCTAAATTCACTGGCTGAGGAATGTGGAATACATTACTACAGTCAGGCTAGTAGAGAGACAGCTCCCTCATGGTCATGAATTAAAAGCAAGAGAGCAACATGTTGCTTACCTTCTCCCAAATTCTCATTAGAACAAGAAAAATTCACCATGGGGCAGACCCGCTGCGGGATCCCGGCGGCGGAGAACCACTCCGACGGCCACTCGAAGCGTGCATCGTCATGGTTCCCGAACACTGTCGCCCAAGGTATTCGCCTGCTTCTGGTGGGAGAGATGGCCCTATCCCAGTACAAGCTCGCATTAGCAATAGGCAAATTGTTGGCAGTGATGACATCCCCCAAGTAAATCACAAAGTCTGCAAACCAACGGGTCCCGAGATCAAAACACCCATTTTCAAATGGGGCAAGAAATTTAGGAGGAAGACGGGGGGAAAAGAGAAGTGCTTGCTTTTGATGAACAGGATCATCAAACCCAAGCTACATAAATCGTCATGTCTACGAGAATATGAAGTAAATATAGAGAACCAGCGCGCTTCTGTGGCATGCAGCCTTGAGGAAGCGGTGTCAACTGTGCGCTAGAACCATTCTTTCCACTATCTGAAGCTTTTGACAGGCCTTGAGTATGCATGTCTCCTACACACCTCAGTAGAACATGAAAGCAAGTAAAGTAACCTATGTTTCTCTTCTTAGCAAAAACGTTACGGCAACACAAAGATTGCATCTTTATATCGGTTCTTGTTTCTTATGGGCAGCGGGTCCGGCAGCAGCAGCAGCTGCATCACCTGGGGACTCCCTGTCGAGGACGCCGGCCATGACGCGGTCGGAGTTGCTGTCCTGGGCAGGTCCCCAGCCCGTCCACGCGTCCTCCCCATAGTGGAGGTCGGCGAAAAGTGCGACCTTGAAGGTGGCGCCGGCCGAGAAGCGCAGCGGCGGCGATCCCTCCGGGGCGCCCGGCCGGAGCAGCGGGCTCTTCCGGCTGCCCCTCCACCCGCCGCCGCCGCCGCCGCGGCTCGGTAATGGGGACGCCGCCGGGAAGAGGAAGAGAACGGCGACGACGGCGACTTGAAGCAGAGAAGAAGAGGAGGAACACGACGTCGACGCCGGCATCTGCCACGCCTTCGTTTGCAGAGTGTGCAGGGCAGGTCACGGGCCTCGCGGCGCTGGGCGTCGCGTACTGTGGGGGCTTTGTTGGTGTCGTGTGGGTGGAGAAGTATCTGAACTACGGGAAGAATATGCCAGCCGGTGCCCTGGACAACGACGTCTCGAAGAAGAGAGAGAAAATTTAAGCAAGGCTGCTTCCCGTTGTCAGCTTCATTTAGTACCTGGCTGCTGCTGCAGTCTGTCTCTAACCTCGACCCTGGTTCGGGAGAAGAAGGTTATCCTTGTGAGAGGAAAATTGACCCCGACCCTGGTACGGGAGAAGGAGGTTATCTTTGTGAGAGGACAATTGAAAAAAAGATATATCTTTGTTACTCACGAATCACGATGATGTATATAGATACCAAGTTTGACAGGTTAAGAATGGTGTTTTTGAAATGAGATTTACAAATATATATACCTAGAAATATCATATTTATATTTATCTCTCTTATTTTACATATTATTAAAAATATTCTTAATATATTTAATACTCTCTCTCTCTCTCTCTCTTATTTTACGTATTATTAAAAAATTTCTTAATATATTTAATTCTCTCTCTCTCGGGATGGATGAGCACTGCCATTCCATCTTGTCCTCTTCTTCCTCTCTCCCCCCTAAACACTCCATCCAGCATTGAAAACCAAGCTCTCTCTCTCTCTCTCTCTCTCTCTCTCTCTCTCTCTCTCTCTCTCTCTCTCTCTCTCTCTCTCTCTCTCTCTCTCTCTCTCTCTCTCTCTCTCTCTCTCTCTCTCTCTCTCTCTCTCTCTCTCTCTCTCTCTCTCTCTCTCTCAGATAGATGGGCACGGCTAGGCTCGGTAATTATCTGTTTAAAATTCGAACTAAATTTGAATTCGTATTCGTTTAATCGGATATTTATTCGAATAAAATATCTGATGGATAATTTAATCGGATATCGGATATCCGATTATTAATCGGATACGAATTCGGATATTGAGATATCCATGTTGGATATTATCCGACCGAATATGAATCCTTAGATAAAAATAGAAGGATACGTATATTCTATATATAATTAACTTAAATCTTAATATATTGTTTGATTACTCTTTTTTATCCTTTTTCATCTCAAAATATAGTTTAAAAATAAGAAATCAACTTACACCCATTTGGTAAGTTATCTCCTATTTTTTTAGGATGAAGTCTAATCTTTTGATAATATCTCCCAAAATAAAAATAACTTCCACTCTTTCTTTTTTTTGAGAAAACAACATACGAGGCTCTAACACGGCTCACACGACTCACCTCTAAGTAGGCTTAGCAATTATCCGTTTAAAATTCGAACCAAATTTGAATTCGTATTAATCTGATAATTATCTGAATAAAATATCCGACGAATAATTCGATTACTAATAGGATAATTCAATTATTAATCGGATACGAATTCGGATATCACACTATCTGCTCCGTATCCGATCCGTTTACAGGTTTAGACAATGTCGTTCCATCTTGTCCTCTTCTTCCTCTCTCCGACCTAAACACTCCATCCAGCATTGAAACCCATGCTTTCTCTTCTATGTCACCCTCCCCTCGTCATCACCATGGATTTCTACAAATCTATCTGCTCCGCCCAATCGGACCCTCCCCTCATCTCCGAAGACGAGGAGGAGCGGGAGGAGGAAGTGGTGGAGGGGGGTCTTGACGATAGCGTCGCCACCACCATCGACTTCGATCAGGGCTCCTCCAGCGGTGCAAAGAAGGAGTTAAGAAGTGGTGGCAACGACGCTTAAGGCGGCTTCTCCGGGCTAATCAAAGATGTGGCCACCAGGTCTGAGTCGGTGCTCCAAATCTATCGGTGGCACCTAGAGAAGAGGAGAGAGAGATACGGGAGAGAGAGGAGCAGTAGGGTGGGGCATTTTCAAGATTTCTCATGAGTTGACAATTTTTATGGTATATTTCCCAAATATTTGTCGATCGTTGACGGCTCAGGAACCCCATAGATATATATGACCGTAACAATGTGGAGTATGTCAGAGATATACATAATAATACCTTAAAAATAGGGGATGAATATAAATATGATATTTTATGGGGGTATAGATGTAAAAAATCATTTTGATATTTTTTATGTACGGAGTATATATATATATGACATTAACCCAAAAATGATGGAAATGGGCAATGTTTACTTATGTTTGAGGTGTGGATTAGGAGATCTTCAATTTTGGGAGATAGTAGTAGAGAAAGAAATTAAAATAAATAGAAGGGATAATTACACAAATAACTCTCTTATATGTAGAATTATTTTTAATTTAATATTGTTTTTAATTGTGATTAGACTTTATTTAAGATGCAAAAAAATATTCTATTTTCACCTATAAAAACTAACAATTTAAAGAAAAAAATACTCTTATAGAAAAATGTTGTCTTGACTTATACGTAGTACCAGAGGGAGAATGGGAAACAAAAAGAGATGATAAGTGAAGAGAGAGAAAAAACTTTCAAGTGAATTTAGAAGATTTTTTGACCCTTTTTAATTTAATTTAATATTAAAATAGAGTTAAAAATGAGAATTTAATCGAACGTTGATGGCTAATAATAGCAGCGATGCTTTTTTGTAAATATTATAAGATAGTGAGATTATTAAAATAATAATATGCACAATCATCTTAAATAGAAAGAGACAAAGATCACATGAGCCCACGACTTGATGGGATGATCTCACCACTTACTCTTTTGGAGGAGGTCTCTAATTTGATCCCGAGTTCCTCTTTTCTCCTTGTTAATTTTTTTAAAAAAAAATCACATCAAAGAATTTTGATTCTCACAAAAGTCATAAATTTTTTTGTTATTGATTTTTTTTAACGGAGAGGGAGGCACATGCCCACAATCGTGGCGCACGCAGGGACGATCTTACTCTTTTCCTTGGGAGAGCATGGGATCTAATCTTTTGAGGAGGTGGTGGGACTATTACGATAAGTCGTGGACTGTACAAGTCAAAATTTTGAAATTAAACAGAATGTCACTTTCATGTCTGCTCTCCATCCTTTTTTTTTACGATCTTGAGAGAAATTTCAAAATTTTTGAATACTGAGAATTCTTCCCATCAGTGACTTTTGTGCATTAGTCATGGCATGCCTATCAAGTAAGCAAACCTGGGGTCGATGTCTAGCTAAGTTGGCCATCCAAATGTGAGATTGAAGTCTAG
This sequence comes from Amorphophallus konjac, assembly GCA_022559845.1. Lineage (NCBI taxonomy): Eukaryota > Viridiplantae > Streptophyta > Magnoliopsida > Alismatales > Araceae > Amorphophallus > Amorphophallus konjac. The sequence goes on from CM040120.1 coordinate 5,646,540, forward strand.
TCACAGGCAACTGATTAAAATAATAAAACAAGTCTATTTAACATGAGATTTTGAACTCATCTATAAGTAGACGTGGATAGCCAGTCTTTAATTGATATTGTTGTCTATCCTATGTCAAAAGACATTGTGTCATCAACCTTACATGATTGATTTGAGTCCAATCCATCCAAAATTATGTAACATGTGCATCCACACATACAAATGTTCAAAACTAAAGTGATAACTTGATTACATGTAGCCATTTTTCAATAGATTAGTTTTATTGTTTAGAATTTGCATCGTCATCAAGGTTTGTCGGATCGTATCGGATCACAGCGTATAAAATGGGGGGTGGAGGGTGAAAAAGATGCCGCAACGGATAGCACAAAGATGGGCTTATGCTCGTAAAGCAAGTCCCCCATATCTTCTCTGATTGCGGGATCCCCAAAGGCGTCGCATGGGACTGGCAGGCCACCCACAAGAGTCGCATCGGATGATCCAAAGTCGTCTCACGAATGTAGCATGGGGCGATATCTCGAGAGGAGACACCCAGATTTGTGCGCATCCACAAATATATTATAGAGTTAATTATAAAAACAACTCTCTTAAATGAACAATTGTTTAATTATTATCACAAATATATTACATAGTTAGTTGTAAAAATAACTATCTCAAATGAACAAGTATGTAATTATTATCTTCTGATAGTTATTCAAATAATCCCCTGATATGAAAATCAGTACAAATGTGCCCCGAAATTTAGTTGACGTTTACATCATCCACTTTATCCATAAATTTGAAATTTTAGGTGAAAATATCGCTATAAAAATGTGATTTTCGTTAACACATTGTGCTAATTTGTGTGAGAGGGAGAGATAAAAAAATAGATATTTGAAGAGAGAGAAATAGAGATTTTAGAATAGATCAGAGTATCTCGGCCATTTTTCAAATTTGATTAGAGTCTATCTACGATTAAATAATAGATTTTAATGAAACTTTAACGGTGAGTGGTGATAAAGTGCAGCAAAACTAGATTATTTATACCAATATCCATCTAAAATGACAGCTTTATAATTTACTCATGTAAGAGGGTTACTATTGTAATTAACTCTATATCATATTATTAAATTATTAATACACCCCAACCTTCCCACGCCGTGCTTCCCGCGGATGGGATCCGCAATTAAATCCGAATCTTCCGTCTTCCTCGTCGGATAGAAAGCGAGATGTCACTGATGGAAGGCGTCAATCAAACAAATGCCTCCCGCGGTCGGTGACCTGACCGCCTACTTTGCACTTAACCATCCTTGTTGTAAGGTCGAGTTTGGGTCAAATTTAAGTCGATCTGATTCAGACTCGACTTATCAAGATTAAGACTCGAATTCGATTGAGGCCCGGGTCGGCCCGACCTGATATTATTTAAAAAATACTAAATCCGACTAAGGCCCGGCCGACCCGATAATTTAAATAAAAAATAAAAATTAATATATTTAATAATATAGATTTTATAATCTCACTAAATTAATTAAAATCTTGATATTAATTACATAATTTGTATAAAAAGAGAGTTTTAAAATTAATAATTAAGTAACATAACGTAATTTTAAGTAAATAGTTTTTAAAAATTTAAAATGAGAATAAAAAAAGAACGAGCCAAGTTGACCCACGGGCCGAACTTAAAGTCCGAGCCCGGCCCGTAAATCTAGTCGGGCCGAATTTTTAGACTCGACTAAAAGTCCGCGGGCCGAAAAAGAACTTGCGGCCCGGCCTTAAATCGGGCCAAACCCGCGGGCCTGTCGGACCGGCCTGACCCATTGACAGCCTACTTGTATGGCTAATAAGTAATAAGCGAAAATATTTGAGAAAATAAATCTAAAGCAATGTTTTAAAACTTGGCCCGATCTGACCGGTCTCATCAATTAACTTGAGACGCGATCTCAAAATCAGGTTGAAATTTTATTTAGATCGGTCAAGATCTAAACCTCGACCAATTTCGATTAACTCGGCTCAACCCGACTAATCCAACAACCCAGTGAAACCAATATTATCCGATTGGGTTAGAGACTTATTTCATATTTTCTAAATTTATATCATTATATTAAGCTTTTAATTTAACGTGTAAATAAAAACGAAAGATGAAGATTCATTCTTGAAATTATATCTCTCGTGATCTTAATATTAACATAAATTTTAAAATTTGAAAAGAGTTTGATTCTAAATCCGTTTATCTTACTTACAGAAAGAAACAAAGAAAATTTAAGAGTCTAAAGTTAAATTTTGTGAACTCACGTCGTGACGTCGTCCCATGGGACAAATTATATATCACAAAGTAGAAATTAAACTGTAGAGTGCAGAAAAAAGAGTGTCTTTCATATTTCTAAATTACTACTTAAGATATATTAAAATTTTACGGGTACATAAAATTGTTGCGAGGAGTTCCACTCTTACGGGTCAACTTGAACAATTAAATTATTGACCCACGACTCACTAGATTATCCGAGTCAAGATCCGAGTCTGATTTTAAAACATTAGTATAAAGTCTTGAATAATTAGATAGTAGGAATAAATAAACACCTTACATTATTATCATTAGTACACGGGAAAAATCACATTGGAATTATTATTATGTCCCTTAATAAAGAAACTGATTTAACTGGCGTAACGGGAGCTAATTCAACTTCTTTTGATTTTTACGGAAAAAGTCTTATGATCAAATATTAAGGGGTTTAGGTGACACACAATCACCAGCCAATGTCACTGGTATTTCATTTCTCCCTCAGGTTCAGTAGTGCCAAAGCTACTCTGGAGTGTGATCATCAGCTATGAATGTATACATAAGATTTGGGGTTGATGGCTATATAGATAAGGAGTATGATCATAATAACGAAGAAGAGTGTTACTCGTGATGTCTTAATCGATGAAATATAATTATTACGAAAGTATATATGATAATATATAAATATAAAAATAATATATACATATATCTCTTTTAAAAAGAAAAAAATACCTTCCCAATCTATTTTTCTTAAAAAAAACCCACCAAATGGGCATTTGACTCTTATTCCTGGTTACCCGTCAAATTAGTGAAGAGGTCAACTCAGCAATCAATTAATAAATACTCGTTAACATCTCTTCTCTAAAGGGTTGTCAATGACTCGGATCCGGGCATGATTTAGGTCAGCTCACCTCGAGCCTGATTTATCAATATTAAAACTTGAATCGGGCTCGGGCCCGAACTATGTCGGGCCGGGTCGATTCGGGCCCGACACTATTTAAAAAATATAATGGGGTGTTTGGGAACAATTTTTTTTAAAACTATTTTTATCTAAAAAATTATGATGTGTTAATTTTTAATTTAAATTTTAAAATTGATAAAAGTTAACCGTTTCTGTTTGGCATCATTGATATAATTTTTAAAATTTACGTTGTTATGTTTGGCATCATCTTCCCTCCCATGGGTACAACTCGATGGGCGATGACCTAGATCCTGCGGGCGGAGGGGGGAACCGGAGGGGGGGGGGAGGGGCTGCCAGGGAGGGCGCAGGGGGGGAGCGGGAGGGGGGGGGGGAGGGGGCTGCCGGGGAGGGGAGGGGAGGGCGCAGGGGGGGAGCCAAAGAGGGCTGCGGGCGGAGGGGGGCAACCGGAGGGGGGGGGGGAGGGGGCTGCCGGGGAGGGGAGGGCTGCAGGGGGCCGGAGGGGGCTGCGGGCGCAGGGGGGAGCCGAAGGGGGGGGGAGGGGGTTGCGGGCGCAGGGGGGAGCCGAAGGGGGGGAGGGGGCTGCCGGGGAGGGGAGGGCTGTAGGGGGCCGGAGGGGGCTGCGGGCGCAGGGGGGAGCCGGAGGGGGGGGGAGGGGGCTTCCTGCCGGAGGGGGCTGCGGGCGCAGGGGGGAGCCGGAGGGGGGGAGGGGGCTGCCGGGGAGGGGAGGGCGCAGGGGGGGAGCCGGAGGTGGCTGCGGGCGAGGGGAGGGGAGGGCTATCGGGGAGGGGGGAGGGGGGAGGAGGGGGAGTCGGAGGGGGGGGGGAGGGGGTTGCCGGGGAGGGGAGGGCGCAGGGGGGGAGCCGGAGGTGGCTGCGGGCGAGGGGAGGGGAGGGCTGCCGGGGAGGGGGGAGGGGGGAGGAGGGGGAGCCGGAGGGGGGGGGAGGGGGCTGTCGGGGAGGGGAGGGCTGCGGGGGGAGCCGGAGGGGGGGGGAGGACGGGTTCGCGAGTGGGAGAGAGGGACGTCGTGAGTGTTTTTTTTTAAAAAATTGGTCTAGTGTTATTTTTTTTTGAGGAAGGTTTACACGGGAGCAGATTCTCTCCCTAAAATTTAGGAGAGACATACTAAACAGAGTTATAAGATCTCTTACTCTTTTTTTTTAAAATTGAGAGAAAAAAGAGGTAAAAAAGAATAACCAAACACCCCATAAAGCTCGAGTAAGACCCGACCCAACCCGGCCCAATAACTTAAATAAAATATTTAAAATAATAAAAATTAATATATTTAATAATATAAAAGTTATAATCTCACTAAATTAATATTACTTACATAATTTGTGTAAAAGGAAAGTTTTAAAATTTTTAATTAAGTAAAATAGTATATATTTAATTAAATAATTTTTAAAATTTAAAGTGAAAATAATAAAAGAGAATAGATTAGACCAATCTGACTACGTGAGGGTCTATCGGACCGACCCGATCTCTTGACAGCCCTTGCCCCTACCTCGTGTCGATCTGAACAATCACATTAATTTAAAAAGTAACTGACAACTAATTAATTATTTAAATAACAAAATTCGAACATGTGGGTCAGCCTCGACCGGGCTTATCCCGTTCCTCTCACCGCCCGAACGCCTCCTTCGTCCTCGCTGGCCGCCTCTTCCGCTTCCCGCCTGTGTCCGCGGTGTCCTCACCTCGGCCACCCCACTTTACCTTCCTACCCCGCAACTAAATCCCCGGCCCCCTCTTCTCCGTTCCCGAGCGAGAAGGGGAGAAGGCGGTGACGCCGGTGCCGTCGTCGTTGAGGTCTTCCTTCTGGGGATGGGGGGGATGGGCGGGGAGGCGTCGCCGGAGCAGGAGCAGGAGGACTCCGACGCCGAGTTCGTAGAGGTCGACCCCTCGAGGCGCTATGGAAGGGTCGGTTTGCAGCTCCTCACATCGGCTGTTACCGATGTTGTTGTTGTTGTTGTTTTGTTTGCTGATTGCCGTGTCTCCTTTTCTTCGAAGAATTCTTGTGGCCTCGGCCGCTCTGAGGTTTCTGGCTCTGGATGTTGACCTTATAGAACAAATTCGATCGCTGTAGCCTTGGGATTACTGCCAGTTTGTGGAATTTCAAGTTATTTTCATCAGGGTTTGTATTAACGATGCCTCGCATGGGGCGGGCGTTTGTTTTTTTGTTCCTTTCAGTACCGGGAGGTTCTGGGCAAGGGCGCCTTCAAGACGGTGTATCCTTGTGAAATCTGTTGCTGGTTACTGTTGAGGGATGTGGGTCAATGGATTTTGGCTTCCTACTGTTTGGGTTGTTATTCAAATTTGCTGCTATTTGGTTTCTGGTTTTGTGTTGGGATCCTTGATGGGGTTGGTGTTTGCTCAGCTACAAGGCATTTGATGAATGGGAAGGGATAGAGGTTGCTTGGAACCAGGTGAAGGTGGCGGAACTCCTGCGCAACTCCGACGACCTGGAGCGTCTCTACTCGGAAGTCCACTTGCTCAAGACCCTCAAGCACAAGAACATCATTAAGTTCTACAACTCATGGGTCGACAGCAAGGAAGACAACGTCAACTTCATCACTGAGATCTTCACCTCTGGCACCTTGCGCCAGTAAGCTACAAGGCCCACAAACGCGTCGCCCCCCCCCCTTCCCCCATGCAATTGTCATTTTTTATATTTGCGCTTAGCTCCGCCAAAGTTGAATGTGGGAAAATGTTCTTTTTTAGGTACCGCAAGAAACACAAGCATGTCGATATAAGAGCATTGAAGAATTGGTCTAGACAGATTTTGCGTGGCCTTCACTATCTCCACAGTCATGACCCACCAGTTATCCATAGAGACTTGAAGTGCGACAACATCTTCGTGAACGGGAACCAAGGTGAGGTGAAAATCGGTGACTTGGGTTTGGCTGCCATCCTTCGCCATGCTCAATCTGCTCATAGCGTGATTGGTGAGTGTAATTCAAGACTTCTGGTGTTAGTTTTCTATGGCGAAACGCTGATAGACTCAGTAATCTTTCATCGTTGAACCCTATAGGGACACCAGAGTTCATGGCTCCAGAGCTTTATGAGGAAGACTACAATGAGCTTGTTGATATTTATGCTTTTGGCATGTGTTTGTTGGAGTTGGTGACGTTTGAGTACCCGTACATGGAATGCGCCAATGCAGCACAAATATACAAGAAAGTGACAGCCGTAAGTTCAGTTTGGGTCCCTTTTTCCTTCTGATATATTGTACTAACATATCATCCATCCATTCTCTGCCATCCCTAAATTGTTGTTTCTTTCGTTTGTTGATTCCATATTTTGTGAGTTGAGACATGCAAAAAGAACCATCATGGAATAGTATAGCATTCCATAGTTAACTAAGGTATGTTGGCGAGGTGAAGGCATGCAGAAACTTGAACTAAGTTTTTCTAAGGATTTTTTACATAAATACCCCTGTAAATATCAGTTATGTCAAATAGATCCCTCATTTGAACATATTATCAAAATTATCCTCCAAATACACCAAATGGTTGTGGTCATACCCTTGCCGTTTACTGTCATCCATGTTGGGCGAATATTCTGGGAAATGTTTGATGGAAAACGTCATGGTATATCAAATACCCAAAATATCCTGACACACACAGACCCTGACACACACACACACACAGAGGGAGAGAGAGAGGGTGCCGCCACCCCTCTCCCCCACTAGAAGCTCCCCTTCTCCCACCTCCAACGAGCACCCTGCCTCCCAGTGAGCACCCGCCCCCTTCCCCTATCGGAGTACCCCCCCTCTCGGAGAGCACCACGGCCCCCTCCCCCTTCGGCCCTCTCCCTGAACACCCCCACTCCTCCCTTGAGCACCCACACCCTCGGTGACGTCCTACTCCCCCTCTCCTTCCTAGTGAGCACCCGCCCCCCTCCCCCTCCCAGAGCCCCCCCCCCTCCCAGAGAGCACCCCCGGCTCCCTCCTCCTTCGGCCCTCTCCTTGAGCACCCCCCACCCCTCCCCTGACCATGGATGGCAGTATCGGCCGAAACCGAAACGGGCCTTGTTACTGTAGCAAGTCCGATACCAAAGAAAATGATTTTTTTAATGGTTTCGGACCGAAACCGTCCGGTTTCGGCCGAAACCGGACCTGCTCAATACATTTTTTGTATTTTCTGACTGTTTTGAACCAGTTTCGGCCGAAACCGAAACCGATACCGAAACCGATACGTATCTACCGAAATCGATACTACCATCCTTGCCCCTGACCGCCCGCCCGGCCCCCTTTTCCCTCTCAATGAGCACCCGGCCCCCCATCCCCTTCCCGACGAGCGCCCCAGCCTCTCGACGAGCACACCCCCCATCTCTCCCGGCCTCCTCTCCCTAGGTGCTTGCAAGACCCGCCCCTGGCGAACCCCCCAGCCCCCGACTCCCCCCACAGCATGCAGTAGGAGGAGCCGGCATCGCAGGCGCCTCAAAACCCCAACGTCAGGAACCCTAGTCCCATCGTGCAAGAGTTGTCGGCTCCGGAGATCTGGGCCCCCTTACTTCCTGCCCTCTCACCCCCTCCGGCTCCGATGAGCACCCCCCCAACCATCCTGGCTCCACTCTCACCCTCCGACTCGCACTCCCTCTTAGACCCTCCTACCCCCGCCCCCTCTGGAACTCCCCTCCCCGTCAAAATCCCCACCCCCACACCTTGGAACCCCCTCCCCGTACCCCTCCAGACCGGAGACCCCACCCCTCACCCTAGAACCCCCCTCCCGCCCCCCTCCCTAGTCGTGGCACTACTCTCTCCTTCGGGCTGGAGGAGGAGCCCCACGTCGTCGACGCCCCGCCGGCCCCCGCTCCAGTCGTCGTCAAGCCTCCCATCTCTCCACGCCGCTGACACCTTGCAACCCCCTCTCCTCGCTGCCCCCTCCTCAATCTTAGAGTTTCCATCCGTAGAGAGAGACAGAAAGAGAACCTAAGGGTAGGTTAGTAATTCTGCCCTTTAACTCATGTTTAACCCAAGTTAAATCAGCCGTAGCTGGCATAACTGCAACTGTTAATAATAAATGAAGGGTATTTTTGATGATATGCTTAAATAAGGGGTATATTTGATATAACCGATATTTACAGGGGTATTTATGCAAAAAAAACCTTTTTTATGAGTGGTTGGTTTCATGTCTCAATTGATAAGTATACAAAATGAGAGTACATACAAGAATGCCATCCTTCCTAGAAAATACACTCCCCTTAGAGGGTGAGGGGAAAATCTCTCGGCCTCATAATAATTCTAATGTTGATATACCTATATGATGCTTTGTTAATGAGGCTTCCCAGGCATGCCAAATCGAAAGTTAGTGGCCTCACAACTGAGCATCACTAATCCAATGGCGCATCCTCTATTACAATTTATAACTCCATCATTGTACTCTTAGCATAGTTAAGGTACCTCCCCCCATAGCACCCAAAGAATGTTACCCCGACCATCTTGCACCATAGGGTGGAATGACAAAACAATATCTCAACACATTATGGACTCTTAATCTTGGTCATCATCAAGAAAGTATTGAAACTGGCAATCAGGCCGTGCCAGATGCAATGTCATCCATTTCTGGCATTATGTGAGATATCAACACAAAGATTAAGAGAACTGCATTTACTTGACTTCACAACTTTGGAAAACCCAGTAGCTCGACTGTTGATGTATATGAAAAGCCTTGTTGCAGTGATGCCATTTCTATTTGCTCTTTTATGGTTAAAGCCTGTTTCCAACTCCCCGAAGAATGCCCTTAATCTCAATGAATCATATGCTTTCTTAGAATTCATCTTCATGTATGCACAAATGCACTCATGAGCAATCAGAAAGTCCTCTTATATAGCACTTCCTCAAACATAAGTACATCTATTTGATGTAGCCAAAAATGAACAATCAAGATCTTCCAACTTCATATACATTTGCTGATGATTATGGAATATTAATTAATGGGCCTATATTCATTAGCCACTCTATTCCTCTTCCTTGGGAGAACCAAGTAGGTTATGATTATCACTTTCAACCAAGGTTTGCAGTACTGTTGGGATGGACCGACCTGGATCTGTCTTGGTGTACAGGTCCGCCCAACTCAGACTGACTTGGGCCGGGTTGCCCAATTTAAACCTTTCTTTGTATTAAAATTTTGAAACGACTCAGACTGATTCAGTACCATCTTGTGGATCGGATCCATCCTGACATGGTAATAGTCACCCGACTCGCACCGATCTGGTACAGGACGTCAAACCCTGCTTTCAACTAGGAGTGACCATCCCGAAATCTGTGAGCCACATCCAAGTGGCCCCCTTTATCACCTCCAAGTGGTGCTGTAGAGGCAGTGAGGCACATTGAAAAACTGTCCGTCACCAGTGTTTTGTCCCCATCTTTCTCATGCATTGATGACAAGGCATACCATGTGATGAAGGAAAAGTGAAGAGTCTTCGTTCCTGTGTCTTGGGTGGTCTTGTATAACAGTGGACTGCCTCTAGGCTTCAACTTCCTGCTTATAACATATTAGTATAATAATGTAGTTTCTCTTCTCATCTTTTTTTCTTGGGTTTCCAGCATATCCACTTTAACAGTATCATGCCCTCCATTTGCTCGCCATCAATCACAACTCTTCTCCCTGTAGGAATCATTTAAGATTTCTCTAACCCCATTAGTTTATCTCTTAACTGCTTCTGTTTCCCCACACACTTCTAATAAGGTTGCCCACCCATGCACCTCTGGTACCACTTCTTAACCAGGTCAAGAGAACACTTCTCCCACAACTAAGCCTCTTGATACCAGAGTAGTATCTTATTTATTTCCTACACGACTGCAGTATGATAGGCTTGTGATCCAATAGATTCTCAACTTAGTGCATATCTCCAGTTAAGATATCCATGGGTTTGTGCTTAATTTAGGGTTTAAGCACTTGGCATAAACACATGAAATGGCAGATTGACTGTGATATAACTGTTTCAACCTTTAATCTATGGTTCTGGCAAAAATCTCTGTGGAGGCTGAAGAAGACTGCAAGAGCAGCAGGGGCAATTGGTCCATCTGAAGGATGGGTTTGTCAATAATCAAAAGGACTTGACAACAGCTCTGCATAGAGCTGACAGCAGCAACAAGCCTTTTCCGAGCCTGTTATGGTTGGCAAGGCAGCAGTGTCCAGTGGCGAATGGCAGTTACGAGAAAGCCACAGCAACTGGTGGAGCCACTGCCTCAAGGAGATTGGTCTGCTGCCTGTCAAAGGGAGAAGAAAAGGGAGCAGATTCAGCAGAAAGAGGAGCGGCAGCACTCCATGTAATGTAGAAACACCCCAAAAAATTCCCCGACAGTTAGCATCTGTTACATATTTTACAAGGGTCAAATATGGGGGAGCTGACTCCTCTTTGGGCTCCCAATCCCACCTTGAGTGGGATTACCACCATTGAGGGGGAAAATCCCTGCAATGGCTTCCCAATCCCCACCGGGTTAGGAAACCCATCCAGTGAGTGTGGGGAAGCCTGGTGGGGACTCTCCACCTTCACTGAATGGAGAATCGGGGGCCTGTCCACCCTCATTGGGTGGATTTTACCCATTTTATGAGGGTGTGTGCCCTGCACTGCCTTTCCGACCTCACCATGTGTAGAATCCCACCTGCTGATGGTGGGAAGATCCACACGATGTCTGTTCACCCTCACGGGTTGATTTTTTTGATGCAGGCCATGAATACCCACTGAGTGAAGGTTAGCGAATGCCCATGGCCTTGCAGTAAATATTCAATAACATAAAACGTTTAATGCTTATTTAATATTGTATCCACTTATTTTTCACTTTGCTAGAGCATCTGTCGGCAAACATACACTTCACTATGCACTGGCATTGAATTGTTATAAGAGATGAAACAGAATGAAGAATAGCTACTGTAATGCTTCTTGATTTGGTAATGGCACTGACAAAAGGAACTTTTCTTTTAGTTCTCAGTTATCCTCCTATCTTAATTCTGGATTAGTTCTGCAACCTTAATTCACTGAACCTTTTTTGTTCACCATCGAGGACTTCAAGTTCTTTTTTGTCTTCTGATAGGTATTGATCATGGAACAATACTGACTTTATAAAAGGTGGATTGACCTGAAATGTCTCTGACGAGCTGCACCACAGCTTCAATTCACTTAGTTATTTTAAATGGATATGTGATAGCTGTCTTGTTTAAGCGGCATTGTGGCAGTACTGCTTTGTGGTGGTGAAACAAGGAGTTTGCATGGGGATTCATATCTGGAGTAGAAAGTGGACCTGATTACAATCCAGAGAGAAATGTAATTCTCTTTTCTCCTAGAGGCAACCATATTTAGCTCTAAATAAATTAGAGAACAAAAATGTTAGTCTTTATATTAGCTTCATTGAGAATGACTGGGTCAATGATTGCAAAGATTGACTCCTTTCCTCGGTCACAAATTCATTTCATTAGTTCATTAAACTAGTTTGGCCATCTAGTTAACTTGTGTCTTTGTTTTAAATGACAACTCATGTTTGTGTTTGCGAAAATGACATCATACAATTTTTTTCCTTTTCAATAACTATGATGAATTTTAGTATGGTAATCTTGATTTTCTTAGTTCTTTGCAAGTGTAAAACAAGTCCTTCAGATCCTGTTCAACTGCTCTAGCGATCCAGTTAACACAATTTGCATCTTTACTTCATAAACAATAACATTCTGCTAGAATTCTTATTTTGGTGTGACTGTGGTTTAGTCCTAAATAGTTGGTCATTGCTTTGCTGCGGCGGAAGATCATTTTCTCATCCACTCTGTTATTGTCATTTATAGGGAATTAAGCCTGCATCATTAGAGAAGGTGGATGACCCTGAAGTAAGAAGGTTCATAGAAAAATGCATTACCGAGGTATCAGAAAGACTGCCTGCTAGAGATCTTCTCATGGATCCTTTTCTCCAATTAGATACCGAGGACGAAAGCATAGGGCATTCATCTCATCACGATCTCAATTACTCAGGTAGCATTCTAAGCTATATTTACTTGGGACTTGATCATGTCTGTCCAGAGCTTGTGAGCTGTTTTCTGGTTTAATAGAAGGTCCTATATATTGATCATACTCCACAACCGGAGACGTGCAGATGACAATGGTCAACAATCTGGGGAAGCATCTGGTCATTTGAATGTCATTGCAGAGTCGTGCACTGACAATCGGGATTTCACTGTGCAAGGTCAAATGAAAGACACGAATACAATATTCTTGAAGCTACGTATTACCGACTCTACAGGTTTATACTTTTCTGTAGAGATGCTTTCAGGTTACAATGTTTGGTTGTTCACTGCTTTACCTTAATGCTGTCGTGGTCTTTTATTTCCTTTCTTACAGGTCATCCACGCAATATCCATTTCCCATTTGATATCGAAGCAGACACATCAATCAGTGTTGCTAGTGAGATGGTTGTTGAGTTAGACCTGACAGATCATGATGTAACTGTTATTGCTGCTATGATTGATGCAGAAATACACTCTCATGTTCATGGGTGGATCCCAGGTGAGACTGTTCATGAAAGTCATGGCAATGATGAAACAGCATTGGATAACTTTGACTCTGGGATAAAAGATGAAGTTTCGGTACTACCGCCTGGCTCTAATCATTCATGTGTTGGTCTTGTCTTGGAACGGTTCCGATCGGGTCGAATGTACTGGTCTGATTCACCGAAGGGAATCAATGAAAACTTTCCTTTCAGGCATAGGCTGTCAAGCATTTCTGAAGTGGATCATCATGGCAATTCCCAAACTCGGTGGAAGTCGACGATGAAGAAACATCTACTTTAAATCCTGATGAAAAAGGGAGTTGTTTTAATGGCAGGTCTCCACCCTCCCAGTTGAATGGTTCTGCATTCTCTGCTTGTGGTGGCAGACACAACCCGAGCATGGCCGATCCATCAGCATCTTCCAAACTGCCTAGCACATCCGTCAGTAACGTCGTTAACGGGGAAGCTGAGGAAGTTTCACCATGTCCAACCAATGGTTGTGCATCCTTGATTAACCAGACTGGCAGGCTGTGTACTGCTGATATGTCAGAATGTTCCGGGCAACCAAGTTCAAACCCTTGTGGAATGGCTAGTGAGGAAGATAAAGAAACACCATTCCCAGATCATCAGTTTGCCAATAGTCAAGCTAGGCCAGTTGTGGACCGACATGGTGATGATGATAATACACATTTACCTGATGATGATGAAACATCGGTTGAACATGACCCAGAAGATGTCAAAATCCTTGTGGGTAAACTTAAAACTTTAGTGCTCGAGCAGCAAAAGGAACTTCAAGAACTGAAGAAGAAACATGACCTGGCCATAGCAGATGTATTGAAAAAACTCCCTCCAGAGATCCAGGACATGACTATACAGACGTGTGGCTTAGATATTCCAGTATTCAAAAGTCATGGAGAGGCCAGTTCAAGTGCAGGGCATTCCAAGGACATGGATTCTGTTTCCCAAGAAGCAGCATTGCCATCTCAAGTTGGTAACTCTTCTATGAACGATATCACGGGGGAATCATCTTCTACGACCACTACGGAGAGGCCTGCTGTAGCAGAGCTTGACAGGAGTTGCTTGGTAGGCTCAACTTCCAGTGTTGGGAGAGATGAGAGGAAAGAGTATATGCCTGGACATCCTGTAGGGGTATGTGAAAGGTGGATTCAAGATCTTCAGATGTTCGTATGGCGGTTTTTCTAACCTCTAAGAGATGACTTGTCCAAGACAAACTCAGAAACAGATGTGACATGTCCCAGGTCTGATGAAGAGTGGTACATACTTTGTTTTACAGGTCACTGGGCTGGGTTGAACTCGGAGGAAGCATCATCCAAAAACTTGGGGGGTTTAAAGTTCAATTCTTCACTGTGCTGGAGACATCTTTTTACTGTGCCCGTGTACATGTTCTTATTTAGTCTTTGGAGGTGATGTTGCTGTCCTCTTATCAATGGCTTTTTAAGGCTTGCAGAAGTTGGTGTTCTTACTCAGAACCGCGTTTCATACATACCTTGTACATCCAGTTCTATACGAGCCCACAAATTATTGGGCTTTGTACCGTACAAATGATGAATATATGCCATGTAACAAATGAGTTATTTGATTTATTGTTATCAATTAAACTTAGATGTTGGCATAATCCTTTCTAATCCCTGCCCATCGTCTGATGCTGGTTATCTCGATAGGATGAGATTGGTGTTGACAGCCCGCTAGGGGGTTTTTTGATAATCGAATAAGAGAGGAATAATGGGTCTTAACTCGAAGAATAAGAAAAAATATAATTTTATAAGGTGGGTAAATTTTGTCACCCTTAAGTCGACTGTCGAGTTTTCTTGAAATAATTAATTTTAGTCAAAAAGTAGAATTAGTAGTTCTTGTTTTATCTTAACTCGGATACGTTTTAAACTAAAAAAGTGAAGAAGTATAAGGGCTGATTTATTTTTTGAACGGGGGTTATCGTGTTAGACCCTCTAAACACGGTGTCTGACTCCAGATAAGAGTTATGTGTGTGAGGAGAGAGTGTGGGTTCCTCATATTTCTCTCTTCTGAGATGGAAAACCCGAGCGGCACTATTCCGATATCAAATCAGCCCTAAATGATTTACTTGAATTTAACCTAACTCGAATTTTCTATTCTGTTATTGAAGAGGTACTGAAAATTCTAAGAAAAATTATAATTTATGGCCGAGTAATTACTTTTAGTGTTTCAGTCAAAATTAGTTTGATCCAATTCTCACCCGCTACCTTTTATGTTGAAGGTGAAATCTGAAAATGTTTCTAAGGTGAAACGTTTGCCAAATCAAAGACAACTTTAGATTTGTGACCTAAGCTTAGGTTCTAACTGGAAGAAGAAGGGAGGGCTAATCCAATGACTAGACATTTTTTCCGAAGGTTGTACCTGAGAATGTAACATTTAAAAATTTATAACTAATTTAATGATAAAAGATAAATAAAACTTTTAAATTTTAGACTATAATTTTTGTATATCAGTCATAATGGTGTCGTCTCTTTTCTAACTTAACGAGGGTGTAATTAGTGAAGCGATTCCCTACTTGATTGTGGAGATTATCCGCTGTCCACTCGCTCGTTCTCCGTGAAATATTATCATGGCGGACATCTCGATAGCATAGACGTGATCTTGCGTTCGTCGAGATAAATTCTATAAATGTGACCTCAACGCTCATCCGTTGACGACTCTCACGCCATCGAGACGCATGTGTGCTAGAATCATGTATGTGGACTGACCAGTTTTGAGTAGACCTCGATTAGACTATGTTCCTAAATTGCGAGTCAACTGACGATGGTCGCTATGGACCTGACGACATCGGGTCGTACTGAATCCGATGTTCCTGGGCTCGACGGATTTCTCCGTCTTCAGTTATTTATTCTATTACTACCACAATTGTCTATTATTCGATTTATCACATTTTTTTCTTGTCATGTAATTTGAAAAGTAAATGATAGAAAAAGTTAGACTTAAATCTAATCTTCAAAATTAAAATATCAAACTTAAATTCTAAATTAGCATCATCTCAAGTACCTGATCATATGATCAAACTACTAAAATTCGAAACGATAAATTGGGGAAAAAAATAACAATGTGGCATCGTTCTTATTTGAAAGATCAGCGATAGCGGTTTTCAAAAAGATAACAAACCGTGCGACCACATCAATCAGTGGGGTTCTGACTTCTGAGGTCAATTTACTTGATATTTTTTTTGTTGACCCAAAAACGACACATATATTTACCATATTATGAATTTATGTAAAAATAATATTTTAATTAAAATATTCTCCCGTAATATAATTATCATATTATGATAAGTAAATGATATTATTACGTACACGCACATACATATATAATATCTTTTAAAAATAAATAAAAATTTTGGAAGTTCTACTCTGGTGTGGTGTGAGAGAGAGAGAGAGAGAGAGAATATCCACATACGACATCGTAACGCTCCCCCGCCCCCCTAAATCCTTTCTGCTCAGCCCCACAACCTCCGTCTGCGGCCGCCAACACCGAGGGGAGAGCCATGGCGATTGCCGCCTCCGCGGCCTCCAAGGCCCTCTTCTCCACATCCCCCTCCTCCACCCACTCCTGCCGCGGCGGAGGCGGCGGAGGCGGCAGGGCCTGCAGCACCCCCAGGTCCATCGCCCTGAGGCCCATCACTTCCCCCTCTTCTTCCCTGTCCTCCTCCTCCTCCTCCTTGTCATCCCTCCCCCATGGGAGCGACAAACCTTCGTCCAGCGCCGCCGGCCATACGAGGAGCAGCAGCAGGAGGAGGAAGGGCCTCATGGTGGTGCGGGCGGCCAGAGGGAAGTTCGAGCGGAAGAAGCCCCATGTGAACATCGGCACCATCGGGCACGTCGACCACGGCAAGACCACCCTCACGGCGGCGCTCACCATGGCGCTGGCCTCGCTGGGCAACAGCGCCCCCAAGAAGTACGACGAGATCGACGCCGCCCCGGAGGAGCGCGCCCGCGGCATCACCATCAACACCGCCACCGTCGAGTACGAGACGGAGCAGCGCCACTACGCGCACGTCGACTGCCCGGGCCACGCCGACTACGTCAAGAACATGATCACGGGGGCGGCGCAGATGGACGGCGCCATCCTCGTCGTCTCCGGCGCCGACGGCCCCATGCCCCAGACCAAGGAGCACATCCTGCTGGCCAAGCAGGTGGGCGTCCCCAACGTGGTGGTCTTCCTCAACAAGCAGGACCAGGTCGACGACGAGGAGCTGCTGCAGCTGGTGGAGCTCGAGGTCCGCGAGCTGCTGTCCTCGTACGAGTTCCCCGGCGACGACGTGCCCATCATCTCCGGCTCCGCCCTCCTCGCCCTGAAGCCCTCATGGCGAACCCAGGCCTCAAGCGCGGGGAGAACCAGTGGGTGGACAAGATCTACGAGCTCATGGACGCCGTCGACAGCTACATCCCCATCCCGCAGCGCCAGACTGACCTCCCCTTCCTCCTCGCCGTCGAGGACGTCTTCTCCATCACCGGCCGTGGCACCGTCGCAACGGGCCGTGTCGAGAGGGGCACTGTCAAGGTCGGCGAGACCGTCGACATCGTCGGCCTCCGGGATACCCGGAGCGCGACGGTCACCGGCGTGGAGATGTTCCAGAAGATCCTCGACGAGGCGCTCGCCGGGGACAACGTGGGCCTCCTCCTCAGGGGCATCCAAAAAAGCGATATCCAGCGCGGGATGGTCCTCGCCAAGCCCGGCACCATCACCCCTCACACCAAGTTCACTGCAATCGTGTACGTCCTCAAGAAGGAGGAGGGCGGGCGGCACTCCCCGTTCTTCCCCGGGTATCGCCCGCAGTTCTACATGAGGACCACCGACGTTACAGGGAAGGTGACCAAGATCATGAACGACAAGGACGAGGAGTCCAAGATGGTCATGCCGGGCGACCGGATCAAGATGGTGGTCGAGCTCATCGTGCCCGTCGCCTGTGAGCAGGGGATGAGGTTTGCCATCCGGGAGGGCGGCAAGACCGTGGGTGCTGGAGTCATCCAGTCTATCATCGAATGACCCTGTGTGATGATCCTTCTCTCAGTTTTTTGTCTTTTTTTGAAATTTATATTCTTGTTATCATTTTGTTGATTAGAAAAAGAGGACGAATGCTTCTGCTTTACTTGTCTATGTGCAGTTCATTGCTCGACCCATCAGTGATTCCATCTTGTTGGCTTCCCCAATCTAGTATCTTCTTAGTCTTTCATCATCTGCTATGTCGGGCTGCTTACGTTTGTGTTATCAAAATGCTGTCGTCTGAATGCCATTTGTATGCTCTGTTGATTTGTACGGCCATTCAGTTTTATTTTTCTTCTTTGTTCCTAATGATGTTGTGGCCTACTTCATATGAAATGACTGCGAGCTAAGCCGATAATCCGTTTTCTACTAGTATACCTTATGTCGTGGGTATTTCAGCTATAGCTGTCATTCTGCCAAACAAAACAGTAGAAAGTGATCTTATTGTGGTGCCCCCCAAATAATCCATTGAGAATCTTGTTATGTGACTGTGATGTTTGTTAAAAATTGAGCTCAACTCTATTTTGTGTTGTGCATTTTGCAAAACAGTTGGTAAGTTGTGTTTAAGCCATTGTTGTTATTTTGTGCTGAAAAGGTTAGGAATTCACTTCGCATGATGCAGAGGGTTGGTTTGCAGATGCTGCAACTCCTGTAGCAGTATGTCTAGACCATCTGACCATGATTTGTATGATCAGTTGGTTCTAGTTCAGGTTGCCTGTATTAGAGTTTATTGGATTGGGCCACTATTATAAGCATATTATATTTTAGCCCGTTTTTAATACGGGACTATTCTAACAGCCTAATCTAAGTTGGGATCACATGTGGGCTGATCAGATGTCCTTTCTATCTTCTTCCAAGCCATGTGGTCTAGTGTACGTTGTGCTTCTTAAACCTGTTATGGACACTCCTATCTAGTATAAGTGAGAAGCTCCAGTTTTGATAACCATCTTCCTTCCAAGCCTTCCTATCAGTTAAAACATCCTTTTTCTCATGTCCGTGAAATCATTTCGAATTCCGTAACTGAGTAGTACATAAATTTCCACACCAGTTTACCATAGGATATACAGATAAAGAACACAAGTCATTCTTTCCACAAGAATGATAAAGAATTAGCGACGAAAGTGCTTGACGTCATGATGGGATAATAAGTAAGAGCTCATTCCTAAAGCTCTGCTTGTATCATTAAATTCTAATTTGTTTGTGTAATTGCCTTCTACTGTTTTCAATTTTCGGGATTATTTTTGGTATCTGTGAATAGAGCTTTCCCTCCTCACTAGTCATTGTGTCCAAGTCGTCATTGGTAGACATGGGCAGGGAATTCGTTTTTACCTGGGTCTGTGTTTATTTTCGGACCTCTGAGCATTGGCATTATTTTTTCATTAACATGATTTTTTTTGACTTCTCCTTTGAGGTCTTCTTCTAATTATTTGATCTTCTTCTAATTATTCTGTGATGTAGCCACTTGTTTTGCTTTATATGAGCCTGTTGAAGTCCTAATGATACTACAAACTGTGAAAACCAATTCTGGCTCAAGTGTAGCAGAGCTAGCTTGAATGGAACAAGTTGAATCAGTTCAATATAGCTGGACGTTGCGCTTGGAGACTTGTCTTCTTGTTCATCACTGTGACATTCTCAGCTGAACAGGACGAAGTGGGAATGACTGATTATGTAATCTTTTTTACCTGCTGTCTTGCTTAGCATGTGGGAAACTTGTAAATCATGTTTTTGGGCTAGAGAGGATTTCTTGAGGGTGAAAGGCAAAGGCAGGTCTTTTACAATTTGCATGAACTTACAAGTGGTAATACTTCTTTTCGTTTCATCTTAAATGGAATTGCTATAGTTGGACACTTATTAGTCAATCTGGTTATGGACAAAGAGGTCCCGAAAGAGAGGAGAGCTTACAAATCTCTCCACCTAACCCAGCAGCCCAATCCCCAACTCAATCACAAACATCCTTCAAAAAAAATGTTCAATTACAAATAAAAGACACAAGTTGTTCCTGTCTTCTGCTTTTGCTGTTGAAGATGCATAAGTTCATCACCCTTTCAAGGAATAACTCAAAAAGCACTTGCATATGCATAAGTTCAATGCAGACAGATCACTTAAATAGGATTTTCCCTTTAGGAGGATCTTGAATAGTGTCTTGTTGGGAATGTCCTCCTAGGACTTTCTTTTCTATAGTTTTCGGACCTTTTTTTTTCCTCCAAGGATGTATGAATAAGGTGCTTTTAATCAGTTGTATTCTGGTTCTGTTCTAACAGAAAGATTAATCGAGTTGCTAGATCATCTCAGCTTGTTATTGAAGGATTAATGAACTGGACTCATTATCTTATTATCCTTATTGGTACTCGTCTTTGACTGTTTGACATGTGTGGCCATGGTATTGTGGTTACGATATGATCTTGTTATCCGTGTTTTGAAAGGTGCCTACACAGGATGACCCTAGAATACCCTTTACCAATTAGCTATCCGCTAGTTATTGGTAAGTTGAATATCGGACATCATTTTTGTGCACAAGGAATCAGTGAACAGTCATTTATCCAGATAATTATCTCTAGTTTTCTATCATAACGTTTCTAACATAGCATCCTTCAATTCCAAGAACACAAGTGTTGGAAATCATAACATTTTTAACATTGACATCCTCCATCCTACAAAAATTAGAACATGGAAAAAAACATAGTATTTCTTGGGAGAAGCAAAATCAATTAACACAATGTAAACTTGTTTCACCACATAGAAAGGAAAATAACAATATCAACTTAAATTGCTCTAACAGGAAAGTCCAAAATACATTCTAACAGGAAATAAAACATGAATAATGACAAGGGGATCTTCTCGCCCTGACACTTGAGAACGATGAAGTGGGCTGAGGGACACCGGGGGCTGCACCGCTCTCTCCAAGAGTTGGGTACCCCCTTTGGCTTAACAGATGCCATCCCTTGGATGAAAGTCCAAGGGCATATGTAGATAATATCTGAAAGACAAAAAGAACATTTATTGGACATTATTGGATAGTTTTATCGAAATCTTGTTGTCCCATTGCTTGTTTGTTATATCTGTTACCTTATCTGTTAAATTTATCAGCTTAAGGAATGCATCTGAAGACCAACTGAAACACAAGCCAAAAGTATTGAAATACTTTTGATAGCTAGGCAGTCCTCCCTGGCAATGTAGAAGTTGCCTTGCCTCTTAGGCATTTTTAAACATTGCTTCATGTGATTTCAAATGTTTGGACCTGACAATTTTTTGTAAGGATATGCTGCCTCTAGGATTATAAGGTTCATTGCTCCTGAACAAGTGTTGATAATGATTATTTATATTGATTAGGTTGTTCTCATATATGATCACTGTTGAACCCAGCTTAACCCAGCTTAAACATTATTGCTATCAGACCACTAAAATGCCCCATGTCCTTGTTCCCTTTCTTGCTGTCATATTCATCTATTACTATAAATGCTGATTAATCTAGTGTTTATTTGCGCACATCCTTTTTAAATTCCAGCATTATATTATTGTCACTGATGGATTATTATGATTAATTAACTCTTGAATGATGGATGCATGCACTACTCTTGAATTTTGTCCACTGACTTGGATTAATGGACCAAATAATGATACTGCTCTTATTACTTCAAATGGCTTGCTAGTCTTTGTCAACATCAAAGTTTATTGCTTCCCACAGTTTCAGTGGAGCTAGCAGCTCATTCAACTCTATCTTGTTTTCTATTGAACTACAAGAGAGGCATTAGTGCAACAGGAACATGCCGGGGTGTAAAGGAGATCACTCGAAGACTAGCAGCTCAGCTGTACCATTACTTACACCCTGTTCTAAATCTTTGACATTGGGTTTGATAACTGGAGGAATTAACTAGTAAGCTTTAGCAGAAATCAGCCGGGAGAGGTAATCAGAGGCAATAGACATAAGTGGCTTTCGTTCTTCATCAGTTCATCCTTTTGTTGGGTGGGTTGGGGCGGGGAAAGAGGGGGTGGGGTGGTCTGTGTGTCTTGAGGGTGGGTGGGGGGAGTCTTGATGCTCATCCAATAGTTTGAGGTGGATAATATTAGATATATATCCGGGCAGGTTAGTCTTTTACACTCTTAATCAGTACGACAACTGAGTTAAAGTAACGCGGGTTATGCAGTAATAATATTAGATATATTAGGGATATTCTTAATAATATGTAAAAAGTATGGGATAAATGTAAATATGGTGTTTTACAAGGGTATATCCATAGTTGTCAAGGCGACGAGGCGAACCAAGGCGCTCACGGGGCCTCTAAGCGCTTAGGTGACAAGGCGTCGCCTAGGCGACACTTTAACGACTCATTAAAAAATCTAAAATATATAACTCATAATATATAAAATAACAAAAAATATATGAAAATATTATAGAAAAATACAAAAAAAATCAGAAGCATGAATAAATTGCAGTAATTAAATTGCATGACAATTATAGAAATTTAAATTGCATCAAAAAAATACAGAGAAATCTAAAAACAATTCATAAAATTACAAAAGAACATAATAACATCAAGAAAATTACAAAAAATAAAGGCCAAAGGGTTAAAAACACTAACCTGTGTGTTACATTTTTTTAGCTTCATCTTTTTATTAACTCCATCCATCCTGAAAGATATTAGACAATATGGAAAACAAATCCTACCAAACATAACAAGTTATTAACAAATAACAAATCACATCATTAAAAAAGAATCAAATAGTAGCACTTAGCAAGTATGATATAAGATAACTAGTTAACTACTAACTACTAAGAAATGTTCATGTCTAAGCGTCTTAACATTACATGAAAGACTAAATCCTAAAACCAAATGGTACTTCTGCTGGAATAGCCTCATTATGATTGTCATTCTCATCATCTTCTTGGTGAGCAGCGTGAGCTTGACCTTCTTCACTAGACTCCCATGGAGCATCATCATCATCCTCTTCAGATTATTCTTCTAGCAATTCTCCATCATCCGACGGATCATCATAATCTCTTGGTTGTGCTCTACTTCTTGTTGGTCTTTCATATGATGCTTCCATAGCAAGCTCAACATCTGCCCAAGTAAGATCTTCATCATCATGAACTAAAGTCTTTGACTTTTGAGTCATCCACTCACTCCCCCAATCTAAATCTGGTAGAGAAATGGGATCATATTTTTCTGGATGATTTTTTCTCTCTTTGAATCTCTCTTGAAGACGACGATTATATTTAACATATACAAGATCATTCAATCTTTTATGTTCCAAGCGGTTCCTCTTCTTGGTGTGAATCTACATGTAAAGAATACAAGTGAATAATGTTAAATAAGGATAATATTAATCAATGTAAAAGAAAAATTAGAAATTAGATGAGTTTGTAAAACTTACAAATTCAAATGTACTCCAATTCCGTTCACACCCAGAAGCACTACAACAAAGTCCCAAAATTCTTATCGCAATATTCTTCAATTCGGAAGTTTCCCCACCATATGTTACCCACCACTCAACTATAAAAAAATAACATGTCAAAATATTGTTATTTGAAAAATACCAAGTAACATTTAAAAATTATAAAAAAGATACACTTACTTGGCATTCTCCTGTCGCGAGCTTTTATGGCTAGTTCTCTTCCGAACATCCCTCTTTCATTCAAATACATTGTAACTTGATCACCTATCTTATCTTGAAGGTCCAAATCTGGCACCATTCTTTCAAGACATGTAAAAAAACCACTCTCAAACTTCCCACATGAACTAACATCTTTCTCTCTGGCCTTGAAATATAAGCTGGGATTTAAGAAAATTCCCGCCAAATGTAAAGGACGGTGCATTTGATCTTGCCATCTTTTATCAACTATCTTCAGAATTGGCTGAAATTTTACTTCCTGCATATATATGGATGATGGAGTTTAAAGCAAGGTAAAATTTTAAAACAAGCAAGTTAAAGCATTGTAAATTTACCTTGGAGCCAAAATTTTGCACAATTTGCTCTTTTGCATACTCCATGGCAGCGTATATATAAGGCATTGCAGGTTTTTCATCTCCATCAACCAATCTTAACACTTGTAAAATGGGTTGAGAGGCTCTCAAAACATCTTCAACACCATGCCAAAATCTCACCTGAAAGACAATACTTGAGGCATTTTTCCCTGCATTTGTTGATGACCAAATACTCTTATACCAAGCTTCAGAACTAAATAGTCTTCGAAGAGCCCTTTTTATTGCATCATCATTCAACCTCTCCAATGTAAGAAATGATGTGGCAAATCTAGTCACACCACATCTGACCAATTCTCTACCCTTGGTTTCCTTTCTCATGTGTTCAAGAAGGCGAGTATGAGTGTAAATATAAGCTGTCAACTTCTTAGCTTTTGTAATTACACTTTTGTAACCCTTTAACTTACCAATATCTTCTAACATGAGATCCAAACAATGTGCAGCACAAGGTGTCCAGAATAATGTTTTTCTTTTATCCATCAACAAACGACCAGCTGTTACATTATATGATGCATTATCAGTTACAGTTTGCACCACATTTTCTTCTCCAATTCTTTCAACCATTTTATCAAGCAACTCATATAACAACCCTGCGTCTTCCTTCTTATCAGAAGCATTAACTGACTCAACAAAAAAAGTCCCTTGCGAACAATTGACTAGAAAGTTGATTAACTTTCTTTGTCTTTTATCGGTCCAACCATCACACATTATTGTACAACCATATGTCTTCCAATGCTTTTGATATTCCTCATACATCAAGTTTGTCTTCTCCACCATGTCCTTCAAAAGGGACACTCTCAACATGTGATAGCTTGGGGGCTTATACCCTGATCCAAACCGTCCTATAGCCTCCACTGCATGTTCAAAGCATTTTAGACGGGCTACATTGAATGGTATGTCACCTTCATAAAACAAAGTGGCAACATACTCATCAACCATCCTTTTGTTTTCTTTGTTCCATCTATTTTCTAACGTGGATTGAATTTTCTTCCCACTTCTCCTAGCATCAACAAAGTCTTCTATACTCATTCTTGCAAAGGCATCAATTGGCCCTTTGGATTTAGCTGTAGGTGATTTGCTCGTCCCCGAACTCTTTGCAGAAGAGTCCAATGTTGTAGAACCTTGTCGGGACTTTTCCACATGTCTCTCCACTTCATGTTCATCATCAGAATCTCCTTCAATCGGAATACTCTCATTTGGCTTTCTTTTTTTATTTTTGTTCATCCAATTTAGCATCTCTTCGGCAATTTGTCTATTAGTATTTGGACATTTTTTCACATCCCCAAAACCACCAACCAAATGTTCCTTTTGTCTTTTGATGCCTCCACTAGTAATCAAGCCACAAAGATCGCACTTGACCTTGTTCTTATCATTTATGTCAGGCCAATATGCATACTTCCATCATGGGTCTTTTGACTTTGCTTTTAATTTTATCTCGGTCTCAGCCGTGGAACTATTATCTGTCATGATCTACATGCAAAACAATAATTAATAATAAAAATTATTTTAATTTCAATTTAAAAAATTTTGCTAAAAAATTTATCTAAAGAACTATAATCTACCATGGGGGCCGGGGAGAGGGGGGAGACAGAGAGAGGCCCCCTCTCTCTGTCTCCCTCCTCTCTCTCAGTCGCTCTCTGTAGGGACAGAGAGCGACAGAGAGAAGAGGAGAGGAGACAGAGAGAGGAGCGACTGAGAGAGAGGAGAGGAGACAGAGAGAGGCCCCCTCTCTCTGTCTCCCTCCTCTCTCTCAGTCGCTCTCTATAGAGACAGAGAGCGACTGAGAGAGAGGATAGGAGACAGAGAGAGGGGTCGGAGGGGAGAGCGGAGAGTGACTGAGAGAGAGAGAGAGGAGGAAGAGGAGGAGGGAGAGTGGGAGACAGAGAGGGAGAGACTGAGAGAGAGTTGAGAGAGAAGGGAGACGGTGAGGGGCGTCGGGGGGGAGAGCCGAGAGAGAGAGAGGGGGGCGTCGGGGGGGAGAGCCGAGAGAGAGAGAGAGAGAGAGAGAGCGGAGGGAGACAGAGAGAGGGGCGTCGGGGGGGGAGAGCCGATAGAGAGAGAGAGAGAGAGGGGCGTCGGGGGGGAGAGCCGAGAGAGAGAGAGGGGCGTCGGGGGGGGAGAGCCGAGAGAGAGAGAGCGGAGGGAGACAGAGAGAGGGGCGTCGGGGGGGGAGAGCCGAGAGAGAGAGAGACAGAGCGGAGGGAGACAGAGAGAGGGGCATCGGGGGGGAGAGCCGAGAGAGAGAGAGGGGCGTCGGGGGGGAGACCCGAGAGAGAGAGAGAGCGGAGGGAGACAGAGAGAGGGGCGTCGGGGGGGAGAGCGGAGGGAGACAGAGAGAGGGGCGTCGGGGGGGAGAGCTGAGACAGAGAGAGGGGGGCGTCGGGGGGGAGAGCCGAGAGAGAGAGAGAGAGAGAGAGCGGAGGGAGACAGAGAGAGGGGCATCGGGGGGGAGAGCCGAGAGAGAGAGAGGGGCGTCGGGGGGGGAGAGCCGAGAGAGAGAGAGGGGCAGGGGGAACTAACCGGCGGTGGAGAGGATAGGGGCGCCGGCGGTGGCTCCGCGCTCCGGTGACAGCACCGGAGGAGTTGTTGCAGGCGGGGAGGAGTCGCAGCCGGGGCCCGCGGGGAAGGTCGCAGTCGGGGAGGAGGGGGACGTCGCAGCCGGGGCCCGCGGGGGAAGTCGCAGCCGGGGAGGAGGAAGACGTCGCCGTGGTCGACGATGACGACGGCAGCACGCGCACGCCGGCGGCCGAGCGACTAGGGCACGCCGGGGAGGAGAGGAGGGAGCCTCTGTCGCCTGGGAAGATCGAGGGGGAGTGGGAGGTCGGGTCGGGACGGGGGGGAGCGGTCAAACGCGATTGACCGGGGGGGGCTTTTAACTTAAACGGGTCGGACCCGCTAGCTTAAGGCGACCGGGCGGCCGCCTTGGCGCCCAGCCCGCCTAAGGCGACCGCCCGGTTCGCCTTTTGGGTGTTTGGAAAAGCGCCAGCCCGCCCGATCCTTTCAATCGCGCCTAGGCGCCCGCCTTGACTACACTGGGTATATCTCACATGCGATCGCGGGGATGGTGTTCACGATGTTAAGGGCACGTTTGGAACAGATCGAGGGTGGAAAGAGTTATTCAAAATCTCTTAAAAGAGAAGAAACACCTTTGAAGTAACTTTTAGAGATTTTTCAATTCTCTTCTTTTTCTCTCTATCTCTCTCTAAAATTTAAAATTTATCATAAAATAAAAGTTGGTGGGATATCGAGACACTTAGAAAATATTTTTGAAGGAGGAGAGATTCTAATCATTCAATAGTCTAAAATCTCTCTCATCAATCCGTCTCAAACCCCCCTTAAGAAAAGTTGATGCAACTCAGGACACATTGCTATCCCTTGTTTTGACAACCACATCCGTCTGCATGGTTAGATGTCATCTCAAACGTAGGACAGCTGATCTGATGCCATCTCTCTTTGTTCCTTCCGTTGCCTGCACATTACGAATGCAAGTGTGATGTTACAGGATTATTTGGACCGCTAGATGACTGGATTGGGTGGACTGCCATTGACAATGGATGATGATGGTGGTCTGTGCTATTGCTTGCTTTTAATAAATAGATGACAAGTCATTGTAATCCAACCAAAAATAAATAAAAAAAAGTAGGTGGTCTCAGATTTGATTAATCATCCAGAGGTGCATGGCCCGAGATTATTTAGTTCGTCATATTTTCTCATCATAAAATAAAAAGTCACTGTCATCCAACCAATTGGGGGGAGATTTTCCAAAGAAATATATGTTGATTTCAGTAATAATATTCCTTCGTTATAACCGATTGTTTGGAATTTCGTAGATTTATCATTTCGGCATTTATATTTACACACACGTCGTTAAATATATTAGTAGGGTGCAAAAGACCTTTTTTTTTGTACAATATCATTAATTTTTAAGGGCCGCTTTTAAAAGTGAATACCACGTCAAGATAGTCAACTGACGAGAGAGAAAAGATGTGGGTCTCACATTTTCTCCTTACACATATCCGGCGTTAACCGGGGCGGGATGACGTATTTGCGTCCATCCCCTCGAATACGTCATCTCTCCCGATTTTCAAAGCGGCCCTAATAGAGTAATAATTGCTATATATCTCGGTGTGCAAGAAGTCCTAGTCACTCTACACGCCAACCTCTAATTGGGCTTTGTGCTATATGACCTTATGCGACAAGGGATGAGATCCAACCAATAGACCTTTGTGATCTATTAAAATTTTCCATCTCTCAAATTGAAAAGTGGAGCATAGAATTGAAAAATAGAGCGTTGGATTGAAAAATAAATGAAAGATTTGAGAAGTGGGCAATGGACACGTTACGCGGGAAGGTGTGTGCTCTCTGCGGCCGTCGTCGGTCTCGGACATCTAGCTTGTATATAGGAGCAAATAATTTGGTTTGATGTCGCCCAATTTAATGCGTGACTTATTAATTCGGTGCGACCATTTTGTATCGTAGTCAGATCGAATCGAGATATTTGACTCGATTTGAGACGACCCGAATCTCTTCGGGTCGGATCCGAGCATGTCCGAGTTAAGTCACGTCGTATCGTATCTGACCTACACCGAGTCGATACATATCGATGATGTGGTGAACCTTGATGTAATGTATGTGTACTCTTCTTTTCGGTCACTACTTGGTGGTTGACATTGAATACTGTCTATTGACCGACTAAGCAAAGGAAATGGAGTAGATCGTTCTCCTCTATTTGGTTACTACTTTGGTGGTTGACAGTGAACGATGTATATTGACTCACTAAGCAAAGGAAATGGAGTAGATCCGCGATGCAATGCAAAGTTAGAAGGACTTGGGGAGTATGTTAAGTGATTGGGTTAAAACATCATTTTTTAAAATAAAAATAAAAATCTTAGCTAATTTCAGCTAAAGAAAAGTTAGAATAACACCCAATTAAAATTACTCGTGCTTTGTTTATTTGTTTGGACACACCACACACCCTAAGCTGATTGTCCGGCAACTTCCTCGCAAAGAAAAGAGATTTTTAGGGTTTGGGGTTTAAGGTTTATCTTTACAAAATTTAATTTTATCAAATATATCTTTCGACAGAACGTATTATTATGAATATCTTCAAAATATGAGTAATAACATAATTATGTCCTCGTCGTAACTCTCGTGTATTTAATCCGAATTAAGTGTGTGTTAAACAGTAAGATTTTTGTATATATAGTTTTGTAAAATTTGATTTTGTCAAATATATCTTAAATCTAACTACTGTAGATTATATATTTTACGGAATATTCTCTTCCGTCGACGACATCAAATTAAAGGGGTATAATCATAATATTTTTACCTAAATGAAAGATATTTATGACAATATACTTAGATAAGAGATATATTTGATAAAAATAAACTTTATAAAAATCTCAAACGAAAGTCATATTGACGAAAATACCCCTGCAAGAGGTCGGGTGGCCCGAGCCTCATGCCCCCCCTTTGTTTAACGGTGGAGCTGCCGCTTACGTCCGTCCTCCGTCATCGCCCATTTTTTTTCAAATTTTTTAGAAGCTCCATTTCCTCCGCGCCCCCCCCCCCCCCACTTCATCTAGCCGTTAGACACCGCTCTCTCTCTCTCTCTCTCTCTCTCTCCTCTTCTGCGTTGCGTCTCTCTGTGTGTGTGTGTGCTTGCTGGGTTATGAGAATGGCAGATGTAATCTTGTCCGTCTCATGCTACGACCACCGCAGAGAAGAAGATGTAGTCTTCCTTCCCATAGAAACAGAGACCCACCGTAGAGGAGAAGATGCGGCCGTCCTTCTCGAGCAAACAGAGAAGGGCAGCACTGGGACTCCTGCAGCTGTAGCTGCTGAAGGTGCCGCCGCTGCTGCCCCCAGTTCGTGCCGCCCACTTAAGAGGAAGAGGCCCCTGGGGATCAAGATTCCGCCTGTCCTGGGGGAAATCCCGCTTGGAGAGGTCGGGGCTCGGGACGGCGCGACGGGGCGTGAGGATGAGGGGCTGGGCAGCGCGAGCGGGCCCGGGTGGGGCGTCTTCTCCGAGCGAGGGAGGAGGAAGAAGGCCATGGAGGATGCACACCGGGTCGTCTCCGGGCCGCCAGGGCATCCCCACAGGGTATGTGCCTGCCCTCACACGAGCTTCTTCTGGATTCATACCGTCTCTCTCTCTCTCTCTCCCCTCTCTCTCTCTTAATTTTTCCCCACTATTTTTATTTTCTACCCACTTTCAAGCGTCTGAACGAAAAAACAAAAAAAACTTGCTTGGGATTTTTAGTTAGGTGTTTTCTTCCACCCCTTCCTGGATAGGTATCTGGATGCTTAAATTTAGGGATTTTTGCATCTATACCCCTATAAAAGATCGTATTTATATTTATCCCCTTATTTTTACCGTATTATCAAGAATATCTATGAATCTATGATCTACATTGTATTGTTGTAATTATGTCATTATAGTTCTCAAGTCATCAACGTCGACAAACTTCTGAGAATATACCGACGGAAATTGTTAGAACCTGTAAAAAACCAAAAATGCCTTATGTGTGCATGTGTTTGTGAGAGAGACCCTGCAGCCCCTCTCCCTCACTTTTGGCAACTAACCCTCCCGATCCACGAACAACCCCCCACCCCTCCCAGTCCCCACTCTCCCTGCCGGCAAGACCGAGATAGAGAGAGAGGGAGAGAGAGAGAGATAACAAGGAGTGAGAGAGAGTACAGGGGGAAGGGGGGAACGTCGGAGGGGGAAAGAGAGGGAGAGAGAGAGGACGAGGGAGAGAGAGTAAGGGGGAGACCCCCCGATGGTGGCCAAGACAGAGAGAGAGGGAGAAGTCGCTCCGTATGGGAATGACTTCACAGAGTGACTTCTCTCTCTCTCCCCGCGCCCCCCTCTCTCTCTCTCCCCACCCCCTATCTCTCTCACTTCTCCCTCTCCTGAGCTCTCTCTCTCCCTCTCTCCCTCTCGATCTACCTGTGACCGCCGCCGGAGGGGGAGACCTCCTCCGGAGTTCTCCCTCCCTTGAGCTCTCTCTCTCTCTCTATGTTCCTCTCTCTCTCCCTCCCTGGAGTTCTCCCTCCCTTGAGCTCTCTCTCTCTCTCTCTCTCTATGTTCCTCTCTCTCTCCCTCCCTTTCCCTCTCCCTCTCTTCAATCTATGACCGCCGCCGATGAGCCCCCCAACCCCTGGTGAACACCCGACCTTCCCCTCCTCCGACAGCCACCCACCCCACCTCGTACATCACCCCCTGAGCGACCTCCACGCGCACAGAGATGTAGGGAGAGAGTGGTATGTGAAAAGTAAGAGTTTATTTATAAATATGCTATTTTATAGTGGTATATATATATAAATCTCTAAATTTTATTAGAGAGCTCCATTATTATAAACACATTATATTTTAGCCCATTTTCAATACTGGACTATTCTAACACGCCCCCTCACGTGCAGGCCAATTTAGGCTTTGTCACGTGGACCATGACAAATACGGGATGTGCGGTCCAAATCATAACCATTGACTCTGATATCATATTAAATTTTATTAGATTGGGTCATCCAACTCAAAACCTTACTTAAGGTATTGAGTGGAGAGGGCTTCACTATTATAAACACATTATATTTTAGCCCGTTTTCAATACGAGATTATTCTAACGGAGAGAAATATTACACTGGACTGGGGCAAAAGCTCCGGTTTTTGCTGCAAAATGAGTTCTTGATTTGTAATGTTGGACAGGGTTTGTCGTGGATTCTTGATTTTTGTGTTTACTTTCTCCTCTTGATCTTCTCCTGACATGACTCGTCTTGCAGAAATGGACTTCTTCTAAAAGGATGTTCATGGGATTTCTAGTTTGACCTTTTTTCCTTCTGCATACCTCTAATTAAAACCTGAAAGAAAGAAGATGATTAAGAGTTGTTTAGGAGCTTCTGATGTAATTCCTGTTATAAGGTGTTGGGGGGGGGGGGTTTGTCACTGAGTGATTTTAGAATAGTAGATTGATTTTAAAAACACGTGATTTGGACAAAATCTCGGTGATTTTAAAGTATATAATTCTATTTGAAAACACACCTAGCTGTGATTTCGAAATACAAGATATAATGTGTAGTTTGTCACAGTGGTGTTAAAATCTAGTTGCGGTGAGGTTGGAAGAGGAGAGGAGACTTGAGTGGATTTGAAAATACCTGGTCATTGAGATGTGTTTTGAAATACTCATTTTGTTTGTAACAATCCTAGTGGGATTTGAGTTGAGATTTAAAATCCAAATCACATTATGTTTTGACTAATCAGCGATTTTTAAATTACACTTCAAAATCTTCCACGATTAACAGAAGATTTTAAAATCCATCAAAATCACAGTAGTGTATCTTGAAATCACTCACGACTAACAAATGCTGATCTTTTTTGGGTTTCAGAGTTTCTTTGGCGTTTATGATGGGCATGGAGGAAGAAAAGCAGTAGAGTATGTGGTGGAGAACTTGCACACCAATGTCTTCAAAATGCTGGAGGAGTCTGATGATATGGAAAGAGCAATCAAAGCTGGGTTCCTAAAAACTGACCAGGAGTTCTTGAAACAGGTGTTGGCCACCATCTAGTACTTATTTCTTTTCGATTTCGTCTTGGTCTGGTTACAGGATAAGGCATTCTAGAACAAGAGCATGTATTCTACATATGAGATGTATATGAGTTCTTAATCAAATCTTAATTTGGTTAAAAAGATGTACTACATTGCATGGGAATACTTGTTCCTCAAAGATTACACTCACTTTGAGTGGGAAGTGAGTGAGAAGTGAAACATAAAAATAAAATGCTATAGATGCTCTCTTGTTAGTTGTTCCAACATGGATAAAAACTAGAGTCCATATTCTTGCAATTTACTAGAATTTGGGTTTGACCTTTATTCTCGTTCAGGTGGAGTCCAGATCCTTTCTTATCCACGTTTTCAAAGTAAAATAGAGAACCCAGATTCTCTTTCCATGTTTTATTTTAGGCTTATTCTGTTATGAAACCTACACTACAAGATTTACAGAAATTAAGTGACTGATATGGCATCAAAACACCCAACTGCTTCATAACTGGGAAAAAATGGCAAGGAAGGAAAAAGGAAACACAAAAAAAAAACCCCACAGTAAATGAGATTATTGGGAGAAGTATAAATGCCGAATTCAAATGTGCCATTTTATTCCATGTCCTCTTTTATCAATTTCACTTCCACAGAAAAATCTGACACTTGTTGTATCCTCCACAGGGGTTTTGCAGTGGAAGTTGCTGTGTGACTGCACTGATTGAGAAGGAGACCATCGTTGTTTCAAATTTGGGTGACTGCAGAGCAGTTATTAGCAGAGGTGGCATTGCTGAAGCCCTCACCAATGATCACACTGCCAATAGGGTAGATGAGCAAGACAGAATAGAAAAGAAGGTATTCCCTTCATGGATCAGTCTTCTCTGTTGCTTAGAACAGTGCAAAGATCTCACAAAGCACACGAAATTTTACCCCTGCACAAAGTTTATATCCTGTCATTGTAGACAATTGTGTTCTCGTCATATAAACCAATCAAATAATACTAGCACATATTATTTAAGAACAAGAAGACAAGCATACATAGCCATTTGATTGACATATGAACTTTACATCATGTCTGAAATTCATCTGGGCTTGTTGAACATTCACAAGCAGCCATACCTTTTCTCAGAACTCCCATGTTTATTGGGCAACAGTCATTGAAGACAAATATTCTATAGGTTTCTAATCTTATGATTTGTGTTTTTCCCAGGGAGGCTGCGTTGAGGACTATAATGGGATTTGGAGGGTTCAAGGTGTTCTTGCTGTGACCAGAAGCATAGGGGACATTCATCTGAAGGACTGGGTTTTGGCCGAGCCTGATACAGTGGTTCTCCCCTTGGCTTCTGACATGGAGTTCCTCATCTTAGCCTCCGATGGTCTCTGGGATAAAGTGAGTAGACCAACATCATAAGCCTCACTAAAACAGCTCTTATCTATTCTGTAATGGATATCGATCTTACAATCTAGAGCATATCATATATTTTGCACTATTCTGCTCATGTTTTCTGCTTCCGATGATGTTGCGCTTGTTAATGAAATGGATTATGTTTTCCCCTGTTCAAGTTGCCCAACCAGTGCATTTAATGTGCCGTTCTTCGGTGTGTATCATTGTATTTCACTCTATCTGAAGGGTAATTAAATTTCAACTTTTTTTTCTCAGGTGAGCAATCAAGAAGCTGTTGATGTTGCCATGCAGATACATGACGATAAGGGCCATGTAAAAACCAAGGCCAATTTAAAAGAAGCAGATGAAAACCAATTTGGTTGTGAGAAGACAAGCCCCCCTGCCAAGTTGAGAAAAATAGAGAGGATTAAACAACTCAAGGCTCCCTATTGCCCAGATGAAGAAGAGGTGCGTTGCACAAGAAGCCCGGGCCTCTGCAGGCTCCCTGTGGCATGTAAGAGGCTTGCCAGAATTGCTACAATGAGGGGAAGTTTGGATGATATCACTGTGATGATCATTGATTTAAGTCACTTCCTTTGAAACTAATCCTTTCTTTTCCTTCCATCATTTTTTCCAGTTGATTGAAATATTTAAAAATAGAAATGTATGCCCTTAAAACCTTTATTATATCTTTATGCAGAGCCTCTGTATATCCCAAAAATATAAAATTC
This sequence comes from Amorphophallus konjac, assembly GCA_022559845.1. Classification (NCBI taxonomy): domain Eukaryota; kingdom Viridiplantae; phylum Streptophyta; class Magnoliopsida; order Alismatales; family Araceae; genus Amorphophallus; species Amorphophallus konjac. The sequence continues at coordinate 5,680,849 of CM040120.1, forward strand.
ATGAGTATAACAAATCTAGTTAGTAGATTTTAGGAGCACACAGATAGATTAGGTGAAGATAAGGATACGAAAATTGTTCTCTCTCTCTCTCTCACACACACACACAAACGCGCGCGCGTGCGCGTGCGCGCGCACACTGTATTACTAGCTGTATGGGCACTTTTTTTTTTTTTTTGGAAAGTGGGTAGTGGCTGTATGGGCACTTGAATACAGACTTATAAGAACTTGTGGAATTAATAATTTTTGCCAGAAAATGAGAATTGAACCCAAAACGTCTCCTATCAAAGGCAGTCTGATGCCACTTTAGTAATAAACCCCTTGATGGAAATTATAAATTATCATTCACAACCAATGCACACTAGTACAAAAATCACTGGAACTAGCGTTAGGTTAGTTGACATCAGATCTCTCTTCTTTGGGGAGGTCATGAGATTTAATCCACAGATCTACGAAGATGATCTATGTCTTCTGTGGTGGGATCCGCAAGGAATTCATTCCTTGTGATTAGTCTTTATTAGCAGAGAATTGTCTCAATTGTATAGAAAAATCCCCCTATTTAGAAAGAATACTAAAGAGGGTTCCTTGGAATCCATAAACATCCTGAAAAAAAATAGAGAAATTAATGTTACACCCCTAAAAACTTTATAAATAATCTCTATATTCTTCTTTTATCTACTTATTTACCTGTATACCCCTAAAATATTTAAGAATAAGCCTGTATACCCCTGAAACCTATCTTCTGTCAGTCCCACAGCCAGGGCACACTGGTTCCATGCTCCATCTAACCGTCCCCACCTACCATCTCTAGCTAGGTGGAGAACTTTGTCAATATATAGGTTTGATCCACTTAATTTGTTTAAGTATGATCACATTTTGATATATAGCTGAAATCAGATTAGGCATTAATCAAATTTACATGTTCAATCTAATTACCAAACGTCTCAGTTAAGAGGGTGTGGTCCCTTTCTCAATTGACATCTGGAATGTTTGTTACTTGTGGACTTTTTTTCTGTGTGTGTGTGTGTGTGTGTGTTTTTTTTTTTGGGGGGGGGGGGGGGTTGGGGGCATGGGGTACTAATTAATCAATCACACCTGGGTGACCACACTGGACTAAATCTAATCTCTAGAGAGGAAAATCTAACAAGTTACCTCTCTTCTTCTCAAACTGTCAGGGGAGACTAGAATCAGGTGCCAAGGAAGAGAGGAGATCCACTCTGCACTTAACAGAGACAAAACTCAGCAAGTGCAGAGACAGAGAGAGGGGGTGTGCAGAAATAGAATTGAAATCACCACCATGATAGCAACCTGGGGGTATGTTGTACCATCTGACCAGCTCTGAGACATTTAGGGTTTGTTTGTGAAGATTGTTGGGGGTGACTTTTGACCTCGAAAATTTCATCCCAAAATTCAAAATAAATAGTCTATAGTTACATCATTTTTTTGAAAGTCAATTTTTAGTTTTAGAGATATATAAGAACAAAAAAATCATCTTTTTAAGAGCTCAAAGAACTCTTATAAAATATATTATTCTCTCTCTAGAGGTTTTTTTTCAAAAAAATAAAAACCCACAAGTATTCCCAACAAAACACGCCCTTAGATCCCCCAACCCCCCCCCCCCCAAAAAAAAAACCCAGAATTCTTTATATATATATGTACTTATATTATATTATATATGTATATTTAAATATAATGTAAGAATTCTGTAACGGTCTACTTAATTTAACAATTATAACTTGTATTAAAAGGATGCCTTTTTGACATGAGTTCAGATGAAATCAACATAACACTTGTAGCAAATTGGTTGTACGTACCTAGTTATTTTTGCAAGCTTACTTGCATTTTATTTCTAATATTCTTTAAAAATGATCTTTCTGGGCCAAGCATTAATGCCGAAGCCCATCTCCGGTTTGGGCCGGTGTCCATCATATTCCCCTGTGCAAGATTCCCCTTCACAGTATTTAGGGTCACTTTGATAATTGGTTAGGGTAAGTCGATTAGGGTAACTTCGGGTGAGTTATTTCACGGATAAGTCTAACCGAGTTTGGCAACTAGTTTATTATTCTATCTAGAATAGAAAAACAAAATAAAATAAAATAAGTAATAAATAAAATAAATAAAAAATCACATAATCTGACCCCGTGCGACCTAAAATAGTTAATTCGATCTTTTTTGTCGAATAAGTTACTCGACTTCAGTCTCAAAACAACCCATTCGATCCCGAATAACCTATCGATACTACCAAACTCGATTAGACTGGAATAACAGTAATAAGTCACCCAATTCTACTCTTATGCGGTTATTAAAACTCTCTTAGGCCCTCTTTGAAATTGGGGTTGGATACCGCATTCGACCTCAGAGGGTCGGTACCCGACCCCGGTTAAGGAGCGTGTGTGTGAGAGGAGGATGTGGGCCCCGCACAAATTCTCTCTCACCATATCCGCCTACTCTAACCCGATAATAAAGCAGCCCTTAATGTGTTGGGGGACCTCCCTCAATTATTGATGGAGAGACAGAAGGTGCACGCCAGGTTTAACTCCATTTCGTGTCCATCTCAAGGAAGAACATCCACCCGTAACAAATACTGCTCAAAATTAAGTTGCCCCCTGTTCCTTTTTTAAAACGACGTAATTGATTGCCACATGATTGGGTTTCTAGGACCCTCACCTGATCCTTCAGCAGAGATGTTGGACTGTAGCCACTTTGCTTTCTCTTTCATCGATCCTCCTGTTTTATTGGTGGGGACACTTGAATACTTATCTGTTCTACTGCTAACAGTGCAGGTTCTGTATCATAAGAACTCTATAAGAACTTGTCACATCAGAAGAACAGCTTTCTTGCCCCCACCATCACAAGGTGAACTGGTGAAGTCGCCTTGACCTTTTGGGCACTTGGATCTGGCAGGCTGTAGGTCACCTCCCCTTCAGGTTTTTTTTAAAAAAAAAACTAGACCCAGTTCGAAGGTCCTGTTTGAAAAACGGGTAGGGTTAAGATATTCGACTCTACGGGGTCGAATATCTTACCCGAGGTCAGGTAAGAGATATGTGTGTGAGATGAGAAGCGGGGTCCATATTTGCTCTTTCATGGGTTAAGAAATCTTATTCTAACCTATTCTAATATTAAACCGGGCCAATAGATTAGGTTTAGGTCGGATACGCCAACCTTGGAAAATTGTGAGCCGACCCCGGGTGACATATTCAAGAGAGAGCTCGGGTGACTTATTCGTGCAAATACGATTGCAACCCTTGTTTGACCCCATAATCCACGCTTCCAACCAAAGTCAATTACATGTGCTCGACCTCTCGTACCAACAAAATCGAGGTGCGTGCCGATGAATAAGCCGTCTTATGTTGGACTAATTGATTATCAAATTGGGCCTTAAGAATCAAGTTAATGTATTATGACCTTGTGGTACTTACGCTGAGAAGGCACAGATGATCTACTTGTTACCATATCACAAACTATATCTTTTTTCATAAAATAATATAAATATTATTTTTAAAATGATTAATTTAAAAAGTATAAAATAAATTTTGATTTAAAAAAAACAGGTTTTAAAATTCCCGATTTTGGTTTCCGGTGAGTATGGGTTGAAAACTAAGATCGGTTAAAAAGAGTGACATGTGAGTCTAACCGATTTTGAAATTAAACAATTTAAAACTCTCTAAACATAAGAAAAATAATGTAAAAGATTTCCGATATTTCAGAAATATGCTATTTTATTATATTTTATGCTATTTTATAACATTTTATGACACCCCAGATGACCCCTAAACATCTGTGGATGCCCTTGCCTAAAGTGTTGGCATTTTTTTAACAAGTCTTAAGGGCGACTTTGATAACAGAATAGGAGACGAATACGATGAGTTATTCCGTCTATTCGCTCTTAACCGAGTTTGATAGTAGAGTTAAGGCCCTTATTCTAGGAATAACTAGTTCTATCATTTCATATGGAATGAGTTATTCTCACTGTAAGAGTAAGTCATCAAACTTAAAAAGAGAAAATTTAAAGAATAATTCACTCAGGCCCACTTCGGATAATTTATCTTAACCTGTTATCAAAGTGACCTAATCTTGTTAACAATCTTCGTACATTAAGGTGAATTTATGGCACACCTTGTTCCTTGTCTTAGATTGGCAAGTCACACCGGGTGATTTACTCCTTTCTTTTGCACGGAAAAAGTTGTGAGTTCAAATCTTACAAATATCGATATAAATCCTAATATTTATCGAAAAAAAAGTCACACTTGTGAAAAAAAATAACACTTGGAACTGGTCTTATTAACCATGAACCTGTCGAAAGTTGACTTCTTGGTTTTTTTTTTTAATTTTCATCTCAGTTTCTCAGGTAAGCATGCAGGCAAGAACATCTTCATATCGCCATCCATGATACGTAACAGCAAGGGCAGAATGTGCAAGAACCAGAGTCTGACCTAGAAGCATGATGCAAACTAAGTTGCTTGGGAGAACACAACCACCCCCCTCCATGTATAGATTTAGAGGGGAAAAACAAAAAACAGCTCAAGAAACCTTCTGTTCCTGTAGGCTCACTGTGGGATGTAAGAGGCTTGGAAGAATCGTAACAAAGGGGGGAAATTTGGATGACATATATATGTCATCCTACTAATTACTGTGTAGCATGTAGGTCACTTTGTCAGAAGAGGGTGTGTTTGAAAAGGTTTAGGGGTTATGGAAATTTTTTTCCCATAATTCATTTTTTCTCCAAAAACAAGTCTTAGACAGGTTTTAGAGATTTTGAATGTGGAATTTTCTTCTTATTGTCTATCTCCTCCCTTCATAATTCAACTTTTGTAAAAATTGAGAGGACAATAGACCCTTTGGAAATACTAATGATGGTCCGGAAGGACATCTACATAGAGTTCTGTTAGAGAATAGTCTCATATTAAAAAAATAGGTTAAAATATAATTTGATTATAATTATGGTGTCTTCTCCACTCAACACCTTAAAGTTTTGAGTTGGATGACTCAATCCAATAAAATTTAACATGGTATCAGAGCCCATAGTTATGATCTGGGTCACGCACCCCATATTTATCATGATCTACGTGACAGAGCCTAAAATCGAACTGCACATGAGGGGCTTGACACGATAGGGGTCATCTGATTGGACGTCTATTATCTCATTCTCATGTTAGAATGTATTTTTTAGATAAATTTTTACTTTTTGTAAGATTTGTGAATAGGAGTCGTCCTTTGTTTTTTTTTGAAATTATACTCCAATCTAACCGATGGGATAAGGAACACCTACTCTGATTTCCCGGTTCACATTAAGGTTGTGTTTGGCAATTCATGTGACATTTGTTATTTTTTCAAACGACATTAGAGAGAGAAAAATTAGGATGGAGGATTTTTTATAGTTTTTTAAAAGTGAGCTATTTTTTTAATCTCTTTTTAGAATTTAAAAATATATTTTAAAAATATGACGTGACTTAAATATATTTGATTTGATTTTTAAGAGGTGAGACTTTCTAAGAAAAAACTTAAAACCCAATACAAATACCAAACTTGACCTAAGTATAAGTACAAGGAGGAGTTCACTGCATGCTCACCTGTGGGGGTGAGTCTCCATGTGCCCATCTCAAGTATGAGGCATATAACCCCTTAATTTGTAGGTCTTTGTTGGTCTAATTAAGTAAACTCAGTTAATTAGTGTGATTAAGGGATCCAAAGTCCATAATTGCAAGCCAGCTAATCATCCATTATGATTAATGGGTTCTTCTCAGACTAGCTATTTTTGCCCTCCGATGCCCCTCCCATTAGCTGTGATGTTTCCTGCAAGGCTGCAACTCCGAGTTGTCATGTGTGACCACCTCCATGTTCTGTGTTGCCATGCCTCCTTCTCTCTCTCTCTCTCTCCTCTCATCCTTTTCCCAGTAGCATGCAGCTGTACCCCCAGATCCATGTTTCCTCGGACCTACACCACCCAAAGCCTGCCAAGCGCCAAGTGCCCCCCCCCCCCCCCTATGCCCATCCACTACTACGTACGTAGTACTTCCCTCAGATCTGAGGAGAGCGAAGTTAAAACCCTCGGCCCAGAAGAAACGCCAGAAGAAGATCTCCAGAGACTTGGAAATCTCGCAAATTGACCTGTTGTCAACGTGCCATGTTTATTCTATCCGCTCTTTGTCTTCACACTCCTGATTTCTCTCCCCCCCCCCCCTGCTCTTGCCCAGCTAGCCCTCGCGGGGGCTCCATCCCCTCTTGGGTTGGGATAAGATGATAAGAGGCAGGTAGAAAGCTTAGCTTATTTGGGGCTTGAGAACCCACCTTGGATGTGAGAAAACCAAGCCTTGTAAATGGAAGAGGAGAGCACCAAGGAGGCCTTATTTACCACTCCAGCTGCCATGCATTTCCAGTGGACTCTGAGAGAAGTGAGTGAGTGACTGAGAGAGATATATAGATAATATTTTTGGGGGTGAAAACCCATCTCGGGTATGAGAAAAATCAAACCTTGTAAGGGGGAGAGGAGAGCACCAAGAAAGTCTTATTCACTGCTCCAGCTCCCATATATTCCAGTGGGACTCAGAGAGAGAGAGAGAGAGAGAGAGAGAGAGAGAGAGAGGGGGGGGTCATACTTGTTGATTTTAATATTTTTGGGATGTGCACAAGGTGGGTTTAACATGGATAAGTAGGGATCCCTACCCTTCCCACCTCACATGCATCATCCCCATATGTCTGTGTTCGGTGTTACATCTCCCCCTGAGGTGAGGAGGAGGAGGATGCAAGACCCACTTCCGATCCCCTCCTGTTTCTTCTCCGGCGACAAGCACTCCGACGACCCCGGGGCGCCGGCGGTGTCAAAGGCGGGCCAGAGCGCGGTGGTGTCGGTCTACCGGACCAAGATCGCCGGCCACAGCCGGCTGATCACCGTCACCTGGTGCAAGAACATCCTCGTCCACGGGCTCTCCATCTCCGTGGACGGCGCCGGCGGCGGCGACGGCCAGGAGTACTGCTGCAGGGTGGAGCTGCGCCCGTGGCACTTCTGGCGGAAGCAGGGGTCAAAGCGCTTCGCCGTGGGCGGGGAGGCCGTGGACGTGCTCTGGGACCTCCGGACCGCGCGGTTCTCCGGGGAGCCCGAGCCCCGGTCCGGGTACTACGTCGCAGTGGTCTCCGGCGACGAGGTCGTCCTCGTCCTCGGCGACATGAGGAAGGAGGCCTACCGCAAGTCGGGCTCGCCGCCGTCGCCCATCGACGCCATCCTGGTGTCCAAGAAGGAGCACGTCTTCGGCAAGAAGAAGTTCTCGACCAAGGCCAAGTTCCACGACAAGGGGAAGCTGCACGACGTCTCCATCGAGTGCTACAGCAACGCCGGCAGCGGCGGCGGCGGCGGCGAGGCGGACCCGGAGATGGTGGTGAAGATAGACGGGCACCCGGCCATCCATGTGAGGCACCTGCAGTGGAAGTTCCGGGGCAACGAGGCCATCTCCGTCGACAAGGTCCGGGTGGAGGTGTACTGGGACGTCCACGACTGGCTGTTCGGCCCCGGCATGAAGCATGCACTGTTCATATTTAAGCCCATCCAGGTTTCCCCCCCGGCGCCGGCGCCGGCGTCGTCATGTTCTCTGTCCGCCGCCGGTGGGAGCACCGGCGGCGCCGGGGGCAGCGGGTGTGGTGGTGGGTCATCTGATTTCAGCTTGTTTCTATATGCTTGGAAGCTGGAATGAACTTTGCACATTTTGCTAGACAGGTAGGAGCAGCTGCTTGACAAAATGTCAAGCTCCCCATCAACCATGTCCTCTTCTTCTCAGCAAGCAAACTGTGGAGGGGCCATGTGGGGACTCCTTCCTCACAGGATCCTACATGGGGTGGCAAGATTGTGTGTGTCACTCTGTGTGTGTAAGAGAGAGAGAGAGGTTTTGGGTTGACAAGCACATGGGAAGATGGGAGAGGGGAGAGGGGAGGGCCCATGGGGGGAGCTGGAATCCAAGATACAGCTGTAGAGGGGAGAGAGAACAAGTAAGGATCCATGATTGGAGTTGACAGATTGGATGCACTCTGGAGAGGCTCCTCTTTTCCTATCATAGTAATTCTTTTCAAGAGATTTTTGTATGTAAATTATTGCTAAAGTTAAAATATAGATTTATTATCTCTATATTTATATTTACACATGAAAATATTATAAAAGGATCTCTCTGTGATCTTTTTGCACACCATCGATATTTTTAATAATATGTGTATGAATGTAAATATAAAAATGATAAATATATAACTTTTATTTTAACAAGTTATATGTAAATTTTTTTAAAGATTTTTACATATATATTTTTGTAAAGTTTAATTTTGTCAAATATATCTTTCGTCGAAACATATTATCATGAATATTTTTGAAATATGAGTAATGTAACGATTATGTGTTCGTCGTAACTTCTATGTGTTTAACTCGAGTTTAGTATGAATTAAAAAGTAAGATTTATATATATATATCTTTGTAAATTTTAATTTTGTCAAATATATTTCACATCTAACGATCGTAGATGATATATTTTATAGAATATTCTTCTTCATCGACGATAGTAAATTAAAAGGGTATAATCGTAATATTTTTATTTAAATAAAAGATATTCATGATAATATATTCGGATGATAAATATATTTAATAAAATTAAATTTTATAAGAGTATATATATATATATATATATCTCAATTTTTAGATATTTTGAACAGAACAGAAAGAGAGGGGTAAACCACAGAGCAAGGTAGTGCATGGTTGATGTGATGTGATGAAGGGGTACACAAAATCGTGTGTTTGTTGGGTTGTGCTGTGTTCTTATTCGAAACGGCACGGACCACTTGTTGTGCCCCCTGTCGATGCTGACCCAAGAACCACCACCGTCACCGTCCACTATCCCCAAAGGCTTATGGTTGAAGTAACGTTTGTCCACTCTACCCATCACCTCAGTATAGCTTGGCAGGTGGTTGTATGTGGTCACATCAATCTAAAAGTCATATATTTTTCATAATCTCACCATTTCATGTGTGTTTAATAAGTGATAACAATCTAAGATAATAATTTTATATATTTAGATGATTGATCGGATTGTAAGATGATAGAAAAAATATCTTACTTTAGTATTCTTTGTCTTTTTATTGTGAAAGTTTAACATTAATGTCCACTTTTGTCTTCTCAAAGAGACAATCAACTTTTCCTCACGTCACTTTTAAAAAAACTCAAAAGAATTTTTTTTCGAGGATTATTCGTTTAGACCCTCTTTAGTTTTGAGATAGTATATCGCGAATACGTTATCTGATGAGAGAGAGTGCGTGGGTCTCGTGCATCTCTCTCACACACATCCGACTTACCTGAGATCGGATAGCGCATTCGACCATATGAGGTCGAACGCGTTATCTTACCCCGAAAATAAAGAAGGTCTCAGGGTCTATTTGACGTCCGGATACAAAACTTGAACTACTAATCGATGAGAGAGAGAAATGTGAACCCTATCTTTTTCTACTCACACACATCCGGAGTTAACTAGGGTCGGGTGATACATTCGCATCTAACTCCTCGAATACGTCACTCCACCTCGTTGTCAAACTGCCTCTTACTATTCAATATCTCTTTCATCTCTCCCAAATCCATAGGGTAAAAGTTTAGGGGAAATGTTAGCCATCTGGATGGGAAAGTTTTCTACCCGTCCAAGATGAGATTGATTCATGTGAATGTTCGGGTCCGACGAGCATTAATTGTGTGAGTCTGAACGCTCACGTAGACTAATCTCATCGTAGACGTATGGAAAATCTCTCCGTCCAATACAGGTATTAAGTATTTCTCAAATTTTAGAATGGATCATATATTGCCGTAATTTTAATGAATGGAATTTCTTTCGTGATCAATTTCAAATGCAGCCTAATAAATCATCGACAACAAACGATTAGTCAAGAAACTGAGCTCTTCGTTGACTCCAAAGATTGACTAATTAGACACGTTAGACATAAGACAACTTTCATCTTATCTGTCAGATCAGGTAAAAATTTAAAAAATATATATTTTTAAACAATATTGATTCATTTGAATCAAATGAGAAGATCAGACGCCCTCCATCTCTTGAGATAATTCGATCTCCAGACTCCCAGTCTCGGTCAAACCAACAACGAATAACTTGAGCCTGCAAAGACCAACTTTAATTACATTCACGCGTGGAAATAAAATACAGATTAACGTGGGGCCATGCAATTCCTACGGATCGGCATGGTCAACTAGGAATGTTTGCATAGTCTTTGCGGTGGCTTCCATCCTACTCCTTCGATGCACACATCTTAGCTTATATGCCTTTTTTTAAAAGAAGGAATGTGATCACGTACTCCACACGCCCTAAGATCTCAATCCTTCCGAGTTTAAACTTTCACGTAATGTCGAGTTGAAACTATGTATAATCAAGGTTTATCGGCCGGGTCTAAGTTGGGGTGACTCGGATATTTGAATCTATAAAAATTTGAGATATGATCCGGTCGACTCGAACCGAGTCACTCTTCTCTCCCCTTCTACTCTTCTCTGCGACCTTCTAGATATTCTCCAGTGAGAATCCAATGGTGACAGCGAGGATTCAGCGGTGGTAGATGAGATCCGACGGTGACGACGATAAGAGACGTTGCCAGCTGTGGTGGGGGATTGGCTAGGGCGTTGGGGTGGGCAATCGGGGTGGGGGGTGCCAGGACGAGGGAAGAAACCATCGCCGGAGTGGGAGTACGTTGGGATGGGGGATGCGGAGGAGACGAGCATGACTGAGAGGACGAGGATATGGTTGATGCGGAGGATATTTTTTAACTTTTTTTATTATTATAAAATTGATATTTGTTATCGTGTTCCGTTTCTTGTATATCTTTTGTTTTGCTTGTGATGAGATAGGTTTTGTGTGTTTTTTATTTAAACTGGTTTATATATATATTATATTATATTATATTATATTATATTATATTATATTATATTATATTTTTAAAAAATAAAGTATATTTTTCGACAGATTTTTCGACGGAATCACCGACGAAGTAATATTCCGTCGGAAATATGAGTTTCCAATAATTATCGACGAAATTTCCGTCTATACTTTTTTCGTCGGAAACTTTTGACGGATTACTGACGGAATATCGGTCTGTCGGAAATTTCTGACAAGAAATATCGGACGGACGCTGTCCGTCGAAAATATGTCAGAAATTCCGTCGAAAGTGTTGTTTTCGACGGATTTCCGACAAAACTTATTTCCGACAAAACTTATCCATCAAAAAATCTGTGTAGTGGGAAGAAAAGTATGTTGGGTGAGGTGAGAGGTGACCGAGTCAGCCCGAGTCACATGTGACTCGGACTTATCATACCGGATAAGAGCGATCTGGAGTCGACGAAACTTGAGTACTAATTATACCTTCAAATGCACAAAGTTGGGTGCTTCCAGAGTTTGAAAGCAGTGGACGTAAGTTCCACATCTTCTACTGTCTCACGTTAAAATAGGATGGGAAGAGATTAAAGCGTAGTTGCTGCACATAATTTTATTTATTTCATCTCCTTTTCCAATGGCCTTTCTCCTAGGATTCCTTCTCTCCTTCTCGTGGGGGTGCTGAGCTGCCTCTGAGACTGCCCTTCGATGGGCTCACCAGTCAACGTACACATAGGAGGTGGTGAAGAAGAAGACGAAGAAGAAGAAGAAAAAAAAAAAAACCTGCCGCACATGGTGGTCATCAGATCGGGCCAGAATCTCCGTGACCGGCGCATGTGATGGAGACCACCCGGGTCAAAGATCTGCACGCACGCCGGGTCTCTGAGATCAACCGAGAATCCTGTTCTCCGTTCCGGATGTGTATAGTTCAGGCAGGAATTGATTCCAATTGTTGTATCTTCTCTTCCAAATAATGTTCATGCATGCAGCTGGTCTCTGAGACTCTGAGATCATCTGAGATCAACCGAGAATCCTGTTCTCCGTTCCGGATGTGTATAGTTTAGGCAGGAATTGATTCCGATTGTTGTATCTTCTCTTCCAAATGTTCATGCATGCATGGTCTATGAGATCATGCATGGTGTTATGACAGGAATTGATTCCAATTGTTGTATCTTCTCTTCCAAATGTTCTCTTCCAAATGTTCATGCATGCATGGTCTATGAGATCATGCATGGTGTTATGACAGGAATTGATTCCAATTGTTGTATCTTCTCTTCCAAATGTTCATGAGTCAGCCCACCACCAGTTGGAGGCAGCTTGTGTGAAGTTAGGCTTGCTACACATCTGGGTGTGTATAGGAAAGGCGAGACACGTCCCCGTGTGATTGGTCCGGCGACTTGCACAGATCAATTTATTGATTTTGCTCTACGTGAGAGTCACGTCTCACGTTAAACCTACCCTCGTTAGACCAATCACATGGGGGTGTGTACCGCTTTGTTACACACCAAAATGTGCAATAGTTATTTTCCATTTATATGGATCTGTAGTGGGGGGTGGAGGTGTGATGGAGTGTTGGAAGGGATATTGGGACGGTGGACAAGGTTTGACTGCTCGGTCGTATCGATTTCGTATTGGTACGGTACTGTGCGACATCATATTATATTGTATCATAATGTATCAAGAATAAAAAATATATAATAACTATTAATATGAAGTCTTGTGTAACATAGTTGGTTTGGACGTCTTTTAGTGAAAAAACACGGCGCTCCCAAGTTTCAAACCCCAAACCTATGTTGAGAAACGGTCATTCCTAACCAACTTACCCATCAAAATATATTAAATATAATATATAATATATAATATATAAAAATGTACCGGTAGCATACCACAGATCGGTCATACCAATCTATGGGTGGTACGGTCCGATACGTGCGGTTCGTCCTGTATCGGACCGATTTGTAAAACCCCAGTGGTGGATTTCAAAATGGTTGGATTTCCATTTTGGAGCGAATTTTTTTACCTCTCATGTTAAAGTTTGAGGTCCATTAATTGACATGTTTTTTCAATAGAAGGTAAATTTCTTCTTCCTACGCTAAAAGATATTAGGGGGCATTTGATTGAACTTAGTGGGGATTCTAATTATTAGAATCTCCCGTAAAAAGTTAAGTCCAACCAAATGACATATCGCTCCTCGACTTCCGATCCCAGATAGATTTTCATGGTAAGAGAGAGAGTGACACGATGAGAGGGTATTTAAAAAATTCACAAAATCTCCTCCAATGTTGCTTCGGGGTAGATTTCTATGCAAACTCATCATTTAAACCTATTCATTTGACATTCCACTATTGCACAGGTATTTTAATGTCCCATTAAATGCTAATCTATACTTTAAACCCGACCTTAGATAATGGTAGGAGAGACGACTAAGGCGGGAAGACAAATGAGATTTCTCTTTCAAAAATCCCTAACTCCTACTGTGGATGGATTTTCCCTATATCCTCTCGGTAAGAAGCTCAACCAAAGGGGGGCAACGCCCCTTAAACCAATCACACTCAGGTGGAAAACAAACTTGATCATGTGGATAATTGCAAAAGTTTATCATGGTATAGGGTGCTGCCTTGTACAGATCCAAATACCTACTAGTGTGCTCTAATCGTATAAAGATGTGTTGAGGCCCATCAGGCCCATTAGGGCTCGGCCCACCAAAGGCTCATCCTGTTGAGGTATCATCCTCAGAAGAGTAATGCATAGTGCACAACCGGGTTAATTTTTAACCCATGTGTGCATCAAGTAAATCTTTTTTTAAAATTTTTTTTAAGTAGTGTGAGTCTCGAGTCACCTTTACTTGCCGTAAAAACACACCCCCATCCGATGGTTCAAAAAAATTTTAAAAAAAATGTATCAAGTGAATAGTGTTGGGCCCAATTGCTAAAAAATCGACCCTTTTTATTTTAGATCTTTTTGGACTTTCGGATCGACGTGTGTCTTATACAACAAGCTAGGATGACTTGCATCTCATGTTACAAAATTTTTTTAAAAAAAACTGTTTACTTGGTGTACACCCTGGGTGTGTAATTACATCTAAGTGTGCACTAAGCATTACTCCTCTGAGTAATATTTAGTGCACACCCGGGTTAATTTTCAACTCGGGAATGTCTAATTACACTCGGGTGTGCACTAAGCATTACTCTCCCCAGAGATATCCTGTCAGGCCTCGACTCTCATTCTAAGGCAGACCGATGAGTTGGGTATGAGTTTAATGACATTTTTTGGGGAAATGTTCGAAAGATTGTCTCCAATCTGAAGTTGAAAACTTTCTCTGGCTCTTTCTTCCATTTACAAGAAAGAATTTAGAGACAGAACTCATCTGACCCATATCAATGTTACTTTCAGCAATGCACACATCGCAATCTTCTCTTAAAATAATCCAACTATCTATGCACCCAATTCGAGCCCTACAGATCGTCCAACCCTTACAGCTCTATTGGGCTGACCCACAACTAGATGAGATCAGCCTCAAGCCTTCGAGCCAAACACAAACTCCCTCAACAGTGCATGTGAGAGGTTCGCCATGATTGTTTTACGTTTTTTTTGGCGTATACACTCCTATCAGTATTGATTTTTGTAAATAAATATTTTATTTAGATCTATTATCACCGATATCCTTGATATATATCAAATAATGTTGAGGTCATACATGTAGTTCTTAAACCGTCCACATTCAAGGATTATTCCGAGAATATATCATAGAAAAGTTAAAGTACGTGAAATACTCAAAATGCCCAAATGTGTGCGCGAGCGACGAGAGGGAGAAAAAGAGAGAGACCAATGGACCCCCCCTCCCCCCAACTTGATAACCCCCCATGTCGGCGAACCCCTCCCCCCATCTTGGTGACTCTCCACCCCGGCGGCCCCTCTCCCCCACACTTTGACGCCACTCGTAGCCTCCTTCCATCTCTTTGCTCCCTTCTTCCTGGTCAAAGGCTCTCCGCCACCATGGGGTTCGTCAATTGCATGCTCCGGCGCATCCAGTCATAGAAAGAGGCCAATCCCGACAAGATCGCAAGCCACCACCACCGGCCGACGGCAAGAGGCGAAGACCAGGAGAGCTACCTCCGCAGAGGGTGGTCAACTGCGGCAGCAATTCGATGGGAACACCGATGTCAGTGTATCAAGGATATTTGTAACAATATCTCTCTCTATGTGTGTGTGAGATATATATATATATATATATATATATATATATATATATATATATATATATATATATATATATATATATTATATAACATGAAAGTAAATTAGTCATTCTCTCTTAACTTATACTTAACTCTCACTAATTAAACGAGAGTTATGGCGAGGACATAATATAGTTATTCAAGATATATCAAGGATATTTGTGACAATATCTCTATACGAGAAATTTATTTGGTAAAATCACTATTTTCATGGTATATAACTATATATGAACAAAATCTATTGTTTTAATATTTAAATGACTCGACAAATCATATTTTGCTCACATCTTTAATATTTGGATGGAGAGAGATGAAAGCTCCTGTCGTATATAACGGAAGGTCATGCACGAATTAGATGTGCATTGGCCAATTTCAATCTTATGCATTATCAGTCCGCCTTGTAAAGGCCATTATGGAAGTTAATGCAGTTTATTATATTTGAAAGTTATTTAGTAATAAATAGTATAAAGCGATAGATGCTTAATTAGATCTAAAAAGTTTGATCTAATGGTTGATAGTCTCTGTGGACAGATGAAATACACTTGAAATATTCTTTTATTCTAAAAATTATATAGAAGTACACATGCTTATATAAATCTAGGTTCACGAGTTAGGGGTCGCGGGGGGAGAGGGAGAGAGAGAGAGAGAGATGTATTGTTAACTGGTCTTAAAAAAAATAAAGCGGAGAGAGAGCTCATGAGAGAGAAAGATGTGGGGGTGTGGCCAGTGCTCTTCAAAAGATGAAGAGGGGACAGAGATTGTGTGTGTTAGGGGTCGGGGGAAGAGAGAGAGAGAGATGTATTGCTAATTGATCTTAAAAAAATAAAGAGGAGAGGGAGCTCATGAGAGAGAAAGATGTGGGGGTGTGGCCAGTGCTCTTCAAAAGATGAAGAGGGGACGGAGATTATGTGTGTGTGTGTGTGTGAGAGAGGGAGAGAGAGAGAGAGAGGTGAGTTGCTAATTGATCTTCAAAAAATAAACATGAGAGGGAGATCATGAGAGAGAGAGAGATGTGGGTGGCCAGTGCTCTTCAAAAGATAAAGAGGAGAGAGAGATTGTATGTGTGTGTGAGAGAGAGAGAGAGAGTAGGGGAGAAGAGGTGTATTGTTAACCGATCTTCAAAAAATAAAGAGGAGAGAGGGATCGTGGGAGAGAAATATTGGGGGTGGGCGGTGCTCTTCCAAAAATAAAGAGGAGAGAGATATCGTGTGTGTGTGTGTGTGCGCGCGTGCGTGAGAGAGAGAGAGAGGTGGGTTGCTAACCGATCTTCAAAAAACAAAGAGGAGAGAGAGAGATGTGTGTGTGGCCAATGCTCTTCAAAAAATAAGAAGGAGCGGGAGATCATGTGTGTACGTGTGTGTGTGCACGCGCACGCATGTTGAAGAGAGAGAGAGATATAAAGAAAGTTTCTGACATGAGTTGAGGTAGAGAGTCATCTTTCCCGCGTGAAGAAAAGACGGAAGCCCTGCTATGCGAGTTGAAGATGAAGGGCGAACGCGTTCACGTCAATCTTGCATAACAAATAAGTTTACTTAAAATTTAAAAATTATGGTGTTTTTGCCAAATAGAGTGTCTTATTTTCATCAATTTTAAAAATTCGGTTGAAAATTGATACGTCATAATTTTTAAGAAATAAATAGTTTTTAAAAATATTATTCCCAAACACTTTATAAAGTACGAGAAATACTCAAAATGCCCTAACGTGTGCACACGCGCGTATGCACACATATAGAGAGAGAGAGAGAGAGAGAGAGAGAGAGAGAGAGACCAACAGACCCCCTCTCCCCCCAACGTGACAACCCCCCATGCCAGCGAACCCCTCCCCCCATCTCGGTGACTCCCCACCCCGGCGGCCCCTCTCCCCCACACTCCGACGCCACTCATAGCCTCCTTCCATCTCTCTGCTCCCTTCTTCCTAGTCAAAGGCTCTCTGCCATCGTGAGGTTTGTCAATTGCATGCTCCAGCTCATCCAATCATAGAGAGAGGCCAAGCCCGACAAGATCGCAAGCCACCACCACCGGCCGACGGCAAGGGCGAAGACCATGAGCTGCCTCCACAGAGGGTGGTCAATTGCGGCGTCAATTTGATGGGAACGTCCATGTCAGTATCAAGGATATTTGTGACAATATCTCTCTCTATGTGATATATATATATAACATGAAAGTAAATTAGTCATTCTCTCTCTTGGCATATACTTAACTCTAACTAATTAAACGAGAGTTATGGTGACGACATAATATAATTATTCAAGATATATCAAGAATATTTATGGCAATATCTCTATACTAAAAATTTATTTGGTAAAACCTCTGTTTACATGGGTATATATGTACAGAATCTATTGTTTTAATATTTAAATGACTCGACAATTCATATTTTGCTAGCATCTTTAATATTTGGATGGAGAGAGATGAAAGCTCCTATCGCATACAACGGAACGTCTTGCACGAATTAAATGTAATTTCAATCTTATGCATGATCAGTCCTCTCTTGTAAAGGTCATTACTATGGAAGTTAATGCAGTTTATTATATTTGAAAGTTATTTAGTAATAAATAGCATAAAGCGATAGATGCTTAATTAGATCTAAAAAGCTTGATCTAAGTATTGATATTCTCTATGGACAGATGAAATACACTTGAAATATTCTTTTATTCCAAAAATTATATAATAGTACACATACTTATATAAATCTAGGTTCACGAGTTAAAAAAATAAAGAGGAGGGGGAGCTTAAAAAAATAAAGAGAGAGAGAGAGAGAGTATTGCTAATTGATCTTAAAAAAATAAAGAGGAGGGGGAGCTCATGAGAGAGAAAGATGTGGGGTGTGGCAAGTGCTCTTCAAAAGATGAAGAGGAGATTGAGATCGCATGTGTGTGTGTGCAAGAGAGAGAGAGAGAGGTGGGTTGCTAACTGATCTTCAAAAAAAATAGATGAGAGGGAGATCGATGTGGGTGACAAGTGCTCTTCAAAAGATAAAGAGGAGAGGGAGATTGTGTGTGTGTGTGTGTGAGAGAGAGAGAGAGAGGAGGGGAGAAGAGGTGTATTGCTGACAGATCTTCAAAAAATAAAGAGGTGAGGGGGATCATGAGAGAGAAATATGTGGGGTGGGCGGTGCTCTTCAAAAGATAAAGAGGAGAGTGAGATCGTGCGTGTGTGAGAGTGAGAGAG
This sequence comes from Amorphophallus konjac, assembly GCA_022559845.1. Taxonomy (NCBI): domain Eukaryota; kingdom Viridiplantae; phylum Streptophyta; class Magnoliopsida; order Alismatales; family Araceae; genus Amorphophallus; species Amorphophallus konjac. The sequence continues at coordinate 5,699,144 of CM040120.1, forward strand.
TGGTGAGTTGCTAACCGATCCTCAAAAAACAAAGAGGAGAGGGAGATCATGAGTGAGAGAGAGAGAGAGAGATGTGGGTGGCCAATGCTCTCAAAAAAATAAGGAGGAGAGGGAGATCATGTGTGTGTGTGTGCGCGCGCGTGCGCGTGTCGAAGAGAGAGAGAGAGGGAGACAAAGAGAGAGTTACTTTCAAAGAATTAAGATTAATTATTACTATAGAATAGTTTAAAAATAAAAAACTATAATTAAAGTAGAAAATTAAGTATAATTAATTTTTGCTCGGCGAGTAGGAAGTGGAACGATGCGTTGGTCCCTCCATTTTGTTTGATGCGCGTGTCGGAGAGAGAGAGAGAGATAAAGAGAGAGTTACTTTCAAAGAATTAAGATTAATTATTATTATAGAATAGTTTAAAAATTAGAAAAAAACTATAATTAAAATAAGAAATTAAGTATAATTAGTTTTTACTCGGCGAGAAGGGAAGTGGAACGATGCGTTGGTCCCTCCATCTTGTTTGGTGCAAAGTGTATAAAAATAGTAACTACTGGATCTGTATTCAAATGCTCCCAACGCGCCGCCAAGCATGGATGGCACACGCACGAGGGAGCAAAAAATCTCTAAAATGCTGCTCTCCCTAGCGAAAGAATCTAAAGGGGCGTGCGTGACGGGGCTCCCACCAATCACAAGGCGACGTGTTGATCCAGCACACCACCACGCTAGATTCTATCGTCATCCACTCATTGCCACGTGTGAGCGGTCTTATAATATATGTAACGCCACTCCACCGATAAAAGATCTAACCTCGCTGCTGCAGCTGCTCTGTGCGTGTGTTTGTGTTTATTTTTTAAAATTTTATTTTAAATAAGGGGTCTCAACACTAAGATGCCTCACAAGTGGCGATAATGCGTATGGGATAAGGAGAGGGGGGTGATGACTGATGGGTGATGTGGAGTGGGGATGACAAGGAGAGACCGAGGGGATGTGATGGAGCGCACAAACACACACATATATAAATATGTGCATAAAAATATATATATATATATATATATATATATATATATATATATATATTCCTCTTCGTCCAATTAAGATAAAGAAATTTGTTATACATATTGTTTATATGAATCAAAAGTATTGTTCTCTAAGTTGATCAAATCATACGTTTCGATCATCTAAATTGATCAACTCCCTTTATAATAGTAGGGAGGTCTCAAATCCGACCCTTCCCTTAGAGTTTTGCATTGAATTCTCGAGCCCAATCTTGATTGGGAGAACCCACTTTTAGTCATGGATTATCCCAAAAATTAGTTTTGTTTGGCACGATTTCGTGACCCCGATTAGAAGTGGGTTAACTCCGGGTTTTCTAACTCACCCAAAGAGATGAGATTAGTTAACTCGATTGGTTGGGTTTACAAATCAAAATTGGGTCAAATATGAGTTAACTTAACTCAAGTGAGTTAACCCGCGAAAAAGTTAACCCCTATCAAAGCGGGGCCAAAGGAGTGATTGAGCATGAGTTTTGTTAGTCCTGGGAAAAAGAAATGCATTGATTCTGAGTGTACACTAAGCTCAAACACGAGCATCTCACACTCCTTATACGTTAAGGCCTTGTTTGATAAATGAATGGGGTAGGTGTTCATCAGTTGCGCATCGTTCACGCGTTCATATTTATCGATAATATTTAAAATCGAATTTGATGAACATGAGAATAATTGGACGAACATGTCATTTCTTTCTTATTTTACCGTCCAATTTAAAATTTTGCATTCAACCTTGAGAGGTAGAACACGTCATCTCACTCAGATAACAACGGACTCTTGCATTATTCTTTATCGAATAGGTCCTAAGAATATCGTTACATTAGATTCTCGTTCATCAAAAATTAATAATATTGTCAAATTATATTATGATACATATATAGAGAGAGAAAATTAGATTCTGTGAATCCCCTTCCGTGGATTTTCTTGTGTCTACTCCTGATTCACAACAATATAAGTGACAAAGGGACAAAAGATCCCCTGTTCTATCAAGTAATCTATATTGTTACATGTTACATCGATGAAAAGGACAGGTGAGAGAAGAATCTGATCATGTCAACGTGAACCCAAAAAGAAAAAAAGAATGTCATGGGGGCACGAGAAGGGGGTGGAGGTGGAGGACGGCCAGCTCCCTCTCGTCTTCTCCCACGCGGAACTCAACATCATATCACATAAATAAAATAATATAAACGAGACTTCACAGAGCTGTTCGGGATCCCTCCACTTCCGATAGTGAAGTTGACATAAAATTAATGTCTTGTGATCTTGACGTGAATGCAAGTTTCCCCTCTCTTCGAAAAAGGAATCCAAGAAATCATCTATGCATTTGCAAATTTTCTCTTGAGAATTCTATTATAGTGTTCGGTGATATTGAAGCTGGTGTTTGATCACCGTATTATGCAACTATATTAATATTAATTTTGATGTCACCACTGTGGTTATAGGTAGAATCTTATGTTATTAATCTCGTCAAAGTGAACTGCCGTACCAAATATATCGGAGATCAGAATAATGTAGAAGTGAGAAAATGATATGTAGATCTCGTATCATATTTTTAAGATTTATTTATTGAGAAAGATTATCTAATCATCTATGGAAGTTTGTAAATACTAGAAAGACGACTTAAGAAGGAGTTCACGACGTTATCTCAGGAGACAATCCCCTGATGCTTAAGTCAGGATCACACTGAGAAGAAAATGATAGGAGGAAGAGAGAGAGAGAGCGTGAGAACGGAAGGGATGAGCCTAGGCGTGGGAACTGACTGAAGTGCTCACCGCATCTGACGAGTGCTCGGAGAGTGCTTCGTGAGACACAAGACGTGCTCGAGAGCCTTGGGAGTGCTCATAACTGTAGATCTTGTTTCCCTCTGTATGTTTCTGCCTTTTTATTTGTCTGTCTCTCTATCTCTGTCTGCGTATCCTTTGGCATATGATCGGAGGCATATTTATATAGGTCATCCTGACAGTGAGGGTTCGTTCCTCAATGGGAAAAGCCGTAGGTCGTTGAGTAACGCCTATTTGATACTGGAGGAGTTTTCCCGTTGTGCACCTGTTTATTCGGGAAGAGAGGTCTTGGGGGCGAGAATCTCGACGTTGTGAGCGTGACCTCGTCCCTGTCGTGGAAAGGTCTATAATGGCGGGGGCAACGTTCAGTTGCTGGAGAGTTTCCCGACTCTCGAGATACTCGCGTTGATATTTCCCGTGGATTGACGAATTCTTCGTGGGCCTCAATCAAGCGGCCTAGCTTGGGCCGTAAGCAATCAGGCGGCATGCCTATATCTGACTGGGTCGGGCCGTTGCGGGCCTGGTGCTGATGGGCTGCACTGGACCTAACAGATTTTACCCTCCTCAATGTTAATAACATTTGAATCGAGAGTTGTAATACTCTCTTTCTAAACTCAAGACATGACACGGTGGTTCATCACCTCAGTCGTAAGTTTGATTCTGCGGAGCAAAATTCATGTATTTTTAGATTATTCTCAGACGTCAATATGTTAATCAGTAAGATCACCCATCTCCAATTTATGATAAATTATGAAACATTATTTTTGAACTCCGATTCTCCCCTTCCCCTACTTATATCCTCCTTAGTCTCATACTACTAGACCATATATATATATATATATATATATATATATATATATATATATATATATATATATATAAAAACTCCATTGACTCTTTTTTTTTTACCTTGACTCTTTTTTTCCCTTCTAACGATATTCTTCCAATATCAATTTCGCTATTAATCTTGTACACCTTAAAAATATTAAAATTAAAATTAATACTCCAAACAAACAATATCCAATGGAACAAGGTCGTCTAAACTTTCTCAACTATCCTAGTTCACCGATATCTTTATAATAAGAAAATCTGTAAAAAGAATTTCTATAAGATGTATAATTAAACTCATTTTATAAAATATATTTTATTAAATTTTAGTTAGAGTTTATTTGAGATTAAATTCTTGAGATTATTAAGTTAAGTGCTATAAAATCAATTCATGAGTTAGTGAAAATGAGTTTATTTTTAAAAAAAAGATGTTTCAACAAAGATGGAATTAAACTCTTAACTTCTCAATAGCTGAACTCAATACTTCAAAACTATTCTTTAATATGACTTCTAGTAGGAATCTTACTTCTCTGTGAAATGTGATTTCTAACTAAATATATATAATATTCATTAATAAAAAAATTAATTCTCTTATCTTAAAAATTAGATTTCATATCTCACTAATCCCACCGGAGAGAATGTACTGATATAAGTTTGCTTAAACAATGTCATTCCATATTTGATAAAGATAAAAAATTAATTAATCATTGTAATATTTAATCAGATGAGTATCTGTATAATAATAATAATAATAATAATAATAATATCACTGAAGGGGGCAAAACGGGGGGGGGGACAGAAGGAGGTAAAATGCCGGTGCGCCGGTGGGGTGGGGCCCCTAGGAGGGGTGGTTGGGTGGTGGATGACGTGGAAAGCACGTTGGGTGGTTCCCTTTCGGTCCCGCCCTTCGTCCGTTCGTCGCTCGCTGATAACTGATAAGGATGGAGCGCGCACCGCAGCTCTCAAAAAGAAGCAACGAAAGTGGGAAGTGGGCGTCGCTGTTGATAGCCGAGAGGCTTGCTGTTTGTTTACTGGTGCAAAAGCCAGTAGTGGCTCCCATATTCATACTCTTCTTCGTACATATGTATATTTATATACATAGATAGGTGGAAAATGATATTATAGATAAAATATGATCAACAATTTACACAAGTAACAAAAACAAATACATAGATAGACTATATCTTAAGATGTTAAAATATTAATAGTTTAATAAAATATTTTTAAATAAATTATTTTTTTAAGTGAAATTGTAAATATATCACTCTATGAGATGTATTAACGTTCGTATCGTCACTATTTTAAAAAACTTACATAAATATTATTACGGTTAACTTACCTCATGCGAATCTCAAATATTTCTCAAAATTTTCTTTACTCCTATTAATTAGAGGTCAAATAATCAAAATACTCCTCCTTTACACCACTAAGTGTGTGTGTGTGAGAGAGATCGAAGGTGGTGGGGGTGATAGTGAGCCCACGGTGGGGGGAGGGGAAAAGAGGCGACAAGGGGGGTGTCTGCGAACGGGGGTGGGGGTGCACCTAGGGTGGCTACTACGTTCCCAGGTAGGAGGGGAGTCACCGGTGCTATGCACCCAGGTGAGAGGAGGAGCCACCGTCGCCACGTGATCAGGTCAGCAGGTGTCGTCGTCACCACATGCCTAGGTTAGAGGAGAGGTCGATGCTGCACCTCTAGGCCAGAGGAGGAGCTACCATCGAGAGCCTAGAGGGGGTTGTCGTCGTCCCATGCATGCCCTAGTCGGAGGAGGGGCAGCCACCACACTCCCAAGTGGGGGGAGGTGCCGCTACTGCTCGCCCAGGAAGGAGGCGTTGCTGCCATGCCCCTCAAGTCGGAGAAGGGGCCACTATCGACGTGTGCTCAGGCCGGCCCTTATCTCCCCTGTCGGAGTAGACCCAGGGAGAGGGGGCGAGGAGTGGTGCGCAGAACCAAGGGGGAGTTTGTGTAGGGGAGAGGGGGCCAGGGAGGGGGACATCTGCCAAGGGGGAAGGGGGCAGTAGGGGAAGGAAGCAGCGCCACCAAGATTGCGCCGTCCCTTTCCTTCTTCCTCTCCCTCCCCACCACTGCATAGCTGTTGTCGTTACCCTAGCACCAGCAGCCCGCAGGCGAGGAGAAGGGCATGATGCCGTCGTCTATTAGGGTTTGGGAAACCCATGGAAGAGAGGGGAGAAAGAATATAGCTTTCGTTACATTTTAATCCTAAAATCTTGTTATTTATTTATATGCCCTTATTAGATGTTTTATTTTTACTTTAAAATTCTATTTATTTCTTTTTTGCGAATAAACTAGACTCTAAGGAAGATAACTATGAATATTTTCATCTTTTTTTACGTCTAGTCAGACTTAAATCTGATTAAGTTGACGGGTGATAACGAGGGATTACGTCAATTTCATATTTGTAAATTTTTTAAAATAGTGGTGATATGTATGCTAATATATTTCCAAAAGTGATATATCTATAATTTAATATGTAAGAATAATGTATTTATAAAAAATCTATTTTAATATTATAATATTTTAACATCTTAATATGATCACCTTAGGCGATCTCTCGGCGGTTCACCCTCCGCCCATTGAGAGGGAGCTCACAGGATCGATCTAACGTCTCTATGAGGTGCAAGATCATCCCCTATGTCTCCATCTTTCATGCAAGTGCACATGTAGGCCTGTCAACGGAGCGAATACGAAATGAATATATGACTATCCGTATTCGTTCCGTTTTAAAATTCGAATTATCCGATTTTGATTCGCTTCGATTTGAATTCGGATACGAAGCGAATATATGACTGTCCGTATTCGCTCCGTTTTAAAATTCGAATTATCCTATTCAAATTTAAAAGTATATAAATATAATTATAAAATATTAAAAGTATATAAAATATAATTATAAAATATATAAAAGATATAAAATAAATTCTAAATTAAAATACAACTATAAAGTGTCTAAATTTCTCTACAATATTATTTATTTTATAATATATTATTTAAAAATATATATTATATGATCTATAATATTACGGACGGATATTTTTCGAAGCGAATATTATAATATCCGTATCCGCTCCGATTCGAATTTAGATATTATCCGTATCTTAAAAAATGAATACGAATTCGAATATTAACCGTTAATACAGATTTAAATTCGAAGTGGATCCGGATAATGTCTGAATCCGTTGACAGGCTTACGCACGTGTAGGCATCTCCTGTAGACGTTGGGAGGTCACCCACAGGCTTTCGATTTTGAACTCCCAACCTCTTGATCCCCCCTCCCCATTATCCCCCGAAGAGAGAGAAATGAAGTGGAAAATTTAGGGGAGGTGGGAAAATAATTATAGGAGAAAGGAAGAATATACCTTCTACACATTCAGGGCTTTTTTTCCAACTACAATTTTCACGTGCTTGTGAAACATATAAAAATCAATCGTGCAATTGAAGGGCAGAAAAATTTAGTGAATAAAAATTTGGTATTAAAACATTAATAGTTCCACGTGTTCTTCTTTTACAACGATACCACAAAAAGATGTCTTTTTTAACGTGTTAATATCAACTATGATGGGAAGTAAAAAACAATTAAGACTACAATAAAACAAAGGATTAACTTCGTATGTATCCTCCTTGCATGAAAAATATTAAATATCCTATATATCATCATAATTAATTAAAATTTTAAAAATATCACTAAATGATAAAAATATCCTAGAATTTGTGTGGGCAGACCCGGAGTTGACATAAACATTTGGGGCATGTTTTGAAACTCTTAGGCCTGATTTGAAAAACGAGTGGGGGTAAGATATTCGAGCCCAGAGCCCAGAGGCTCGAATATCTTACCCGGCCCCGGGTAAAGAGATTGGGTGTGAGACATGAGAGTGGGGCCCGCCATTTCTCTCTCATGAGATTTCTTATCCTAATCGACCTTATTCTAATATCAAAGCGGCCCTTAGGATCTCTTTAAAAACGGATTAAGATAGAGGCGAATAATTACCTAATCCGAGAGAAAGTGGGGTCCACGGAGGATCTCCTCGCATAGTCACGTCGTTAACCGAGGGCGAGTGGCATATTCAGACCACTCAGGGATGCGAATACGATATCCTAACTTATTGTCAAATAGACCCTCAGGGCTTGTTTGATAAGCGGATACGTCACCCACGGGTGGCGTGTCCGTCGGTCTCACGTCGGTTCTATCGGTCTCACGTCGTTCTCAGTTTGACAAAAGCTCGAACAACTCATTCTAACCGTCTTTTACCATAGGAAAACTTGGCTTTCTCACTCGACCCCACGAGGTCTTATAAGTCAACCCAAGGATACTCCGCCCCAATCTTAACCCGCTCGATTATCAAACCCGGTCTCAGTAAATAACGATTGTAAAGATGATATTTGACAACTAAAAGTGATAATCTTAATATTTTTCAATATGAGCAAAGTATATATAAACTTAACCCTAATTAAAACGAAAAGCAGCATCCATCCAACAAAGTATTGACCCCAGTGAGCAACATGGTGGTGCCACGACGGAAGTCAATACCTAGTTTCCCGTCTTTACTTATTAGACTGTCGGTCGTCGTTTCACGACTTCGGCAAATTTATAACTCAATAATCCGACCATCCAGGACTCCACCGTTCACGTCTGTTCTTATCACCCCCGGGGGCCCACCACCACCACCACCGCCAGGTCGGCCCAAACCGCCTCGACTTATCTGATTGGCGCACGCACAGATCCACAGTGTCCTTTTTTAATCTGCCTCCCAGCTAATATAACCACACACGATTATAATAACATTATATAAGCCGACTACAGAGAACCGTACATATAATGGATAGCTGGACGTCCGCGAGCACTGGGGGGGGGGGGGGGGGGGGGCGCTCCAGAGGGTGGGCCCCTGGTGTCTTGTTTGGCCGGGCTTGCACGGATGTCACCATGTGCTTGGAGGGATCTCTTGCCGCCCTAGGACCTGGGAGTATCCTCCCCTCAAATCTCAATTGTAAATTTTTTATGATTGATTTCATGTACTCACGCTAAAAATATCAAAACTATCCACCTTAGTTATCAAATATGATATAAACCATCGTTATTTATCAAAAATTTCAAAAATATTATTAAATGACAAGAATAGTGATGAACATGATTTGATCGTAACGATCGTGTCAATCTTTTATAGATATAGTACGGTATGATATCGTGCTATACCGTACCGATGTGTGTTAAGAAGGAAGTAATATTTCATAAATATATATTTTAATATAAATATGATAAAAATTTATGTAATAGGATTGATCGGAGAATGTGTGATTTAAATGAGATTTAAGATTCGAATATCGAAAGTGTCAAATTTTTTTGACTTCGATATCTAAAAGACAATGACAAAAGAAAGCAAGAGAAACATGATCCCTACGGACGTTGTAAAGTGGTGTTTCTAATCATCTTATTTATAAAGACACGTTTAAGATAAAATAAAATTTTTAATTTTTAATTTTTTTGAGTAATTTATGGATTGCATATTACGCACCGATCATATCGATCACCGATAAGCACGATCTGATACGTCCGATGTGAGATGTATCCTACCGACTTGTAAAACCTTAATTACGGTTACGTGATAAATCATTGACTCATTGTTCAAAAAAAATTGACGAAAATTTCTACTAGATTTGTGCGAGGAGATTTAAGGTCTGACATAAACATTGGAGACATTTTTATAATCATTCAGTAATATTTTTTAAAAATTTAAAATTAATAATGATGATATATATGATATTTGACTTTTAAATGTGGTAATTTTAATATATACCTTTCCCACTTTCTCATCCCTTTAAAGGTATTGCAATGCCCAAGGTCACACTTTGAGACTTAGGCACAGTTTGGTAAGACCCACGGCCTGGGATTTTGGGTCATAATCTCCCGATCACCCTTAATTTTTTTCAAATGAGAAATGGCCATCTTGATTTTTGTGAGAATGACTTTTGCAAAGGAGACAGAATACAGACACAAAAGTACCCGATTCTCATAATCTCCCGAATTAAACATATACTAGCTTTCTGAGATTATTCATGATGACAAATTCTCTTCTACTGTCCCTTTAGTACGACTGGAGGATTTTTTTTTAAAAGTGCTTTACCATATGGTTGTCAAACGGTGCCTTATTGTCGAGTATGTTCTTGTTGTTGCCGTTGCCAATGTCATTTAATGGTCATCATCAAGTCCTACTCGTCACCACACAAATTTTTGCCGACAATTGAAGAGTAAGAAGAGGGGGAGAGGGGGCAAGGTCCTTTTGCCGTCGCAATTGGTCGTTACCCAAATGGTAGATGAAGAAGAGTGAGTGAACCTTTACATGTATTTGCCAACCTCATCAAGAAAAGAAGAGTGAGATATCTTAGCTTCTATATATAGTCCCTGGTCCCCTTGAAATAAGAGGGGGAGGGGGGAGAAGGTGTGACAAGGCAATCAATTGCATGGAAGAGAAGGGCATGGAGGAGGGAGAGGTGGTTCATTTGTTTGGGAGAAGAAGAGGGTACTATATAGAGACATCAGCTGTCAACTTGGAGATTATCCCTAACTAGCTATGTTGGGAATGCCATAATAAAAACTATAAAGGATAGAGAGGCCATTAGCAAAAATAACATTAGCATCATCATAGTAGATGATGATAATAATGACCACATGGCTTTGCTCAAAGGGCATAACAGTTCTATGGTACAAACAGTTTTATTCCTCTATGTATTGATGATTGGATGAAAGTCGTGAGTTAATAAAGTAATATTAGAATGGAGGTCATTGTGACCATCTTCTAGTGTTAACAAAGTCTTCTTTCCCTCGACGAAAGCGAGTTGAATGATTTTGCGCTTCGTTGATACATAGGAATGAGATTATAGGTTCAATTTCTCTTGACGATTAAGTACGATGCTCTTTTCGTATAGTATCTACACCCAAAAGTGACTCCCTGACTCGAGCATGGACAACATTATTCGAGGGTTTTACTAAGTCAATCTCTTATCTTACTTGACAGATCTTATGATACACAAGCAATCTGCACGACGAGGTCGATGGTGGAAGAGGTGAATTTCCTCTATTGATTAAAAAAAAACACTGAATCAAGGTTTCAAGGTGCACATTAGGTACATGCAGGGTGCATACACAATAGTAGTTTTAGGAAGGATGCGTTTGCAAAATGGATTCCTCTACATATAGGGACTTATACAAAATTTTGTTAGATACATAGACGAGGGCAACTCACGGGAAGGGCGTGAGGGCGTGATATGGGGAGGCACCGATTGAATCAAATAATAAACAATATAAGTGCACGTGAATCCGATTCATCCCCCCCCTCGGGGCAAACTCTAGAACCTGTTAATAGTATTATAGTAGGGTCTTTCGCAACTATATCCTAGTAAAAATAAATTTGCATAAAAATTCACATTCTATTTTTATAATTATATGTATACTGTCGTTTCACAAATTTAAAATGAGATATATATAATTATATATACCCTTTTGGGGAAATATTTGTTAAAATATCTATAAAATATTATGTCACCCTCTTCCTCACTCCTTATTTTAACAGTCTTCTAATATAAAAGTGACAATAAAGGCACATGTGATATATAATTCTGGTAAGAGGAGTATATATGCAAATATAAATGCAAGATATACTTTTACAATGGGTTGTGTTATACTGTTACGTAGGGTCGGACGTCTCGATCGACTCGTCCGTCCCGATCACGGATTGGGATGAGTTGGGTCGGTCCTGACTCGATCCGTCTCAATCTATCTCGTTTCATGTTAAAATAAAAAAAGATTATATATATATATATATATATAATAGAATAAAATAAAAAAGATATTATATATATAATATAATATTAAATTAATGAACACGTATCTATCACTATTTATTTAGATTTTAATTTTTTTAATTTTTTTTAATAAATCTTATAAAATAAATTTATCATCGAAATGATAAAATAGTTAATATATAGAGTTCTTAATACTAGTGATTAAATATTAAATATGAAATATTAATTTACTGTTCACTTTAAGTAATATTTTGATATATTAAATAATATTATTTATTTAATTTTTAATTTTTAATTTTTTAATAAAATTATAAAATAAATTTATAATCTTAATTTATATTTTAACTTTAAGAGATAAATTAATTTTTTTTATCAAAATTAAAGGTGAATAAAGATAAAAATTGTACATGTCATATTTTAAAAAATTAAAACAATCGTTTGATCTTCACCGTGACGAACGGTCTAGATATCTATATCATAAGAAGCTTTGCATGGTGTCGACATCTTATGATTCATTACATATATATATATATATAATATAAATGTATATCTCCCGTCCATCCGACGCCATTTATTCGATTTATGGGAAAGAAATAATTGGATGTAAATTTGAGTTTTTCCAGAAATGCAACAGATGGGATGGGGAAGCGCGAGCTGTTGCTGCCGTGGGGGGTATAAATTTGCAGAAAAAGCAGAGAGGGCACTACACGCAGCTGGGTGGGGGCGCCGGCGCGGAGAGAGAGAGAGGGAGGGAGGGAGAGAGGTTGGGGGTGGGGAAGAAGAATAAGAGGAGGGTGGTGGTTGTGGTGGTGGTTGTGGTGGTGGCGGTGACGAGGAGAGAGGAGGAGGAGGAGGAGGAGCAAGAGGAGAGGGTGGGGGGGAAGAGGGTGGTGGTGTTGGGCATAGGGCTGAGCAGGGGGTGGGGGGGTGGAAGGGGGGGCGTCTCCCTCTTTTGCAGAGTGTAGACGGAGACAATCTGCTGTATGTCAGATTGTGGAGGCGAGTACTGCAGCTACTACGGCGGATTCGGTGAACTTGCCAACCCACTCCAATGGCCGCAACTACGGAAAAAGCGACGCCCTGCTGCACGCCTCTCCTCTCGGCATCCCCTGCCGTCCCCGCGGCCGCGCGCCACAAGGCCGCCGGCGGCAAGAAGGGTGGTGGCGGGGTGGTGCAGGAGTGGGGCGTAGAGGAGAAGCGATCGGCCGCCGCGGCGACGGCCGTGGTGGCCACGATGATCAGCCCCGTCGATGACCTCCCCGAACAGCCGACGGCGGCTAAGTCGCCCGCCAAAGGTAACCTCCTCCTCCGGGCTCCGGCAACGACGTCGCGTGTGCTACTTTCTTCCCGTCATCTCTGTTCTTGAGGTGTGTGGTTCTTGAAGGATATCGTTCGTAAATGGGCTTTTGGCATTGTGGCATCTTTTTCCTTGTTCCTTTCCTCCGTCGCGCCCCCCCCCACCAGCACACCTAATCTTGCGTTTTGTGGTGTATCGCCTCTTCTGTCCTGGCGTGGTTAAAGATCCGTGGCAGTCGATTGCTTTCATGCTCGAGTGGCCGAGGGCTACCTTGTTTAGACAGGAAATTTTTGTAGAGGCTGCAGCAAGTGAGTTTGTCTTTTTCCAAAGGAGACGAGTCGTGGCATTTGGATACGATGACAATGGGAAACAAATATGTTGGATAGGAAGGTGGTTGATGAATTTGGCCAACTGGATGCATCAAGGGCAAGGCCATAAAGGGAAGTTTACGATCCATGCAACTACTGAATGACCAAAATATGGTAAAGAACTCATAGATGTATGAAGTATCCTGTATGATGGATTTTAACATGCATTTAGCAATAGATCGTTGTCACCGATTGTTTAGTGTTTAGAGATATGGTGTTATGTGTGTTTCTATCCCCACTAAGTGCCTGGGTGGTTGTCTCCGTGTAAAACAATCATAGCATAACGTTGTCATAAGCACAAAGGCAAAATTGCCTTGCAGAAATTTTAAAAAAACCTATAAAATGCAGATCATAAATGAAGTTGGACATTATGCATCTGGAATGAGATGAAGAACAGAATTCATGTATTCATTAAGCAGCTGGCAAGAACTGAGGTTAGAATTAGCATCGCTATCCACGAATTTTAGCGCCATATACTGGATGGATACCATACATATCCGGGAGATTTGAAGCAACATGCATCAGTTATATGTCTCCACCATAATCATGCATCGGCTTATAGGTCTGCATCTGCATCAATCTGTCAGCATATTCCGTTTCTATTCTCTCCTTTCACCAAGTACATAGCATATGTAAACTTTTTGCTTCCTCTGGGTCTTGGAAGTTGCTTCTTGCTTGACCCAAGGAGACGAGGATATGACTAATATCATATTCCTTAGCATCATCAATTCCCAGAGGGAAGAGCCGGTGAGAGAACCCAGAATGGGGCTGTGATCATTTAAATTCAAAGACTTTCTAAACATGTTTGGGCCATTATATTATTTTCAAAAGAGAATGTTAAAAAGTGTTGATGTTAGGCCATTATATTACACACCTCAGCTGGTGCAACGTTGTTCAAATTAATTTAAGAACTAACAAGTGCTTTTATAAAAGAACATGATTTTTTTACTAAAGAAGGGTTTTTTGGTAGAGACTTTTTTCGAATGTGTGGGTTTACTCTCTCTGTATTCCAAAAAAAAAAAACATAATTCTGAGACTATGTTCTTTTAGCCATCAGATACCTACTTAATCTAGAAGCAGTGAGTGTAATGGGAGAGATCACATTCCTTACCAAGGGGAGTACCTAGTGTACTTATGTTTCCTACTGACCCTGTTGGAGTTTTATTTGCAATTTTGTTTGAGTTGTTGATCTTAGTAATTTAGATGTTCTTTGTTAGGTTGCGGATCCTTGGAGGATAATTATTTTAAGCCAAACGCATCTGCTTCCCTACAGCATACATGATAATGATTTGAGGTTGGTCCATTTCTTGTAGCGAGAGAGAAATCCCATGTTAGGAGTTTACTTATTGATGGTTTTGGTGAGAAAATAACCACCGACAAAGAGGCTACAATTTCTCTTCTATTCACCAATGGTTCTCTGGCACAGAGAATTCCGGGGAGTGAAAGAAGAGGTTTGTAAGGATAAAGGAGAGCTTAAATTTTAAGGTTGGTGACTTTATAAGCTAGTGTGCTAGATTGTCCCCCCCTCCCCCCAACACACATACAAAAGCCTGCCAGTTAGATGCTCATGAGACATTAAATGTCCTTATGTCAGTGTCCCATTTAAAATAGAGATCTTCTGGAACTGAGATACCTTTAGTCCTTTTCACAAAACTGGCGTCTGAATATTTCTTAAGAACTTACAAGTTTTTCTACCTTTTAGCCAATCATTTATGTCAGAGGTGGCAAAACTATCTATTGTAGTTGTATTCTGATGAACTTCATAGTCATACCATCCTTTGAGATATTTGGATATCTTTGTACCTCATCAGTTCTCTTCTTTTATAAATTATAGGAATCTTTTTTTGGGGTGTTTTTGGTGTTTACTTCACCCTGTTTACTATCATCCAAATGCAGGGATCCAGATGCTGACAAGAGCTCAAACTAGCCACCCATTGGATCCATTATCTGCTGCTGAAATTGCAGTTGCAGTGGCGACTGTCAGGGCTGCTGGTGCAACCCCTGAGGTTGTGGATGATATATCATCTAATAAACTTCTCAATTTGATGTATTAAACATTTGTTGACTGATATAAGGTCTTTTCCAGGTCAGGGATAGCATGCGGTTTGTTGAAGTCGTTTTGTTGGAGCCAGAGAAACAAGTAGTTGCATTGGCTGATGCATACTTTTTTCCTCCTTTCCAACCATCCCTCTTGCCCAAAACTAAAGGTGGGCCTGTGATCCCAAGCAAGCTTCCACCAAGGAGGGCTAGGCTTGTTGTGTATAACAAGCGGTCAAATGAGACGAGTGTGTGGATCGTTGAACTTTCAGAGGTGCATGCAACGACTAGAGGTGGCCATCACAGGGGCAAAGTCATTTCGTCAGAAGTTGTTCCTGATGTCCAACCTCCAATGGTTAGTATTCTACATGCCACTTGCTGCATATATGCATGCTTGCTATAAAGCCATAAATAAAAGTTTATGATTTTTTTCCCATAATGCCATTATTATTTGAATGGAAACTTTAAACTATATTAATGACGGATATTTAACATTTACCAATGATTTTCTTGAAAGAAAAAGGAAAAACACATGAAAACAGTGTGGGGAATGAATTTTCTATTCGGAAACAGATTAACAGGAAAATTAGTTTTAATAATGGTAGAGAGGTGCCTTAACTCTTGTCTAAAGATTTTATTAAGAGTTGCATTATGCGTCTCCATGATTGGCAGTGTAGTGCACATGGTTCTAGGATTGTACAATCCAACCTACTGTACAACAAGGGAGGGTGGAATAGATTGATCCTGTAATAGGACATTGTTTCTAAGGAGGCTTTACCCCCTGGGGAAGGGTTTATTTGCTACCATCGTGATAGATCCTCTTTCTTTTTCCTTCTATTGTTTCCTTTGGGATTTTATACTACTGTTGAGCATCCGGACAAGTCTCCATGCTCGGTAGTCCAGCCTCAGCACTCAACTTTGTTGTCAAGGGTTCCCCCTCTCTTTCCCTTGGGGTATCGAGAGACTCTGTTATAGAGGGACCCGAGCCTATACAAGGTAAGCAAGCAGCAAGCAAATCAGGCGGGGATCAAAGAAAAAATAAAGCAAAATGGATGATTAAATGGTCCAGGACCATAAATACTCATGAGTAGTGTGAGTGGCTTGGGATGCCACTAAACTGCTCAAAAGGGAAAACTGACCTGCCTTAAAAACCAAGCTGGCTGTAAGGTCACCCTGGAAGATGGTTGTCGCCCTGTTCGGCACAAATATCAGCCAATAAGGAGTCAGCGTAGGTAGCCGTAGTCCCTCCGTGTGAAGGGTCTGACTATTTTGGCAGGTCTTCATGCAGCCCCAAATCCAGAAGAGCATTAAACTCCGTCATGAAGTCAGTTGAGCTTGCAACGTCGGAACCTGAAAAGAAAGGATGCCAGGTAATTCGATAATCAGAACGAGACAGCACACAAGCAAAGTTGTGTAGACACTCACCCAGCGGGTTTGAATAGCTGTCAACGCTTGGGTCCAACCGTTGTTCGAGAGGTGTAGCCACACCTTCGGTCTCGAGATTGCCTCCTAAAAAAGAGAGGCGAAAGGGGAATATCACAAATAAGAAACCTGGGATCTCCATGTAATACCTTGCAAAAGGAAGTCATGAATTAAAATGGGGAATACCAAACAAGGCACCATCCGCTTGCTTCCTACATGAGAAGGTTGGCGAGTCATCCGACCAAGGGTTATAATCGTCATTCATCGTATCCGACTTCTGGGGATCGCCGCCTTCTCCATCTGCCCCGACTCCCAGCGGGGCATCCCCATCCAAGGGAGGATGGTTTCCAATATGCTGAACATTAAGGCTTGGAGAACCTAAGGAAAAAGAAAAAAAGGAGGATATATTACATACACCAAAATCAAAATTTTATCAAAGAAACTATCAAAGAGTAGGGACTACCATGTTGATCCCTTTGTGGAGTCTCCTCTCCGATGCACCGTCGGGATGCTTTAATAGCATGGTTGTCACCCTCGTAGGTCCTCCGCCTTTTTGAAGGAGCGGGAGCCTTCCTCTTTCTAGAAGTCCGTGAGGCGGCATAAACAATCACAAAATTCACTGTAGAGAAAAGAGAGCGAAGAAAAGAATCTGTAAATATTCATAGCAAAAAAGAAACTCAACAAGCAAACTATACAATGATTAAAAGGAAGGAAGATCGTGGTCACATACCAGCTAGAGCAGGAGAAAAAGGAGGTTGTAATATCACATGTTCAATTTTCAGGTCTATAGCCTTGCTTGCCTTTTCCACGGCGTCCAAGATGTTTTGCATGGTGGTCCCATTCTCAATTAAAGAGATACACTCCAAGGGACCGACACATCCAATAGCATTCATTAAGGGCCACTTTGATAACATGTTAGGATAAATTACCCGAGGTGGATCCGGATGAGTTATTCCTTGAGTTTTCTCTTTTTGAGTTTGATAACTTATTCTTACCCTGGGAATAACTCATTCCATGTGAAATGGTAGAATGAGTTATTCCTAGAATAAGGGCTTTAATCCTAACCGACCCCAGATAATTTAACCATGCTACCAAACTCGGTTAAGGCTGAATAAGCAGAATAACTCATTTTATTCGCCCTTATTCTGTTATCAAAGTGGCCCTAAGTGTTTCACCCATTGTCCCTAGAGCTCATTGGTGAAACTCTATGGATGAAGTTGCGCTTTCACTATGTGTAAATTTTTGAGATTTTCGCAGCTCTGCCCTTCCTTGAAGAAACATCAACCAGGTGTCTTAAAGGCTTCATCACTCCCAGATATTGAGCTCGATCCACTATAAGGGGCCCATTTTTAGCGTCTCAAGAGGCGCGGAAGTTCCGGACTGCACTAGCCAGATGGGGAAAGTGAATGTGAAGAAAAGAGCTATCAACTGCAATGGGAGGCAAATCTCTTCTTTTTAAACGCGCTTCTTCGGCTTGCTTCAAATTTTGTGGAGGTTGCCTAAACACATTGTTGTGGTTGAATCACCATTGAGTATAATACATACACTGTTGGCAGTATCGGCCGAAATCGATACGTTTCGGTCGATCCGAAATCGGCCCTTAACACTGTAGCAGGCCCGAAACCTATTAAGTAATACTTTTTTAATGGTTTCGGACGAAACCGTATTGGTTTCGGCCGAAACTCACCTGTTTCGGTCCGAAACCTGACGATTTCGGCTGAAACCGGACAGGTTTCGGCCGAAATCGGACATGTTTTACTAATTTTTTGAGGTTTTTGAATGGTTTCAACCGGTTTCGGCCGAAACCGAAATCGATACCGAAACCGGTACGTATCGGTTTCGGGACCGGCCGAAATCGGTACTGAAACCGATACTGTCATCCTTGAATACATATCAATCTGACCAACAGTGGTTTGATCAGGTAAGGAACAACATGGCTTTGGCTCTGGCTTCTCTTCGAAAAAGTAGTCCCACTAGCTAGCAACAACTAGATGGGTTTCATGGCTGCGATACAAGCTAGCCTCCAAGGGAAAATCGGCATTTGGCGGAATGGATAGATCATATCCAAAGTTCCGCGCAAAATTGAAGAGACAATAAAGCTCTAAAAATGTGGACCTCCCCTTGCGGAAAACAAGCACACTAGGCCTGATATAACAAAGCCAATCCTCAAAATGATTGGCTACGACTGGCGTGGCGAGAGAGATGATAAGCTACACCAGTCGAGCTTTTAATGTTGTATGGCTTGAAATTGTATGAGCTGTGGGCAAAATGTAGGCCTACTCGCCCATCTGTGGGCAGAAAAGAAAGTGCCTTTCAGGCACCTATCAACTGGTTCGAAGAATTCTGATTCAGGCAATTCTTGAAGAGAAAAATCAACGGAGCTGTAGGGTTCTCCAAATCCACATACTGGCATAGCCCAAGAAAAAGTAAACCAGCTCAGGCACTCAAATAATGGGTGGCCATCACCACACCTCTGTCTTGGGGAGAGTTGTGAGCAGTCAAGTTCCCCAGACTGTGGTATATATTCGCCAGGGCAGTTGGCGCAATGGCAAGTTTATGTCCATCAGCAAAATGGCATGTTGGATATATCTGCTTAGACTGCACAAGCTCATCCTCCCCATGGGGCATCACAAAAGTGGCAAGCTAATAAACAAGATAAGCAACAAGATAAGTCGAATCTGGCAATTCACGAGGATTTCACCCCTTATTCTCTGGTGTAGACAAATAGCGCTTGCGTCTCTATATCTTCAAAATCAACTGATAATAGTGGTCCAGGCCTGTTATCCACATCAAAATTCTCATAAAAGTAGAATGGCTTGTTATAAAAATAATGGACCCAGGCATTCACACTGACTTTGACAGTGCTCGTAGAAGCTAAAGGGATATCTTCCTTCCTGACTTGGGCCAAATCTCGCCAGACTTTCATCAAGTATCTGAAGCTGAGTGGTAACCCATACTGTCCCGTACTAGTGCTCTGATTTCTATGCAAATCATTGAGCATCACCTCCTCATAAGGACGCCCGGAAATGGGAAGGCAAGTAATCCTGTGAAAGTTCCACAAATCAATAGCCGTCTCACCCTTGGCAGTAGCAAAAGTATCCCTTAAACCTCTCTACTAAAGCTTGGAACAACCCTATATGGCAAGGGTAATTATAGAGCGCGGCCGTGACTGCGTGATGGATCGCGAGGTAGTTCAAAACCTCACTATAATGGTGTAATATGCCAATCAGCCACCCTGTGACTCCCAAATGAAACTGATGGGAGGGGAGCACCGACCATTTCCTATACCAACTCGATGCTGAGCGACTCGTGATCCTGTCAAGAAAGCACAATTTATCATACCCTTCGCTTGCATGTTGTGAGTTAAAAGGTGTCAAAACAGTCCAGAAACACTAGTCAGGTTGGGTATGTGCTGGCCAAATAGCTCCCAAATCGCCGGTGCCATATTGCGTGTTTTGGCGTAGCAATTGACATCGGAATTGAAGAAACCTAGCTGGTCTGCTCTTGGAAACTGAATCTGGCGTGTAAAGCCTATAGGAAATCTAGGGTATGGAGTGGTGCAAGTCCCGAGCATGCTATCTTGGCACCCCAAAATGGCCCTCTCAAGGTCTCGACGTTCAGCTAGCAAACAAGGGCCATCCTCATCCATATTCTTGGGGATGTAATTCTGAATAAATGAAAACAAATACTTGTCGAGCGGGAAGTGTCTGAGCTAATCCCTAATGCACTGATACTGATAAAAGCCTTTATATTTGGCAATCAATGTGCAGTCAACACCTCCGCCCTCTGAGACGTCCTCAGGAAGTGGTCCCTCAAGGACAATCTCTAGCCCTCGGTCAAGAGAAAAAATGTTGTGCTTAGTTAATCCTCCTTGCCTTCGAAAGAGATTCCCACTATATGACCAATCTCCTTGATGCACTGGTTAGACCAGTCCACATCTAAATCTGGGCCCAACGAGGCCAAGGGTTCTTCTGATCGGTTGCTAACCTGAATCAGATGCCCGTTGCCCTTGTATCCCCAAGGGACGATGGCCGATGTTGGGTCCACCGGCTTTGGACTGCTGAGCAGATCCTCCCATCGCTCAACCTCTATAAGGGACTTCTGGTGAAGAGGAGTCTTATGAAGAGCACAACAAATGTTCCCCTTTCAGAGGACCGGTCAGGAGTATGGTCAGAGGGAGAAAAAACCTCCGCTTGTGATCGCCGTAGTGACACGGGACGGTCATAGGGAGGGAGTCTATGGCGAAAGAGGCTAGCACCACTTTGGACGACGCCGTCAAGCTGCCCGCTGACACCGAAAGGCCCAAGAAAGGAGGAAGCCAGCACCGGGCAATCGCTCGGCTGGAGAAGCGAGACGCCATCTCCCGCTCCTGTCGGGCGAGGAAGACGACTTGTTGACGGGCCGTCGGTTTTACCCGACAACTTACTCGAAACACGGATAACGTTGGCCGCCCAAACCAAACGACCCGCTTGCCCGCACAACTTACCTGATAGGGCGCTTTTGCTCTTCCCGGGTGGAGTCGGGTCTCACGTGACCTGGCACTGCTGAAGATTCTAGATTAGCATCCGAAGCCTTGGTGGAGATGCGGATCTTCAACGTACGCCTGCTTCCGAGGCCACCTCTGATCGCCTACCTCAGAGGATTCAGGGAGGAGTCACGGTCGTCACTCGGCCGAGTCAAGACCGAGCTCACTGCTTCTGAAACACCTTTCTCTCCTCTCCTCTCCTCTCCTGACAGTAGCTCCGATATGCCGCCACCATCCCCGCCCAGGACTAGTCTTCTCTAATGCCATCCTGCCCCATTTCCTCTGGGACTGAAATTTGATACCTCACCCCTCCAAATATGGCGAAGATCTTCGGAGGAAAGACCTGCCCCTCATCAACTGCAACCAAAAGTCTAGAAAAGAGAGGACCTGCCCATCCAAAGTTCTCCTATCGATCCTCTTCAGGCTTCCAAAGCTGGTTGCAATGCATTGCAGAGCGTCCGGGTTCCAGACGTGAAGTGGAATCCCAGCCACTCTGCACCACACCGCCTTCCTTTCAGGAACTATAGTTGTGGCAGTGTCCTTCTGCCATAGGGACCAAGTGAACGACCAGCCTTCTCGATGGATGGAGCCCAGGGAGATGAGATGTCTTCTCTGCAGTTCATCAGGGAGCCAAACCAGGAAATACCCGTCCATCAGTTCTCTAATCCAGCACTTGACAGAGGGCCAATAGAGTTTCAACAGGCCCTCAATATCCTTCTTAGCTGGACCACTGCCCCCTTCCACCCTTACTACAGCACAGTTCTCCAATCTCCTCCTGTCCTCAGCTATCATTGGATACCAAGGGATCTCCACCACCGGCGCACTTCTTGTCCTCCCGGAGCCATCCATCTGCTGACCAGCCCCCTCCTCAAAACAGTCAGGACAGCTGCTGGCCCTCAGCTTCTCCTCTCCGACCTTCTCCTTCCCCTGCAGACGGGCCCGATACCTATGGCCCAGCCCCCCGCAAGAGAGGCACTTGACTGCATTCCTGCACTGTCTAGCCCAGTGCCCTTTCCCCAAACATCTGAAGCAGCGGTCAGCAGAGATCAGATTCTTACCTCTGAGATCCGCTTTACTACTCCTCTTCTCTGCTTGGGTTGTTCCCCTCCTGGTGACCTCTCTCACTCTTGTCCCTCACGTTCCATCTCTAAGAACATGGATTACTTAAACCGATAAATTATTAAAATGCAAAAACATCATCACTCCCCATCAGCATGTGCAGTTCCATTATAGTCTAGATTGTTTCCTATCTTATCCTGTAAAATGGTTTATCTCTCTTCTATTTATATCAGACAGTCATCTTTTATGCTTCTACTTTCAGGATGCTATGGAATATGCTGAGTGTGAAGCTGTTGTGAAGGATTTCCCTCCGTTTATGGAGGCAATGAGAAAAAGAGGCATTGAGGATATGGATCTTGTAATGGTTGATACTTGGTAAGTATATGATGCTCATTTTACTATGTGTCTGTTTTAAGCCTTGTCTTTAATTATCTACATGGTTATAGCATAATGAACCTCGTCTTTTGGCAGGTGTGTTGGTTATCACAGTGAAGCTGATGCTCCTAGTCGCAGACTGGCTAAGCCACTTATTTTTTGTAGGACAGAGAGTGACTGTCCCATGGAAAATGGTTATGCACGCCCTGTTGAGGGTATTCATGTACTTGTGGATATGCAGAATATGGTTGTAATTGAGTTTGAAGACAGAAAATTTGTCCCTTTACCACCAGCTGATCCATTGAGGAATTACACATCTGGAGAAACACGAGGTGGTGTTGACCGGAGTGATGTCAAGCCCCTGCATATTATTCAGCCTGAAGGACCAAGTTTTCGTGTAAATGGCCACTTTATAGAATGGCAAAAGGTAATTGGAAAGGAGTGTATTCTTATAATTTTGCATCCATGTTGTAGTTCCCTTTACAATGAATTCTTTCCATCCATCGTTTAGGGTTCGTCTTCTCTAACTATATTTATACTGATGTTCATCTTGATTTTGTTACTTTAACAGTGGAATTTCCGGATCGGTTTTACTCCTAGGGAGGGCCTGGTAATTTATTCTGTTGCATATATTGATGGGAGTCGGGGGCGAAGGCCTGTTGCCCATCGGCTGAGTGTTGTAGAGATGGTGGTGCCCTATGGTGATCCTAATGAACCCCATTACCGAAAGAATGCATTTGATGCTGGAGAAGATGGACTGGGTAAAAATGCACATTCACTTAAGAAGGTTAGATATTCTTGTTTTATTTCTGGTCATGCTGTTTGGCCTTGGGATCAAAGTCTATACTTATATCTTGTTGTTGTGCAGGGATGTGACTGCCTGGGGTACATCAAATACTTTGATGCTCATTTTCCTAATTTCACTGGAGGTGTTGAGACAATTGAGAATTGTGTTTGTCTTCATGAAGAGGACCATGGAATTTTATGGAAGCATCAGGATTGGAGAACAGGGTTAGCTGAAGTACGTCGGTCTAGACGGCTAACTGTGTCGTTTATATGTACTGTGGCTAACTATGAGTATGGATTCTTTTGGCACTTTTATCAGGTAAGCTTGGATTTACTATGTATTTTAATTTCTGACACTCTTGGTTATTCCTGCGCTTTTTTGAGAAGTTAAGATTATTTTAAAAAATATCCTCTTTTTGGAAAATATTGTAAAATAAAGAAACTTTGTTCTTGAAGAGAAGAAAATATTGAGAGAGTTCTTTCTTCATCTTTGTATTGGATCCCTACTTCCACTGCCCATATTCTCCTGAGTCTCCATTGCAGTCACAATGATGGAGACAGACGTCTGACTGACCTTAGAAAGGGAGCTTGCAAGAGGATTGAGGTAGACCTATGACTATAGGTTTCGCTTGCAGTTGTCTCACTTTCAAATTATTTCTGGGCAAAGACTCATGTAGGCCTGTAATTGCCAAATGTTTACCAGACATTCACTGCCTAGAAATCAGTTTTTTTGATGCATAGATCCCTGGGATGGAGGCTACGGCTTGCAGCTAGACCTCCTTGATAATGCTTGCCAGTTTCCACAACTTGGAGATTCATGTGGACTAAGTCACTACATTGTATACCGTGTTCTTCTGGTGGTCTTCATCTATGACTTCCAGCCAGCATAACTTATGTTACTTGATCTTCTCCAGTATTTGAAACATTCTTACCTGTGTCTTTGGCATTCTAGGCTCTAGTGAGGGTGCTTATATTTTGAGATTATGGAAAAAATGCTCATGTGCCTATTCAACATGATGCTTGGGTCTGTGTTTTAATTGCAGACTGTACAATTTGTTTCCCAAGGCCAACACCCCCCCCCCCCACACACACACGGAAAAAAATGCTACACACACAGGCATTCTAGGCTCTAGTGAGGGTGCTTATATTTTGAGATTATGGAAAAACATGCTCATGTGCCTATTCAACATGATGCTTTGGTCCGTGTTTTAATTGCAGAATGTTCAATTTGTTTCCCAAGGCCAACACCCCTCCCCACCCCCCCGACACACACACACACGCCTCAACATGATGCTTGGGTCTATGTTTTAATTGCAGACTGTACAATTTGTTTCCCAAGGCCAACACCTCTCTCTCTCTCTCTCTCTCACACACACACACACACACACACACACACACACACACACACACACACTAAACCCTAAAAAAAATAACGTTGCCTGCTCTTCGTAGCAAATTGATGATTTTAGGATCATGTGTCAATGTTACAGGGCCATGTATGCCAACAAAAAGGTGATTGAGGTCATGTCATTCAAAAACTTGCTCATCTTGAAAAAGTTATGAAAGGCCATCCAAGTCTTGTCCCTGACAGTGGTCCAAATTATTGAAGGAATGCAGTTTTTTTAGCTTCTTCAATCAAAAGCATCTCAATCTTTTTCTCCAATTACATTTCTGCATTTCCCATCTCCTCCCTTCCCCTAGAAAGCATCATTTTCTCATGAGATGTGGTTGCTTCTCACTTTTGACTTTTCCCTCATGCATTTGATTGCTTGAACTTTCCCCAGCTTGATTAAATGTTTGCCCAGATTCCTTTGATTGTTTCATCTACTTGAATGCTTGAATCTTTACCTGCTTCATTAAGGTTTCACATTTGGTCAGTTGCCTTTTGGTACCCTTCTTTTTTAAAGTGTAGTGGATGTTTTCTCGATGTTGTCTTTGGTTGCAGGATGGCAAAATTGAAGCAGAAGTTAAACTTACTGGAATTCTCAGCTTAGGAGCCTTGCAACAGGGGGAGTCAAGAAAGTATGGTACAACTATTGCTCCTGGGTTGTATGCACCAGTTCACCAGCACTTTTTTGTTGCTCGCATGGACATGTCTGTTGATTGTAAACCTGCTGAGCCTTTTAACCAGGTGAGCTGTGAAATTTCAGTGTTCATATGCCTATGTTGGTGGTCTTTCCCAGTAGTAAGTTGTCAAGGTTTCCTGTTCTTTTCAATATATTAAAATTGCGTTTTTGATGTAGGTATTTGGTAAGTGTTTAACCTTCCCAGATCATTCCTTTGATCGCTTCCATCTGGTTGTAATATTTAAGAAGAGCAATAGTGTGGACCACGGAATTTTTCACGTAGGAAAAATAAAATATTTCGTGTCCTTTTTGAAAAGAGACATTCCTCCATGTATAGAGGTTTATTCCGTGGGTGCGCATAGTATCAGACGATTTGGGTTCGGGTGTTGGACCTCTCCCCACTGACCGTAGTCAGTGTTGATTTACATCGGCCTAACGTCCGAACATCTTTATTTGACTGTCAAAGAAATCCCAATGTCCTCTCCTTAGGTTCTGATGTGGAGGGTAGGCTCACTCAAATGACTCTCCATGACCACTCATTTACCACCAACATTTGATAGGGTTAGGGCTTCATCAAAGGCCTTAAGTTCAGGCAAAACTCCAAGATTTAGGAGTATGAATGCAAATGTGCAAAAGCTGTAGGCGTTTTTGAAGTGGAGGGAGGTTTTCTGGACCCAGAGGGTATTTTGGTAATTTTATCAACCCAAGGGTATGTTCGTAATTTTCTCAGGCCAGGGGTATTTTGGTAATTTCTGGGCTGGAACAGAAGTAGGACCGGGTTCTTCACTTCCCAAGACGTTGAGATTCTTTCTGGAGGATTTTAGGGGTTACTGGGTCATTTCTAAGGCACAAGGGTATTTTGATAATTTTACCATACCCTACATAGACCTAGGGTTGGGGTGACATCTGAGTGTTGAACTGAGCTGACAACATCCCCGAGCTGAAGGAGTGACAAGGGCTTCATCGAAGGCTCACATGTGTCAATCTTGCCCAAAGAAGGGTATATATATAATTTTTGAAAGTCTAGGGGTTTTCCTATAATTTACTCCGGTCAATGCATAAAGAAGACATATGAAGTCATGGATTACATTTATGGCCCAAATGGGGACAAGAGTTGTCGGCGAGTTGTCGACTGTAAAAGAATCCGCACTAACGCGGAAAATAGGGGCGTAGCCCCAATTACAAAAAGTTGCAAGGTATAACTGCAAATAAGATGACATTTTTGTTTCTCGGGTCCCAGGAATGACGTTTTTGTAATTCCCCTGTTATATGGGTGGAACTACATATTATAGTCGTCCCGGAACGTAGAAACTTACAAACATGGCCTACTGAGGGGCATAATTATAAAAATACCCCTTAGGGGTATATACACAAGACCCGGGGACTTACCCCTCACGGGTCAAAACAACGAATAAATTCCTTGCGCTGCGTAGTGGATGCTTCGGAGGTTCTCTCCCTCTGTCTGAATGCCTTCTTCTGGAACCCTGGGGATCTATTTATAGAAGTGGGAGGCTCCCCGGGGTCGTTTGGAACCGTATGGGTTAAACGGGAGGGTGTTTGAACTCGTACGGGTTAAACGTGATGCAAATGACCCCGGGGAGATCATTCCCCCCCCCCCCCCCCCTTTTTTCCGCACGCGAGAAAGGGGACCGGCCCGGGGTGGGAGGTCCCCGGGCAGGTCCCCCCGGCAGGTCCCCGGCGGAGGTGGATCGACCAAGGGCAGGTCCGCCCGGGTCCGCACGGACCCGAGCGTGTCCGTGCGGACCCGCCCGGGGGCGGGCGACCCCGTACCGGTCCCTTCTTCGTCTGGCTTTAATAAGGAGGGCTGTGGGGCTTTGGAGGCTCGTTTGCTCGCTGCGCCACTTGGAGGGAGAGGAGAACGCTCCGTCTTGTTCGTTTGTCGTCTTCCTTGTGCCGTGGGGCGTGAAGGGAAGACTTGTTGTCGTCCGTGCTGCGTGGTACACATGCGAGGGACTTCATTCTTGGTTCGTAGACCTCCTTTATGTTGCTTTTCCTCTTGTAGGCGTTTCACTTGTTCATAGTTGCACGCTCAAAGGAGAGAAGCTTCATACCTTAGGGATTTTACCGGAACTATACGATCCTGACAATCACAGTAGATTTAACCCGGCTCTCGACCGTCTCAATTCCTGCGAGAAATCTATAATTACAGCAAGATGTAGGCTATGAAGCCCTAAGTGTGAAAATATTCTACGGGGCGGTGATACGTCAAATATAGGACCCCGCGTGGGGATATTCCCCGAAGTGGTGGTACGCCAAAGGTAGGCCTCGTCTGATGCGAGGATAATACCTCAGAATTTTATAAGATAAATTACGGGTGCAACAAATAGTAAGGTAAAATCAGGGGGGCTTGTTAACATCTGTTATACAGATACTGGAGGTGGTAGTCTCTCACCAATGATATGCTGGTGAAACTTCAGTGTCTATGGATGGCCAAGTAAATGGGTAGGTGGTTTTATTGTTAACTGGGTTTTTGCATATATAACCCTATTAAAGATGAAATTGCATAAAAATCCATCCTGCATTTGCATTTATACCCTTCATACATAAATGTAATCTCACCTATGCCCCAGGGGTAAACTTCCATGAAATATCCATAGAATGTTCTGTCTTCTTCTTTGTCTCTCCTTAAAAGATTTTAACAGTTTGTTAATGGGAAGTGACGATAAGGGCATATATGACATTTAATTCACATATGAAAGAAATACCTGCAAATGCAAATGTAGGGCAGATTCTCACACAATTTTTTTAACGGGGACATGTCAAAAAAAGGGGGAAAAACCTCTTGTGATTATGGGATGTTTCCAAGGTGGAATGTAATGATAAGTGCAAAGTTGGTGGCATCCAATTGGAGGGAAGAGTAACACAGTTGTGTTCTTGTAGTAGGATGTTATGGTGGAAAGGATTTCCCAAATAGTATCTTCTTTTTTTGGTCTATCATGAATTCTTAAGACTACTCAGTATGAAAATAAATAATTACTCCATGCTTCTCAATATGGGAAAGTAGTGTCTCCTTAACTTTTTGTTTATCCATTCACTGAATAAAGTACCAAGGAATTACACCAAGAGGTGCCTTCCTTTTGTATCCTTAACCCTATTGTTGACCTTGAAAACCATGGATGTGGAAACAATTCATGTATAACAACAGGCTTTTGAATTTCCATACTTCTTGATCCCTCAAGTGTAACCAAAAAATGCATTGTACGTGTTCATAAATGGAATATCTGTTTTCTGATAGTAGAATTAGATATCCTGTTTTATTGTATAAAGCAGGGAAATGGAAAGATTGATTGTGTAAAGAGACAAAGGGACTGAAATTTTATGAGATCGTGAAGAGAGATGATATCTTTAGTTATATTATTGTGTATTCCATACCTTATATTTCTTTTCAATGAAATGCGACCTTTTAATCCCCTTCCAAAAAGATGCATACTTCATAAGCATCTGATTTCTAGTTTCCAGTTGTTCATATTTACTTGTTTCAACTAACTAATTATTAGATCGTGAACTATAAAATATGTGCCATTATTATGAGCTTGAGATCAGTTGATCTATTTACATTGGAGATGCTCACTTGATGAGAAAGTTCCCAAATGAATTTTGTTTAGTTTTCTAAAATGTTCAAACTTTGTAACCTAATTATTGCATGTTTTGTCACTCCCTTCAAGGTGGTTGAGGTGAATGTCAAAGTTGAAGACCCAGGAAAAAATAACATTCACAATAATGCATTCTACGCTGAAGAACAGGTTCTGAGATCTGAGTTGCAAGCAATGCGTGATTGTAATCCCTCCACTGCTCGCCACTGGATTGTAAGAAAACAAAAGCCTAATATCTATGGTTTTTCTTTTGTAGTATGCTTACATTTCTCTAACCCTTCAAATTCTTGGGGGCATGTTCATTTTGCTAAGGTCCTTTAACCACGATTTATTAGATTATCTGTAACAATAACACTACGATTTCTTTCTTTCCTTTCTTTTGGTTTTAACTCTCCTTTTACAACATGCCATAGTCATACTCCATGTTGGGAAAAGACTTCAGTGATGGTTAATGAATTGATGACTTTTGTGATGAATCTTTCCTCTATTTCTTCCTGGTGTATTATTTTTTTGTTGAATTGCAATTTTTTCTCTGGCTGATTTAACCCCAAACGAAAATTTTCTGATGTTGCTAGATCTAATTATTTTGTGGTGGAAGTCCTAGGGTTGAATTTTGACCTCAAGATTTGAGCTTAGGATATTAAATATTGTTTGTGTAGTTTTCTCAAGTTCTCTGAGACATCACTTGATGGTTTAGGTATTCAAGTAGTGAAAACATACAAGAAAACAGCATCCAGTTTATGAACTTTGTTACTTGTGAGATGCATTTGAGAGAGAATAGAATCTAATACATTTGTGCGATAAATACGCACCCTCCCTTTCTCTCTCCTTTCTTTTTCCATCCATTCCCTCTTTACCTCTCTCCCCATCAAAACCTGTGTGTTTGTTACAGGATTAATGTAACACTACCAGTACAGTAATTAGTACTGGTTACTGCTACTGTAATGCTGACTGTAACATCATGCCGTTCTAATGATGGCTGTTGGTTGCTGATTTTCCAGTAACCTACATTTTTAATTGCAACATCACATCATTACGGACTTAACAGCAACTCCCTCCAATGTGCATGTGTGACTAACATCATGCTGTTGTTATGATGGCTGTTGGTTACAGATATTCCAGTAATCTACATTTTTCATTGCAACATCATATTGTGACAGCAACTCCCTCCGGTGTGTCAGTAATGGGAAATTAATTCTGCTCCCTGCATATGGACTTATAATTAAGCTTCCCTCGGAGATATCAGTTACCGAGTAACTTTAACTCATTTGCACTTTTCCCCTATTTATACAAGGCCTTCCAATGGCATAACATCTTAATATTTTCTTTTTTCTCTTAATTTGATGCCAATTTAATCCAATATAGACATGGTTTGCAGGATGGCTGGATCCAAAAAATCTCCAGGATTGGCTGGCATCAGTCAGGATAGACATGGGTTTTAACTTTTATTTTTCATTCAAAGGTCCCTGATTTGGCTGTTTTTGGCCTGTTTCTGGCGGATCCAGATCAAAATCAAGATCATAATCTGTACCAGCCAATTCAACTTTCTGATCCAATTTTGAATTCCTTGAGCATAAAGTACCCTATATGCAGTGGCTAACCAATATATTGTTTTCTTTATGTCTTTCTTTTTATCACAAATCTTTTGACTTAGGAATAATTGAGGATGATGTGATCAGTAGAATCACACCATCACAAAATCTGTCCTTCAGTCCTTTTCCCATCTAAGGATGGAATTGCTCTACTTGTCTCACATAGTGAACATTTTGCCTTGGGAATATGTTTCTATATGATATTATTTTTATGATTAAGGATGGAATTGCTCTGCGAATCTCATGTGATGATCATTTTGCTTCAACGGTATGTTCTGTATGACACTACTTGCAAGTAGAGCATGACTTAACTTTTGTCTACTCCATACATAAAGTGGAATCCACCTATAGTATGAACTTGAATTATACATGTGTAGTATGCATGTAGAAGTTATTGCTCCATGCTAACCTATAGAGCCACAAAGCTGAGATGCAGCCATGGTTCTAAACCAAAATACCCCGCTAAATATGATAACTTGGCCATGTAGCCAATGTAAATTAAGCTTGTTGATTCTACAATTTTATGAAATTGGTTAACCAAATAACAGTTGGCGATGGTAACAATAAGATAAATCGAGGTAGCATGGACAAGCAATCTGATCCAAGGACTTTAGTATGTGGAATAGATAACAGCTACACCTTGTCATGAAAGACGAAAGGTGTTGCTATCAGCCAGCATGGTAGAATGTATCCAAAGATTCACTTGCACACACAGGCACACCGAAGGGCAAAGTCTGGATTGCCAACTGTACAAGAGGGTAGAAAACTTCCTCCATCAAATGTAAACTGAGTTAAGGTGAAATCAAAGTCCAAGCTCACTGCTGAAAAGTGAGTTAGTGGGAATCAATATCAGGGAGTAGGATAAGAATCTCATTGCTAGCCTGTTGGGGGCCAAGTGGGGTAATTTCCCAATCAGGTACTTGGGTCTGCCACTTACTCCTGGCACCCTGAAGTCTTCTGATTGGAATGTGGTTGTTAAGAGAATTGGGGATCGTATTGCTGCATGGAAAGGCAAGCTTTTGTCGGCAGGAGGCAGGTGGATCCTGTCCAAAACAGTTCTCCCTAACATAGCAGTCTACTTCTTGTCCCTTAGAGCAGCATTCTTTTGGAAAGGAAGAGGGCCAGGTGAGAAGAGCATACATCCAATCGCATGGAAGTGTGTTTGCAGGCCTAAGGAGGAAGGGGAGTGGGTTTGATGTCAATTGAAGCTATGAATGAAGCCCTTTTATGGAAGTGGCTGTGGAGGGCAGACATGGAGGGATCAGCCATGTGGAAGGATATAATTGTTAGCAAATATTTGGGGGGTTGGAATGGGTGGTGTTTTGAATGATCGTTTGGTAGCCATGTGTCCAGCTTATGGAAAAACATACTCAAACTAAAAGATTTATATAGATGTTCATCATCAATCTCTGTGGGGGATGGGAGGAAGACCAAGTTTTGGGAAGAGCCATGGTTGTTTAATATTGAGCTTTAAGAAGCCTTTCCAAGCCTATATGCAATTGCCTTAAAGACTGGGGCAAACACTTTGGAGTTCTGGTCCATAATGATCCAAGCCCAGGATGGTCGGTACAGTTTATAAGAAATCTAACTGAAATAGAGTACCAGGAATTCCTGCAGTTCAATTGCATGTTGGACCAGAAAAGATTGGAACTTGGATCCACTGATTCTAGAAGCTGGAAATGGGAGAAAGAAGGGAAGTTCTCGGTCAGGTCAGCATCCAAAATCCTCATGCAAGGAGGGAGGAAGGTACCCTGGTACAAGCAAGTCTGGAATATAAAGGCCCCTATCAAAATCAGAATTTTTCCTTTGGCAAATGGGTTGGAGGAGAACCTCCACTGCTGACAGAGTGCATAAATTTAAGTTGGGAGTCAAAACTAAATGTGTTTTCTGTGGATGTTTGTTGGATCACGGAATGTTCTTTTGGAAGAAGATTATAAGGATTGCACATAGAAGGGGCTGTATAAATAGCTTGTGCAGGATTTATTCTGTGGGTGCGCGTCGTATCAGACGATTTGGGTTTGAGTGTTAGACCTTTCCCCATTGACAACAGTCAGTGTTGATTTACATCGGCCTAACGTCCGAACATCTTTATTTAACTGTTAAAGAAATCTTAAGATCTTCTATAAGGGTCCTGATGCCAAGGGAAGGCTTGCTCGCATGGCTCAAAGTTAATTTTCACTTACCATCGAAGACTTAATGAAATTAGGGTTTCATCAAAGGCTGCTAGGCTGGACAAGAAACCCTATAATTCAAGGATATGATGGCAATTTTGCCGAAGCCATAGGCATTTTTGGAGCGTTGGAAGACTTTTTGGACTCCATGGTTACTTAGGTAATTATAGATTTTTAGGGGTATTTTGGTAATTTTATTAGGCCAGGGGTATTTCTAGAATTTTCGGGTTGGAGGGAGATTATGGAGCGATCTCTGGCTTCCAAGGGCACTAAGGCAAATTTTCGGAAGGTTCTGAAGACTCTTGGGCCATTTCTAGGTCACAAAGGTATTTTGGTAATTTTACCAAACCCGGGACGGGCTTATATTTGAGATGACACTTAGGTGTGAGACTGGGCTAGCCAGGTCCCTAAGCAAAGGAGCAACAATGGACTTCATAGAAGACACTTGTGCGTTGATTCGCAAAAGAGGGGCATATACACAATTTCTCAAAAGTCGGGGGTTATTTGCAATTTGTCCTTGACTAGTTCATAAAAGAACAACTGAGTACATTTATGATCCATATGAGTACACGGGTTGTCGGCGAGTCGTCGACTGTAGAAGAGAAAGGGGTCTCCGCACTAACGTGGGACGTAAGGGCATAGCCCCAATTATATAGAGTTGTAGGGTAGAACTGTAAATAACATGACTTGAATTTTTCTTGCAGTCCCAGTAAGGATATTTTTGTAATCTCTCATTATGTGGGTGAAACTACATAAGTTAGCCATCCCAGGTGTATAGAAAATTACAAACATGGCCCGGGATATTACATACCCTTAGTGGGCCGAACAGCGAACAAAGCTCTTTCTCGCAGTCGCTTGATACCTCTGTTCTTTCGTGTCTCTCTCTCTCTTCCCAACCCCTGGGCGGGGGGTATTTATAGAAGGCGGTGAGTCTCTGGGGTTGATTTAACCCGTACGGGGTGAACATGATTGAAATAACCCCGAGAATGTCCCATTTTTATGTTTCGAGAGAGAGAGAGAGCAGGGCAACATGTTTGATTGACCCCGGGCGGGGTCCAATCGCCACGGGGTCGAGTGACCCTGCATGGGTACAACCGCCCTGGGGTCAAGTGACTCCAGACAGTCTTGCCTGGGGTCAATTGACCTCGGGCAGACCTGACCCCGGGCGGAGGTTCCCACTCTGGTCATTTGACCTCGGGGAGCCTGATGTGGGTCCCCCAAACCCCTTTCTGACCCGTCCAGTGGGCTATTCTCTGCCATGAGGCCGGCATATTACATGAGAAGAGAGGTGACAATCGCCTTATAGTCACCATTGGCCAAGGAAGTGACTGGAACCGGGGGGGGGGGGAGGGTGACCACACTCCCATCCCTCTTACATGAGTCTACTCTTCTTAGATGATTCTACTCTAGGAGAAACTAACCTCCACTCCGGGAAGGTTCTGTTAGCCTATTCACCCCGGGAAGGTCCTGTTGGCCTGTTCACCCCGGACAGGTTGCTGGCCTTGCTGTCTTT
Source organism: Amorphophallus konjac (assembly GCA_022559845.1). Lineage (NCBI taxonomy): Eukaryota > Viridiplantae > Streptophyta > Magnoliopsida > Alismatales > Araceae > Amorphophallus > Amorphophallus konjac. The sequence goes on from CM040120.1 coordinate 5,733,426, forward strand.
TGGGTCACCTCGGATAGGTTGCTGGTAGGTCTGTTGGGGGTCACCCCTTTGTTGGCTGTTCGGTCTGCTGGCCCAAGTCCGGTTGTTGTCTACTGGGTCACCCCGGACAGGTTGCTGACAGGACGGGCTCTTTCCACCCTGGATGGGTTTTCACCTCGGACGGGTTCTTTTCACCCCGGATGAGCCTTCACCCCGAACGGGTTCTTCTCACCCCGGATGGGTCTTCACCCGGGACGGGTTCTTCTCACTAGGCCCGGCAATTATTCGTTTAAAATTCAAACTGAATTTGAATTCGTATTCGTTTAATCGGATAATTATCCGAATAAAATATCCGACGGATAATTTAATCGGATATCGGATATTCGATTATTAATCGGATATTGGGATATCCGTGTTGGATATTATCCGACCGAATATGAACTCTTAGATAAATATCTATGGATCAAATCTTAATATGTTGTTTGATTACTCTTTTTTACCTTTTTTTGTCTCGAAATATAATTTAAAAATAAGAACTCCACTTACACCAATTTGGTAAGTTGTCTCCTATTTTTTAGGATGAAGTCTAATCTTTTGATAGCATCTCCCAAAATAAAAATAACTTCCACTCTTTTTTTTTGTTGAGAAAACAACCTACGATGCTCCCACATGGCTCATACACTCGTCTCTAAATAGGCCTAGCAACTATCCGTTTAAAATTCAAACCGAATTTGAATTCGTATTAATCGGATAATGATCCGAATAAAGTATCCGACGGATAATTCGATTATTAATCGGATGCAAATTCGGATATCATACTATCCGCTCCGTATTTGGTCCGTTTACAGGTCTACTTCTCACCACGGACGGGTTCTTTTCACCCCGGACAGCAGGTTTCACCCCAGCAGCGGGCTCTAGACACCGAGTTGTTGAGACGGGTGGCCCAATCACCCCCTTTAATGCCCCCCCGGTGAGTTCTGGTCACCCTCTTCTGTAGTTGTAAGCTTAAGCAATATCTCACCCCCCCCCATATTGTGATTCCCCGCTTGTTGAAAGGATGGGGGATTATCCCAGGGTAATTTGCTTTTGTAGGCAAAAAAAGAATTGCTTCCAACAATATTATATAGAGAATCTGGATCACTTTTTCTTCAGGTGGCATAATCCAGACTGTGTGGGCACATTTCTTCAAGGCTGCCAAGATTCAGTGGAACACTAATTCCAGCTTGGAGGATTGGTGAGCAGAATGGATTCCCCTAAACCCAATAAAGGAAGAAAAAAAGTTATGGGAACTGTGCTTTTCAGCCATGCTATGGTCAATATGGAGGGAAAGGAACAACATAGTGTTTAGAGATCTGATCAAGCACCCAACCTACATCATACAGAACTGCATTCCATGTTTAATAGACTGGTATTTTGCTGTCAAGGGGCTGCCACGGTCCCAATTAGAGATTATGTCTAGACTACATGGGTGGAGGCTACTAACACTGTAATTCCTGTAATCCCTGGGTTGTGAAGGGTTTTGGGGGAGTTTTACCTTCTTGGTGGAAGCCCCGGGTGCTTTTGGCTCAGTATTTTGATAATGTAATTTGTAAGTCTTTTTCAATGAAATGTGGCAGTATGCCACCTTCCAAAAAAAACAAAGTCCAAGCTCACTGCCCGTGAACCACTTGTTGATGACAACCACTGGTTGTGGCCAGTTGAAGGTCAACATGCAAGCTCACTTCTTGAGGTGAGCTCTACTTTATGACCAAGCCACCTGCCTGTTCTGATTGTTATTTATTTTATAAATATTTTACTCTATATAAGAATCTGTAACAGAAAATTGGATTTATTGTGCTAGGAATATTGAAATAGGAACTCTTTAAAACATTTTTGAGCGATGGCTACGATATTCCATAATGTGCATTGTGTTGGCAAAGCCCCCAAGTGTAGTTAGAAAATCATTCACGTCTTGCCACCTTTTCTGGTGCTTGGCAGATGAGATTTATTCTTTGTCTTGAGAGGGAGAAGTATTTGACGGTCAAATTGTGGCTGAGACTGATCCAAACTGGTTCCTTAAGCCCAAGGTTTATTATTTGAGTTGATCATTTTCAAGAAAATGAAATACCTAATATCCAGCAAATAAAGAAATGTTATGGAGCAGCACCTCAATATGGTGTCGCTGCTGTCATGATACACTTCTACAAATAATCAATTTGTGAAGCTGAAGCTAACTCAGGCCGAAAATGCTTACATGTTACTATGCTTTAGGTGCAGAGATTTTGTGAACATCCTTCATGTACCATGTATGTGCTATGGTAGGATCTGGAATTCATTTTTTTGTTTTGTTTTCTGTTGATTGGAAATACCTTTTTTTTCCCCTTCTTCAGATAAGGAACACGAGAGCTGTCAATCGAACTGGCCAACTCACTGGATACAAACTAGTCCCTGGTTCAAATTGCTTACCATTAGCCGGTCCAGATGCAAAGTTTTTGAGAAGAGCTGCCTTTTTGAAGCATAATCTTTGGGTTACACCATATAAACGTAATGAGATGTACCCTGGAGGGGAGTTTCCTAATCAAAATCCACGTGTTAACGAGGGTTTGGCTACATGGGTAAAGCAGAACAGGCCTCTTGAAGAAACTGATACTGTTCTCTGGTCAGTTTCACTTACATTTTTCTTAATAAAGATATAAGAAACGCATATATGCATTTTTCTTCTTGCAAGGTTCTTTTTATAATTGTCTTCTATTTTCTCAAGCATGCTTGATTGAGTTTATATGTTTCATGTTGAATTACACGGGTGTATAATTATATAATTCTATTTTATGTGTTTCTGGTATTTATCCAACAAACCTTTCTTGTGTGAACTAGAAACAATCTTTGAACGTGAATTGAATCATACCGTATTTGTTTCTCATTCTATTTCCTTGTAAAATAATTTTCACGGAGTAAATTGAAAGGTGAAGGGGCCTTTGGATATGCATGATTATGAAGTTATTTTGCTTATTAGAGAATGGTGTTATACACTTCCCGTAGGAAGAAGATACACTGTATGCAAACTATTCCCCACAAGTCAATATCTGTCAGTTATCCTTTTCTAAATCCTCGTAAGATTTGCATGGATATGTCATAATATCATACATGCATGCCATGTCTGTTGAGACTAATATGAACGGCCATAATCACCTGACTGAAAGACAGTAGGTGCATCATTCCACATTCCTGCATGTGCACATGTTCATATGTGGATGCTGACATGGATATATTATATATACATACTGTTATTCACGCACAAATACTCTTGTTGACACATACAAGAGTTTTTTTTGCAAAAGCAGACAAATGACTGAGGTGTTTGATTCCCCTCCCCCCAAACCCAACCCCATTGTCTTTGATCTCTGTAGTGTTATGTTCTCATTGTGATGCGTCTGTTTCAGGTATGTCTTTGGAATAACACATATACCTCGTCTAGAAGATTGGCCTGTCATGCCTGTGGATCGCATTGGTTTTATGCTAATGGTAATTGCATTCTGAGACCTGTTGTTGCACAAGTTGTTCATTGTTGGTTATTTCTTGTTACTGTTAATTTGGTTATATTTGGAACCCTAGAGGGTGAAAAGGACTTGCAATGTGGAATAATGTTACAAATTGTATAACGAGGGTTGCAAAATAACTCTTAGGCGAATCTAAAGGTAAAAAGAATTTAGAAAAAGAGACTTGGTGGTAGAGTGAGGAAATCTAAAATATCATTAGAGTAAAAAAGAAATGCTTTAAAGTTTGGCAAACTAACAAAAATGATCAAACCCTAGAAGCCTATAAAATCGCTAAAAAGAGAGTTAAGAAAATAGTTAGCGAAGCTAAATCAAAGGCATTTGAAGATTTATATAATAAATTAGGAATCCGAGAGGGTGAAAAGGACATATTTAAACTTGCTAAATTAAGAGAAAGGAAAATTAGAGATTTAGATCATGTTCGGTGCATCAAAGGTGAAGATCAAAGGGTTTTAACTAAGGATCTTGAGATTAAAGGGAGATGACATAGCTATTTTCAGAAGTTACTTAATGGAGATTCCGTCAATGATTTATCTTTAGAAGGTACCCAAGAGTCCACAATATTTGATAAATATCAATATTTCAAGCGTATTAAGATATCAGAAGTGGACGATGCTTTAAGAAAAATGAAAGTGGGTAAGGCCTTAGGACTAGATGGCTTACCTATTGAAGTTTGGAAAGGCTTAGGAGATATTGGTATTCAGTGGCTAACTAATTTTTTTAATAAAATTTTAAAGGAACGGAGAATGCCAGAAGTTTGGAGAAAAAGTGTTGTAGTTCCTTTCTATAAAAACAAAGGAGATATTCAAAGTTGTAATAATTATCGTGGAATTAAGCTTATGAGTCATACTATGAAACTTTGGGAAAGAGTAATTGAAAAACGCCTCCGATGTATGACTACTGTATCGGAAAATCAGTTTGGTTTTATGCCAAATAGATCTACTACAGAAGCTATTTTCTTACTACGGCAGCTAATGGAGAAGTATAGAGAGATGAGAAAAGATTTGTATATAGTTTTCTTGATTTAGAGAAGGCGTACGATCGAGTACCGAGAGAATTGATTGGTGGACATTAAGAAAGAAAGGAATCTCTCAAGGATATGTTGATTTGATTAAGGATATGTACGACGACGCTATTACTAGTGTTCGAACTATTGCTGGGGAGACTGGTGAATTTCCCGTTTCTATAGGTTTGTATCAAGGTTCTGCACTAAGTCTGTATCTCTTTGCCTTAGTTATGAATGAAGTAACTAAACAATTGCATGAGGATATCCCTTGGTGTATGCTTTTTGCAGATGATATTGTTTTAATTGATGAGAGTATTGATGCTCTAAATGTTAAGTTAGAGCGTTGGAGACTTGCCTTGGAGTCTAAAGGTTTTAAAATTAGTAGGAGTAAGTCAGAGTTTATGCACTGTAATTTTAGTAATGGGAGAGTGGTTCAGGAAGATATGGTTCTAATTGATGGACATAACATTTAGAAGAATAGTAGCTTTCGATACTTAGGGTCTATCATACAAGAGAATGGGGAGATTTATGATGACGTTACACATAGGATTAAGGCAGGCTGGTTAAGATGGAGAAGTGCATCAGGTGTCCTTTGTGATCGTCGTATGCCTGTGAAACTCAAAGGGAGGTTTTATAGAACGGCTGTGAGACCTACTTTGTTATATGGTACCGAGTGTTGGGCAGTACGAAAGGAACACATCCACAAAATGTGTGTAGCAGAGATGAAGATGTTGAGATGGATGTGTGGCAAGACTAAGAAAGACAAGATTAGGAATGAGCGTATCCGTAAGGACTTAGGGATAGCTCCAATTGATAGTAAAATGAGAGAAAATAGACTCAGGTGGTTTGGGCATGTGTGTCGTCGCCCTAACTCAGCCTCGGTTAAAAGATGTGACCAAATCTTAGTGGATGCTAGTAAAAGAGCTCGGGGAAGGCCTAAAATGAGATGGTGCGATGTTATTAGGAAGGACATTAGTTTCTTGGGTTTAAATACGAATATTGCACTTGATAGAAATCTTTGGCGGAACATGATTTATGTAGCCGACCCCAATTAATTGGGATAAGGCTCTGATGATGATGATGATGATGATGATGACTGTTAATTTGGTTATATCATGTAATGCTATTCATTTCCTATTTGCTGTCTTCCATTTGAATTTTGGATTTTTGGATATGGTGACAAAATCACATTGGCGGTTCTACTTCACAGTAAAGTGGTTTTTTTTTTGAGGCAGTATAATAATAATTACACAAACGGGTACATATGCACACTATTTACTAGACTGAGAAAATGAATATGCACAGCTCTTTGCATGTGGAGTCCGCCGGCAAGAAAGCGGTAATAATCTCCTTGATCGTCTTCCGAAGTTTAATTTAAAATAAATGCACATCCTAACTGGAAATGACCCATATAAACAATTACTTGGACTAACTAGGAACTAGTAATGGGCAATGCTTCTTTTCCTTACTCAACCCTGAGCTGTCCTGTTTAAAGATGTAATGGAACCTGATTAAGTGATTCTCCAATAACTGAGAAAGATTTGAATGAAATAATCATATCCAGAAATAGAAGACTATTTCCCATATTCAGTAATGGAGATATGTGATATTAGTTTCCAGTAATGTTTCTGAAAAAATGTGGATAAAATTTCTTTTATCATATTGTGTAACATATATAATGACACTACAGAAATTTATATTTAATCCTACCATTTACCTTTATTATTCTTATTTCTACAAATGTTGCTTTCTGATTAGACTGTGATAGGTCTTGTTCAGATATGTGAATCTTCTTATCAGACTTGATTTGGGATATGCTAATGCTTGTTCCAACTAGAAATGTAGAGCTTTGGCTCTCTCTCTCTAGCCTGTTCTAGAGAGAGAGGCTCTGGGTAAATGCGGGGGGGGGGGGGGGGGGGTTCGATGTCTCTGTCCTGGCCCAACTGCATCTCGATGGGGAGTGGTGGCCCTCGCCGGTTATCCTGGGTCAGGTAGGGCCAGCGGGAGGAGGCGGACATGGTGGAGGTGTTGCGGCAGGGAGGGGCTCTGGTGGTGCAGCAGGGAGGGGCTCCGGTGGGACTTGCTGGAGGTAGTAGGGCCCCCCAACGTGCTTTGGTTGTGGCCGGAGGGGCTACATCTGGCATTTCTGCAGAGATCAGGCTCCAGGATTGGGTGTGTCGTAGGGTGACCCAGGGAGAGCCCGCTCTTTCGCCGATGTCGTCCACGGCCCCCTACCTCCGGTTGGTCAGCGAGCAAGTGCTGGATTGATGCAGGGGTGTTCCCAGAGGACCTCCTGCAAGGGTGGTTAGGCTGGCTGCGGAGATGTCTCTGTGTCTTCCTTGTGGAACGTTGGATGTGGCGGAGATCTGAGGGAGGTTGATGGGGGCAATTGGGAGGTCTCTCGGGTGACAGGTTTCTCTTTCCTGACAGTGGGGCAGGAGGAGGCACCCGTGGATCGGATAGCTGAGGCCGGGGATCCTTGCGGCAGGCGGAGCCGTCCTCCGCCTTCAACGGTAGTTGTAGTCAAGGGGCACCTTCTCTAACCCGCCGGGGAGACGTTTCTAAGTGGTCATTGAGGGGATCCGCATCTTTTTTTGTGATGAGGGAGGTGTGGGCTTCCTTGTCTGAAGCTTTGGGCGGGTGGAGATGGCTTCTTGGGCTTTGCTCTCGTGGGCTCTAGAATGGTTGTTGTTGCCACCCTTTAGGTGGCGTCTCCATTGGCCATTCCGGCGGTGGCTATTGCGGACCTCGCTGGCGCCGTCGTCGTCTTGCGGTTTTGGGTGGAGTTGCAAGGGCCGCCACCGCCGCCGCCTCTGCTAGGGCATCAGCTTCCTCTGAAGGTGGGAGATGTATGGTTGGGCAAGGTGAGCGCAGGGTTTTAAAATTTGAACTGCCACGGTCTCCTGGTGAGCCGGCTCGTGTGGGTGTCCGAGCCGCTGTTGCCTTGGGGCAAAGGTCTGATGGAGGTGAGCCAGCCGGTTCATCAGCGGGTATAGAAGCGGGTTGGTGGCTTGGGTCCAGCCAGGGGACCCGTGACATACCCGCGCCCATTCGGACTTTGCGTATTGGGTTGGCGGGACCCGTTAAGGGTCATCCCCCCCCAAACCCTAACTCCTTGCAGCGGTTGTTGCCAGCTGCTTCTCCGACGGTGCGACCTCCCTCATCGATGCCTGGTGGTTCCCCTCGATGGACAAGCTTCTCTCCCCTTGCTTTGTCGTGGCGAGAGGACAGCTCTGTGGGGGTTCATGCCGGAGCAAGCTCGGGGAAGGGGAAGCAGGTCATGCCGACACCCTTCTATGCAAGGTGGAGCTTGCCAGGGGGGTTTTGGAGGACCTGGTTGATGCGGGACAAAAAACCCGAGTCGTATGATTTTTATTCTTTTCTCACCTCATCGCCTTATTTCTCCCTATTTTTCTTATCTTTCCTAAACTTCTCACTCATTTCATTTTTTTTTTATTTACACCTTTCACAAATATTTTCCCTCTTTTTTTATTGCACTTTTCCTTCCATGTACTTCTCACTTTTTTTTTGAGTAAACTCATTATCTGTTGTTTTTCACTTCCTTTTATTATTATTATTTTTTTTAAGAAACTAACTTCTCCATTTCTCTTATTTTCTATTTCATTTTTTTGAACTTCTCTCACATTTTTTTTCTTCCTGAACTTCTCATCATTTGTAATCACTTTTTTTAACTTTTTTTCTTTTTTAAAGACCTCCACAAGAGAGAGAGAGAGAGAGAGAGAGAGAGCACGGGAGGGGGGTTTGTTTCAATGTTTTTTTTTCTTTTCAAAGGCCTTAACGCGCGAGAGAGAGAGAGAGAGAGAGAGAGAGAGAGAGAGAGATCGCGGGGAGGCCCGTAGAGAGAGGGGGAGAGAGTGCGGGAGGTGGGGAACGGCAATAGTGGCCTGGGAGCCGGTCCGGCGGGCTGGAAGGCTTGCCGGCTAGTTGTTGGTGGGCCGCACCTATGCTCGAAGGGGGGGGGGATGCTGTGCTCGGCTTGCTCGGAAGAGGGGTGCCGGTCGGGTGTGGAGGCGAGAACTGCTCACCCGCGCGTCTGGGATGTCGACCGATAGTGAAGCTCGCTGCAGCCGACGGAGCGGCAGGTGGTGGTCGGTGAAGGGCGGTCGGGCTCTGCATGGCGACCACTCGTGGGCAGTGAAGGCAGTGGGCTTGCGGCAGACAGGGACGATTATGGAGGCGTCGCTGGTGGCAGCGAACCATTGGCAGGGGGAGGGGAGCACGGTGGTGGGAGCGCAGGTGACCCTGGACAGCGAAGGTGGCGGGGGAGCAGGACGTGCGCAGAGGGAGGGGGGGACAGGGATGGTGGGCGAGCGTTCGCCGTGGCCATGCGGTGAGACGACAAGGCCGCGGTGGTGCTAGGAGGAACGAACGTGGGGGCAGAGAGTGAAGGTGGGCAGCAGTCTGTGTAGGTGGTGGCACTAGTTAAGGGTGGTGTGGCTCGGCTCAACAGCAGTGGAAGTGGGTGGGGGAAGCGGCAGACTCATGGCGGATAGGGGCGATGTGGGATGGGCTACAGGTGGTGGCGGTCCGATGGCTCTGTTCGGCATCATGGGCGAACGTTCTCCGTGTAGGATGAGGACAAGGCGGATGGGGTCGTTGGCATGTTGGAACTTGGGGGGGGGGCTGCTATGAAGACAAGTCCAGTTGCTGCACAGCTTAGATGCGAACCAGGGTTAGAGAAGGAGTAGAGGAAAGGACATGGGCAAGGGGAGGCTGCCGGTGGGTTCACTGGGTTAGCAGTGGGAGGCGGTGAGAGGGAGGTCGGAGGGAAAGAGGTGGACGGTGGGTTGGAAGGGGCTTCTCACCCCGGGGTATCTCACCCCATCCCCTTCTCGGAGAGGAGAACACAAGGCTTCACACCTGACATGAATAACTTTTCAAAATTTTCTATTCACCTCATTCTCCCTATAACATGGAATTACATACACTTATATAGACCTTATGAAAGATCAAATGATCCCTCATTAAAGTCTGAACATGGGTTACAGACTCTTTTTTTGACTTTTAGGAGAAGACCAAATGGTCACTCACCTAACACCTAACAACTCTCATAATTCACGTGAGAAGACTTAAGACACTAACATATTATATGATGGTGACATATCTTCAAAGCACACCTAAGCCTACGAATGTGACCTATGAAATAAAACACTCAAAATAAACATAATTTGATAAATGTCCATGCTGCTTACGATCCTCGTCAAACCCCTCTGCTTGGAGGAGGTTCGACCTCGAACCTAGGACCTTTGCTTAGAGGAGTAGCGGCGTCGGTGGAGGCGAAGACGGACGGCAGAGGAGGACGGACCTGGAGCTTCAAGTGGGGTCTCGCACCCGTCCCCATCTTAAGGACGATGCACTCAAAGCTTCAAATTCTCTCTTCACGGCGGGGCGGACTTAGCCAAGGACCGAACTTGTGAGAACAAGTGGGCAACTTGTTCTGATACCAAACTGATGCGGGACAAAAACTCGGGTCGTATGATTTTTATTCTTTTCTTACCTCATCGCCTTATTTCTCTCTATTTTTCTTTTCTTTCCTAAACTTCACTCATTTTATTATTTTTTTTATTTACACCTTTCACAAATATTTTCCCTCTCTTTTTTTATTGCATTTTTCCTTCCATGTACTTCTCACTTTTTTTTGAGTAAACTCATTATCTGTTGTTTTTCACTTCCTTTTATTATTATTATTATTTTTTAAGAAACTAACTTCTCCATTTCTCTTATTTTCTATTTCATTTTTTTTGAACTTCTCTCACATTTTTTTCCTCTCACTTTTTTTTCTTCCTGAACTTCTCATCATTTGTAATCACTTTTTTTTAACTTTGTTTTTTCTTCTTTAAAGACCTCCGAGAGAGAGAGAGAGAGAGAGAGAGAACACGGGAGGGGGGTTTGTTTCAATTTTTTTTCTTTTCAAAGGCCTTCGCGAGAGAGAGAGAGAGATCGCGGGGAGGCCCGTAGAGAGAGAGGGAGAGAGTGCGGGAGGTGGGGAACGACAATAGTGGCCTGGGAGCCGGTCCGGTGTGCTGGAAGGCTTGCCGGCTAGTTGTTGGTGGGCCGCACCTATGCTCGGAGGGGGGGGGGACGCTGTGCTCGACCTGCTCGGAAGAGGGGTGCCGGTCGGGTGTGGAGGCGAGAACTGCTCACCCGCGCGTCTGGGATGTCGACCGGCAGTGAAGCTCGCGGCAGCCGACGGAGTGGCAGGTGCTGGTCGGTGAAGGGCGGTCGGGCTCTGCATGGCGACCACTCGTGGGCAGTGAAGGCGGTGGGCTTGCGGCAGACAGGGACGACGATGGAGGCGCCGCTGGTGGCGGCGAACCATTGGTAGGGGGAGGGGAGCACGGTGTTGGGAGCGCAGGTGACCCTGGACGGCGAAGGTGGCGGGAGCATCCTCACTGGTGGGGGGGGAGCAGGACGTGCGCAGAGGGAGGGGGGGGCAGGGATGGTGGGCGAGCGTTCGCCGTGGCCATGCGGTGAGACGACATGGCCGCAGTGGTGCTAGGAGGAACGAACGTGGGGGCAGAGAGTGAAGGTGGGCAGCGGTATGTGCAGGTGGTGGCACTAGTTAAGGGTGGTGTGGCTCGCAGTAGTGGAAGTGGGTGGGGGAAGCGGCGGACTCATGGCGGATAGGGGCGATGAGGGATGGGCTACAGGTGGTGGCGGTCCGGTGGCTCTGTTCGGCATCATGGGCGAACGTTCTCCGTGTAGGATGAGGACAAGGCGGCTGGGGTCGTTGGCATGCTGGAACTTGGGGGGGGCTGCTATGAAGACAAGTCCAGTTGCTGCACAGCTTAGATGCGAACCAGGGGTTAGAGAAGGAGTAGAGGAAAGAAGGACAGGGGCAAGGGGAGGCTACCGGTGGGTTCACTGGGTTAGCAGTGGGAGGCGGTGAGAGGGAGGTCGGAGGGAAAGAGGTGGACGGTGGGTTGGAAGGGGCTTCTCACCTCGAGGTATCTCACCCCATCCTAGGGTTGTCAATGGGTCGGGCCGGCCCGACAGTAGGCCTGGCCCGATTTCGGGTCGGGCCGCAAGGTCTTTTTCGGCCCGTGAGTTTTTAGTCAGGCCTAAAAGCCCGGCCCGACTAGACCCACGGGCCGAGCTCGGGCTTTGAGTTCGACTCGCGGGCCGGCCCTACCCGTTCTCTTTTTTTATTCTCACTTTAAATTTTAAAAATTATTTAGTTAAAATTATATTATTTTACTTAATTCAAAATTTTAACTCTCTTTTCACACAAATTATGTAATTAATATCAAATTTTTAATTAATTTAGTGAGATTATAAGTTTTATAGTATTAAATCTATTTATTTTTATTATTTTATTTAAGTTGTCGGGCCGAGCCGGACCTTAGTCGGGCTTTGTATTTTTTACATAATTAGGTCGGGCCAGGCTCGGGCCTTAATTTTGATGAGTCGGGTCCGGGCCGGGTCGACCTAAGCCCGACCCGAGCCCGACCCATTGACAGCCCTACCCCATCCCCTTCTCGGAGGGGAGAACACAAGGCTTCACACTTGACATGAATAACTTTCCAAAAATTTCTATTCACCTCATTCTCCCTTTAACATGGAATTACGTACACTTATATAGACCTTATGAAAGACCAAATGATCCCTCATTAAAGTCTGAACATGGGTTTCAGACTCTTTTTTTGACTTTTAGGAGAAGACCAAATGGTCACTCACCTAACACCTAACAACTCTCATAATTCACGTGGGAAGACTTAAGACACTAACATACTTATTATATGATGGTGACATATCTTCAAAGCACACCTAAGCCTATGAATGTGACCTATAAAATAAAACACTCAAAATAAACATAATTTGATAAATGTCCATGCTGCTTACGATCCTTGTCACTGGTTGCTCTCTTCCAGTCGGACCCCCGTCCTCGGCCTTTGGAAGCTGTCTCGCCTTAGACATCTGCCCTAGGCCTTCCAGGTGTGGGATGTCGGGTGTGGCTGCTGTTGCGGACGTCCTCGGTGGAGGGGATTCTCAAGGCGTGGTGACGTTTTTGGAGGACCAGCCCTCTCTCATGCTGGTGCTAGTCCCAATGGCTTCTAGTTGGGTGTCGGGGGAAGTCTGGACCGGAGCAGATTCTATCTAGGATGGATGCCTCATGGTTTGAAGTTGTTTCTGGAGGCAGAAGTTGGTGGTGGAGGGGGGTGAGTAGTAAGCGGAGGGGGAGGCTCTCAGAGGTAGAACTTAGCTGAGGACAGAGGAAGTGAAGGAGATGTTTGAGGGTAGCTGAAAAAGTATCTACTGAGCGATTGCGGCAGGTGACAAACAAGGTGGGGATCTCCTTGTCGGCTTTGGAGGAGGACTTGAGGGGGGCCTATTCCAAAATTATCAAGAGATGGGGTGCAAGCATCCTGGGGAGGGGCGGGGGTTCTCAAGCGAGGGAGGCTAAGGATGGTGAGGAGGGGGTGGGGAGGAGAGGGGCATCTCAAGTTCTCAATGAGGATTATTTCATGGAATATGAGAGAGTTAGGTGGAGTGGAGAAGAGGAGGGTGGTGAGGGAGATGATCAAGAGGTGCAAAATTGATATTCGCATTTAGGAGACGAAGTGTGAGGGGGATGGTACTTCCTATTGAGCGAGATAGGAGATGCCCGCCTTTCTTTGGTGGTTGCCTCTTCGGTAGTGGGTGGATATGGGGATATTATGATTCTCTAGAATCCATACTAGGTGGAGAAGGTGTCGCACGACAGGCAAGTTAACAAATGGGCCATTTCTTTGCACTTTAAGAGTATCAGGGATGGCTTTTCCTGGGATTTCAGTGGTGTGTATGGTCCTCATTCCGAAGGAGAAGTGGTTGTTGTGGGATGACTTGATTCAACATCATCTCTCCTCTGGACAACCTTTGCTTGTGGGTGGAGATTTCAATGCGATGGCGGCCCCGTGGGAGAGGACATGGGATGGTTCTTATGCAGGAGACATGGAGGACTCTTCTGATTTCATCTAGGGACAATCTTGGTGGACATTGGTGTGACACATGGTTGTTTTACTTGGTCCAACTTGAGAGCAAATATTTCTTGCTTTAAGCTGTACAGGTCATTGATGTATGTTGATTGGAGGATCACTTTTCTCATGTCCATGTGCTTCTACTGGCGAGATTTGTTTCTGACCATAAGCCCATCATTCTGAAGACCAATTCGGGCACATGATCGGCACTTCAATTTCAGGCTTGGGAAGTTTTGGTTTAGAGAGACTGACCTTTTGGAGATTGTTACAGTCAGAATGCAAAGAGGACGGGCACTTCTATTATGGCTACCTTGGTGAGAAGACTGTAGCACACTACTCAGGTTCTCTAGGCTTGGGGAGTTGATAAAACCCTTCCAAGAAGGGCAACAAAGGACATAATTCTTCAACAGCTTGAGGGGTCTAGATTGCTTGGAGGAGGTAGGCCTTATGGATGATGAAGTCAAGAGACTCAGGGATACCTTGAGGGATCAGTTTGATGGGATGCTTTCTAGAGAGGAGATTTGCTGGAGGCAGAGATCGAGAGACGAGTGGATTAAAGAAGGGGACATGAACATTGCATACTTTCAACATGTTGTTTCAGGGAGGGTCAACACCATCACTTGCATCAGGGTGGGTGACCTCTCCGTTTCCTCTGATGAGGAGATCAGGAGACAAGCGAGAGATTTTTATTTCAGATTGTTTATTGAGGATGAGTTTCGTAGGTCGAGAATTGCAAACGACCTTCTCCTCTGCCTCTCCTTTGAGGAGAGGGACATTTATCTCCCAGCCCTTCTCAGAGTAGGAGGTACATCATGCAGTTTCTCTCTTGCAGGGGATATAGCTTTAGGGCTGGATGGATTTCTCTGGCCTTCTTTTAGAGGTGTTGGGAGGTCATCAAAGGCGACCTTGTGGCAGCTGTGAAGGAATTTCCGGAGGGGAGCGCTCACTTGAAGGGTATTAATAAAACCCTTATGGTTCTCATCTCTAAGAAGTCAGGTGCTCTAGATTTTCGGATTTTGGGTCTATTAGTTTGCTGAATGGTACCTACAAGATCATCACTAAGCTATTAGTAGGGAGATTGGTCAGTGTGATGGATAGGATAGTCAGCTGCTTCCAGGGAGCCTTCATTAGGGGGAGACATATCCATGATAACTTCTTGGTGGCCCATAAATGTTTATTTGCTATGAAGACTCAGAGGAAGAAAGGGTTGGTTTTGAAGCTAGATTTTGAGAAGGCCTATAACAGGGTTAATTGGCGATGTCTCTTTGATGTGTTGGGGAGGATTGGCTTTGGGGAGAGATGGATCGATTGGGTCAGGGCTTGCATTTCTTTAGCTTCCTTTGCGGTCCTCGTCAACGGGAAGCCATCCTCTTGGTTCCACAGTGGTCGGGGGGTCCGCCAAAGGACACCCTATGTCCCCTCTCTTTTTTATGCTTGTGGCCAGTGCTTTGAGCAGGTTTGGTTGGGAGTTGAGGCTGTTGGATTGATTAGAGGCTTTTATATGGTCAGCGGGTCCTTTTCTTACTCGCTTGCAGTATGTTGATGATACCATCTTATTTTTGACTGATGAGGAGGAGCAGTCTTTTATGGTCAGGCACGTGGTGGAACTACTAGAGGAGGTCATGGGTCTTAAAGTTAATTTCAAAAAGAGTATACTCATAGGGGTGAATATGGAGGATGGACCACTTTAGAGGGCAGCCTGCATGGTGGGGGTACGATTGGAGAGTTCTCTATTTCCTACTTGGGTCTCCCTCTTACCCCGGGCCCTCTTCATTGTGTTGACTGGCTTCCTATTATTTAGAGATACGGTCCCAAGTGGCTGGGTGGAAGGCTAGAGTATTATCTTATAGAGGCAGATTAGTTCTATGAAGATCATTGTTGGATATTCTCACTATCTATTTTCTTTCCATTATCTGGATCTCAAAGACGGTGGCGAAAACGATTGACTCTATTAAGAGCAAGTTCTTTTGGCATGGCAGTGGAGAGAGATGCAGGGGATGACATGATATAGCATGGGGCAGAATGGTTACTAGCAAGGAAGAGGGAGGCCTAGGGATCAAGAATACTATGGACTTTAACTTAACTCTCTTGTATAAGTGGGTGCAGAGGTTGGGGTATGGTGAGGATGGTTTGTGGGCGCAGTTGATCAGGCAGCGGTACTTTGACAGGAGGAGAGTTTGGAACCTGGCACCTACTCATAGCATAGGACTTCCCCTCTTTGGCAGGATATCTTCTCTTGTAGGGATGTTATCGTCTCCGGCATCTGGGTCCTTCTGGGTAACGGCGATAGGAGCCTTTTCTTGAAGGACAGATGGTATGGAGACTTTATCTTGGAGGCTCTATTCTCTAGCCTCTTTGTGGTTGCAACGGACCCTCTGGGTTTGATCTCTTAGGCATTTGACTCCCTCTTTCTAGGAGGAACTTGGGCTCTAACCTTCAGAAGGGATGTCAAGCAGGAGGAGATGGTGCAACTTTATGATCTTCTTTCTTTCCTCCTACCATTTCATCCTCTGGTAGATAGAGGGATGAGTAGGCGTGGAGGTGGGAAGGGGATGGCTCCTTTTCAGTCAGATCTGCCTGTGTTGTATCTCTGATGGAGGTGCTCGTCGCTGCTTATATGCTCAGTTGTGGAGACCGAAGAGTTCATTGAAGATGAAGCTCTTGATTTGGAAGATCTCCCATGGGAGGTTACCTACTCGGGACATGCTGCTCTGTTTCCTTCCGAGCATTCAACCGACTTGCTGTCTTTGTGGAGATGGTGACAAGACCCTTGATCATTTGTTCGTATGTTGTTCCTACTCACAGAAGGTGTGGAAGGAGTTTGCTAGGAGGACGCCCAGCATCATTGGCCGGCATAGAGCGGTGCATCACTTGATTCAGCATTGGTGCAGATGTTGGCCGCTAAGGGGGTGATACGATAGTGTGGTGGCTTGTCCTTCATGCCACATTGTGGATACTGGGGGGGTGCGGATCAACCGGATTTTTAGGAGGGTGGTTATAGCCAAGGACACTGCTGTCTCTTTTGTTTGTGATAGAGGGAATGGGCCGCCAGCCTTTGTAATTTGAATTCTCTCACCTCTTCTCTTTTTGGCTTGTTGGGGGGCATAGAGTGATCCACACTGCCTTAGTGTGGCCTATACTTGTATAGGTTTTTTTGGGTTTGGTTTTGCCTATACTTGTACATCCTCTCTTCATTTTTACATTAGTGGTACTATCCACTTTCAAAAAAAAAAAAAAGGAAACTGGAAATGCTTCAGTCTGACCCTAGCGCAGCTGGAATCCTGATATCTAGAGGCTTAGGGTCTTCCAAGAAAATAATGGTGTTTTTAGTATATGTACTATTGCTGTTTCAAACGCATCTTTATTAAGGCCAGTGTAAGAACATCGATATGCTGAAAGATCAATGCTGCCCGTGAATTTTGGCTCAAAGTTTTGTAATGATAACAGTAAAATGGAGAATCCGGATGTGCTTCATACCCAACTTCTGACTCGTCTGAACTTTCTTGTGATTATTGGTGCCCGTCTTCCATGTAAAGTAACTCTTTTTATTGTGTCCTAGGCATCTTGTGATTTTGTGATTATGGGCTTGCTTTAATTTGTTTCGGGTTAGCCTTTGTCACTTTTTTATATTTGGTTTCATTGGCATAAATTGCAATTTTGTCTACGGTCAAGATCGTTGCTGCATTTGAACAGAAAGTCTCATCTGTTCATGAAATGCAGTGGAACAGAATATAGAATCTGTTTCAAGCCAGAACTTACTGCTGCTGTGTTTCTTCTAGGCAAACCTTATGTTTCCCTACAAACTTGTACATCGACCAATCTCCTCTATTGTCAGCACTAATGGACAAGCGTTTACCCTCTTTGAGATTTTGTTCTAATCGTTCACAATTTCCTTTCCTTTTCTGTTCCTATTGACATGTGTATAACTCATTTTTTAACTCCTTGGTACTCGTATTTGATGTCCTGTTCTATGCATTCTCCAATATCTGTTTGATTAGTCATGACCCAATGGAGCCTTCAATTTTTTTTTCTTGCCTTTTCGTTCACGGAAAGAAAATTTCTTTTCTTCAGTTTGGATCTTTCATAATCATGTTTAATTTGATAATTTGGCATGGTACAGCCTCACGGCTTCTTCAACAGCTCACCAGCGGTGGACGTCCCTCCCAATTCTTCAGAAGTGGATCTCAAGGAAAATGGGTCTCCGAAACCTGTACAGACAGGCTTGCTTGCTAAGCTATAGATATGCGTATACTTCTAGGATTATTGAGCTATTATGTTGAAGTTGTGGGCATTTTAAGAAAGACGGTTGATTTTCTGGTTTGGGTATCTGTTTGCCTGTTTTTGGTTTGAACAATTTCGGCTGTTTCAGGCGAAAGCTAGTTTGCTTCTACTTCCTGCAAGTGGGTTCCTTTGTTTACCCTTGTTCTTGTTGTTGGGAAGAGCGAGAATCGGTCGGCCGTGGGTCACTCGAACGAAATTTTATCCATACTGTTCACGTCCGTCCAATCATTGGTGTCGCGTTTAGTAGGCCACCGTAAAAATCACAGTTGTTGCATCCTTCGATATCGAGGTAGTTTTAACATTCAATGAAATGATGTGATGAAAGATCGAACGGGAAGGTCGAGTTCCAGTTGTGTTAATGGGTTCAGCTGATTGCCGGCAGCTGATATGTTTACTGGGTGGAAGAAATCAAATAGATTTCCAATAAAGGGGCTGCAATGGTAGCAGTTGCTTACTTTGACCACCTTCAGAATAGCAGAATCCGTAATTTTCTACATTTGTTTCTGAGAAGTGCAGCAGCAGCAGAGCCATCTGCTCTTCCCCCTCCCCCCCCCCCCCATCAATGCTCTTAAGCTGCTTTGGACATGTGATATTTTTTTTGGCTTTCCAGGTTTATCGTAACTTCTTATGCCGGACATATTTTTTTTCAAATTAAATCGAACTGAGATTTCAATTTGAATCAAATTAAATTATTTTAAAATTAAATCAAATTGAATTAATTATGTTTGATTTGAACTATATTTATCTCATTTTGAAAATTAGATTGAATTCAAATAAGAGTAGAGAAAGATAGCGTAAATTTTTTTTACCAAATAAAGTAAATATTAAAATATGATATAAAGAGTTATAATTTGTAAGAATAAATTTTATGATATTTTTACATAAAAAATTAATAATTTTAATTATAGTGAAATAGAAGGTGATTTGAAATTTATTTTATAGAGTCAAAAAGTTCATTAAGATGGTGAAGAATGGACATTTTGAATTAGAATTTATAATTATATATACACTTATATTAACTCGATAAAAATATCTTTAAATTTAGATTAATCAATTTAATTTGATTTCTTAAATTTTAAAATTAAATTAAATCAAAATTTTTAATACGACTCGATTTAAATCCAAATCAAAATTTTTTAAATTTTAATTCAAATCAAATCGAATCAAATCTATCGATTCGATTTTAGTTTCGAGTTAGAACCCAAATAATTATCACCTCTACCCATAAACAGTGCCTCCGGCCAACACCCGTATCATTTGTGAAACATCGGTGAAAATTTTAGACATCAGCTGCTAGGATCTTCCATATTAGGCGCATTCGCAAGTCGAAATAACCAAGAAGCATTGCACACGAACAAAGATCATCACCCAGAAAGGAAAAAAAATCTCAACATTAGATGATTATAATATGGCTTTGAACATTACATTACATTTGCCCATGTACAGCAGGAAGCGTGTATAAATGCTCGTAATCGCATTGCATCCACACATCCATACGGCAACCGTTTTGTACACAGCTTTATCCACCACATCGCGGGATGCTTCAAATCCACGGCATGCAACCATCCTGGCAGGACCTTGCCGAAACTGATCGAACCATGCAGCGAGCCGCTGCTAAAAATCACAGTTCATCACCCGCCGAAGGGGATGGCCCTCACCAACGCCGAGCCAACCCTGATGCTACTCAGTTTTGAAGAAGGGCGACTCCAACTAGTGCCAACAACAACGTCACGGCGAACCAGAAGGCACGGCTCTTTTCCCAGTCAGCCGGTGGACGCCACTCGATGAAATCACCCCAGTAGTCCTTCGGCGAGGAGGTTTGGCTGGTGGTAGTCACCTTTCTCTTCTGGTCCCGGTCCTTGTATTTGTCACTCCATGTCCCTGCGTATCTAGCAATGGCCATGACTGATGCTACATCAGCTTTACAATTTGATCAAAATTAGGAAGAGCCAAGTTAAATTGCTCACAGAAGAACAGAACAACAAAAAGAAATGCTACAGCTGTCAATCAAGGGTGACCATCCTGCCTGTTACAAGGACGACAGTACCGATTTCGGCCAAGACCGAAACCGATTCAAAATATTCAAAAAAGGCCAAAAAATGCATTGAGCAAGTCCGATTTCGGCTGAAACCGTCCGGTTTCGGACCGAAACGGGTGAGTTTCGGGCGAAATCGATACGATTTCGTCCGAAACCATTATATTATATTTTATTTTTTTAAGTTTCGGATCTGTTACAGTGAGCAGATCCGGTTTCGTTTCGGTACTGGCCGAAACCGATACGTTTTGGCCGACACTGCCAACCATGGCCTGCTGCTTATTAACAAAAATACAAGCAGGATTTGTTTTAGGTATTGTGCGCAGAACAATCTTATCCCCTGCACTAAGAAAAAAATCCTTGTAATTGTCATACAAAATTTCTAGAAAAGAATTCTCTAGTGTTAAAAAAAGGTGCTTCCATGAAAAGCCAGAATCGCTTGCCAGAGAAAGGAACAGTAGTTGGGACTCACATGAAGAAAATTTCCGACATGGTACAAAACAGTGGAATGAATGCATTACAATAAAAGAACCACAATGCACCTAACCGCAATGAGATTTCCAGTTGCCTGACACTATAATTAGAGTATTCAATGAAACAAACAGAACTAAAAAATTCATGGGATGATGAAAACACCGAGAAGCCCTTTGAAAATTATCTTACCAAGTTGAGGGGTAAGCTTTAACTTTGTTAAAACCAGCATTAACCAACCGGCCCTTGCTGGAAAGTCACTGTTTCTTTAAGAAAAAAGCCTCCCATACGTCTCAACCGGCAGTAGCGCGTTATTGGCACGACTAACAGGTGATTGGAAGCCAAGATGGCAGCTGGCCCAAACACCTGCTCATATTCTTTGGCATTTGCACTTCAATGTTCCACTATAAAACTTGAAAATGATGACAGTGGTGATGGAATTGAGGGATCGGCTGAAACCCTAGAGAAACAATGAGTACAACAGTGCTTAGCCATGGCCAGTTGATGAACTACCAATCAAGAGAAGGCTGAGGCCTGTAATGCATATAATAGATGTTCTGGCTATCTTAAATTAGTTCCCTGTGGTTGGAAAGACAAGGACATCACTTAGCCTACATTTTTCTTGCTTGAGTAATCCATTCAATTCTACAAATTACCCATAAAATCAACTGCCATATCCAGAATCCTCTCAACTAGATAAAAATAAACCCCTCCCCCCAAAAAAATAAAAATGAAAATAGGCAGACTAGTAAACCTACACCAAGGTGGAAATCTAAGACCATTTTACATTTCAGTTCATTCACTAGATGCAAAACCCATGGGCAGGAGATGTGGTCAACTAAATGATAATAAGAAAAACTAAGATGCCGATTTTGTTTGCAAGAAATATTTCTGTTTAAATGATTAGACTATTGCATATTGTGCTTAAAAAGATGAACACTTTCTATTGGGGTCAGCCTAGGACTTGAGGGCCACTTTGATAAAAGGGTAAGCCGGGTTAGGGTGGGTTACCCGGGGTGGGATGACTTAATCTTGGTTTGGCTCTTTTTATCTTAACCGAGATCGGTTAGCCCCTCTTTGATAGAGGGATATCCCTTGTTTATCTCGGGAATAAGTCACATTTTATCCATTGTTTAATTTGATAGGGTAATAAAGTTAATTCGGTTACAATGAGAGATCACCCTCATATATCCCGGTTAAATTGACCCATCAAAACTGATGGAACAATTTATCCTCCCATTTAATCTATTGTCTATCAAAATAAATGGGGCTAAACTCCAGGATAAATTAACTCAGAGATATCTCTCTATTTGTCTATCCCTCTATCAAAGAGGGGCTTAGGGATAAACTTGGGTTTTTTCACTCCAACCAAAAGGGTGGAATAAGTCACCCGGGGTGGGTTAGGGGTGGGCCACCTGGGGTGGCTTACCCGCCCCTAACCCACCCCTTTATCAAAGTGGCCTTGAGAGTTCAAAGGATTGGACGAAATTTTTCATCACAATGCCATGCCAGTCGCCCATTTCTTTGAATCATAGCCCTAGCAAAAAACAGTTGATGGTTAGAGGATGAGTACCTATAGAACATGCCACTAGTCCTGGGTAGGTAGCTGCAGCAATATCTACTTGGATATAAATAAAAGGTGTTAAATAACATATCATATGAAAAGAAAAGAAAAGAAAAATAAAAACTAAAAACAGTACCACAAATAGAATAGAAACATAAAATATGTATGGTGAACTTTACATTGGAAGATTGCAATATTAAACCATTAAAGTAAGAATTACATGGTCAGTAAAGAAGGAACAAAAGATGGAGAAAACATATGTATGGCACATCTTGAGACGATTGGGGTCAAACAATCAGGGAAATATGAGAAGATAATGGATTGCAGAGTACCCGTCGCATGATTTATACATAGCTCAAGACAACAATTTGAATCAGCCTAGCAAATATGTAATCGTTTCTGGGTCTGTATCAGATCAAAAACTGGAACTTTAAATTTTCTGAAATGCAAACCTATGCCTTTCTATCAAAACAGTCACTCTCAAAGTAACTTCTTCACAGAAAGGAAAAACATCACCTATCAGAGAAACATATTCCCAAGACACAGTGATTAGTCACTAAAAATTGCAAAATAGTTGAATCTGGACCAGGTCTAGAGATAATGACAACCAATCAAACAGAACATATATCCCATCCATGAGTCAACATATGGATGAGGTTATGGCTGTATCCAGGCAGATATAGTATAGTTCAGGCCATGAGTGGGACTGTCATCCTGGTTTGCATAGAACATCCTTAATCCAATGAGGTTTCGGTACAACTTTGAGCCATTTAGAAGCACCTGAAGATCTAGGACGACCCCAAAATCTGTCTATAAAAGCATGCACACAATATATCTTTTTAAGCAAGCAATTTACCATGTGCAAGTCCACTGTCAGTGTCATTCAGCTATGCTATCGAAAGAATGTTCAACCATCAATAATGCAGTTCTGTGTTTCCAACCCAGGTACAGCAATCTTTGAGAATGGAATCCCATGGGATTATAATCTACTACAAGGACGTAGGTCTATATGATGTGTCAAAACTGGTTTATTTAAAGGAAGAAACACATGATGGCTTGTGTGATGTTGGACACTCGATGTAAGCATTATATGAGTTGCCTTTTCTATTTGTAACCCTTGAACTGCCTGTTTTTGTAAGGACCAATCTACTAATTAACATAACCGGTGTTGAAATAAGTGTGAGACAAGTGGATTGAAAGACAAACAAGGACGACGGATGTGGGGCCTACATGTGGTGCAGTCAATAGCAGATGATAACATCATCACATGGCACATTTTCTCAATCCCCAATACTACTTCGGCCATCTGGGCTGCCTATTTCAGCTTGAAGGCAATGGCATAGAAAGCCAAGAAGCTAAACCATTTCTCATGACATTGCCCCACATGCAGGGGGGTGCATTGGCCTAAGCCTCCTACTCTAAGTGTTGCTTACAGCCTACCATTCATTATCAGTGAAAACAGACTGATGTCAAACCTTTTCCTGGTCCAAAATATACAAATGGTCAAAACCTAACACCTCTGACACAGTAAAAGCATCTGCCAATTGACTTTGTGATATGCTTTCTCAAATCCACCACCAACAATACCCAACCACTTGGCCCCTTCCAATGTGCTTATAAGAATAAACACATTCTTTTCCATGTGAAAGTTGTCCTAAATCAGCCTTCATTTGTATCCTTTCTGATGGTTCCTTCATTGGGATTGCACTATTAATGTCTTATAATCCAGTGAATGTAGGAATTGCCCTCTTGGAATTCCTTCACCACCACCATTGAGTGACACTTACAATGTCCCAACACTTTTGGCACCCCAGATGATGTCCCAACCCTTTAGATAGATACAGAGAAGGAAGCCACCTTGGCGATGTACCTTTTCTCTTCGAAGAATGTGTATAGCTGTGATAACCTTCTTCTAAATGATAGAGCTGGAAATCTTGAAGCATTCACTAGCTGTAAGGGAGGGAAAATCTTCAGCTGCATCATTGGCCTCTCAATGTCCTGGTCAATAGACAGGTGAGCATAGTGGTCAATCACCAGGGCTCTCCACATCTCTCTGCTGCAATACCACTCTCTTCATCCCTAATCATCTTTACCCCTCTTTCTTCCCATGACCATCCTGTAACAGAACACGGATCCAATCTCTCCCACCACTGATATGTACTCATTGATTCCATTTTCCCGTCTTTATTATTCTTTCAGATAAGAAGAGTAACATAGCAAACACATACTGACATGAAGATCCTCCTAGAGAAGAGCTTACACTCCACACAATAAGTGTAAAAACAAGTACAGTTATAGGATTATCTAAGTTGAGAACTCTGATTCCTAGCAAGAAAATTTATGGTTCAGCTTATTGGCATCAGACAGGAGAAGGTAAACAGGCTAGCCATTCACTGTCTTGCAGATGGCTCCTATATTTAATCCAGGAAGTAATAATATGGAATCATGGATAGCTGTTGAGCCAATAGGAAATAGTAGATTCCCCAATCTTAAGGTACTTTTCTCTCTACAAATCCTGCAGGAAAATGATAGTTGTTGTACAATTGATACTTGATAGTATGACAAGGAAGCCTTGTCCCATCAACAGGATAGTGGCAAGGATCTAGCAATGGATCCAAAGATTTGATCTACAAATAGCTGTGGCCTGGTGCCAAATTTTTATAAATTAAAGCCAAGTTCCCAGAAAATAAACTTCTCAACTGAGACTTTGAAGGCCAATAAGCGTGCTAGAAGAACTTTGAAGAGACTATTCCCATACACAAGATGAGTACATGCCTAGATATGATGAACGAAAAGTTTGAATCACCATATGTCTGTGGTAGACCAAAATACCATACATTCGTAGAACCAGTATCATCAAAATATGGATGGTTGCAGGGAAAGAGACATCAAGAAGGATAACCTGTCATAACTGGAGCCTATCAATGGTATAGAAACCATTTCCTCCTTGGATATCTTGAGCTTCGGTGCCTGAAGGATGTAGCGGAGCTCGGCGGCCTGGCGCCTGATGCCGACACTTGGGTGCGTCTTCTCCAATTGCTGGTACAACTCAATGCAATCTTTGTGCCGATTGTTGGCCTCATAGGCCATTGCCAGCCATATTTGAACCTATAAACGAAGAACACAACAAGCAAGAGACTTTATACCCACCAATGCTAACAGATACCCAGAAAGCTCCAGTAACTACTCAAGGCCAACAACACAACAGGTAGAAGGCCCTCACCTCCCCGCCAAGAAGTGTCCGCCTTGGAATGATGGTGAGGGCCCCCTCCAAGAACTCGATGGCCCTCGCGTACATGCCCTTCCCGTAGGCCTTCTGCCCCAGCTCGAACATCAGCTTGGCCGTTTCCCGCCGCTCCGCCTGCTCCTTCGCCAGCTGCTCTCACCCGCCGGGACACAGAAAAACACAGAGGCATCAGTGTTAAGAACTCTTCCCAAATGGATAGCTGATTCCAATGATGGCGATTACGGCGGCGGGGGTTTGGGGTGGGTGGGGGTAGGTATGCCAACATTACCTTCTCCAGCTCCTTCCTGACCCGCTCCCTCTTCTCCTCCTCGGTCTCGCCGTTCTCGCCTCCTTCTTCCTCGGCCATCATGCGGCTCCGCAGCTCCTCCGCCCTCCGCTCCAGCTCCTTCATCTCCTCCAGCTCCTTGAGCCTGCTCCTCAGCTGCTCCTCCCAGTCCTTCTCCCCTTCGTCCTCGTCGTCGCTCTCGCCCCCTCCTCCAACTCCACCACCCGCGAAATTGGCGGCCCCCGCTCTCGATCTTCTGGCTCCACACCATCCCCCGGAGGCAGCAGCCCCCAAGGAGCAGCCGCAGCAGCTTCTAGTGGTCGATCCAGTAGAAATTGAAGCGAGGAAGGTGGCGGGGGCGGTAGCGCCCGAGGTTGAGGCGGAAGCGGAAGGGGCTGTGGCGGTGCAGGTTTCTCTCCTGGACCAGGTCAAGGCGGAGTCATGGAGGGGGCAAAGGCGGCTCTTGCTGCCGCTGCGAAGGTGGTCGAGAGGCGGGAAGGAGCTCTTGGGGAAGGTGGTCTCTGTGAAGGGCACCAGGTTGCCGAGCAGAACCACCACGGCCATGGTCGCCCCTCTCCCCCCCACCCCACCTTCTTCCCCTCCGCCTGTGGCCTTCCCGTCTTCCTCCCTCCCTCTGTCCCAGTTCTCGCACTAGCGACACACGATCCCTAGCATTATGTTCGTGTCCTATGAGATATTTTATTTGATTATGTACTTTGTTTTATTTTTATTATAAGCTTTTAAGAGTGATTTCAATGGCCTGGCCGATCTAACGTGTGCGCAGGTTTGGCCCGATTTTAGATCAGATCATCAGAGTCTTTTGAGCCCACGAGTTCATAATTGGGTCTAAAAGTCGGACCAAATTAGACCCGCGGATTAAGATCAGAGTTTGAATTCAGTCCGAAAGTCCGCACGACTCGTTCTTTTTTTTCTCTCTTCATATTTTTTATTTTATTTAATTAAAAACTCTATTTTAACATAAATCAACATTTGAAACTCTAATTAATTCAGTGAGATTGTAAGTTTTATATTATATATATATATATTTTATTATTTTTTTCATTTAATTTGTTGGGTCGGGACGAAGTCAAGCCTTTAAAAAAGTTGGGCCCGTACTAGCCCTACCCGACATAGCTTGGGTCTGAGTCAAATTTGGACTTTAAAATTGATGAGTTGAGTTCGAGTCGAATAGATCTAAACCCACCTCTGGCCCAGCACACTTATGAGTGTCAAGATTACGTTGGGAGAGATTATGAATCATGTATTCTTTCCATAGTCTCTTCTAGGTCCGCTTTAATTTTCGAGTGCGGATACCGTGTTCGACCTCAGAGGGTCGAATACAGTGTCCGGGCTCGATTAGCGGCATATGTGTGAGGGAGAGTTTGGGCCCCCCCAATTCTCTCTCATCGGGTTCGACAACCTCTCGACAATTCGGTTAACAAAGCGGGCTCTAGAGAATAAGTTCATTTTTTATAATTTTTAAATATTTTAAAATCTCAATTTTTTATATACCTCTATTTATCTACCTATTTTTTAATAAAATTGACGAGACATTAAATTATTTGGGAGAGATTATGGAGGGTGAGGATTCCAACTATTGAAATCCTCCCCTCCTTTTTATATTAGTCTAGTAAGTAGTATTTTTAGATTTCAATAAATTTTAATCTAATAAAAATATCAGATTTTAAAGATTATTTGTATTAATTTATAGAGATTTTGACCTATAAATTAACAAATATTATAATGTCATATTTTTTTCACTCTCAACTCCATCGCCAGATCAGAAAATTGGAGAAATCGAATTGAATGACTTAAATTCAATAGTCTCAATAAAAAATGTGGCAAAAAAGAAGGTATCGTAATATTGCTTTATAAATTATCACAATAACAAGAATTATAAATTTATCATATACGTATATATATATATAATATTTTAATAAATTTTAATTCAACTGTTTTGAAGAGAAAATATTATAGTTTAATAATTATTTACATTACTTTTTAGATATTTTTATATATCTATTAGCAAATATTACTGTTCCATATTTTTTTTGTCACTCTCCACTCTATCGTATCATCAAGAAATCAAATAAACCGAGTTGAATGACTTAAATTCTATACTCTAATTAAAAAATTGACAAAAAAGAAGACATCATAGTATTGCTTTATAAATTATCATATAACAAGAATTATAAATTTATCATATATATATATATATTATTTTGATAAATTTTAATGTAAACATTTTGATTAGAAAATATTATAGTTTGATGATTATATGTATTTATTTTTAGAGAGTTTCACATATAAATTAGTAAATATTACGATTCCATATTTTTTGTCACTCTAAACTCTATCGTCCAATCAAGAAATCAACTAGATCAAATTAAATGACTTAAATTCTATACTCCCAAGTAAAAATGTGACAAAAATGAAGTTATCATAGTATTATTTTATAAATTATCATAATAATTAGAAGTATAAATTTATCATATATATATTACTTTGATAAATTTTAATCCAAATGTTTCGAAGAGAAAATATTATAGTTTAATGATTATTTCTATTAACTTTTAGAGATTTTCACATATAAATTAACAAATGTCACGATTCTATTTTTTCTTGTCACTCTCAACTCTATCGTCCAATCAAAATATCAGATGAACCGAATTGAATGACTTAAATTTTATACTCCAAAATTAAAATGTGACAAAAAGGAATACATCATAATATTACTTTATAAATTATCATAAGAATACGTTTATTATATATATACCATAATTGATCTACTAGTACCCGTTGATGCGAGTTATACACTTGTATCATACCAAGATGAACACATGATGTGATACGACCTAAGTCATTTAAAGGGTTCAATTAGGCAATTCAACTTAAATGAGTTCAAGTCAAGCCAACTCGTACCGTATCAAGACAGATCCGGGTTTATCTATCTCAATGAGTAATTTGATGTCAATTGTTAAAATTATCAATAAATAGATTCATGTGATATTTATATACTTAAAAACAGTGTGAAAATATTATATAATCTTTTTATACAATATCAATCTTTTCAAAGACATAACACTATGGTTTGGCTTTATGTACACTCAAGTCATTTATACACTTTGAGTGTGTAGTAATTTTTTTAAAAAAATAAAATATGATCATGTGAGATCTGTTAGACTTTTTCAAACCTTTTCAAACGTGATTTGAAAACTTCCACTATGCCTACTATTTTTCACTATCGATTACTATGCATAAAGGTGACTTTCGTGAGAGTAGATGCTAATTTTAAATGACATCTTTCTAGAATGATGCTAATTTTTTATTTTAAAAAAATATTATAAATAGCATCTTCTACATAGACGCTAATTTTAAATGACGTCTACTATACATACATGATTTTTCAAACAATTTTGTCACTATTACCCAACGTGCTTAAATCAACACATGCGAGTTTAAAATAGGAAAACTAAACAACAAAATTAAAACACACAAACGCGTCTAAAACAAAAAAAAACTAAACATTAGTTTACATATTAGAAAAACTAAAACTGTTTAATCGTAAACATAATTAACTTTAGTTTAGCTTAACAGTAAACATAATTAAATCTTGGTTTAACTTCTAACATAACATTAAATATGACGAAATAACATCATATACATTTACGCTAATTAAGTAGTTCTCAAATAACGTCACATACATTAGTGCTATTTTTAAAAATAACATATTTTACTTAACAAAAAATTAATTGCTTTCGAGGAAGGCGACAATTCTTAAATAGTGACTATAACCTTGACATGTTCAAAAAAAAATATTAAAATCGTCTATGTTTGCACAGACATGATTTTTTAGATCTATTTATATAAAGTAAAATAATTATTTATTATATTTTTGATTCATATAATTTGATTTTTGATGAATATTTATTTCTATTTATAAAAAATAATCATTTCTATTTCCAACCGTTTTTGTTTATAGAAAATAATATTTTAAATTTTATTTACAAAAGCTAGTTATTTATGTATTTTAAAAATTACAATCTTGAAAATCATTTCTACATGAAATAATTTCATTTTATAGTACATTAATTTTTAAAAATTTACTGTTGTTAACAGAAAAATAATGCTTACTAGTATGGCAAAAAATTACTAAATTGCTTACCCTTTAAAGGACTTATTCTATTTTTAGAAAATCAAAAAATTCTTAATATTGATCATACTTAAGTAAATAAATTCTATTTTTAAAAAATAAATTTTAAAAAATCATTTCTATTTACAAAAAAAATATTTGTTTATATTTCTGAAAATAAAATTTTGTAAAGTGGAATTTTCCATTAGATTACATAATCTAATTAATTCTATTTACTGGAAATAAAAATGTAAAAAATTACTATCCACCGGAAAAAAGGGGAAATTATTATTATTATTCCTTGTTGTTATTAAGCTATGTTCAGCCATTATTAAGTTGTGACTTATTAGTTACTTTATGAGAATTGATTATTTATTAATTTTATAAATTCAAGTGTGTTGATAAAAATTTAAAATACTTTATTTACATATTGTGTTTGCCATGCATAGTTCTCAAATGACAAATTTAATCGTTAAGAAAACTTTAAGTGTCAAACCTGAAAAATTTGATGGAGGAAACTTTAGGAAGTGGCAAAACCAAATGAGATTTTGGTTGATCACTCTCGGGCTATTCTCAACCATTAGTGAGAGTGCCATGGAGAGTCGTGACTCAGGATCCTCCTAAAACACCACAAGACGAGTTCAAACTCATTATTCCCGTGTTTATGTTGATTCTAAACATTTCACCTCCGTAAATATTTAAGAAGTACATTATCATTGCCTTCACAAAATCATGGGTGCATTATCCGACAACCTCTATGACCTTTATTACAACTCCAAGAGTGCTAGTGAATTGTGGGATATTTTAGAGGCCACATATGGGTTTGATAATGCTGGCATCAAGCGATTCAAGACCTCGAATTTTAACAAATTTAACTTTGTAGACAACAAATCAATGAATGACCAAATACACAAATTTGAGGGGATTTATCACGAACTAAGAGCCATAAGATCACAATTAGATGACTCATTCCAAGTAGCCTGCCTATTGGATAAGTTACTCCCTTCTTGGTCTGATTTCACTAAAACACTGTCACACTCAAGGTAATCTCACTTTATCCCAAGTGTTTGGTGCAATTAGAGTTGAAGAATAATACAGGTGTAGAGAGGCATCCACTTATAACTACAAACCTAAAGCTAACATAGTTGAAAATAAATCATTTAAAAGCAATAAGAAATCATTTCCTCCAAAGCGCAATCATTTTAAGAAAAATCATCGCCCATTCTATAACAAAAAATTTCAAAATCAAAATCCTCAAAATAAGAAGTCAAATGAGAATAATGGGGTGCGTTGCTGCTATGTGCGTGGGCGGACGAACCATCTAGCATATCAATGCTATTTTCGGAAGAAGTCATCCCGAAAGATAAAGAAAAATGATCATTCTCCAACTGGCCCTCAAGTCAACATGGTAATTGTAGATGCTGGAGCATTTGAGCCCACACTTAGGTCAGTTCTCTTAAACCCTGAAGTGAACTCGACATATTTGCCTATTGATTGGTGGATTGACACCGGAGGTAACATTCATGTATGTGATAATCGCTCTTGATTTTTCACTTATCAAGACTCAGGTGTCAGAGCTGTGATGATGGAGAACAATGCGGAGGTGTATGTGCTAGGGATTGGGAGAGTAGATCTGAAGTTGACTTCATACAAAATATTGACCCTTCACGGCGTTCATCATATTCCGGACATCAGGCGGAACCTCATTAGTACGCCCCTTCTAGTGTAGCAAGGATATAAATTAGTGTTTGAGTCAAATAAAGTTGTAATAACTAAAGGACTATCCTTTATTGGCAAATGATTTATGTGTGATGACATTTTTAAATTGAATGTATGCACATCTTCTTTCAATGAACAATCAATTATGTTGAATGTCAAATCATTTTCTACATGACATTCAAGATTGGGCCATGTTAATTATAACTCAATCAAAAGATTAAAGCATTTAAACTTAATTCCTAAAATAGATATCAAACATCATGAAAAATATGAAATCTGTGTTGAAGCGAAATTATCCAAACAACCATTTAAAATAGTGGATAGAGACTGTGATATCCTAGAGTTAATACATAGTGATGTATGTGACTCTAGACGATTAGCTAGAGATGGTAACAAATATTTTGTGACCTTTATTGATGACTTATCAAAATACGGATACCTCTATCTAATTAAAATAAAAGATAAAGTATTAACCAAATTTTAAATCTATAAGACTGAAGTAGAAAAATAATAAGAAAAGAAAATCAAAATACTTGGGTCTAATAGAGGAGGATATAGTACACCTCTCTCTCACTCACTCAATTCTTTCAAGTATATGGAATAATCCATGAAGTAACTGCCCCCTACTCTCCTCAATCCAACGGTATAGCTGAAAGAAAAAATAGAGCATTAATAAACATTAACTCAATGCTAATTAGTTCATGTGCACCCAAGAACGTGTGGGGGGAGGCGCTCTTAACTGCCTGCTATATTCTTAACATAATTTCTTTTAAACAAATAACTATACACCTTATGAAATTTGGAAGAGGAGAAAACATAACTTAAATTTTCTAAAAGTGTGGGGGTGCTTCGCAAAAGTGAAAGTACCTGAAAATAAAAGGAAGAAATTTAGACCTAAAACAATAGACACTGTCTTCATAGGCTACACTACAAACAATAATGCGGATAAATTTTCTAGTAACATGAACCGACTTTTAGTAGTCAATTCTAAAATAAGTGACATATCTAATAACACCATAATTGAGACTAGAGATGTTGTTTATTATGAAAATATATTTCCCTTTAAAACTAGAATTGAAACCAATATATGAAATAATAAACATAGCTCTAGTTCTAATCACATTGGTCTTAGAGGAGAAAAAGAAATTCCTACCGAACCAAGAAGAAGTAAAAGAGCAAGAACAGAAATAATCTTTGAAGATTTTTATGGATTACTAATAGAAGATTCTCCAACCACTTACTCTAAATCCATGAACTTCATTGATTCACCCTTCTGGAAGAAAGCCATAGGTAATGAAATAGATTCAATAATTCAAAATAACACACGGGTGTTGACTGACTTACCTCCAGGATGTAAACCTATTAGATGTAAATGGATATTTAAAAGAAAACTAAAACCAGATGAAATTTTGGATAAATATAAAGCTCGACTGATAGCTAAAGGGTTTACATAAAAAGTCAATATCGATTATTTTAATATATACTCTCTCGTAGTGAGGATTACTACACTTAGAGTTTTAATTGCCTTAGTATCCATACACAAACTAGTAATACACCAAAGAAATGTAAAAATTACTTTCTTAAATGGTGAATTAGAAGAAAAAAATTATATGGATCAACCTGAGGGCTTTATTGTAAGGTTCCACACAACACTCTCGGGCAACGCAGCGGATAACAAAAAAATTTATTTGCCCGAACCCAACTTCATGGAATCCCAGATCCATGCTCTGATCGACGTTTTAATCGCCCCAACCCCTAACTACGGGTTGCGTATTTATACCTTGCGCG
This sequence comes from Amorphophallus konjac, assembly GCA_022559845.1. Lineage (NCBI taxonomy): Eukaryota > Viridiplantae > Streptophyta > Magnoliopsida > Alismatales > Araceae > Amorphophallus > Amorphophallus konjac. The sequence continues at coordinate 5,766,424 of CM040120.1, forward strand.
GAACGACGCTGTCCGCAGTGCCCGATGTAGAATACCGAGCCGCACAGATGCACGGCCTCTAGAGTTGATCCACACGGATCCTTGCGCAGCGACGGCGTCCCCCCGGCACGACCTTCCCCAACCCTTTCACCTTCTGGAGAGAGAGAGAGCAAGAGGGAGGAAAGGGGGGATGAGCTAATCCTCCTCTCTTAAGCTTTAATGCTTGATTAGCCAAGAGAGAATAGAAGCTCTCGTAACATGTCTATATATATGATTTGGTCATTTCTAAAAGAATCCATAAGGATCGAAATCGTATAGATATCCTTTTATTATTATACATATATATTAAGCCCTCTTTTAAACTCCTTTCCAAAAGGAATTAAAGGGAATTAATATATGCATTTGTACAATAATAATTCGTCACCCAAGAATCCATTGTGTGTGATCCTCTAGGCCCTTAGTCACTCTAGTTTAAGACCCATTAACTTCTAATTCCCAATTAGAAGTAAATTAAACTTATTATTCGCTTCTACTAGAGCCGAATAATAGTTTAATTTATTCTGAACATTTCATCACGTTGGGTCAAGTAAATCTGCGTGATCCTAGAGGACGTTGGGTTTAAATCACCCTGTCTGGTACCTGTAAGTCTATAGTTACCGCATCGATATAATCTCTCGCTCATGCTATGAGTCTGGTACGATCGAGGGTATGGTTTCTGTCAAACCCCATGATCGTGCCATTTGACCATGACCTCCTTAAAGTGTATGACGTCCGTTCTAAACGAACTCACACGACCCTGGCCAGGGATTTAACGGAGCGTCAATGTCATGACCCATTAACTGTCTGATATATACCCGACAGTGAGCGATCCCCTCTTGACCATTGATGATCTTCACACGTATCCTGGAGCGGTTAATGACTCGACAACTCAAGACTTATGGTTAAAGTCACTTAGCCAAGTAATTAAACCATTCCAGTCCTCGTGTAAGATCTGATCAATGTCTCAGGTCAAAGGACCAACGATGCTACTGAGACAGTTGGATCTTCAGTTGACATTAGGTATAATCAACCATCTGAAGATCCAACAGCGGATCAGTTTAGTGTACATCCTCCAAGGACATACACCTACACATATGTGTTCGTGCCCCGCACCAGAGACCATGAGACTGGTCCATAACACATCATGTGTACTGATTTAATAGATAATCAAAGTCCCCGAGTGATTACCCTCCAACCAGGAATAGTTTAAGGTATGCGTCTATGTAAAGTCAGTCTCATGTTCGAGATTCCATCTCGAGCTGACTTTACAACCACATATCCTAGGGACATCGTAAAGTAATACATAATCGCATATTTACGCTCAAATACCACTTTATTAATAATGAACAAGATCGTACATCTATCCGGCCTACCCGACCTAAAATTGGCCTGTAGCACACCAACACTAACATTTAGTACTCCTAAACAAGAAAGAAAAATATATAAATTAATTAAATCACTTTATTGTTTAAAACAAGCATCCAAACAGTGACATGTAAATTTTGATCAAAGCATTCTTTCTTATATTTTAAAATCAACCAAATCGATACATATGTGTATCATGAAACATTTGGTGAGAATGTAGTCATCTTGTGCTTGTATGTTAGTGATATCTTAATTTTTGAATCTAATATTCAAATTGTAAAAAAAGTAAAAGATTTTATGTCTCACAACTTCGACACGAAGGATTTAGGTGAAGCTGACATAATCCTAAAAATCAGGATCATAAAAATTTTGAGTGGAATAACCTTATCACAATCTCACTATGTAGTGAAAATCTTTAAGAAGTTTTATTACATAGATTGTCAACCAATTTTCACCCCCTATGACTCTAGTGTTCACCTTAAGAAAAGCTTAAGACATTCAACGCTACCGAGTGAATATGCACAAATCATAGGATCACTTGAATTCTTAACAAACTACACTAAGTTTGATAATGCCTATGCAGTTAATAAGCTTAATAGATACACCATAAACCCTAATGAGAGTCATTAGAATGTTTTAGAAAAGTACTTAGATACTTAAAAGGTACTATGACTTATGGATTACACTACACTAGTTACCCTTCTATTTTGAAGGGATATAGTGATACAAACTGGATTAGTGATGCCCTAGATGTCAAATCCACATCAGGTTTTATCTTCCTCTTAGGAGGAGGTGCGATGTCATGGAAATCTACCAAATAAATTATGTTAGTTAGAAGCACAATAGAATCTGAAGTGATTACACTTGACACTACTTGCATATAAGCTGAATAGTTAAGAGATCTTTTGATTGATATTCCATTGATGTCATGTCTTTTACCTTCTATATCTATTTTATGTGATTGTAAATTAACAATTGATAAATGTATGCAGGCAAATGATGATGCGATGAATAGGCACTTGAAAGTGCGACACAAGTCGATAAGAGAGAAAATGAAGCAGTAATTGATAGCCTTAAATTTTGTGAAATAAAAAAGAAACCTTGCAGATGTATTCACAAAATGTTTATTTAAAATGGTAGTTCCAGAAGAGTAGAGGGGGATGGGATTGAACCCATAAAAAAAAAATTTACTATAGTGGCAACCCAATCTCACGGAGGTTCAATGGGTAGAAACAAACTTGATAGGTAACTATGTAGAGCACTGTTATATTTTGATCTCATCTCTATGGAGCTAATGCTCATTTAAGAAGAAAGAGATAAGGATGAGTGTATACTCTTAATAAATCCAAGACCTAAAAGGTAGGGTGTTGCCTTGCTCACACCCCTCGAAGGATTCACCAACATGTGTGGAGTCGTGAGACCGCGACTATGAGATGTCAGCTATCTTCTAAAACACACATGAGATACTTGCGCAAGTCTATTAATAACACAACTCACCCAGAATCTCGATTGAGATATACTGTGTGTGAATTTGGGAAAGTCTAAACTATGTGACCTAGTTCAAAGCATAATCTATCAAGCGTTTCCACAGATAATCTCAAACATCACTAAGTGAAATCAAACTGAAAGGTATTTTCACCCATTGCATAGTATAAAGGACTCAACAATCTTCTATTTAATATTAATTTTGTTTTAAGAGATTTGAAGGTTTTAAATCATACGAGGATTGTTAGACATTTTCAAACTTTTTTGAACGTGATTTGAAAACCTCCATTGTGCCTAATGTTCTTCACTATTGATTACTGTGCATGAAGGTGACTTTCGTGAGAGTACGCATCGAATGCAGACTACATATTGTCCCATGTGTTGAAAGTTTCATCCTCCTGTTGACTTCAGGGGAAGGATTCGTTTGAGGAATGTCATTTACGGATGCTCCTCTCTCGGATGCATTCCTTAAACCCTTTAAATAGATCACTATCGGTGATCAATTAAGGGTTCCTGTTGGTTACTGCAGAAAGGGTGCTAAACCGTGAGAGAACTGTTGTTTCTCTCACGCAGTCCCTGCCTTCTTCTTTCTTCTTCCTCTTCATTTTGCTCTGTTAAGTTCTTGAAAATTAGACTAACATTCGTAAAGCTCTCTCCGAGGACGTGCTGACGGGAGATAGGGGATCGCCTACCCAAGGGTCGTTGTATCTGTAAGGGGCCGTTGCCGCGAGATCACCTACACGTTGGGTGGCAATAGACCTCTTAGTTCGAGTGACTACGCGTTTCGACCCGATATTCCTTTTCTAAACTTATTTATTTCTAATTGTTTGTTGTTATTTTTGTTGATTTCAGCAATATAATTCCAACAAAGTCCACCTCACCTATCCGTCCGTACAGTCCAACTCTCCATCGGATGGCTAAAAAATAAAATAAAAACGAAAGAACAACTCAAAAAAAATACTCGAGACCAATGAAAAACTATATGTTCTTTATTTTTTTATTTTTTAGACCGTATGATGGAGAGTGAGACTGTATGGACGACAGATATGTCTCATCATATTTTTTTAAAAAAAAATTTGTTACACATCCAAGATATGTAGATGACTTGAGTGCAGTAAAACTTTTACATGACACTATCAAACTTGGTGGGTTGACTCTCGATCATATTTGACCGGAGAACATGCATCTACTTTGCAAAACATAGAATTGTGACAGAATAAAATCTCTGTTTCATCCTTTAGGTAATTTTTTTTTTAAAAAAAAGCCGCTTCAGTTAGGAATTAGGAGGGCCATCTCACACCGGAAGATCATACCCATTTGTGTATGTATGTGTACAAAGATTTGATTTATTAGATTAATTTAATAATGATACCTAATGTAGGGTGTGAACACAATACAAAAAGATTTAGAAGTGGATAGAGACAATAAGCCCAGCCCACATCGCCCCCGGTGGTAGCATCCATCGCAATTAACATTTCAGTTTGATCTTAAATTTTGTTGAGCAATTAACAAACTAAAAACACCCAATCCACAAGTGATTAAAGGTAATTAAGAAGAACACCATGTATTACACAACTTTTTATTACCTCACAGTATCCCCAATAACGCTGAACCATGCAAATTAATTAGTGACCATGCATGCATGCTGAAAGAAACCCAAGAAGATGCATGAAATACCAAACATATTACAAGTTATGATGAAACCCTGCAAGAAGCTAGATGAAATACCAAACATTACAAGTTATGATCAAGGGAGAGAGTTAAAAGAGAGGAAAAATACCCAGAGTTTAGACCATTACACACAGTACAGCCATATATACTGATTAATTATTGATTAATGGGGTGAGATTAAGTACTAAACCAGTCTGCAGCTTCTTAATTGTCCCTCTAATTAATCAACGTGTTCTGTAATTCCTCCTCCCATTGTATCAGTAGCAGCTGCCAGAACACGTAGTTGAGTTGGTCATGCCATGCCATGCCATGCCCGCCCTCACACTTCAGCGGAAGAAGAACACCACAGGCACCGAGAAGAGCAGGAGTAGTGGCAGGCACTCGGTGGGTTTGGCCGGCGGCGGCGGGTGAGCCGGCGCCGCGGAGGTGTAGAAGTAGTAGTAAGGGTAGGAGAGGCCCCGCTGCCCCCCAGGCGGCGCCGGAGGCGAGGACTGGTCGCTCTTCTTAGCCGCCGGCGGCGGCGGCGGCGGCGGCAGCTGGCGTATGGCGTAGGACTGCGGCGACGGAGGCGGAGGCGCCGACGTGCAGATGACGGGGCACGTGCCGCACTTGGCGGCGCACAGGGAGGTTCCATCTTGCGGGACGAGGTCGGCGGCCGCGCCGACGGCTCCCGGGGGGGCGAGGATCAGGAATAAGAACACCCCGCCGGCCCATGCCGTGAACGGCAGCAGCAGCAGCAGGCGCAGCAGGTGGAAGGAGACGCGAGCGCCGGGGACGGTGCAGCTGCAGGAGGACTCCATTGGAGCCTGGTGGTGGATGTGGGAGGCCACCCACCACACGTATGTATGTATGTACGTATGTGTGTTGCTCTTTTTGTGAGTGGGAGAGGGATCAGAGTTCGCATCTTGTTAGGTGGTCGGCCGGTCGGTGGGAATTCTATAGAGAAAGGTGGTGGAGAGAAGCAAAGGTGCATGGCGACTTGTGGTGGGGGGAAAGGGGGGGGGGTGCAGCTAGGTAGCTTCTTCTCTTTTGGGTTTGCTTCGTGGCTGTAAAGCAGAAAGATGCAGATGCCTTTTCTTCTTCATGGACGCCTTTCTTCTTCATGGACAGGTACGTGGTAGCTACCTGTGTGTGCGTGTGTGTGTGTGTGTGTGTGTGTGTGTGTGAGAGAGAGAGAGAGAGGGTACATGCATGAGATTGTTTTTTAGGTTAGAGTATCATAATTATATTATTAAAATAAACTGTCAACTCAAAACTTGAGTTGTAGATCAACTGTTTGGTTAAGTAACACGGCATCAAAGTCTGTTCACTCTATTGATGTGTGTCTGGTTTAAGGAAGTATTGCTGTAGTTTTCTTTTTTTGTTCCTTTTTGGGCAACTGGTTCATTGGTTGGAAACTCTTTGGATCACAAGCGTGGGGGATTGAAATAACTGAGCTCAAACTCATTCCATGCCCACAAAAGGGCATGATGGAGGGTCAGTCCCACTCCCGCGCACATTGGGGGAGTAAGACTCGAACCCGTGACCTCCCTATCAAGAGAGGTCGGTGTCCAATGAGCTACATGGTTGGGACAATCTTACTGTAATTTGGTGTCTGACTTCACCTAAGTTTAATATAAGTGAGAGTGTTGTTGAGAAAGTCATCTAGCTCTTCCACATTAGATATTCATGTAAGTGATCATTTGGTATCTATATTAATTCTGAATCTCTCCACCTACTAACTTAAATTTTGGATCTACGATTCATTTCAGATGACAAATTAAGTATTGTTTACAAAGTGGGAGTCGTTGTTTCTACTGCCAAACTGTCAGTTCAATCACTCGATGACAACTTGTTTCCTTACATGCAGTTTTAAGTGTTGTAGAACTAACGACAAGTTTAGTGCCCTCGACAATTCTTTTGATAAGCTGGGCTCCCAAGTCTGTAGGAAACGTTTGTAAAAGTCACCATACTTAGTCTTTTCATTATTTCAAACCCAAAACATAGGATCTATGCGATGATCACAACTTCACAGCATAGGATGGCATTTAAACCCTGACAAATTTGATGAATGAGGATGCTCACAAGTAAAGGAACTCGATCCCATGGCCCCTTACATCACTAGGACAAGAACCCCATTGGCAAGAGAGAACTGAGAGTACAGCTTCTCGAAGAACCTGAAGAGGATATATACCTTGAAAAAAAGAAGAAGAACTCTTCAATTATAGAAGCATCAGGTTCTTCTCAGCTTTTAAACTTTTGGGTGGATTCCTGTCAAAGCAAACATTGTGTTTGCTGTCCATCATCCCTACGGCCTTGCATGGTCCCCCGAAACTTCTTCCACGCTTGGATATATATGTATATATATATATATAGGGCAGCGATCAAGTGATACTATATATATATATATTATTACCCACCACGCATGCAAAGACGATCGAGTTAATCATGGTCCCTCCATTTGTTAGAAACTCCTCGGATCAAACACAATCATGTCACAATTCACTTCTTCTCTAGGATCCCCTTTGAAAACGGAGCGGGACAGTTTATTCGCACTCAAGAACCATGGTCCATCCATGTGTTAGAAACTCCTCGGATCAAACTTGGTACGAGATCGAGGAACTCCCTTCCAATCGTGTCACACTTCACTTCTTCTCTACATGATTGAGAGCTTCGAAGATAACTCCTCCATGAAAGCTAAAATAGATCGGCTTATCAATTTTGATGGCATATATGCATATCATCTTTATTCAAATACTGTTAAATTTTAAACTTTGGCTCTTTGATCTTATTGAATGATGCATGATGCAGAAAGCATCGAACAGGCGCAAATTCCAAGTGGTACCATGGTGGCCACCTGAAGTGCTTCATCATTTACTTGAAAACTATGTTTTTATGTACATACCTCTTGAAAGTGAATTAACATAAAAATTCATCTTACCTTTACATTCATATGTCTACCCTCCTTACGTGAATTTAATGTCATGTATACTATTATCATCACTGTTCTATGAAAAGACCATTAAAATCTCTTTAGGCCCTGTTTGTTTCTAGGTTAGAATAAGACGTTCGACCCTTTTGGGTCGAACAAAATTTATCGGGTGAAATAAAGGGCATTATGTGTGAGGGAGGGGTGTGGGTCCCACACCGATTCTCTCTCATCGTATAGATAACCCAACCGACAGTTCTAATAACAAACTAGACCTTAAGAAGTTATCAAGAAGCTGACAAATTATTCGATAGATATTCTAACAAAAGTTTAATCAGAAGGCATACATGACAATAAATTCAAATAAGGAGGGTGTGCGTGTAAATGTAAATGCAATTGATAATTACTAATTTACTATTATATCATTACTATACTTTCACTTTTTTAATATTTTTAGATCATATTTTGATATTATATTATTATTATGAAGTAGTTCACGGCGACTTGATGCAATTCACCTGACTCTCAACTTGGAATCCTCTAGATACGATCCGAGTCACCCGAATCGAGACAAGTCGGACCGAACGAGTCGGCAAACCATGCTTCGTTGACGGAGTGGCTCCTATCATCATATGTATAAGCTACAGAAAAAACTCATCAGAAATATGCTTTAAGTTGAACTCCAGGGCTGCAAAAGAGAAAACTTTGCAACTCCAGTTGTAATGATCAAATGTCTCCTGATGTATGTGGTAAAAAGACAGGGTAAAAGTGTAGCATACTAACGTCCTCTAGAGAGAAGTTCTAAGCAACTGAAAGAGGAAAACAAAAGCAAACTGCAAGTTTGTACAAGGCCATATATAGATATTGTTTAAAGAGATCATAACTTGCCTCGTGGAGAAGGAAAAGCTCCTTACTAAGCAGTGACGTATTTATCAGATTCTGCACTTATTGCAAGCCATCAGACGAGCCACGGGCAAACAGTAGGGGGTTGAGGATCTGTTTCCTCTTATGAACAGCTCGCTGTATCCTGTCAGCGGTAACTGAAGCAATTTCCCGAGCACTTCCGCTCAATTAGACGTAATACAAGTGAGATATATGCAGTCCTGTCTTGCACGTTCATCCGCAGCTTTACATGGTTGGCATAGTAAACATTGAAAGAACTGCAGCACTGAAAGGTGGGAGGATCTTGTCAGGGATATGGGATGTGGGAAAGGCTTCTGAATCCCTCTGCAGCACACAGCACACGGATCCAGCAGTGTAACAATGCCATCGTTATGGTTCCCCTGGAATATGTTCTTCACTTGCCTAGGAAGATATCATGCAGGCACGTTCATATTACCATGCACAGGCTTTTGCCAAAGAACCAAGGAATTGACACATTTCACCCAGGCAAAAAATCACCACTACAAAAGGGTAAGACAAAACAATGCACAGACAGCCTGGGACGATGGTTACAAACGGACACCAGATAACATGAGATTACTCACAAGTTCCGTTCCTTTCACTACACAGTATTGTCAAAAAAAAAGGAGAAGGTGGGAAGGGGAAGAAGAGCGAAAAAGAGAGGCCCTTTTATATCTTTACAGTTTCTCTGGTCCCTCTTTCCACAACTTCTTCCTTGCAATCAGAATTCTTTCTTCACCCGAGGAAAGAGCATCACCCTTCGGCTCGACTGATGACCAGCCATCCCACCTCAATGCCCTCAGGTACTTCTCGATGTAGTTTATTACAGAAGGTTTATCTCTGATTATGACAAATCCAAGTGGCCGTAGCATCCGGTCCATCTCAATCAATAGATCTTCTATGCTGCAGCCACGCTCCTCGATGTTGGAGAAAACCAGCCACGCATGGAGCAGATCATAGGTGCGTGGATATGTGGAAAATGACTCGCACCTTCAGTTGGCAAGGAAAAGTAAAATCAGCACAATATACAGAAGGGAGGCTCATAAAAATACATATTCCAACTCATAAAAATACATATTCCAAATACCCTTTCCCCCTGGTACCAAGCTAAGCGATCCTAACTTATCAGCTTATGCCACCAAGATCCCTACTGAAACAGTAGAAACATCCGACATTCATTGGAGAGAGTACTTTATGTCGAATCATTACGAGCCAACAGTTTCCTGATATATGATGGCAGAATCAGCCAAAATACAGAAAATGAGAGGTAGACTAATTTCACTTCTCAGCCTCCTGACTTGCGCAGCGAGAAAGTTGCACCCATCCTTCATGGGGCAAGATATTATCCCAATCTCTCATAGTGTGTTTCAAGTCAATGCAAAATTTAGAGCTTTTAGATCAATATCCAAGTACAAAAAAATAACCCCACCATGGACAGTCCCAAACCCAGATGAGAAAGGAGGAGGGTTTGCGTTAGGCTGACAACCAGCAGTAAAAATTTGTCACATCAAAAATAAAAGAACTCGGAGAAGACCTAAAATGAGACGGTGTGATGTTATTAGAAAGGACATTGACTTCTTGAGTTTAAATATAAATATAACACTTGATAGATATCTTTGGTGGAACAAAATTCATATAGTCAACCCTAAATAATGAGATAAGACTCTGATGATGATGATGATCACAGTACAAAAATCTTGGCTAAAAATGAAACCCCCGAAACAACAAACTTCCTGTTGAGCTTCAAGGTCCAAATCTAATCCACAATTAGTGTTTTAATGGGGTTAGTACCAAAACTTGACTGCAAAACCAATGATACCCTCTCATATGCCCACTATGGTAAAAAGAGAAACAAGGGTTAAACAAATCCCTAGTGCACCACAAAACTAGAACATGAAAATCTCAAAGCATCGCACACTAATGATACCTTAATTGTCTAACTGAACAACACTGTTCCATGATGTCATAAAAATGATGTGGCTGTAGGAAGTATAAAAGTAGCTTCAACCTACAAACTGCAAAATCACCACCTCAGAAGCACCATCCCCTTTACCTTATGCCATCGAGTGCGCATCCACATTTGACAACTCCATGATTCTTAAGGGCCGCTTTGATAACCGAACAAGACTCAGGTAGAGTAGCTTATCCGCCTTACCTGGGCTTATCCACCTTTGGTTGCATCGCTCGGGTAGGGTAGGTTATTTGAGATTGGGTAAGGTAAGTGAGGGTTAAGGGTCGATAACTTATTCAACTAAAATAGCCGAATAAACTACCCGAGGTCAAGTAGGATAAGATTTTGTGACTTTCTTAATTATGATATTTATAAGTATTTTATCTATCTTCTTTTTTTTCTTATTCTAGGCTAGGCAGAGTAAGGTTATCAAACTCGGTTAGACTTAACCCTCGAAGACCTTACCCAGGCATACCCTAACCCACCTTATCCTATTCTATTATCAAAGCGGCCCTAAATTTTTTTTTCAGATTATGTAACTCACTTGTACTTGACACTTTTATTCCTTATTTTGCTAAAATATCATGGCAGCATCATCTAAAAGAGCAGCCCACAATTTTTTATTGACTCACTTCTACATTTTTTTAGTGGATGGTACCACTGTTGTATTAACTAAAAAAGAACATACAAATATATTCAAGAGATACCCAAAAAATCCATATACAAAATGCCACACAAAGACAGTGTGGGACACTCTAACCTCCCAACAAAATAAAAAGAGAGGAGTTGAAGGGAATTCACGTTACAAAAAAATTTAGCCCAATCCCTCACTCTATCACATACAAAAGAGACGATTGGCTCGACAGCTCTCGATTTTCTTTTAAGGATCCGGTTGTTGCGTTGTCCCCATAACGTCCAAAAAGTGGTATGAAGAATGAACCACCACACAATCTTGTCGCATCTAAGTGCCTAACTTTTGCTCCAAAGCTCCATTAGTTGGTGCACCTGGTTGTGCCGACCAAAGCATGTATGAGTCTCCTAGCAAGCTCTCCCCACACCTCCTGTGAGTAGGTGCAACCTACAAATGAGTGGTCCAGGCTCTTGACGTCCACTCCACAGACGTAACAAGTGGATTGGATCCCCAGGAGGAATCGACTTAGTCTGTCCCGAGTAAATAGTCTCCCATGCAAAATCCTCCAAGAGAGTAGCTTCACCTTCAATGAGCTCTTAGGTCTCCAAACTTGAGAATAGAGATGATGATGAACACCTCCATCTGAGATAGTGGTGTAGTCTGAGCTGATAGAGAAAAAACTCTTCTTTCCCCACCTCCATACCCATTCATCCTCTCTTCAGACATAAGATGAAATAGAGAAGAAAAGAGAAAGGATCCTAGAACTGCTCCATCTCGTGTGTTGTGAAGTCCTTCTTGAAGGTCGAAACACAAGTCTCCCCAGAAAGAAGGGGGTCGAAAGCTTGGGAAACCATCCCCAAGGGGGTGTCCGAGACCGTAAAGAGTCTGGACAAAGCGACCTCCAAGGTGAAGTCTCCACACTATCTGTCCTTCCAAAAAAAGGCCCTGGTCGCCTCTTCCAAGATGAACACGGATACCGGGAGAGATGAAATCCCTGCAAGCCAAGATATCCTGCCAAAGAGGAGAGGTCCTATGTTGAGGGATAAGACCCAAGTCCCAAACTCTCCCCAGATTGAAATCTCTCACATCTTTGATACCCAACTCTCTCACTTCCTTGCAAGTAACCACTCTATCCCAAGCAATGTCATGCTACCCCTTACATCTCCCCCCACTACTATGCCACCTCCACTACTATGCCAAAAGAACCTCTCCTGAATAGCCTCAATCTTCTTCACCACTATCTTTGGAATCCGGAATATAAAGAGTAGGAAGGCTATTTAACATAGATCTACACAAAACAAATTTGCCCCATAAGATAACAGTCTAGCCTTCCATCTAGCCAACCTACACTCATATCTCGGAGCAATAGGAAATCAATCTACACAGTGAAGAGCACTCGGAGACAACAGAAGACCCAAGTATGAGATAGGGAACTCTCCTATCTTACATCCCATAATACAAGCCGCCCTTCGAAGAAGCCACTACTCCATATTTAACTCCACAAGCAAACTCTTATTGAAGTTGACTATAAGGCCAGTCACCTCCTCCAACAACTCCAACAGGAGCCTAACCATATACAGTTACTGCTCACCCTTAGCTAGGAAAAGTATGGTGTCATCTGCGTACTACAAGTGAAAAAGGGTAGAACCCCCTCTGTCAACCTGAAACCCCCTGATCAAATTAATTGCCTCAGCTCTCTGCCACACCCTACTCAAAATATTAGCCACAAGTACAAAGAGAAGAAGGGGCAAAGGGCCCCCCTGATGGAACCCCCTCCCACTGAAGAAAAAGGAAGGCAGCTTCTTATTCACCAAGACCACAAAGAAAGCAAAAGAAATACAGGCCCTGATCTAGCCAATCCATCTATTCTCAAAACCCATCTTCTCCAGCACATTAAACAGACACTACCAATTAACACTATCATAAGTTTTCTCAAAATCCAGTTTCAGGACCACCCCTTTCTTCCTATGAGTCTTTAAAACAAATAAGCACTCATGAGCCACCAGGAAGTTGTCCTGGATGTGTCTAGCTCTGATTAAGGGTCCCTCGAATCTACTGACCAACCTATCCATCACCCCAACCAATCTCTTTGCCAGCACCTTAGTGAAGATCTTATAAGAGCCATTCAATAGGCTAATAGGTCTGAAGTCCTGAAACTCTTGAGCACCTGGCTTCTTAGAAAAAAGCACAAGGAAGGTTTTATTAATACCCCCCAAGTGTGCCTTCCTCTCCTGGAACTCCCTCATAGCTGCCAACAAGTCATTTTTTATAACTTCCCAGCACTTCTGGAAGAAAGCCAAAGGGAATCCGTCTGGCCCAAAAGATATGTACCATGTAAGAGCAAAGACCACCTGATGAACCTCCCCCTCTGAGAAACTCTGGGAGATAGCATCCCTCTCCTCAGTGGAGAGGATCAGAAGTAAGTCATCTGCAATCCTCGACCTACAATGCTCGCCCTCCGTGAACAGCCAAGAGTAAAAGTCTCTGGCATGCCTCCTAATGTCCTCCCAGCGGTCACCCACCCTGATGTACGTAATGGTGTTGACTCTCCTCCCTGAAACAATGTGCAGGAAGTAAACAGTGTTCATGTCCCCTTCTTTAATCCATCTCTCCCTCGATCTCTGCCTCTAGTAGATCTCCTCCCTAGAAAGGGGATCTCATCGAACTGTTCATTCGGCCCTTCTTTGATAAAGGGATATCCCCTGTTTAACCCGGGGATAAGTCACATTTTATCCATTTTTTAGTTTGATAGGGTAATAAAGTTAATCCGATTACAATGAGGGATAACCCTCATGTATCCCGATTAAACTAATCCAACAAAACTAGCGGAGCAATTTATCCCCCTATTTAACCCGTTTTCTACCAAAATAAATGGGACTAAACTTCGAGATAAATTAACTCACGAGCGATATCTCTCCATTTGTCTATCCCTCTATCAAAGAGGGGCTCAAGGTATCCTGAGACTCCTATCCTCGTCATCCATAAGACCTACCTCCTCCAGACAATCCAGCCCCCTCAATCCGTTGGATAATTTGTCGTTCGTTGCCCTCCCTGGGAGTGTTTTATCTGCCCCCCAGGTCTTGAGCACCTAAGCAGTGTGTTGCAGCTTCAGAACAAGAGTAACCATCGCCGAGGTGGATGCAACCTGCATATTCCAAGCACTAGTGACAGTCTCCATAAATTTAGCCTCTCTGAACCAACACTTCTCAAGTCTGAAACTGTGGCGTCAGTCAAACACACAGCTGGTCTTCATAAGGATTGGCGTATGATCCAAAATAGACCTTGCCACAAGAAGCACTTGCACATCAGGGAAGTGGTCCTCCCAATCTACCGACACCATGAACTTGTCCAACCTAGTGCACGAAGTATTGGCATGCATATTGGACCAAGTGAATCGACTATGAGCCATACCAATATCCACTAAAGCTACCTCCTACATAAAGTCTGAGAAGTCCTCCATATCACCTGAGTATAGATTGTCCCCCATCCTCTCCCAAGGAGTAGCCATAGCATTGAAGTCCCCACCCATGCACCAAGGCCAACCAGAGGAGAGGTGGTGGTAAAGTAAATCATCCCACAAAAACCGCTTCTCCTCCCTAGACTAGGGGCCATACAACCAGCTGAAATCCCAATAGAAGCCATCCCTGACCTGCCTGAAATGCAAGGAGATAGCCCAAGCTAACCTGCCTGTCTGAGACCAACTCTTCCACTTCAAAAGGATTCAAGAGAATCATAACCCCCCAGACCTATCCACTGCCGGAGAAGCAACACCCATAGTCAGCCTAGCACCTCCAATCTCCTTCGTAAGAGCAACACCATCCCCTTCACACTTGGTCTCCTTGATGCAGAGGATATCAATTTTGCATCTCCTGATCCGCTCCTCCATCGCCCTCTTCTTGTCCACCCCCCTAAGCCCCCTCTCATTCCAAGAGACAATCCTCATTAAAAGGTCAGATTATCCCTCTCCTCCCCACCCTCCCCTCCTACCATAGCCACCTTCGCCTACGGCCTAATACTCGCACCACATCTCTTTCTTATTTTAGAGAAGGCCCCACTCACATCATTCTCCGCAGCCATACAAGAGATTCCCACTTTGATTGCCACCTCCAACACCTTTTCACTTACCATACTCTCCACAATCCCCAGCATCTCTCTCACTTCCTCCATCCCCAGGGTACCCCTACCCCTTCGCTCATCCCCACCATCACCTCCCTCATCCACTACCATCAGCTCCAAGCCAAAATAAGAACCGTGGAGCTCTGAACCAAGACCAGAAGGCACTTGGAACAACATTAGCGGCAAAGAGGACTGCCCCTCCTTGTCCACCTCCATCAAGAAGTCATTGCCCAAAACAATTTCTCGACACTGGTTCGTCAGTACCTCCAGGCCTTGTAGACCATCCCCAGCATCATCACCAACTCTGGCTCCTCTAGTAGGACGGGAAGACCAGCCATTGCCAGTAGGAACAGGTCCGTCTAATCCCGCATCCAACGAGTGAGGTAAGAGGTCCCACAACTTCCGACTGTCGGCTGGGGAGGGGCGAGACTGGGCCGCACCACCTATCGACTTCTTCATCAGCTCGTCGGGTATGGCTAGCGTCAGCGCCAACCCCTCGTCGGCCCTCCGATGCTCGAGACGAAACATGGTTGGCAGTATCGGCCGAAACCGATACGTTTCGGCCGAAACGTATCAATTTCGGCCTTAACCGATCCGAAACCGGACTTGCTCACTGTAGCAGGTCCGAAACTTAAAAAAAAGGGTTTCGGGCGAAACCGGTATCGGTTTCGCCCGAAACTTACATGTTTCGGTGCGAAACCGGATGGTTTCGGCCGAAACCCACGGGAATTCACTTCGTTCCTCCCTCAGATCTGAGGGAGAAAACCGCCGAGCTACTGCTGCCGCAGCTGCTGGTTGCCGTAGCTGCTGCTCCTACTGCTGCCGCAGTTGCTGCTGCTGCTGTTGCTTTGGCTGCTGCCGCAGCTGGGACCTTGCTGCTGTGCGGCTGCTGTTGCGAAGAAGGTGTAGAGGTAAGAGGTTATTTTGTTGAGGTTAATTTAGGATTTGTTTGTTTTGTTGTGTTATTTTGGTTGGGTTGAAACTTTTAATTGTTGTAGGTTAATTATTTTGGTTGGGTTAATTTTAAACTCTAAATTATGTTAAAACTTCAAATTAAACCCTAATTACTTCCTTAAAATTAGGTTAATTACTAATTAAGCCCTAGTTAGTTCATAAAAATTGGGACTTTTATCTAATTCGGTTTGCTTAGGCTCAATTGAAGCTCAATTAAGCTTCATTGAAGATTTTGGGACGAGAGCATGCGGGTAATTAAATTTTTCCAAGAGTGATTAAGGGTTAATTACTAATTAAACCCTAATTAGTCTATAAAATTGGGGCTTTGTCTAATTCGATTTGCTTAGGCTCAATTGAAGCTCAATTAAGCTTCATTGAGAATTTTGGGATGGGAGCATGCGGGTAATTAAATTTTTCCAAAGGTGATTAAGGTTTAATTACAAATTAAGCCATAATTAATCAATAAAAACTGGGACTTTTGTCTAATTCGATTTGCTTAGGCTCAATTAAGCTTCATTGAAGATTTTGGGATGAGAGCATGCGGGTAATTAAATTTTTCCAAGGGTGATTAAGTGTTAATTGATAATTAAGCCCTAATTTTTTTCATTGTACTTACAACTATTTCTCTTTGCCTGTCTTCATGCAGCATCATGCCTAGACATGAACAAAGTCAGGAGCAACAAGGGCAGGAGGATCCGGAGTGGGCCCACCTCTCCTTAGTTGATGCTAAAAGAAGAAAAGTTAAATGCAATTATTGTGATAAGGAGTTACATGGCAGAATTACTAGAGGAAAACAACATTTGACAGGGGTAAGAGGAGAGGTGAAACAATGTGACAGATGTCCCCGAGAGGTCCAAGAAGAAATACGCCAGTGCCTTCTAGGCAAAAAGGAGAGGATGCAACAAAGGGCTGAAGATGAGGTTGAAATTGCTGAGAAGATTTCAGGCAAAAGGGTTAGGAGGGATGATGATGAGGAAGGCACTGAGGATTCAGATCCAGAGTTGACTGAAGCAAGGGAGCGTGAACAAGCCGCTCGAAGGAAAGGAAAGGCACCCATGGATTCAGAGACCTACTCCAGTACAGTTGCACGACGTCCTGACACTAGAGCTGCCCGGCAGACAACAGGCCCCATGGACAGCTATCTGCACAGAAAGCCCCATGCTACACAACCTAAAATCAAGCAAGTATTGAGAGGGGTCAAAAAATCAGCAGAAGTTGCAAGGCATGCATTTAAAAGTATCTGCAAATGAATTTTTCATGCAGGTGTCCCTGCACATGCAGCTGAAAGTGAATATTTCCAACCTATGCTAGATACCATAGCAGATGCTGGCCCTGGCTTGAAGGCCCCATCACGTCAAGACATATACGGGCGTGACCTTGAGGGAGATGTTGAGGAGCTCCATGATTGGGTTGAAAGCTTCAAACATATATGGATTGAGAGAGGATGCACCATCATGTGTGATGACTGGACTGGTACCACGAAGAAGTCCATGATTAACTTTTTGGTCTATTACATCGAAGGTATAGTATTTGTTAAATATGTAGATGTATCAAATTATGAAAAAAAAATATCAATTATTTGTTTAGTTTGATGGATAAGATGGTAGACCAAATTGGAGAGAAGAATGTTGTGTAAGTAGTGACTGATAATGAAACCAGTTACAAGGCTGCAAGGAAGAAATTGATGCAGAAACGCATGCATTTATATTGGCTCCCATGTGCAGTACATTGTCTGGATCTGATGCTTGAAGACATAGGGAAGGAAAAACATATGAAGAAGACAATTGACAAGGCACAAAAAATCACACAGTATATCTATGGCCATCCTAAGATATTGAATATGTTCAGGGCGCATGCGAGTGGGGGGCGAGATATCATCTGTGCAGGCCCAACCAGATTTGCTTCGAATTTTATTTCTTTGGAGTCTTTGCAGAGGTATAAGATTGATCTCAATTCTTGATACTTGATCCTTATAGATATGTAACAGTATTTGATTCAAATTTTATTTATTTGCACAGGTATAAGAATGAGTTGAAAATTTTCATGTACCACAATGACCTGCGGGAATACATCGGCAAGGGCAATGTTGATGCTCAGATGGAATATCTAGATGTCTGCCAAATCGTGAAAGACAACAAATTCTGACGCAGGGTCTCACGGTACATGAAAGTAGTCACACCCCTCGTGAAGGTCCTAAGAATGGTGGATGGCGATGAGAAGAATGATATGGACTATCTGTACGAGGCCATGGACCGTGCCAAATTAGAGTTGCAGGATTCCCTTCCCAGACATTATGCAAAATGGTGGAAAATGATTGAGATGGGACAACACATTACACCACGACTTGCATGTAGCTAGTGAGTGATTAATTGTACTTAAATGAGGGTAATGCCTATATGTTATTTTATATCTAACATTTAGTTAATTATATACAAATGCAGGTTATTTCCTCAACCCTCGATTTATGTACGATGTCGATGCACATATTGATGACGAGGTGCTCCAAGGGACTTTAAAAGTCATTGGTCGTTTATCAAGACACCAGAAAAGAGACTTCAGACCGAAGTAGAGGTTGGCCTTTATTGATTTTATCAATAAGAGGTATAGAATTTACTTAAGTAGTTATGTTAATCTATTACTTTATCTTTGTAGATGAACAATTATAGAATGAGGACTGGGACATATTCTGACTCCCAATTGCAATACGCTGTGGGAAGAGTGAGCCCAGGTATATTTTATTTTTGTGATTTCTTAACCTCAATATGTATTTCTACACCTTACACTTATTTGTTTATAGTTGGTGGAATAGTTGACTGGTGGATAATGGTGAACAACCGAGATGTGGTTAGTAATGCATTGGCGTTCATTGCAATTAGGGTGCTCAGTCAAACAACATCGACAAGTCAATGTGAAAAAAATTGAAGCACGTTCAGCCTTATACACTCAAAGGTTCGCAATCGACTAAAGGTTGAACGGTTAGAAAAATTGGTTTACTGTCACTACAATATGAGACTGAGAATAAAGAACATGAAGATAAAACAATAGCTGAGGGACAAACACGTCGCAGAGGATGCAATGCCAGAAATTGATGTGGACGCTTTATTTGATGATGAGAATCCCTTGCAATCTTGGGTGGAGACACGAGAGCAGATTGATGAGCCCATTTTTGATGATGATGATAGAAGATAGGCAGAGGGCATACTAGATTGAAGATAAGCCAAGAGACCCAGAATTTAAAAGAGCAACAAAGAGGGCCAGAGAGACTCAAGCACACCAGAGAAGGGACCCAGCTTTGTTTGTTGATGACACTGAGCAACAGCCTGATTTTCAGCCAGCTAGACACTCAGACTCAGATAGCAGGCCAGTCACTCCTAGAATGGGCAAGCCGCCTGCATCCTTAAGAAGAAATACATCAGTGCATGGGCTAACTGAGAGGACAAGTGCTGCTGCTCAAGAGGACCCGACAATTGAGCAGCTGAAGCAGATTTAACTGAGGCACACGCCAAGGGGAAAAGGATCCATGTCAAGGGTGACTGAAGAAATCACACCAAAACAGAAAAAAGCATCCTCAAAGGCTAAAAGGCGACTGGTTTCTAATGGTGATGATGATGCTGGTGATGATGATGATCATCCCAGTGCAGCTGCAGGTGCTGCAGGTGCTACTACTGGCAGTGGCACTGCTGGTGGTCCTTCCTCCTTCCACGCAGACACAGGCAGATGATACAGTCAGGGTGAGCGAGGATATGATTCACAGAGCCAATATGGGCATCCATCTGATTATGGAGGTGGCCAACAGGAAGCAGTCATTTATGGGTGGGGTCATGAACCAGATTTCCAATTCCATCAAGTTCCATCCAGTTCCTCTTCTCATCCTCAAGATTCTTACGCTGATTCTAGATTCGAATCAAGCCAACAACCTTACACTCCAAGAGGGATCCAAAGAGGAATGCAAGACTTGGCTACCTCATTGTTTGGTTATAGTGAATATACACAATACATACAACCTTCTTATAGGTATCAACATCAAAAGCCAGACGATGAGGAAGAGGGTTCTAATTATTACCCATATTAGTGCTTCTTCATTTAGGTAAAGATCATTTAATTTCTGCAACATTTACTGTGTCTAATTAGGTTTATTCCCCTGTGCTTGAACCTAATTGATGTTTAGTATGTACTCAAGAATATTAGTTTAACATGTTCAATGTTTGAACTTCAATGCCTACTTCATGTTTATTGCACTTAATCTAAGTTCTTTACAATCAAATGCATGTCCAATGAATTTTCTGATTTTTATGTGATTATTTTTTTTCTATTTGTTTATGATTTTTTAGATTTATTTTCATTTGTTTTGAACCTTTTCACTGGGTTTCGGCCGAAACCGAAACCGAGTCGTATCGGTTTCAAACTCGGCCGAAACCGAGTCCGAAACGACACTGCCATCCCTGAGACAAAGAGGGCGACAAATGGGGCTAAGCTCCCACCGATTACAGCCCGAACTTTGCAGGTCTTCAACCGAACAGATAGGCCACAAGGAGGGGCGATGACCTGAGCCCCTGCCGCCGGAGAAGCTCGTCGGTGACTTGCAACAGGTCCGCCAGAGGAGACCTTGTTGCAAAACCGCAGGCCACCGAAGGAGGGAAAGGCTGCACAGCCGGGACCAACAGGCAGAGAAGAGAAACAATGTTGAGTCTCCTCGTACCCGGTAAGCACTGGAGCCCGAATTTGGGTAAGTCGTTGGGTGCCGGGTTACTCGAAGGGCAAGTGGGCCAAACCAATGGGCCAGGGCTGATGGGGTCTAACCCTTTACCAAGTGGGTCAGGAACCAGGCTTTGGCCGCAGCTCGACACCGGGGCAGCCCAACCACCGTGGCAGGCTGGTTCAAATTCGAACAGCCCTCCCGACCACCGTCTTCTACCCCCATCCGAGGTAGGTGAAACCCTAACGCCTGCTTAGTGCCGCCATGGTCCATCGGCCGGGCAGAGATCTTGACGATGTAGTCTATCCCCCCAATAGAGAAAGCAACCGCCGAAGGCGCCACAACAACAACAGGAGTAGAGGCAAGAACCTTCGCAATGATGACTCTGCCCCCTTCCTTCAACTTTAACGATCCTGGCTCCACCTTGGCGAAAGCACTGACCAAGAAATTGATCTCCACGTCGTCACAGAGCCAAACAAGAAGTCCGGCCAGGGTGATCCAACACAACTTCTACCCAGGAGTAGCGAACATCCCCCTTTCGGGGTTCCAAGCCTCGACTCAAGCAAAGGACCCCCCGACCTCTAGGCAAGGTTGGCAGTTTCGGCCGAAACCGATACGTTTCGGCCCGACCTCTAGGCAAGGTTGGCAGTTTCGGCTGAAACCGATACGTTTCGGCCGAAACGTATCGGTTTCGGCCATAACCGATCCGAAAAGCACCTTAAACACTGTAGCAATCCGAAACTAAAGGGGGGTATCGATTTCGGGCGAAACCGATACTAGTTTCGCCCGAAACCGGTCGGTTTCGGCCCGAAACCGTTTGGTTTCGGCCGAAACACGTGAACTTATGGGTTGTGTTGGCCCCCGAAACCCCACTACCCACAGGTTTCGGCCGAAACCCTCCCCCCACTGCTGTCCGTGTCGCGGGTGCTGTCTGCTGCTGCCGCTGCTGTGCTGCTGGCGAGCTGCTGCTGCTGTGCTGCGGCTGCTGCTGCTGTGCTGCGGCTGCTGAGTGCTGCCTGCGGCTGCTCCTGCTGGCAGCTGTCCGACCAAGGGTGAAAGGCCGCGTTTGGCAGAGGTGGACAGGCCCAACCGCCCGAGTTCGACAGGGAGAGGCCGAGAGGGAGCCTTCTTGCTGCGCACACCGGGGGCCAACACAACTTCAAGGGTTTGATTGTTTTGTTTGAGGTTAATTTCATTGGATTTTGTTTGATTGTTTTGTTGTGTTCTTTTGGTTGGGTTAAAAATTTGGGGTAAGCAAGCCTTGCTTATTAAGTTTCTTCCAAGGGTGATTAAGGGCTTAAGGGTTAATTGCTAATTAAACCCTAATCAGTTTATAAAAATTAGGACTTTTGTCTATTTTGATTTGCTTAGGCTCAATTGAAGTTAAATTAAGGTTCATCGAGGATTTTGGGGTGGGATCATGCGGGTAATTAATTTTTCCCAATGGTGATTAAAGGTTAATTGCTAATTAAGCCCTAATTAAGTCATGAAAATTGGGGCTTTTGTCTAAATTGGTTTGCTTAGGCTCAATTGAAGTTAAATTAAGGTTCATTGAGGAATTTGGGGTTGGATCATGCGGATAATTAGTTTTTTCCAAGGGTGATTAAGAATTAATTGCTAATTAAGCCCTAATTAGGTCATAGAAATTGGGGCTTTTGTCTAATTCGAGTTTCTTAGCCACAATTGAAGGTTAATTAAGTTTCATTGATGAATGTGGGGTGGGATCATGCTGGGATTATATTTTTATGAAGGGTAATTAGGGCTTAATTAGTAATTAAGACTTAATTAGTTCATAAAAATTGGGCCTTTTGTCTAATTCGAGTTTCTTAGCCACAATTGAAGGTTAATTAAGTTTCATTGACGAATGTGGGGTAGGATCATGCTGGGATTATATTTTTATGAAGGGTGATTAAGGGTTTCGTACTTACAATTGTTTGTCTTTGACTGTGTAACTTCTTAATGCAGCATCATGCCTAGACGTCAGCAAATACAGGAGCAGCAAGGGCAGGAGGATCCGGGGTGGGCCCACATGTCCTTAGTTGATGCTAAGAGAAGGAAGGTTAAATGTAATTACTGTGGTAAGGAGATGTATGGCGGAATTACCATAGACAAGTAACATTTGGCAGGGGTACAAGGAGAGGTGAGACAATGCGACCACTGTCCACGAGAGGTGCGAGAGGAGATGCGCCAGTGCCTTTTGGGGAAAAAGGAGAGGGTGCAACAAAGGGCTGAGGATGAGGAGGAAATTGCTGAGGAGATTTCTGGCAGAAGGGTTAGGAGGGATGATGATGAGGAAGGCACTGAAGATTCTGATCCGGAGCTGACTGAAGCAAGGGAGCGTGAAGAAGCCGCTCGAAGGAAAGGAAAGGCACCCATGGGTTCAGGAGGGACCTACTCCAGTACAGCTGCACGACGTCCTGATGTTGCTACACCGCCCCCGCAGACGCAGAGAGCAGGCCCCATGGACAGTTATCTCCACAGAAGGCCCCAGGCTACACAACCTAAGATCAAAAGTGCATTAAGAGGGGTCAAAAAATCTGCAGAAGTTGCAGGACATGCATTTAAAAGCATCTATAAATGGTTTTTTCATGTAGGTGTCCCTGCACATGCTGCTGAAAGTGAATATTTTCAACTTATGTTGGATGCCAAGCAGATGCTGGCCCTGACTTGAAGGCGCCGTCACGTCGGGACATATACGGGCGTGGCCTTGAGGGAGAGGTTGAGGAGCTCCATCAGTGGGTTGAAAGCTTCAAGCATATATGGATGGAGAGAGGATGCACTATTATGTGTGATGGTTGGACTGGTACCACGAAAAAGTCCATGATTAACTTTTTGGTGTATTGCATCGAAGGTACAGTATTTGTAAAATCTGTAGATGCATCAAATTTTGAAAAAAATGCCAATTATTTGTTTCATTTTATGGACAACATGGTAGACGAAATTGGTGAAGAAAATATTGTACAAGTTGTGACTGATAACGAAGCCAGTTATAAGGCTGCAGGGAGGAAATTGATGCATAAGCGCAGGCATTTATATTGGCTCCCATGCGCAGCACATTGTCTTGATCTCATACTTGAAGACATAGGGAAGGACAAACATGTGAAGAAGATGGTTGAAAGGGCACAAAAGATTACCCAGTATATTTATGGCCATCCTAGGATATTGAACATGTTCAGGGAGCATGCAAGTGGGGGGCGGGATATCATCCGTGCAGGGCCAACTAGATTTGCTTCAAATTTCATTTCTTTGGAGTCTCTGCATAGGTATACTGTTGAACTCAATTATTACTTCTTT
Source organism: Amorphophallus konjac (assembly GCA_022559845.1). NCBI lineage: Eukaryota > Viridiplantae > Streptophyta > Magnoliopsida > Alismatales > Araceae > Amorphophallus > Amorphophallus konjac. Next base: position 5,790,416 of record CM040120.1, read on the forward strand.
ATCCTTATAGTTATGATCCGTATTTGATTCAAATTTTATTTCTTTGCACAGGTATAAGAATGAGTTGAAAGCTTTCATGTACCACAATGCCCTGCGGGAATACATCGACAAGGGCAATGTTGATGCTCAGATGGATTATTTGGATGTCTGTCAAATCGTGGACAACAACAAATTCTGGGGCAGAGTAACACGATACATGAAAGTAGTCACTCCTCTCGTGAAGGTCCTAAGATTGGTGGATGACGATGACAAGAATGATATGGGATATCTGTATGAGGCCATGGACCGTGCGAAATTGGAGTTGCAGGAGTCCCTTCCCAAAGAACATGCAAAGTGGTGGAAGATTATTAACCATAGATGGGACACCACATTACACCACGACTTGCATGCAGCTGGTGAGTGATTATTTGTATTCATATATTATTGACCATACATTAACTATATACAAATGCAGGTTATTTTCTGAACCCTCGATTAATGTACAATGCCAATGCACATGTTGATGCCGAGGTGCTTCAAGACACTTTAAAAGTCATTGGTCGTTTATCGAGGACACAAGATAAGAGGCTTCAGGCGGAAGTAGAGGTTGGCCTGTTTGATTTCATGAATAAGTGGTATAGAATTTACTTACGTAGTAATGCTAATCTATTATGTAATTTTTGTAGATGAACTCCTATAGAATGAGAAGTGGGACATATTCTGACTCCCAATTGCAATACGCAGTGGGAAGAGTGAGCCCAGGTATACTTCATCTTTGTGCTTTCTTTGCAATTACATCTTCCTTAATTAATTTTTATTTACATCTTATATTTATTTGTTTATGGTTTGTTGGTGTAACAACTGACTGGTGGATCATGGTGAACAATAGAGAATTGGGAAGTTCTGCATTGGCTTTCATTGCAATCAGGGTGTTGAGTCAAACCACATCAGCAAGCCAATGTGAAAGGAATTGGAGCACGTTCAGCCTTATACACTCAAAGGTTCGCAATCGGCTAAAGGTTGATCGGTTAGAGAAATTAGTGTACTGCCACTACAATATGAGGTTGAGAATAAAGAATATGAGGTTGAGACAACAGCTGCGAGACAAACGCGTCGCCGAGGATGCCGCCACAGAGATTGATGTGGATGCCTTATTTGATGATGATAATCCCTTGCAGTCTTGGGTGGAGACACGAGAGCAGGTTGATGAGCCCGTTTTTGATGTTGATGATAGAAGATGGGCAGAGGGCATACTTGATGAAGATGAGACAAGAGATCCCGAATTAAGAAGCAAATCAAAGAGGGCCAGAGATACTCATGTGCACCAGTCTAGGGTGGTTGATGACACTGAGGAGCAGTTCGAGTTTGAGTCAGCTAGACACTCAGATACAGATAGCAGGCCAGTCACTCCTAGAATGTCCTCCTTAAGAAGAAGTACATCAGTGCATGGGCAAACTGAGAGGGCAAATGTTGCTGCTCGAGAGGACCCGGCAATTAAGGAGTTGAAGCAGATTTATGTGAGGCACACGCCAAGGGGGAAAGGACTCGTGTCAAAGTTGATTGAAAAAAGCACTCCAAAAGAGAAAAAAGCATCCTCAAAGGTTAAAAGGCGACTGGTTTCTTATGATTCTGATGATGATGATGATGATCATCCCGGAGGTGCTGCAGGTGGTACTAGTGCTGCAGGTGGTACAGGTGATGCAGGTGTTGCAGGTGGTACTACTGGAGGATATGGTTCACCAGGTTACGAAGGTGGCCAACAGCAAGCAGCTATTTATGGGTCGTGGAATTATGAACCATCATTTCAGTTCCATCCATATCCGACCAGTGACTCTTCTCTTCCTCAAGATTCCAATGTTGATACTGGATTCGAATCAAGCCAACCAAACACTCCAACAGGGATCCAAAGAGGGATGCAGGACTTGGCTACCTCATTGTTTGGTTATAGTGAATATAGACCATACATGCAACCTGGTTATGGGTATCGACATCAAGGGCCAGACGATGAGGGAGAAGGTTCTTCTAATAATTATTATCCATATTAGGTAAGAATCAATGACTTTTTGTAACATTTATTTTATCTAAGTTGGTTTATTGTACTGCTTCTATTAATGTACAATGGAATATGACTTTAACTTTCACATGTTCAATGTTTGAAGTTGAATTTTTGTAGTTGTCTACTTCAAGGTTATTGCACTAACTTATACAGTCAAATGCAAGTGTAATGATTTTTATGATTTTTGTGATTTTTTTCAGATTTTTTAGAATTAATTTTAATTTTTTTAACTTGTTATATGGGTTTCGGCCGATTTCGGGCGAAACCGAAACTGAAACCGAGTCGACTCGGTTTCGGACCCGGGCGAAACCGAGTCCGAAACCGAAACCGCCATCCTTGCCTCTAGGAGCCCGACTTCCTCCACACACCTCACACCATCGACAGTGGAAGCCACCACCAGAAGAAAGTTACTGTGGAGTTTTTGGGACTCACTTCCATAATATTAAGACTAAGAATTTTCATATATGTATACCCCTCAAATCATTCTCCCCTTAACGTTATATGCCCTCAACCAAATAACTCTCCCATTGACCTTATGCTCTCAAATGTACATCCACTTTTGTCAAGTAAATCAATTCCATAATCCTTAAAGTTTTTTAGTCAGATTATTTAATCCATTTGTGTTTGACGTGTTTTATTCCTTCTGTTGAAGTCTCACCAAGGATGGCAGTATCAATTTCGGTACCGGTTTCGGCCAGGACCGAAACCAAAACGTACCGATTTCGGTCGGTAAAACATTCGAAAAAGGCAAAAATTACAGTGAGCATGTCCGGTTTCGGACCGAAACGGTTGAGTTTCGAGCGAAACCGGTATCGGTTTCGCCCGAAACCATTAAAAAAAATTTTTTGTTTCGGACCTGTTACAGTGAACAAGTCCAAAACCGTTTCGGTATGGGCCGAAACAGTTTTGATATGGGCCGAAACCGATATGTTTCGGCCGAAACGTATCGGTTTCGGCCGATACTGCCATCCCTGAGTCTCAGGGTTGCGGCACCTAAGAGAGGCAGTCACAATTTTATATGTATATATATATATACCCACATACAATCACAAGCCTACAGCATTCAAGAAACATTTGTTGAGAATAGTTTTATATAACTTTATTTTATTTATGAAAAAGGTTTAATATGCTTCCAGGGAAATATGGACCCTCATCTCACCAAGGAATGATGCCTTAACCACTAAGATGGCCAGCAAAAGACATTTTTATATTCTCCTTGTCATCAAATTGACATATATGCTAAGAATACACAAGAATATATTACCCAGAATATACTTGTTCTATTATATTTGCAAAATATGGTGGTGTTTCTTGAAGTCACTCCCACGTGGCAGCAAAGCCATGGACGAGAATAGTACTCATTAGCCACTAGAAAACAACAGTGAAGTAAATGCGGATGTCAATACCTTGGTGTCAGAAAAGTCAAGGAAACAAAAGAACTAAGCATACCAGTCATGAAGAGTTCCTATTAAACCTCTGTCATAAATGATCTTCAATTTCCTAGACTCATTCACGGGAACAACATTCATCACCCATACATCTTTATCTGTGAGAGATGCTGCAAATCCTCCTAAGTTTGCCCTCATATCCATGATATTCCTAAAAGAATCCTTTTCCGTTGCAGATTTCATTTGCTTCCAGTACTGTGCTGCTCTCCAATGCCAAACCTCCTACATTAATCAAATTTCAGGCAAGTGAAACCTTCAGTTTCTGGCGAGATAGGATAGCAGAAGATTACTATACAAGTCCACGTTGTAGAAATCAACAGTAAAATATAAGGGCTTAGATACATACTGTGTCTTCGTGAAACTCCTCAGCGGTGATCCCGAGTTCTTCCAGACGTGGAGGCGGAGCAGTGAGTCTTCGGGGCCACGGAACCAATTCACTACCTTTTGCCTTATTCACTTCTGAGTTAAAATGGAAGAGTAGAACAAAAAAAGTAAGAAATATGACAGAGAAATTATCATAAAAAGGACATGATGCATGTCCTCCCATGTCCAAAATCAACATCAAACATACATTAATCTAGTGACCGTTAGCAACATAAAGAAGAAATTAAAACTTCGTGGCTGCTAGTAGATTAGGATCCATATGAAGACTCAAACCTTCAAAGGGCTCATTGGGCTCCAAACATGCTTGATGAATGGGAAATGGATGCCTCCATCATGAATGAAGCTATTAAAAGAAAAGGCATTATAAAATGTGGCTGCTGGGATTCGAGCCCAGGTCTCCACGGCCACAACGTGGAATTCTCACCACTAAACTACAGCCACCTCATTGTGCTTATCTTTGATTAAGCATATCATGATCTTCCACACACACCCTTTTTCCCCTTTTCCTTTTGGTGGTTGAATAATATAAGCCATGAAAAAGTAAAAGAAAAAGGGCGGCAGGGAGTCTCCAAACACAGAATCTCAAAGAAATGGATTCAAAAATGGCCGGCAGAAAGCAGATTCCCACAACTCCGACAATTGAAAAACCTCAAAGTAAACATCTTGCTGTTTACATTTAAACCCTTGACATAAATTTACTTGTTTATTAAATTTTAAAGATTCAAGATTATATTTATACTTTTAAATATTTGAAAAAAGATTAAACGAGCTTGTTCGCAAACATAAACGAGCCAAGTAGACTTGTGCTCAAAGTCGGCTCGTTTATGAACTGAGCTCAAGAAAATGTTCCGACTCGGCTTGTTTACTTAATAAATGAGCCGAATTCGAGTATCATTTGAGCCGAACTCGAGTTACTTGTCAAGCGTATTGGTTCATTTGCATCCCTAATTGGGGCATGTTGAAGTAACTCTTTTGACATGAGATCAAGGTTGGCCTACTTGAAGGACCAGATCGACTCACCGACTCCGTCCAGCCCAGATCCGATACGAGTCAGTCCGACTCGGGTTGACTTGGGCCGATTCGGCGGTCTAGGTACGAGTCGCCCGAGTCGGACAAAGCCAGCAAACTTTGCATGAGATAATGAACCTCATAACTAAGAACCCACCAACACTAATCAGAAGTTTAGAACGTAGAGTTTTTCTTTAGATGGCTGTTTGAATTATTTCAATAAAAGCTAGATGAGGTATTAAAGCCTGAAGAAAGTGAAAATTTGTTGAATGCAAGATGAAGCCCACGTGACAAAATGTGGAATGGACAAACCACCAGTTTCTATCTTAAGGCTCAACAAGGAACAGACAATTGTAACGGATCTAAAGAAGGCTATTTTTTCTTTTTCTAGAACTCAGCAAACGAGGATATTTCTTTATCTGTAAGTGCTAGGATCCATATCCCATTTAGATGGCAAGAAGGAAAAGAGATGGTGGTGGTCCAAATGTGTTGGCCAACATCTAAAGAAGTCTAAGCACACACAACCAAACAATACAGAGCCTTAATATCTATGAGGGCAAAAAAATGACAATGGATATTTACAATCCCTCGTATTTAACACCAAAGTTCCTAGTAGACAAAGGTTGATGATAGCACTCAATCTCTTCTATTAATCTCTAAGTTCCTACAAGTATTCATGAGAAAGAATGGATACCAAGAAAAGAAAGATCAAGAAATGAACTTTCAAAAAAAAAGAATCAAGAAATGTGCTAAGCATCTGATTGCAAGTGATAAACAATATTCCATCAAATTCTCAACTTGGTCAAATTCTCAACTTGGCAATCTAGTACACCCTAAAGGGTTGCATTCAATGATGGTCAAATAACCCCCGTCCCCGGACATGGATCTTGCATACAACAAAGTAAGCCTCACATTTCACCAAGCTTTTGCGTCAAATAAGAGTAGATCAATAGAATTTATTCCAAATGAAAACTACATCCAAAATGGTAGCAAAATAGAGAAAAGGGATACATAATTTTTTGGGGGGATAAATGATGACCAGCATAAATGGTGAACGTGGTGAAAGGTAGAGTCATCAAAAGGGAATGCAAGCCCAAGGATTTGGTTTACATAGGTCCTAGGTAACAATAACAGAAAAGATATAGAAGTTAAGACAAGTGGTGAAATGTTCTCTATTATGTCTCTATAAAGGGAAGAAATTCTTTTAATCACAAAACACTGTGAATTTTAGAACTCAGGAATTTGAAAAATCACTAGTTGCCAGGAAAAGACGTCAAAAGAATCTGAAATGCACCAAAATTCTCGTGCATGTCTGGTCCACAGCTTCAAAATTTCGGAGTACATTAGGGAAGTAATTGGAAGATCAGACATAGTCTGATGGTCAAGACTTTTTGGTAATTGTTTGACAGCACAGTTTTCATGCTCAGAAAAAGGAGTGTTAGTCTGGTTAAAAAGTGTAGAAAGAATATGGTTCAACTTTGGGAATGTGTACCACTTTCCAAAAAAAAATTGGGAATGTGTACATGGCCTAGATGACCAAAAGCAGGATACTGCTAAGCCATTGTAGTAACAGCCTGAAAATCAGACTATTCCATGAAAAGTTCCAAATCAGACTGAGAGTTTAAAATGGCCAACATCACAGAAATCACTGGGGTTTGGCCTTCAACTGATTACCATGGAAAGAATATAATGTGTACATGGCCTAGATGACCAAAAGCAGGATACTGCTAAGCCATTGTAGTAACAGCCTGAAAATCAGACTATTCCACGAAAAGTTCCAAATCAGACTGAGAGTTTAAAATGGCCAACATCACAGAAATCACTGGGGTTTGGCCTTCAACTGATTACCATGGAAAGAATATAAAGTGCTTAAAATAATTATTGTACTTAAGATGTAGTTTGTTTGTTAGATAGCCTTTCAGGTAAAGCAATCTAATTTAGAACATTGCTGAAAGTGCAAAATTTAGACCAAAAGGGCAAAAGGTATGACTCACAAATGTGTTTACACAAATTAGGCAGTACAACCAATAGTATGGATTTTTTTTTTGAAAGTGGGTAATACCACTGATGTATTAAATAAAGAGGGGGATGTACAAGTATAGTCAAACCACTCCCAAAAAATCCCTATACAAAAGAAGGCCACACTAAGACAGTGTGTAGCACTCTAACCACCCAGCCCATCCTCACCCTTCCCCAACCTCCACAACCACTTTCTGGGGGAGGATTGCCACCAGCACGGAGGAGGGTACAATAGTATGGAATTGTGAGAAAATCATGACAAAGTGCCCATGGGTATTGTCTGAAAATTGATGTAGTGATCATGTGAAAAGAGATTTCGAATTCTATTACTAAAAGGTTTTAAAAGAATGCAAATTTATGTAAGCTTTTATCAGAGTATCTAGTTATGAGACCATAAGATGCTCTTATCTTTCTGCAGAAGTCCATCTGGAATGAAGCTTTTGAAAAAAGGCCCAGGATGGCATTTTCCAAGAAAAACTTCTACTAGAAGTTAGACAAGGTTGCATCATCCAGAGAACCGCCAAAAAAATTGTCAGCCATGCAAAGCTGCCATTTGCCCAACATTCCGATGCAGTGACAAATGCAGTGTACACGGAGTATACTACCAAACTCTAAGGGCTTTTAGCATACACCACACTGAGGAATCTCACATATGTGAAAAGTGTCCTGTACATTTTGTACATATAAAAACCCCATATGATCATTGTACGCTCCATCTCCCCTTTACTTTCACATGTCTACCCAATTAAATGTCACATCACCCTCTCCTCCCCACGACATGAGATGCAATCTCTAGCAGGCAGGACTTCGTCCATAACAAAAGATTGTGCTGTTTTTAAACTTCTTCACACATGAATCTCTAGGCCTTCTACGCAAAATGCTCCTTCTAAAAGATCCATACTAAAGATTTATGTTGAAACATGCCCCCAGCAGGGGAGTAGCATATCTTATAAATGCTCCTGCACAGAGTTGCTAAATATAACGTGAAAACATTACCAAAATAGTCCAGAATTTCCCAAAAGATATGGTCATGCTGGCAGTCACTTCTCCCAGAAAGACACAATGATTGGCATATTTATATGGACATTTATGAAAGCCAACTGCATACCATTAAATTGAACATCCTTTGTGCATTCCATATTCTCCAAGCAATCGGAACTTAAACTCTGATGTAGTCAATTTTACTTTAACTCGAGCCGCGGTCTTAACCTAGCTTTCTTTTCAAGTGGATGATCTAGGAAGACTTTATTTTGGGTATATCATCTAATTCAACACCCTGGTAAGACTGCAAGACACATCTAGCACTTAACCACCATGCCAATGCCTACAAGGTAGGATATTTACCAAATTATGACTGTTGCCACAAAGCAGCACTTTTTGTCCATGTACCTGCCCTAACTTGACAGTGAAAGCAAGGCTTGCAGAATTGAAACCAGTTCAGGAACCAGCTTCCACTGGTCCCAATTCTGCTCCCAGTTCTAACCAGGGACTGGCCTGCTCCTATTTGAGGGGACTGGTTCTGGCTGCTTTCCCATAAATAAATATATGAAGATTATAAATGCATAATTATAATATAAGAAAATGGTGACAATGTGAAATTACAAACATGAGTTGAACAACTAAAAAAAACATTACTCACAAAGTAGTTAAATGCTCAAAATCTGCAATTACATATCTAAAAGCCCAAAATAAATAATGAAACTTAAGAACGCAGAGATATAAGTGTACTTAGTGCCTTTCAGCACCCAGTCTTGATGGACAAACTTGGAGTAAACAACTGAATTTGGCCCAGTTCCACGCGTTTCACTCGTTCTATCCTTTTCCTTCCTTCCCTTTTCAAGTATGTATTGTTTAAGGTGCAGGGAGACCCTTTTCACAAGATAATGTACAACATTTGCTAAACATATGGCACAAGAGATGGAGCCTGAAGAGTGACTAGCTAATCTGGTGGCTCATTCTACATGCGACACTATGGACCATGGACTATGGGCACTATGGGGAGAAAGTAATGGCAGAATCTTCAAAAGGGGAAGCTAGGGTGTCAGATAGAGTTGCCTTTTTTATTGTGGGGAAAGTGAGAGAGTGGGTGTCGACTCTATGTAATGAGGACCCACATTATTCTTCCTTTTTTGGTTTGTTGTGGGATAAGTGGGTGTCACATCTCCTTGATGTGCAGTTTTTTTGTAAAGGGATCTTTTGGATTTTCACTGACTAAACTTGTACATCCCTCTCTTTTTACTTTTATACAAATTAGTGGTATCAACCACTTTCCAAGGAAAAAAGTATTGGCTGGTTTTGACCTCAAAACCGGCCAAACCATGTTTGGAACCACCAATTCTGATCCAGTTTTGACCAGTTCAGTAAGAACTGGCCGGTTGTATGAACCATGCACGTAAGTTGAAAAAACAAACTCTACCACCCACCAGTTCATTATTGTCTCTGGAACATAGATGCGTTAAATGCTTGCCGCAGAGCATTTAGTATCCTGTTTGTTAAGATAGCAATATGCTCATGAGAGAAAAATGCATGCAACGTAGCAAGAAAAGGGATGTTGTTCTCCAACCCAGACAATAAAAACAGATGTTTCACAGGCTTTTCATCTTACTTTATAGAAAAATATTCTTCCCGATCAGATCTAGAAGATAATTCCCACCCATTTGAGCATTCAGAGAACATCAAATAGTCAGCCAAGTGAACACAATATCCACATGAAAACTCTGAAGTGTAAGGCATTCAGTAATAGTCTAATAGAGCGAGTGGATCAATATCAAAAGTATCTACATGGTAAGATGAACTATCCAAAAGTGCTAAGCACCATTATAGCAAGAGATACACGTGGTTAAACTTACTCCTCGTATATGGTGTGATGCAAACTTTCATGGGCACATTCCAAGCTGCATCTGGGTCCTCATCAGCATCACACAAAGGAGGACGAGTCCCAGGATCCCTCCTCAAGTAGCACCCATTACTTAAAGGTTTGACCCATATAACAGTCTGATCCTTCTTGGAAGCAATCCTCCAGCACATCCTCCTAAGCAGATCACTCATCTCTGCCCATATCCTCCTATTCTCTTCATCTTGTGCATAGGCTTCAGGTGAGGAGTACACAAAGTATCCGCCAGGCCTCAGTAACCTATCCAGTTCCAACAGGAGGATCCCATCTCTCTGAAGCCAATCTATCCTACACCGGGAGCAATGGGCCAGCTCAAATGAGCGGCTCGGGTAAGGCAGGCGCTTGGTCCCCAACACACCTAGGGTTGCAGGTATCCCCCTCTCCAAAGCAAACTGAATCTGATTCTCATGCACATCATTGGGTGCCAACGACATTGCGATAATGTCCAGAGGGAGAAGGTATGCGCCGAAGCTTGCAACTCCGCAACCCACATCAAGAACATTTCGGATTTGCCCCCCGTTGCTAAGGTTATCGCTTGGGAACTTCAACATCTACACTTCACCAAAAACGAGCCGGCATGACAAAGACAACAAACAAATAATCAGGTCCAAAATTTAAAACATAGAAAAATGTCAGAATCAAGGCGTCAGGGTCAGGGCAAAGAGATTCAAACATTGCTCTCGATAGCAGCCTGTGAATATACCTTCGCAATGGCGACGATGTACTTGTCAGCCCCCGTGTGGAAGTGGGTTCCTCCTCCGGGGAAGTTGATCTTATCACCGTTCACCACCATCCAGTTCTGGTCAGACTTCTCAGATGCCAAGTGGGTATGGGGTATGTTTGCCTTCCACACTTCGTCGCGGCTCGCCGGCCACCTGATTGGAACCTGACGAGAGCTCCCCACCACACTGAGAAGTCAGAAACACACACACACATACAGAGAGAGAGAGAGAGAAGCAGTTGAGAGAGCTCGCGCATGCACGGAGGCGTACCCTATAGCCGCGGGGGGGAGGGATGAGGCAGTTGTAGCGGCGCGCTTGCGGGGGGCAGTGCCGCTCGTAGTGCTCCATCAGGGTGAGGTTAAGCTTCAGCTTCATCCGGTAGATGAGATTCCGATCCAAGCACGGTATCAGCTCCGACAGCCGCATGTCGCACACGGGGACGGATTTGGCGGCGACGGCGGCATCGCCGACGAGCACCCCGCCGACGCCGAGTCGCCCAAGGACCGGGTCGGAGCCGCCGTCCTCGGCGTCCTCGAAGGGGGCGTCGCCGCGGAGGCGGCGGCCAAGGCCGGGGCCGAAGGAGGCGCCGTAGTGGACGCAGAGCAGCGCGAGGCAGATGACGGAGGCGATGAGGGCGGATGCGAAGGCCCTCCTGCTCAGCAGGAACGGCGCCGGCGGCGCGGCCGCCTCCGCACCACCCCCGCTCCCCCGCCGCTTCATCTCCCCAGCTCCACTTAGACGAGAGAGAGAGAGAGAGAGAGAGGAGTAAATCTAGGGAGCCGCCCCCGAATGGCGGGGGGCTGTAAAAAAAATCCGTTATTAATAAAGACAGGAGAAATACTATTATTTTATTTCCCATTTGTACATGTCTATATACTTACACCTGTCCACTTAATAAAATATTAAGCAACTTTATGATGTCATTTTTTATAATTAATTAACCTCCCACCTTATTCTCTCTCTCTCCTCAGATTTCATTAATGATTAAAATTTTATATAATATTGCGGATATTACGTCTACTAATGTTGTACGGATAATTACAAGATAGGTGAAGTTATAAATATAATTTTTTTCACTTTTTATTTTTTAAATAACTCTCATATTTAATTAATTTGATGTGTCAATTATGTCGTGTAACATGATATAGAAGTCATGTAAAAAAATATCTTTTTATAAACAGTGAAAATAACTTATATGATTATATTTTTATTTTTATGTGATTTTTATATCACGTTATACGATGACGTGATATATATATTAAATTAATTTAACATAAAAAATATTTAAAATTAAAAAATATAAAAAATATTACACATGAAATACTCCGAGATGTTCCGTAAAATTTCACTCTTCATTTTATCCTAGCCCTTTGCTATTGCTTATTATCCACGTCACTCCATTCTATTTTTTGCATAAATATCAAATAACACTTAAACATTAGTATTATGGGGGTGGTGACATATTGTATATTATGGGCATAAATTTTAAAACATATTAATATTACTTAACACTTGAGCACTTTAATCTTAAATGCTTACGAGACATATATTTGTTGTTTTCATAAAAAATTAAAATCATACAACACCAATAGGGGTCATCAAGCGTGAGGATGAGAAATAGCAAGGGGATAAAGATAAATTAAATTTTACCAAAAGCGAGAAAATAAGGTCTAAACACTGTCGGAAAACTCTAATTAGTTATTTCTTCTTTTTTTCAGTCATCTAATTTAGAAAAAACAAATTTAAATTATATATTTTAAAATTTAAGAGCCTTGAATTTAAGTTTTAAACCGATTTCATTTTCATCAATTGTTTAATTACGATATCAGATGATTATTGACCACAAAAAATCAGATCAGTAAGTGACAACCCAAATTATAAAAGGTTGGTGATGCAACACTAGTCAAAGTATTGTGATAATGTTGATGGGAAAATTGCTAACAATCTCTGTCTAGTTACAACTTACAAGTTCCTTTGTTTTTGTACGTGAAGAGGTAAAATCTCGCGTTAAGATCTGAGCCGTTCGATCTAGGGAGATCACGGGATATGACCACTCTAGATTAAAATTTTACAGAGAGAGAAGAAGATGATCACGGGCCAGAGTTATAACCTCAGGAAAAACTCTCTGATTCTTAAGTCATCGAACGGTAGAAGCAATGTGCGAAGAGGGTAAGAGAGAAGACGTGCACGAGATTACTCTCCACCAATTAAAGTGGCTCAGAGTGGGCTTACATTTTCGGAGGAGTTCCTTGGGTTTATATAGCGGCGGACTCTCACCAAGATAGCGAAAGTAGGGGATCTAGAGGACACCACGTCCGTCTTAAAGATGTTTCCAGGCCACAGACTCTCGCCTTCTTCTTATCCCATGGGTCTCTGCTCCCATATAATAGCGCAACTCTCACTGGGATAAGAGTTAGCAGCGAGAATTTAGCCCTAACCCACTAAGGAGTTTTGACGCCGAGTTAATCCATGGAGGATAAGAGGGGCCCTCCCGGGTCTCACCGGGGGCATTCGCCCGACCCTGGGCCCGCTAAGGATAATCTATAGGCTTTCCTCGGGGCGTGAGGGGGGCCGACCGACCTGGCACCGAACTAAGACTCGATAGGGGCGGAGAAGGCCTTGGTCGAATGAGACCTTAAAATAAGTGGGCCTGGTCGGGTTGTCACTTGTTGGGCCAAGTAGATCTTGATGGGCCATTTGATCCGCACGTCTAGTAGGCTGTAAATTTCCCCCTCTCCGGTATGTACGTATATTTAGGGGGACTTTTACAAAAAAAAATCTTTGGCAAAGTGTCTAAGAGATGAAGTCCATTTAAGAATTTTACTTAATTTTAAAATGTTTGTGGCAGCTTTTTCGTTTATATATATGTTCATGTTGGACAACCTGCTAATGTCGTACTTAATTTTAAACTACTTACTTACAATATTATTATTGTTAGTATGTTTTAAGTTACATGAGATCATGTAATTTGGACCAAAACTATGCAAAATGAAGCACATTTTTTCCTTGAGCTTAGCTTAATAGTTAAAACTAAAATTATTATAAATTCACTTGAATTTATCATAAATATTTCGGAATCTCCCCGTAAACACATTTTCCTTTAATCTGACTCAGAAGTTGGTTTATACTTGGAATAACTCTCATAAGTAGAGTTTTGTCATTAACTCAACTATATATCACTCATAGCAATCAAACATGATTTAATAAAAAAAACTTATATAATAAACAAGATTATGATAAACGTATTTATTAGTTGGACAAGACCATGTGATTTTGACCAAAATAGTGCAAATGGGGAAAGTGCAATTTAGGGCTCTGTTTTTATGTAAGGACATAATTAAATTTATATTTTTATAAACACAAATTTGCCAAGTGCATAGTTTAGGTGTTTATAAATAAATAAATAAATTTATTATAATGGAGATCGCTTTACCATAAAAAATTTAAATCTCCTTGTAAACACATTTTTGTAATCCAACTCGAAGTTGATTTATGCTAGGGATAGCTCTCATAAATAGAGTTTATTATAAAGTCATCTATGTTGCTCAAATGAGTCAAAACAATCAAACATGATTTAATATTTTCATGATAAATCTAATTATATTTTTATACATAGCGTCCAAATTAGAGATGAATTATGTGATAATGTGACATTGTATAAAAATGATTTTTTAAAGAAAAATGCAACTCATGAACAGTGTACGGGAGAGAGGGGTGCTCTCATGTGGCAACGACGGTTGTCACTGCATTACGAAGGAGGAAAGTGGTGACCCCCTCCAGAAATGAGCTCCTTAGATACTTTAAAACTCTTTAAAATCTCAAGTAATTTAGTTTGGGTTTCTTAAAGGGGTTAGAAACTTTAAAAGGGGGAAGTTGAATAGAGGGGTCTCTTTAAGGGGTTACAAACAAAAAATTTTTTAGGGCCGCTTTGATATTAGAATAAGGCCGGTTAAGATTTCTCGTCTCATGAAAGAAAAATGGTGGGCCCCACTCTAATGTCTCACACACAAGTTCCTTACCCGGGGTCGGGTAAGACGAATGCCTTATCCTTACTAGTTTTTCAAACCGGCCCTATGATTTATCAGGTCCTAGGCAAGAATAAGGAGACCCTTCTATTAAACTTCCCCCTTTACTCACCTAAAGCGTACATTACTCTACATTCGGGTCCACTTTGAAGATGGGTCAAGGTAGTTGTGAATACGCTACCCGACCCCACACGAGTGATTTATGTGTGAGGAGAGCGAGTGGTGCCCACACTTCTCTCTCGTCGAGTTGAATCTCCAGTTCCAATATCAGATAGGATCTCAAAGAACATATACATTACAATTGTAGCACTTAATGATGACCAACATGATTGCTATATATGTACATGTATATATGCAAACTTCCATCTCTATGTCATACTTGCACAATGTTTGTATGTGATTTGCCTTATTGCATATCACTACTAGATCTTCTATGTTTATGGATTACTGAGCATGGGTGTTTAACGTGTGACATTTTGCAGGACATAACATGTCTACTTTTTAAAAGATAAAAAATTCATAATATAATGATGTAACATTAATCAAAGAACCTAAATTTTCATGAATGAAGAGCATGAAACTCTGTGAGTTTTATTAATTTAGTGATTGCCTAAATAATGGTATAATATTTAAAAACTAGTTAAAATATATATAGCAGCAGTATATTATTGTCTCACAAAATCTAGGATAGAAGGCTCCAACATTACATGAAAAATTGATTTTACAAATAAAAAAATTAGTCAAATTGGTTTAAACTAGACTCAGCCGAGTTAGCCCTATGCAATAGAGTTGGACCGACGGAGATTAGGGTCAACCCGAACCGAGTTGGATTAGTGATCCGGCAAATCTTGGGTTATCTTATCTTAAGTAAGTTAATCTTCTTGGAAAGGCATGAAGGATGGGTAGTTATTTTAAAGGATACAGGGAAAGACAGGTAAGAGGATGAAAATTACAAGTAAAGCTTTGAACACACCATAAAACACATTATTATTGATAAAAGTAGGACAATCAGAAGATCCAGAAGTGCCAAGGTAAAGTAGGATACATGAATACAAAGATTGGCCATGTCAGTTAAATATGGAAACTTATAAATGACCTGGTAAGAATGTCCAAAGTGTCAACGTAAGATACTTGGCCATCCCTCAGGGGTTTTATATTGTATTCTCTTAAATAAATGTCCTCTTAAGATGTTGATATGGCACTGGATGCCTCTTAATATTGTCTCAAATAATATTAATACCAGCCATCCCCTATCCCGAATGAACAAATAATAGAGGTTATGATATTTATAGCGATCGAGAAATGGTCGTCTAAATCACGATCCACACCTGTAAGGATTTGTTTGACTGAGAAGAATGGAGCGTTGCCGGATGAGGTCTTGCAATCACAAGTGAAGGGTCAGAAGGAGTCCTGAGAGTTATCTCAAGAGACAACCCTCCGACGATCAAATCAGGTAACTGTGGAAGAAGGCAATGAGCACTCGGAAGAGTGGGAGAGGGAGATCAGAGTGAGAGAGCAACGGCTTGAGGGGGTTAGGTCGCGTATCTCCTAGTCGTTGGGCCAGAGTCCTATTTATATTGTCGCCGTGAATTGGGTCACCATGTTGACTGAGTCTTATAGTGAGGTGGTCCACGTTTTGGGCAAAGGTGAGCAAATGTACAACAGTGCACGTTTACACAACCTCACACCTGTTTTGCAGTTCCCCATCTCCTTTGGCAGTTACACTTTCTATGGGACATATGAGTCTACATATAGGACTTCTTCTCTAATGGAGAGAAGGTTACACACACACATCCACGTTGGGAACTTGGTCCCTATCCTACTGCAGTCCATGAGGAGAATCTAAGAAGAGTCCACATTGCTCTTGCTCTCTCCCCCTAAAAAGTGCCAACCTACAGAAAGGGGAGGAAACTTGTCTTCCCGTTCCGTGGACGAGAATGATCCCGATGCGGTGCACTCTTCATCAGTCTTTCGACATCCCAAGATGTCGTTCCGTAAGATCTCTTGTCGTTTCGATCTCTTTTATTGTGAGATGTCACCATGCTCCGATGTGCACTCTGATCCGTTCAGTTTCTAACATGCCATGGCCGGAGGAGACGTGAACCATCCAGCTCACATGTCTGACAAGATAGGGAGGCATGGGTATTGACTTACTGTCTTTTCTTCTGAGGGACAGCTCCGTCATTAATGTGTCAGGGCTCACCGGAAGGGACTTGAGACTGCTCTGACAAAGAGGATAACGTAGGCGACGTCCTCCCTTCTCGTCGTCGGACTAGGGGGTCTCTCGCAATTAATGCACTGCCAGGGAAATGCGCCGTGGCCACTGACGGAGAAGGCACGCGCGGGTACGATGCCTGCGCTGGACCTGCAATGGAGCAGGGGGGCGTTGGGCTGACGCGTGGGGTAACGGGCCTGAAGGATTGGACCTCTGCGGTGGGCCGAGCGAACGGGCTTTAATGGGACGACGAGATACGCCCTTCTCAATACTAATATAGGCATCATGAATCGAAGGAGTTAACATATATGGGAGATTTTAACTCAACATATATGGGAGATCCCAACTCTTCCAGCAATTGTGTATTGTGTCTCCAAGATGTATTTCTGATGCTAATTCTAAGACATGTTTGCACTGAAAAAAATCTCATATCACTGTCCTTAAATAACAGTAGAATTTGTCCAACTTTGGACCTAAATGCTCATATACTAATCCCCACTGGACCTCAAGTATGTAACTACTAGTCAAAATACCGACAGTCAAAACAAGTTCTCACTGCTGAAATGGAGCAACTATGGTCAAAGCATTACATAGGTTAACAAAGGTTAAACAAGGTAACTTTAGGGGGCCAATCATGGGTGATTTTAAAGTACCATATTGATTTCAAAAATGTGTGATTTAGAGAAAATATGGATGATTTTAAATTATACAGTTGCCTTTAGAAACACAACCAGTAGTAGAATTTCAAAATGCATTAGATAGTGTGTAGATCAAACTCACAGCAATTTTAAAATCTAATTGGGGTATTAACAGGAGATAAAACTTAAAAGTGGATTTGAAAACAACTGGTCATTGAGATGTGTTTTGAAATATACACTTTATTTCATAATAATTAATCCTGGTGGGATTTGATTTGGGATTTTAAATCCAAATTAACGAGGGACTTTAAAATTATCTTTTAAAATCCTGCACGACTAATAGTGGATTTTAAAATCCATCAAAATGGCAATTCTGAATTCTGAAATCAGACATGACTAACCCCCCCTAGTCAAGCTCAC
This sequence comes from Amorphophallus konjac, assembly GCA_022559845.1. Lineage (NCBI taxonomy): Eukaryota > Viridiplantae > Streptophyta > Magnoliopsida > Alismatales > Araceae > Amorphophallus > Amorphophallus konjac. Next base: position 5,808,223 of record CM040120.1, read on the forward strand.
GGTCAACCAGTCAGTCTTTTGCCATCAGACAAATTAATGAGAGCCAAGTTTATAATCAACCATTTGACTCACAGTCATGCTTACTAATTCTGGTCAAATATATGGTCAACATGTTTTTTCTATCAACTGCTTTGAAATGGTCAAAGTCGGAGTCAACAAAGTCAACTGTGGTTGAACTAGAGTTAGAGTACAACATGCGTTCAAACATTTTATTTGCAATGAAAGCCATGGTCATACATGTCATTAGCAGTCAAACGGGGTCCGTATGGCCAAAATAAGTTACTTCTGGTGGTGATAGTTAATTATACTGCAAAGCTTTAGGCTATACTTATTTAAGTTATTTAAATTTTAAAGGACAATAAGTTAGCCACAACAAGGTAAGAATTCATTAGTCTTATGTTTTAAAATAATATGGAACAGAAAAGAAGAAGAATTTTATTAATAGTGGTTCCACAAATCTGTTCTACTTCTAATAAGTAGTTTACCCACTTAAGGTAGCACCCACCAGACTTATATTCTTTTATTCAAATAAAATAATATATTTTAACGTAAAGTTTTACAAATTAATCCGATATGAGATGAGTCGTCCGTATCGAATCGTATCAATTGAAGATCGATACGACCGATCTATGATATACAATCGGTATATTACATGTATCTTTTAAATATTTAGTATCTTATTTTATACACAACCTGCTCTGTTAAGTAAGTTGGTTGAACATCTTCGTTCACTTGGTGCGATTTTGAGTTCAAAACTCACGAATAATTTGTTTTATATTTTTTCTTATTCTTCTTCTAAATTGATGTCAAAATAATATAATTTATGAGACTAACCTTCGTCTTAAATGAGACACCCTTTAAAAATTGAGTCACACATAAATTATTATTATTTATTATTATAATAATATTTATGAAATAATATAATATTATTAGCATCTAACGATATATTACAGTATATTATCGTACTGTATTATATCAATAAAAAATTGATAAGATCGATACGATTAGATCGATAAATCTTATTTTAATGATCTAATCAGATAGATATTTTTTCTTCCATAACTAACATCGTCAAATTGGAATGAGACAGATTTATCCCATCCTCGCAAACAAACAGCCCCCCCCCCCATGTTCCTTCCATTCTATGTCCTTGAATCATGTTCAAAAGGGTGGCCCATGAAAATCCCTAATCCAAAAACCCTCCAAAAAATAGGAAACCAGAATTCATTTTGCAGTTATTGGATTTTCAGTAACCATTTAAAAGAAAAAAAACTGTTCCTTTCAAGCGGTTCTTCTGGCATCCCACTTCCTTCCGTTCAGAGAGAAACCGGCCAAATAAATAAAAACACAGCTATCCATTATTTTACTGGATTTTTTACACATAACACCATAAAATTTAGATACTTGTGAAGATATCTGACGATAAATATTTATAAAAAACCTCTAACCTCATGTTTAGTTAGTGAGAGTAAGAATAAGTTAAGGACGTATTTGAAATAACTTTCAGGGATACGTAGAAGTAGAAAAATGATTCCTAATATTCGTATTACACTTTTAAGATTTATTTATTGGAGAAGAGTAATCATACACCCGTGGAAGTCTTCAAACATTAGAGAGAGAAAGCATCAGAAGGAGCACTAGATGTGATCTCAGGTGACAACCCTATGATGGTTAAGTCAGAGACGCACTTTAGAAAGAACTATGAGAAAGATAGGGAGATGAGAGAGTTTAAGAATGGAGTGGAGAAGTCTGTGCGTAGGAGAGCTCCTGGAGTGCTCGGAGAGTCTGAGTGCTCAGAATTGTGGGTGATGATATTTTCTCCCTCTACGTATCTCTGTTTCTGTGTGCGTCTGTTCATTTTTGTGTGTCTATCTATGTCTCCCTTAAGTCTGATGAGAGACCTGTTTATATGGGTTGTCCTGGCGGTGGACGTCTGTTCCTCAACAGGGAAAGAGCGTGGGTTCGTGGAGTAACACCCCCTTGATTGTGGAGAGGGTTGCTCGTTGTGCATCTGCCTATTCCAGAAGATGGGCCTCGTGGCATGAATCTCGGTGTTGTGGGCACGACTCAATCCCTTCCGGAGAAAGGCCCGTAATAGTAGCAGCGTCTTCCTCGTTTGGGCGAATGTTACGGTGCCCCTACCGTGTGTTATGATTTCCTGATGAGCATGACGGAGCTTTGTTGGGCTCTAGTTGGGCCTAGACACGTGGGTCGAGACTCAGTCTGTCTTAGATTGTCTGCATCGGGCTGAAGTTGGCCTTGGTGATGTGTGGGCCGTACTTAGCTTGGCGGCGGTGGTGGGCCCTTCTGGGCCTGACGAACATTCCCCTCCTCGAGGTGAATTTTAACTTTGAAAGTCACACCTTAAAAAATCAAAATAAACGAGTTACTATTATGTCACATAAATTTTTTCTATTTTTTTAATTTTAGAGAGATATAAAAATACAAAATTATATTTTAAAAAAATTAAAAAAATCTTATAAAATAGATTCTTATCTCTCTAGATATTTTTGTAAAAAAAAAGCAAAATTCACGTTAATTATCGAACGTGCCCTTAAGTGTCTATCGTTGGACCAACGATGTTTAGTAAATAAGATAAATTAAGAGATAATAAGATTATTAAAAATTCGGTGGTGGCATATTTCATGAAATAATTGGAATAATTTATCTTTAGAATTAAGTAAATAATAATAACGACTCAAATAAATTTTAATATAGGATTATCTCGATCAGGGTTTGTTGACCCGGTGCGGGTCACCCCGACCCGCACGACCCGACTCGATTCAGGCCGTCAACGGAACGCCCGAGTCGTGGGTCGTCACCAGATCGCCCTATTAATTTAATATTATATTATATATATATAATATTTTTTTATTTTATTCTATTATTTTATATAGATTATATTTATAAAATCTTTTTTATTTTAATATGAAACGAGATAGATCGAGACGGACCGAGTCGAGACTGACCTAATTCGTCTCAACTCATGATCGGGACAGACAGATCGATCGAGACGGCAAACTCTGATGTCGATTATCTTACCCCCCAAATATTAAATAAGAATAATTTTAAGTCACGATATTCTCACGTTTTAAACATAACAGAGAGAGATATATGTCATATGATAAGTTGGGTCTCTATGATACCAACCATGAGCTAAATGTCCGGTGGTACATGCGAATAATTTGTGTACGGCACAATCAGACAGGGATGCTTGTACATATAATCATCGTATGGGGTAGTTTTGAAAGTAAATTATGGTTCAGGGGATATTTGCAGGAAACCCTCGTTTAAAAATGATATCGAGCACGTATATTCCTCCTGAAAAATTTAAAAGTAAGTAAAGTTGTGTGTGTCAGCGCTTATTAATTCCGTTGCCGAGCCGGTCCAGGAGCCAAGTATTCGCTTTACAGTAGAGAGAGAAAAAAAGAGGGGAGAGGGGGAGAGGATAGAGAGAGAAGGAGGGAGCGAGTGCAGCGCACCAGAGCAAAGATAGAGCGAGAGAATCTTCTCGTCCCATGAAGGAGGAGGAGGAGAGAGGAGGAGGCGGAGACGGGCGGCGGCGGTGGCGATCGATCGAGCAATCGGCTGCATCAAACCTGGTATAATCGCTGTGTGGATAGGCAGACGCGGATTGATAGGCAGGAGGAGGAGGAGGAGGGGGGGTGGGAGGAGGGTTTGGAGGAGGAGGCGAGATGATGACGAGCGTCGCCGTCGGGGCGGGGAGTGTGAGAGGAGGCGGCGGCGGCGGCGGCGGTGTGGTGGTGGGCGGCGGGGGGGAGGCGTACGGGAAGGGGGGCAGCATCGAAGTGGAGCTGCGGGTGCCGCTGGAGCTGGCGGAGAGGCTCTGCAAGGCCTGCGCCGAGGCCGAGTCCTTCAAGACGGAGTGCTCCGAGGTGGGCAAGCTCGCCGAGCGCCTCCTCCAGATGCTCCGCTCCGCCCTCCGCCTCGCCTCGTCGTCGTCGTCTTCTTCTGTGTCCTCCTCCGCCTCGTCCTCCGTGTCGTCCTCCTCCCGCAGCAGCGCTGCCAGCACCAGCAGGGGGGGAGGGGGCGGCGGCGGGCACCTGTACGACCGCCCCATCCGGCGCATCGCGGCGGAGTCCGCCAAGGCGCTCGACCGCGCCCTCGCGCTCGTGCGGCGGTGCAAGAGGCGGTCCGGCATACTCAGCCGCGTGGTCACCATCACCACGGGCGCCACGGACTTCCGCAAGGCCCTCTCCCTCCTCGAGGCCTCTGTCGGGGACATGAAGTGGCTGCTCTCGGTGTATTCCGCCGCCACCGGCTCCGGCGGCATCGTCCTCAGCCTGCCGCCCATCGCCAGCACCTACCCGATCCTCTCCTGGGTCTGGAGCTACGTCGCCGTCGTCCAGATGGCCACGGGCGCCGGCGACGCGGCGGCGGCCGACCGCGCCGAGGCCGCCAACGCCCTGGCCAACCTCGCCTTGGACAACAACCGCAACAAGAAGATCATCGTGGAGGAAGGCGGGGTGCCGCCCCTGCTTGCCCTCCTCAAGGACGGCAGCGCCTCCACGGAAGCCCAGCTCGCGGCCGCCACTGCCATCTGCAATCTGGCGGACAGCCAGGAGCGGGTCCTGGTGATCGTCGCCGAGATGGGCATCCCCGTCATCGTCCAAGCGCTCTCCGACTCCCCGATGACGCTGCAGACTCGCCTCGCCTCGCTGGTGGCTTGCATGGCCGCCCTAGACCCGGTGGCGCAGGAGGACTTTGCCAGGGAGAACTGCGTGCGCCCCCTTGTCACCTTGCTGTCCGCGGAGGTGCTCCTCGACGATCCCACCACCACCAGGCCTGCCCCCAGCAGACCCACCAGCATCCACTCCCTGGTCCAGGCCAACCGTGAGCAGCACCATCTGGGGACGACGACAGTAGCAGCAGCAGCTGCAACAACAACAACTACTACTACTACAGCAGCTCGTAGTGGTAATGCCAATTCACTTCACCACCAGCAACACCACCACCAGGACAGCATCAGGATTGCATCCTCGGCCCGGAGAGAGAGGGAGAACGAGAGCCCCGAGGTGAAGCTGCAACTTAAGACATGCTGTGCAGAGGCACTGTGGAGGCTCTCTGCAGGCAGCGTCTCCAACAGCCGCAAGATTACGGAGACCAAGGGCCTCCTCTGCCTAGCCAAGATTATCGAGCGTGAAAAGGGTGAGCTGCAGCTGAACTGCCTGAGGGTGATCACCGAGATTGCCGCAGTTGCAGAGACCGAGCCGGACCTCCGGCGGTCAGTGTTCAAGATGAACTCTCCAGCTGCCAAGGCTGTGGTGGATCAGCTTCTCCGAGTGGTCCAGGAGGTGAATAGCCCCACACTACAGATTCTTGCTATCAAGTCCCTTGGGTCTCTGGCAAGAACTTTCCCTGCTCGGGAGACCAGGGTTGTTCAGTCCCTTGTGCTCCAGCTTAGTCACTGGAACTCTGATGTTGCCACAGAGACTGCCATTGCATTGGGCAAGTTCGCGTGTCCGGATAATTTCCTCTGTACTGAGCACTCCAAGGCGATAATAGAGTTTGGTGGCATTCCGGCACTGATGAGATTGCTGAGATTGGGTGATAAGCCTCAGCTGAACGGATTGGCACTGCTCTGCTACCTGGCCTTGCGTGTGGGTGACAGTGAAGTCTTGGAGCGTGAGAGGGTTCTTCCAACGCTGGTGTCAGCAAAGAACAACGCTTCCGCTCAGCATTCCCCTCTAAGGGAGTTACTCCAGGATGCAATTCGACACCTTGAGCTTTATCATGCTGGTTCACATTCTCATGGTTGAACTCTTATGTCACTGTTTTCATTTTCCCTTTTTGTCTCAACAGAATAGCATGTAGTTATGGGCATGCAGTTTGATTGGTGGCTGGTTTCAGCATGATGTTTAAAGGGATTTGTAGAGACATTCTTCAAGATCGCCAAGATAGGAGATAGACCTGTCTGGTCCTATGCTCCCATGTCAGTTTGTAAATTTTTTTTAATGACTGACATAGTTGTTGTTTTGCATCTTTAGGGCCCGACACAGTAACAAATTGCTGGACAACTGAGAATAGTTTGTTTTTCATTGTTTTCATTTTCTGTTATTAATGGAGTCCACCAATTATTCCTGTTTATTCTACAGCTTCCTTTCCTTGCTCATATCTGCAGTTGTTTATGCCTTTAAAAACATTTAGGTATCACTTAGAGAAGCACTTGATCTAGCAGACAGAGCGTGTGTGTGTGTGAGTGAAGATCCTTCATTGTTAGAGTTAACTATTCCTTATATGCGGATATTCTCATTAACTCTCGAGTGAAGAATGAAGATGACTAGATAATGAATAGAACACAGGTATCAGCTTGAGGACAGAACATGTGCAGGTGATATGCCCAAACTCAGGATTTTTATGCCTTATTCTCTTTTTGCCCTATGTGATTTATGGCTTATTGAGGGTTTTGTTGGATGTACTGAGTTTTGGGGAAATGGAGAAAAGGCTTTGCTGAAGGGTCCTATGTAATTTTATAAGACTCAACTTTGTTGCTCACTTGACATAAATATTGGATCACTTAAATACAAACAACTCAAGTCTTACCAGCAGAACCTTGTGACTTGCAGCTTTAACCGCTGATCAAAATAGTGGGGTCGCATTAACATGGGTTCCAAGATGCTATCTTAGGAGACCTTTACCCATAGCTTGAATTTTGCAGAGTTGTTGGTACCTTGAACAGAACCAAGCAAACTAGAAATTGGACAGTGCATTGATGTTTGGAAGATTGCTTAGCATAATTGCAGGTTATCTTGAGAAGGTCAAGTCTAATTGCTTATTTATGTTTCTTATCGGCACTTTCAAAAAAATATGTTTCTTATTGGATTTTTGGATTAATTTCTTTTTGTCCTGCTGTCCAGGGATGCATATTGAAATTTTGATGCCACTTCAATAGCAAGAAACCTTCTTGAGATGAGACTCTCACTAGTGCCAAGATTGACCTCCAGGCAACTCAATATGGCTGGGAAAGAAGGCATATGCCTGGTTCTTCACATGGATATTCTGTGTGATGGTAGCCACGATACCAACGAGTTAAAAATGGAGGACATGATGGCATAACTAGCTATGGATGTGGCTGGAAGCATAAGTTTTCCTAGAAGATGGCTTGAGATGCAGCCAATTTGGGGAGTCACAAGGCCATTGGCTGTAGATGGAGGATCCGAATATTTCAGGGGTAGAGTTTCTTGCATGTTTAGCCTACCCAAAGGCCGGGCCTCCTCTTCATAGTTCATAGATCATAGATCATTTTAGGGGAAGGAGATATAGATGGTGATCTGTTCTCTGGGGATTTGGGACTCGGAAGTAGACTTGGAAATGATAAGCATTGATGTGTATTTGTGGGAGAGGAAAAATGAGGAGGTTGGAGGGGGGTAGGCTGGCATGGGACAGATAGGTAGTAAAGGCGGGGGAGAGGGGAGGAGAACTAGGGTTGGGACAGAGGTTAACTAAATTGTTGGGGGGGGGGGGGGGTTGGGAGATAGAGTTGTGGAAGAGATGCATCATAACATTGCCCTCCACCATACCCAGTCCTGCTTTGCCTGAACCCATGCCTGCGTCACCGTCACGATGTCTTGCTTGCTAGGTGACCCTTGATTCCTCATGGCCTGTGCCCACAGATATGTGAGTGTCGTCATAGACTAATGCCTCCATGCAAGGTCGTGTAATGCTGGTTGAAAAGTCTGCGACTGCTTATGAAAGAAAGAAGTTGTCAATGCTCAAATCCTGACGTGATTGAGCAAGTCAAGTTGGAAGATTTGCATCCCCATTAAAGCCCCTTCTTTTGCCAGTGAGGCTGAGCCAGCGGTGTGCTTCACGGAGATGAATGCAACACATCTTATTTTCTGCGCTGACCGTCTGTAATTGCTAAATGTTCAGATGTGAGCTCTTCCATTTGGGAGGTCAAGTTGGCTCTTTCACAGCACCTCAGTTTATCTATGGATTTGATCATCAGGATCCTCAATAAAAAGGCACTTGCTTCTTTGTTTTGATGCTTATGAAGATTTCTTAAGTTCTCCAAACATCTCTATACACTAAGGGATTTATGCTCCTGTTCTTCAAGTGTGCACCAGATTTAACTTCAAATCTGATCTTTCAGTTCTTTCATTATGGATCTCCTTCCCTGGTATTCCTGTGGACTTTTGCATTGAAGATTATGTGACATCTATTGCTGTGTACGCTGTTGTGTGTTCATGAGTTTTTTCTTGCTTGCCTGAATACTACTTCAGTCCTAGTTTACATTGAATTGAATATTTTAAATCCCGGACCTGGAGGAATCTGATTAGATTTTGAGGGGGATGATTCATGGCAAGAGGTGAAATACCGGAATGTCCCTTAGTTTTATATTTCTCGTCATAAGGTTGGCTACAATGTTCTTCTTGTTCTTTGAAGTTAAAGAGGGCATCCTGTGTGGATGCACCCTCGGAGCAGCCCTCAACAACCAAGGTAGGAATAGTGTTGAGCGAGCAGGAACGCCCAAGTACACTTAATAAAGTAAGTTTTTATCCATCTACGTATGTGGTTCTTGTTGTGAAAATTTGGTATAGCAAAACATTGATCTACGGGTGGTGGAACCTTCTGATAATGCAGAGCCTTTGGTGGTCAAGGTTCTAGAGTTGCACAACCCTGTGATCTCTACTAGCCTTCCAAAAAATGAAAATTCATCTCACAAGGGTGTTGCTTCTGCATTTTCAGATCAACAGGTTGTGGGATTACCACCTAGTATGACAAAACTGAGAAGTCTCGGACATCTGTGCATCAGTCAGGTTGAGGTGACCATTATCCTTCACAACTCATCTGAAGCTCTTGCACTTTGCAGCCCTGGGTGGATATTGGCCTGGAAGTAGCCAAACGCTGAACAGGTAAAAAGGAGAAAAAAAAAGGAAAATGTGCAAATGCGTATTCCACTTTCCCATCTTAAGGTGATAGAGATTTGTTAGTATGGCAAAGGCTAAATTCTGTTGTTCGAAGTCATAATTTTGTGTCTATTGTTGGAACTGAGGAATCGAAAATTCCAGACTCTGCTGCTGTCGTGGAAAGCATCAAGTGAAGGATGAGAAACGGATACACTTTACATCCATTCACCGCGAATGGCTAAACCTAGAATATCAGGGATCTGGGGAATGACGCACTGGTAAATTGGCTGCAAGCCTTTTCTAGCACAGTGTATCTCCTGTGGCACCACTAGAACTATCTATATATGTGAAACTAATATTCAAAGAAAATTAAGTATGCACCACGATGGTTCTATAAATTGGATGATGTAGACAAAATTTGGGTTTTTTGGAGAGACCATCTTCATCTTCTTCTGCCTGTTCGTATCAAACATAAGCAGATTTTGCTCCTTGACCTGGGGACAACTGAGGTCTTCTGGTCTGCTGATCTGAAAACTTTGTATCCGACAGAAAACCCTTAGGTGCTCTTTGAAAACCGGGTAGGATACCACATTCGACCTCAGAGGGTCGAATGCGGTACCCGACCCCGGGTAAGTATTATGTGTGTGAGAGGAGCGTGTGTGGCCCACACGACTCTCTCTCATCGGATAATAAAATCTGCTATCCTGATCCAATGACAAAGAGGGCCTTATGGAATGATCTTGACACCTTTATCCAGAGCATTGCCCTATCTCTATTGGTGGCAGGAAATTTTAATTGCAATCTATATGGCCAATTAGAAATTAGGTTTAGTCCCATCTATTTAGTTCTCCATGTCAGATGTGCGTTGCTTTTTGAATTGATGTTCCTTGATGGATGATGGTTTCACAGGGAAAAGATTTACTTGGGCAGAAATCAGATAGTGACCAGTGTGTTCGGGATCAACTTGATAGAGTTTTACTAAGTCAGATTTGGGGTTCCTTGTTCCTTATGTTCTCAGTTGACCATTTGCTAATATCAGTGTCTTTACTGTCTGTTGCTCACTCAGTACTGTCTAGAACAAGTTGAAGGCCCCAAAACCTGGCAGTTTCAGGCCCTGTGGTGTGAGCATTTGCATTTTTTTGCGAGTGATGCCAGAGAGTTGGCATTCTCAGATATTTACATCTCCAATGTATTCATTACATGTTAAATGTAAGAGTCAAGAAGACAAAAAATCAGAGTGGAACAAAGAGGTAGTTGGTGATTTGGTTCAGAATAACAGTGAGGCTAGATCAGATTCAAATGTAGGAATCCAAGTTTGAATCCGATCTTTCTCCTGTTAACCTCAAGCCTTGGAGCAAGTCAAATCAACTCTTATCAGATTATGTCACATGGAAGAAACTTATTGGTGTGTGTGTGATGGTTTGTTGAAGGAGACATAAATATAAAGTGTTTTCTTGGAGAAGACAGCAAAATTTCATCTCCAACCTCCAAGACAAAGATGGGCACTGAGTAAGTTTTGCATCTGCGATTCACAAGCATGTGGTAGGATAATTTTTCTCATATCATGTGTTATCTGAATGGCAATCACATCTTCTGGACTTTATTTCAAGTATAAACTTTTATGAGACTAAATGAGCTATCTCCTCTATGCCACCGGATACTTCTAATCCAGATGGATTCATAGGCAAGTGCCTTATATTTTACTGGGAGATAGTTCTGCTAACGTTCTTGCAGCAATTACAGATTTTTTTAGGTGTATGCAGCTTGCTGCAAAATTACATCGTCATTTTTTATCACAAAGTCATTTTTACTATATTCGATGTATCTCTCAGCCAAGGTATTCAAAACTGGTACTGGGACCGGTACTGGTACGAACTGGTTCCGGCCGGTACCGTAGCAGTTCCCCACTCCCCCCTTCCCCCCGGTTCCACCTCCTCCATAAGTATATGTTATGTATACTCTATCAGCAGGGTCAACTGGTTATTTATACAATTAAACTTTGTTATGGGGGTCATTTTATAAATAGACCAAACCTTTGAAAGCCAACCCCCAATCCCGATAGAGCCCAGCTTAGGGCAAACCGGCAAAGGCGAAGTAGCGAACACCATCGCCCCTGTCGGCGGCTGCGCCTTCCTGGCCTGAGCATCCTGCTGCGGCCATCCTCGCCTGAGCCCGCTTCGGCCGCTGTCATCGTCGCCTGATCACCCCCATTCGCCATCATCCGCAGCCACCGTCGCCCAAGGAAGGCAGTTTCGGACCGGTCCGAAACCAGAGAGTGGGTTTCGGCCGAAACCAAATGCAATCTTTTAAAAAAAATAGTATTAAATTAGTTTCGGACCGAAACCGAAACCGATACCGACACACCCATCCTTGCCGTCGCCGTCATCCATGGTGCCTCTCTCTCTATTTGTCTCACAGTCCCACCGGCCACCCCTGTTCTCTCTTTCCCCTGCCCCCTTCTCTCTCTCTCAACAGCGAGATGAGAGTCCGGAGGAGATGCGACTGTTGCGCCCTCCAGTTTCTCTTTTTCTTTCATTCCTGTACCAGCTGGTACTGGGCTCCAATGGCCGGAACCATACCTTCCAAGTCCGGTACCGGTACATACCGGTATGGTACTGCATGCCATGTTCTCAGCCCAACTATCTCTCACTAAAACTCAGACAAGACCACATTTGTCAAAGACTGGATGATCATGGATAACATTTTACCATCCCATGAATTGATGCATAAGATTGGAAAAAGGAGCTGAGGTAAGAATGCCATTATAAAATTGGGCATTGCCGAGGGGGTATGACCATTTAGACTTTTTTGTTTTGAAGGAAAGGTGAATTGCACCACCAATTTTATCAGAGAATAAACATATGTGAGACAATGAGAAGGAGGAGAGGTTCCTCCTTTAAAAAAAAGGAAACAAAAATTACATATCTGATAAAATCGGAACACGAAAAATCTTCTTTCTCCAGTCTTCTACAGACAACTTTAACTACAATTACCAAGAAAAGAGAAACATGAAAAAGCGATGACCATTTTGATTTTAGAGTGAACTTTATATGTTCTGTTCCTCTCGGATATTTTCTTTTTGAAAACTGGGTTCATTTTTCTATAAATCTCCTGGAAAATTGTTGTGGTTAGCTTCAGAGATCTTATCGGCGATTGTTTCAGATCTATCGTTGTCCTGTTGGCCCTTTAGCTTGACGTAGTCTTAAGCTGGAGATTGTCAAAGTTTTCAGACAGAACTTAGCATGCACTATTTGACCTGTAGAGGTTGCTCACATGTTTTTCATATGTTGTTTGCTGATGAAACATTGATATCTGTAATGGACACTTGCTGATGTTGAGTTCGTAACTCCATGTGAAAGGCGCCAGACAGCTGGTCAGCAAAATGGAAGTAGCCGTGCTATGCTTGTAGCGGACCACCCACACAGAAAATGTATCATTGCTTGCCCATGCAACTTTCAGTTAAAATCCTTTCCAGGTACATACTTGGGGTTCTTAACATTGGGTAACATCAGGGAAAGGCTATTCTGAGGTTCTCTTTTCATATTGCTTTTAGAGCAGCACCACTTGTAATAGCTGGCATCATTGGATTGCTTAGAATAAAACTTGTTTCCTTCACAATGAAGGTGGTTTCTGAATTCGGTAATTAGGGGATATGGCTGCAATTTGCAAAGCAAACCATCACTGCAAGAAAATAGAGTTACAGAGGCATGTCTCAGAACTGCCCCACCATGTATTATTTGGAGGCAGCCTTTTAAAAATTGCTCCAAAATGTTTTTAAAATTATATACAGTTTTGATGATGCATGAGACAGTTTTTCTTTTTCTGTTCCCCCTTCTTTTCCTCCATATATTTGCAAATCCCCCTCAACATGCATATCATTAATTCCACTTCCTAAAAATGTGTTGCTCCTGTTGCCATTTGATGCTCCAAGTAGCACTTCAAAATTTAATTCACTCCTTTTATTTGCCTGTCATTTCCACTGCTTTGCACCCAGTTTATGCTTTTCCCATTCCCCTTCATTTCCTTCCATATATTTGCAAACCCCCCTCAACATGTGCACTCTCCTCCTACTTCCCCTCCTCAAAATGTGTTGTAACCATCAGATGCTCCACATTCCATTTAATGCTCCTAGTGGCACCTTCAATTTCATACACCCTTTTTGTACCCTTCTCATTTTCAATGCTTCATAAGTGTTTATTTTGTGTGTGTGTGTGTGTTTTTTTTTTTCTTTGTTTTGGTTGGGGGTGGGGTGGGATGGGGGGCTTGGAGCAGGAGCGAATGAGGAGTATGGAGTCATGGCAACCTGGTTTTCTACAGTTAATACATGGACAAGCCCATTCTAATGAGGCAGCAGATTTTGGAAGGTGACCTAAAGGCCTAAGGAGGCAGCAGGTCCTTCCTCAGATGAAGGATTATTTGGAACTGAAGTCTGGGACTTCCTCAAGGTAAAAACGTTGCTTCAGAAATATTTACTCTGTTGACTAGAATGCTTGTTTAGTCTTCTGCCTTCCATGTTCTAGGGCTTTCCCCATTCATATTCAATTATCTCTTCTTGTTTGGGCTGTTGCAGTGCCAAGGCCGGCTGTTGATATCTTTCGTGCTCCACGGCCTTTTCCCACTTGGGAACTTTAAATCCTGAGGAGAATATCAGCTTCTAATCACATGGTTTAAGAATGCCTGTTCAATCATTAGGTAACATTAGTTTCTAATTCTCGTAGCTTTAAAACTGTAGGTAAAAGCAAGAATAATGCAAAACAAATAAAGGATTAGTGAAGAGTTGTAGTCTGTTAATTTGTTTTTCTATTTTTTCAATTTTATAGATGTAAAACATCACTTGGAAATTAGAGCTTTTACCTCATCATTCTCATTCTGATCTTTTCTAGAATGCTCTTCATTCTGGAGTGTTCATCATCTGGTTACAAACGTGATTTGTTATTCAGGAAGGTTTTATGCGGCTCCCTCCATTTGAGGACCTTTTGTATCTAGTATATCCTTTCATCATCTTCTTGGTTCCCTCAATTTATAAAAAGATAATCTACTGTAGCCCCACGATTTTTGGAGGAGATGCAGTTATCACTTTGCTCCATTTATTCTTTTCTATTATACAACCAATAGTTTTACTTCTTAAAGATGGGGAAAGTTTACCATTGTGGTTAGTGAGGTGCTTTGTGAGGAAGTTGCATGTGAGAAAACCAACCTGACTAGATGCCAAGCTTTTGCCAACATGCATTTGGTTTTTAGCACTTTCTTTCCTACCTACATTTTTATAGGTTATATATGTTTCTCAGAATCATTACCGATAGGACATTGGATCACCAAGTTTTCTAATTAAGAGGTGGAAATCATGTACACTAAATGTAACTTTACATCACACTCTGTTAGGGTCATATTGACCTTGGAAATCCTCCTACCTTTTCGTGGGCTCAGGTGTGCATTCTTTTTCAGCCTGATTTGTACAGCTTGCTTTGTCAACCAGTAACTAAACCAGATCCATTCTTAAAAAAAGAAAACACCAGACAATAGTAAGGCTCAGATGGCACTGTTTAGAAAGCTACTTGGTTGTTTTTTTTTAAAAAAAAAACAGAGTTAGAAATGCCATTAAGACAGTCTCAGATTAACTTAAAGTTCCTGGTGGGTCTCATGAAAGTCAGAAAATTGGTTCCTAGGCTAGACTGACCATTCAGGTTAGGCCCATTGTGAAACTGAAAATTTATGTTCTAAAATCATTATTTTAGCTTTTGGTTTTGATCCTTGATCTTTAGTATCTGGATTTTTCTTGCAGATAATAGCAGTTGTTTCACCACAGCACCAGTCTGCAATTTTTCTCCGTAATGACTGCTTGTTCGAGATAATCGCAGTTCTACTTCTATTGCTCATTGCTCGGCCAAACTCTTTCTCCAGGGGGTGGGTCTCATCCTTACCTTTCCAAACACTGGTCTACAGCTGCTGTCTGGGAATCATGGCTCATAATAAAATGTAGATCTACAATGTATTCTGCAGTGTAAATGAGACATAACTGTCCGCAATTATTGTCTTTTTAATATTGTGTAGGAGGCATCCAACTTCCTGTGACTGCATTGTAAATTTGTAAGACAATTTTTTTATTTTGATGTTGTTTTGTTTGTCACTTGTCTTTGTAGGTTTAGGAGACGCATGAATATGATATAGAAGAACACTTGCATATTTAATTTCTTTAGAAGGCAGCAACCGTCTTATGAGTAAATTGTTTTTTTTTCCATGCTTTTTTTCCTTTATCCTTTCATGAGCTGCTTCATCATACTTCCTTTTTTCGTTTTCTGGTTAAGAAAAACCAATTGTATATGCAGAGCATAAATCATATTTTAATTTATTTTGTTTGTCGTTATTGCAGGTTCGTAGAAGAGGAGTTTGAAAGCGATGTGGGGGAGAGGTTACACATTTTGATGGATTTTCCTTTTATATGAATTTTTATCTCTTCTATTTTATGAATAAGGGAATGATATGCTACAACTGCACGGTTGAGCTTTTAGATGATATTCGAGTGTTTGTTTCGTTGTGAAACGATGTAATTCTCGGGTTTTAGAATCACCGGTTTTCAGATCAGCTCCCCCCCCTGATTTTAAAGTTGAAAGTATTTTATTCGGATGACTGTAAAACAAAACCCAGTATTTTTCATGTCATTTTTTCCTCTAGTTTTAGTGTTTGGTGGGCACGGTTCAGAAATCAAAATAAGAAAATGTTTGTCATGTGGACCAATTGTAATCCCATTTACACTGTTTACAGTCCAACAAATAATCAGAAAAGGCTATAGAATGAAAAGGCTACAGAGTTTCACAGTATTTTACCATGAGACAAACAAGCATTTGATCTTTTCTATATTTCTCCATGGTTCTAGTTGATGAATTTCTCTTGTGATGACATGTGTAATTAGTGAGAGTAAGTGTATACTGCTTGTGTACGAATGCGTAGTAGGACAGGACTTTTATGTTTATGCTACGAGGAGACTTCCTAATAGTGCGTTACAGGGTGGTATGGTCTGAGTGCTGCAAAGTCTGCGGGCGTGTTAAAGTTGGGGGTTGGTTGACCCGATGTGATGCGATCTTGTCTGTCAGATCTAGGGGTGAGTATTATTCGAATTCTAACTCGTAAATCATATCGAGTTGATGAATTTGATTTGAGTTGAGTTAGGTTGAAATTTAAGAAATTTTAATTTATGTTCAAATAGTTCTGTATTAAAAATTTTGATTTGATTTGATTTTAAAGTTTGAGAAATTGAATCGAAATGAATAATTTAAATTTAAAGATGTTTTTGTCAAATTAATATAAGTATATATATAATCATAAATCTTAATTTCATAAGTTTAATCTCTATCGTCTTGACGTGGTTTTTAGATCTATCAAGTAAGTTTTAAATCATTTTCTATTTCAAATGTAACTGAAGCTTTTTTTTTATGTGAAAACATCATAAAGTTTACTCTTACAAATTATACATTTTGATGTTATTTTTTAATATTTATTTTATTTGATATTTTTTTTACTCTATCTATCTTTTTTTGTGAATCTAATCTAATTTTTAAATGTAGACATGAATATAGTTTAAATTAATTAAATCAAATAAAAATTAAAATAATTTGATTTAATTTGATTTTAAAATATTTAATTTTGGGTTAAATCTTTAATTTGATTCGATTTGATTTAATTTTTTTTCTTTAAATCAAATTAAATCAAAATGTGTTTACTCCTAGTCAGATCTAGTGAGTTTTTTTTTAAAAAAAATTATAACTTTTTTCAATGACATTGATTCATTTGAGTTGTGTTTGATTTGAAAGAGAGGGTGGAGGAGGTTTAACACATTCTCCATCAAGTCATATAAGTTTATTCCTTAGGTTCAAGGTAAGATGATTAGATTAATTGCGGATATAATATTCTGAAAAATAGAACATTTTATTTTGACAGTATTCGGGTTAATTTATTCCATCTTTCTGTTAGAACATGTTTAATATACATATTGTCACTTGACTCAAATACGGGTCAGAATAACGAATCCATCTAAACAAATAAACGGAATAGAATGATCAAAGACATTAGCATCTGAGTTCCCGTTGCTTTGATAGTATCCCTTTAATCTAGATACTTGCTCTTAACTCAAATCTCAAATACCATAATCAAAACTTAAAAGAGGGCATGCAATTTCTCACTAAGTGAAGGATTTGCTGGGAATTACGGATTGAATAATGGGAAGATTTAAGTAATGATCGGCTTAAACAAAGGCTTATTTTATATAAGAATTGCTGTGACAACAATCATGTGTTTAATAGTTTTTCTTATTAGGTAATTTTTTTTAATTGGGAGAGAGAATCGAGTATTAAACGTGAGATCTCCCCCTTGTAAAGGAAGAGAGTGTCCACTCCCACAACGACGGAAGACGTGTTTAATAGGTTACACGGTAGAAATGGTCCTTGATGTAGGTTAAGTAGGGCTGTAAATAGGTCGGGCTGGCCCGATAGGTCTATGAATTTGGTCTGATTTTGAGTCGGGCCGTAAAGTCATTTCCAGTCTATAGTCGGGTCTAAAAATCGGGCTCGACTAGATACACGGGACGGGCTCAGGCTTTGAGTTCGGCCCGTGAGTTGATCCGGTCGGTTCTATTTTTTTCTCTCTTCAAATTTTAAAAAATACTTAATTAAAATTAGGTTATTTTATTTAATTAAAAACTCCATTTTCAACAAATTAACTAATTAACATCAAAATTTTAATTAATTTAGTGAGATTATAAGTTTTATATTATCGAATATATTATTTTTATTTTTTATTTAAATTTTTGGGTCGAGTCGAACTTCAGTCAGGTTTTATAATTTTTTAATATTATCGGACCCGGCCCGACATAACTCAGGCCCGGGTTAGACTCAGACTTTAATTTTGAAGAGTCGGGCCCGAGCCAGGCCGATCTAAGGTCGACCCGGACTCGGGCCCGGCCTATTGACAGTCATAAGATTAAGGGATATTTTTTTAAAATAAAATTATCACAAAAAATTATTAAGAGCATTTTTATTAGAAAATTCCCCCTCGATCGAGGTCACGGAGGCGGTTTCGATCCCTGAAAAGATGGGGCAGTTTAGCTGCTCGCAAAGCTACTATCAGGGGACCTAAACCCTAGAAGCAATTTGTAGGCATGCTTCCAAGGCTTTGTTTGATTACCCTCCACAGTCACTGCTGTTGTTATGACAAATGACAACATTGGTTTTTGATAACCTCCATTTGATTGTTAATATATATATATATATATATATATATAAAGCTTATGTGACTCTTAGCTTCCATCATCCACATGGGAAATAATGGGTTAGAGATTGCACCGGCCAATCCATCCACAGGAGCCACATTTTCTTGCAATTTAGGAAGAAGAAACTCGGTTGTAATGTGTGATGCAAACATATTAAAATGTAGACATATTCCGTGTTATCATATCCTTTCTCTGAACCACACGAACCATCTGCCGTCATTATCTCATAGCTCTTAGCTAACTACCCATTTTTCTATTTTTTTATCCATTTCGTAAACATAGAATCGCCTTCAATAATTGCCAAAAAAATTTATGTGGGCGTAAAATCTATGATGTGACTTTTAATTGGATAGTGTAGCGGTCAAAAAATGGTCACCCACTTCTTGATCCACACATTTAAAATTTTATTTGTTCAAGATCGAGAGCCCCGCTAGAGAGAGACATGCAACCATCGATGAATGGTCAGAATGAGCTCTAAACCCCGCTTTGTTTGCCACTTATCCCATGATTACCCCTTTTTATCCTAAACTTAAGTCATTTTAATTTGACGGGAGCAGATTTACATAATCCGCTTAAAAGTGACTTAATATGACTTAAGTCTGATTAACCCATCCCACCTCCATACGTGAGATAATTTAATCCGGTATCATGCCAAAGAAACAAAGAATAAAAGTGGATAAAGTAAATCCACTTAAATTTAATCCGATTATCTTTAATCCCAAAACAAAGCGTGACTAAGGAGTTAACTCAAGAGATAATTTTCCGACGATCAAATCAGACAACGGTAGAGAGAGAGAAGAGTATTTGGGAGAGATAAAGGGAGAGACAGAGAATGAAAGAACTCTAGGGAAGATTTTTGTGTGTACCTCCTGACCGTTGGGTCGGTATCATACTTACACCATCTCGAAGAAGTTAACTGTTAGGTTGCCGTGACTGGGATAGACCTGAGTTGTCCAACTCGTGAACCTGATGAGATAGGTGTAGACACGCTATTTTCACATTTTTTTCTCGAGTAAATCTCATGTTACACCACGATGCCCCAGAGTGGCTTACCGATTAATTTAAGTGACTGAACCACAAGGGCCGTCGTAGCATTTGTTTGAGTTTTATATAAAAAAGGGTCATAAAAATTGAGAAGTTAAAATACAGAAAAAAAGTGGGTAAGGGTTTATAAAAAAAATAAAAAAATAAATAAATAAAGGGTTATAAGAAAATACAAAAAAGGATAAAAGGTTATTTAAAGAAAAATTCAGAAAAAAAAATTGAGGAAAGTTTTGAGAAAATATTTTAAAGAAATAATAAAAATAAAATCCTCATATAAAAAACAAAATAATAATAAATAATAAATAATCTTATTTATGTGTACATATATAAAGAGATATCAATAAAAACATTAAAAAATATATAATATATATATTTTAATCCTATCTAATCTTTATTATTATTAATCCTTAATTAACACTAATTATCCTACTTACTGTTCACTTCCCTCTCTCTCACGTAACTCACCCACACTATTCACTTCCCTCTCTATCACGGCACACACACACCCATCTCCCCACTAATCTCTCGACCACCCTCCCTCTTGGGCGAACCCCCTGGTCATTCTCTCCCACTCCCCACTGATCTCTCCACCACCCCCCCTCTCCGGCGATCTCTCCCTGACTCTGGACTTCTCTCCCACCTTTCTGTCTTTTTTTTCTTTTCGCGGGCATCTCACTTCTCTGGCTTCTTCCACCTCCCTCTGTTTCTCCTTGTCTTTCATCTTCTGTTTCCCTCTCCTTCCCCTCCCCTCTCTCCCTTCTCTCTTTCTCTATCTCCCTTTCTCCCTCGTCCTCCCTCTCCTCTCCCCCTTCGATCTCCTCTCTCTTTCCCTCACTTTCTCTCTTTTTTCCCCTTTTCTCTTCTATCTCCATCACTCTCTCTCTCTTTCTCCCTCTGTGTTCTTCTTCCCTCTCTCTCTTTCTCTCTTACTTGCGTTTTAAAACAAAAAAAAATAAGGTTTATAGGGTGTTTGGGAACACTTAAAAAAAAAACTCTTTCTATCTTACAAATTATGCTGCATCAATTTTCTACTTTATTTTTAAAATTAATAAAAAGTGTCATGTGCTGTTTGGCAAAACTCCCAGTTTTGGGGGTTGCGAAGGACCAAGGGGGAGGGTGCGGGAGCCGCCGGAGGAGGGGGCTGCGGGGGAGGGGAGGGGGTAGCCACCGGAGGGGGCTGCAGGGGGAGGGGGCTGCCGCCGGAGGAGGGCGGAGAGGGCCGCAGGGGGGGGAGGGTGCCGCAGGACCGCCGGGGAGCCGCCTGAGGAGGGGGAGGGGAGGGCGCCGCAGGGGGAGGGGGGAGCCGCCGGGGGAGGGGAGGGGGCCGCCGGAGGGCTGGGGAGGGGGCTGCGCGGGGGGAGGGGGGTCTTCCCCTCCGGCGCCGGCACCCCCGGCACTTGCACAGAGAGAGAGAGAGAGAGAGAGAGAGAGGACGGAGTGGGAGAGAGAGAGAGAGAGCAGAAGAGGGGGGAGGGCGCCGTAGGACCGCCGGGGGAGGGGAGGGCACCGCAGGGGGAGGGGGGAGCCGCCGGAGGGCTGGGGAGGGGGCTGTGCGGGGGGAGGGGGGGTCTTCCCCTCCGGCGCCGGCACCCCCGGCACTTGCACACAGAGAGAGAGAGAGGACGGAGTGGGAGAGAGAGAGAGAGCAGAAGAGGGGGGAGGGCGCCGTAGGACCGCCGGGAGAGGGGAGGGCACCGCAGGGGGAGGGGGGAGCCGCCGGGGGAGGGAGGGCACCGCCGGGGGAGGGGGGTCTTCCCCTCTGGCGCCGGCACCCCCGGCACTTGCACACAGAGAGAGAGAGAGAGGACGGAGTGGGAGAGAGAGAGAGAGAGCAGAAGAGGGGGGAGGGCGCCGTAGGACCGCCGGGGGAGGGGAGGGCACCGCAGGGGGAGGGGGGAGCCGCCGGGGGAGGGGGGTCTTCCCCTCCGGCAGGCCGGACAGTTACAGAGAGAGAGAGAGAGAGAGAGAGAGAGAGAGGACCGAGTGGGAGAGAGAGAGAGAGCATAAGAGGGGGGGAGGGTCTCAACAGATGATTTCAAAAAAAAAATAACTCAGGAGTTGTTTTGTTTTAGAAAGAGATTTGAACATGGTTGATTTTTTTTTAAAAAATTAGAGAATACTTACCAAACACCCCATTAGTGAGTTCTCTCTCTCTTTTTTAAATTTAAGAGAGAAAGAGGGGAAAAAACTGCAACCAAACACCCCATTAGTGAGTTCGCAGGGGGGGGCCTCGTCGCCCGTGCCCCCCCTTTGAACCACAAGGGGCCGCAACGGCCCCTTTTATCCGTCGCGCACGGCCGCCCGAGCCCACGCCGCGACGCCGCGACGCCGCCCCGCGACACTGTAACGACCCGAGAATCCGATTACCGGGAAGGTATCCCTAGCGCGATGGTCCGTGTCGCGCTGTGGGGCCATAGCGCGACAACCCTTGTTGCGCTAGGGGACCCTAGCGCGACATGCCCTGTCGCGCTAGGTATCCCTAGCGCGATTTGGTTCGTTGTTGGGTGTTCCCCTTGGGCCGTGTGTGCGTCCCGGGCACCCGGTGGAGTTCCGTGACCGTGTCTTTGGTGTCCGGAGGTTCCGTTTGCCTTGGTCATGAGTTTGGCCGTGGGCGGTGCGTCCGTTTTTCTCCGACCGTGGCCCCGTTTGACGGAGCTGGTGCGTGGGGTGATTCCCACACGTTGTCGGTTTCGGACGTTGTTTTCCGTTGACTCGAGAGTCTACTCCTTCAGTGACCCTCCACTAGTCGTAGCCCACCAGTACGAGGTGCTGGTCTCACCTGGGAGTGGTGTACGGGCACCCACCTTTCGAGACGGTTTGTGGACCGGTTACCGTAGGCCCCTCGTCGGTAGCCAGAGTCCGGCTACGGGGGAAAACCGGTCAGAGGACCAGACCTAGTGACGCAAGGTCTGTGTGTGCACACGTGGTTGGGGGCGGTTGGACCCACGTCGACGGGTGTGACCCCAGCTAGTTACTTGTTTGTGGTTACTTGTACGGTGTTTGCGCCTCGGGTAGGACCTACCACGTCAGGCGGCTCACCTGCGGTGCGGTGTAAGACGTCAGGGGACGCTACCGGCTGTGGTTCTAGTGGGTGGTACTCCTGTCGAGTACGGAGTGTCAGACTGTCAGTCGTGTGTTTCCGACCTTCGGGTTTTGACGGTTCGACCGTTGAGTTTCGGTCTTCTCGTACCGTGGCACGTGTGTCGGTTTGCGTGCCGTAGGGTCTAGTTCTGTAGAGTACAGGGCTTTCCTTTCCGAGGTACTTTCCTACCGCTAGAGTAGTGGTTTCTCGTTCATCGAGGTAGGGTTCGAGTGATCCCTACTGAGTCTTGTTCTGAGACTCATTCCCTGCATGTTTTCACCGTGTTTCAGGTGAGGCGCCACCTTCGGGGAGCGCGTCAGGAGCGCAGCGTGGTGCGGGTGCCCAGAGGTAGTGCCAGAGGTCAGAGCCGGGGGATGCCCCGTGTAGCTGTACTTTTCTTTCTTGTCACTGTACTAGTCGTGGACTGCTGTTATTATTGTTCTTTATTGTGGACCATGTAAATTGTTAATTTATTTCCTGCTTAATATTAGAATTGTTTAATTTCTGCAATTATCTGTGATGCTTATGTAGTTTCCACACCATCCTTTTAACCCTTCCGAGTCTTCGGACTCGTGGGTGGCGGTACGAGTCTCGGGTTATCGGGCCTTCCCGGTAATCGGATTCTCGGGTCGTTACAGACACCCCCGGCCCCCGCGACGCCGCCGCCTGCGCCCAGCGCCCCGACGCCGCCCTGCCGCTCCAGCCCCACTGCATGCCGGCCGTCGCCTCCGGCCCCGCCCGAGCCCACGCCGCCCGCCTGCAAGCCCGACGCCGCCCCCTGCTGCCGCTGTCGCCCCCGCTCCAGCTGCCCCGCCGCGCCACCGCACGCCCCCGTGCGGTTGCCGCCCGCTGCACCGCCGCCGTCACCGCCGACGACCCCCGCTCTCACCCTCTCCCTCTCTCTCTCTCTCTCTCGATCTCCCCCCACTTTCTCTTTCCTTTATTTTTTTTTATTATCCTTTTCTCCCCTCTCTTTTACCCTCTCACATTCTCTCTCTCCACCCCTCTCTCTGCTCTTTCACTCAATCCCTCTCTCATTTCATTATTTTTCTTTCTTTATTTCTCCCCTCTCTCTCCTCTCGCACCCCCTCTCTCTATCTCTCTTAGTTATATTTTTTATTATTTCTCATCTTACTCTCTCTACTCTCATCCTTGTCTCTCTCTCGGTTCTCTCTCTTCCTCTCTCTCTCGATCTCACTCACTCTCTTTTTATTTTATTTTATTTTTTTTCCCACCTATTCTCTCTCCCTCTGCAATCTCTCTCTCCTCTCTCTCACCCTCTCTTTCATCCTCTCTCGATCTCCCCCTCTTTTACTTCTTTTTTTCTCTCTTCCTTTCTTTATATTTTTTTTAAAAATTCTCTCTCTTTTTTTTATCTCTCTCTCTCCCGTACATCTCTCTCCCCCCTCAGTTTCCCTCTCTTCTCACACCCTCTCTCATCCTCTCTATCTCTCCTTCATCCTCTCTCTCTCTCTCACACACACACACACACACACACACACACACACACACACACACATATATATATATATATATATATATATATATATATATATATTTTAGGTGCATATATATAGTATACATATATATATATATATAAACTACAAAAAAAATCTAAGAAAAAAAAAGAGCTCTCTCTCTCTCTCTCTCTTGATTTTTATCTCGCTCTCTAATCCCCCTCTATCTTTCCACATATCACTAGTATTTTTTATTATCTATTTACTTACATCTTTAACCATCTTCTCCCACCTTTTATGTATGTTTGCATATCTTTTCTCACCTTGTACATATATACGTGTGTTTGTGTTCTCCATCTGAGCAGTCTCTGAAGTCCATTTTGAAAGCTCCTTGGTCGTGCTGTGCTCATGCTATTGAAGCCTTTGTCAAAGCTCGTCGTCGGTCTTCCCCAATAAGTTTTTCTCCCCTTTGTATTTTTAATTAGTCACTTAATTACATCACACGAATCATTTAACATCCATGCCACGCCTTTCTCCCTGAGAGGGCATAGTTTATGAGCGTCTTCGTGTCTGTGCATTCCATCATATCATTCCCCCATCTTTCAATTCTAAAAGGGGTTTTAAATACTACCAACCAGGTTAGTACTCGTTTATGTTATTTTTTATGTCAATTTCTAAAGAATTGGTGCTACACCTCCGTCGTTCTTATTTGGTTGTTCCTCTCCGTTTGTTTTCCGTGCAGGGTTAACAGTCCGGAAGTCCGCTTCTTCAGTCGACCAAAAGAGTAGGAGGAGCAACTCACGTACCCTCAATTCGGGGCTATAAATGCGGCCATCCCTCCTATTTTGAGGTACCCGGCTATCGTCTCCCTCATCTATTCTGGTTTTTTTCCTCATCATTGTTATTTGTTGTTAAATTGCCATCTCCATCATCCTTTACGTGTTGTTTAAAAATAAGTCTATCTCTTCTCCCTTGTTATCATCGTAAATCGTTAAACCTCCACCTCCGTTCTTCTCTGTTTTATCTAAAATAAGTTTCTTACTCTGTCTATATTCTCATAGTAGTTTTCCTCTATATTATACTATCTTTACCTTCTCATCTTTCTCTTAAAAAAGATATAAAAGCATAAAAAAATAATAAAAGCAACAAAACCCAAAAAATATAATAACAAAAAGGTAAAACAAAAAAAAGGAGGATAATAAAATCAGGGTAACCAAAGCAAGGCCCTCTTCGTCGGCCGACCGACCGAAGAGGAAGAGAGGACCCGCACTGCTCCCGCTTCGGCGGCAAACGCGATCAGGATATTTCCTGTGGGGTTCTCAGCCCCTGGCGATCACACTTCCCTTCCCCTTCTTTTGTTATTTATTTTCTGTTCAAACCCCGTTGACGGAACCAGTTCCTCGCGATGGTCTCATCTAACTGGTGCGGTGGGCTATCTCCCGCGACCATTTTATTTCAGTAATTTAATTTCTGCATTCTAACATCCTAACCGTTAACTGCTTAACTCTAACCCTCCCCTATCATCGCTTCAAAACTCCGCGGAGAGTGACATCTCGCGACGGTTTATTTAATCCCATTTTCATTTGTTTTAACCCCGATCGAGGAACTCGTTCCTCGCGGTGGTTTAATTTTCTGCACTTTTAATTCTAACCCCGATCAAGGAACTCGTTCCTCGCGGTGGTCTACTTTTCTGCACTTTTAATTCCAACCCCGATCAAGGAACTCGTTCCTCGCGGTGATTTACTTTCCTGTACATTCATTCCAACCCCGATCAAGGAACTCGTTCCTCGCGGTGGTTTAATTTTCTATATTCTTTTGTTCCGACCCCGATCAAAGAACCCGTTCCTCGCGGCGGTCTTATCTAACTGGTGCGGTGGGTCATCTCCCGCGACCATTTCCATTCAGTAATCTAATTTCTGCACGCTAACCCCCTAACCCCTAACCATTTAATTTTAGCATCCCCCATCATCGCTTTAAAACCCCGCGGAGAGTAACATCTCGCGGCGGTTTATTTGATCCCTTTTTTTTCCTGTTATATATATATAGTTATTATAATAAAAACCCCGCGGAGGGGTAATACCTCGCGGTGGTCTTTTGTATATAGTTATACTTATTATTTATACCGCTGCAAAAGCCCCGCAAAGGCCAACGTCTCGCGGTGGTATGTACATATAATATTTATTATTTATGTTGCAATAAAAATCCCGTAAGGCCAATGTCTTGCGGTGGTCTTAATATGTACATATCTATTCATTGTTGCTGATATTATTATATTGCTGTTAGAGCCCCACAAAGACCAATGTCCTGTGGTGGTACGTCTTTATTCGTATTGTGCTTATAATTGTCTGGAGAATGATATACCGTTACAATTTCTGAGTTTACGTGTTTCTCCATTTCTGTTACATAGATTCTCGGACTTCCCGGTATATGAAAAACTGCTCGTAGAACGGTAAGTCACGTTTACCGGGAAGGGGTCAGTTTGCGCGAGAGGGTCTTCCGACCCCTATCTCCGCCATGTACCGGAGTCTGTTCCGCATCTCTATTTTCTTTCTCTCCTTGAGTTGATCTCGTCATTTCCATCTCTTGAGACAGACGAGGGTAGACGACGACTCCCGCCGCCTATACCTCTCTGGCGATCACCCTTTCATCATTGTCATTGTTTATTATTATTGTTTATTATTTTTCTTTCCCTCGAAGGTAGACGACACTCTTTTGCCGTCTACAATAAGGAGACATAGGTGTTAACTCGGCGTCTCCCATCGGAGAGGTAACTCCGTCATTAATACGACATAGGCACCAATCATTAATGAGATAAGACTCATCGAAGAGAACGTGAGTCTGCATTGACAGGGAGAGTGGCATGGACGACGTCTCGATCTCATCGCCGAACTGGAGCACCACTTGTCATTAATGCACAACAACAATCGTGTACTGTAGCCACCGCCAAAAAAGACACGCAAGTACAATCCCCACACTAAGCCTGCGTCAAGGTCGGTGACGTACTGAGCTACCCAATCAACATAGTGAACTTGGAGAGTCGGACTCTTGTAATAGACTGAAAGACGGACGTTATTGGGCTGACAAGACAGGGCCTTCTAAGATAATTAGTCCACCCATGATAAGTTGTAAATGCACATGCCTTGCTCTTATCAGGATTTTGTTTTACACAGGAATTCTAGAGTACACGTTTTATATTGCATGTACTAGAAGAGATTGGAAGAAGACACAATGTTGTGTAGTGTTAAGAGATGTGCCCACATGCATCCGGGACATCATCCAGAACAAAAGGACCTAGTTTGCCTGTTCTGAACAAAGTGATCAGCTTTTTTGAGACCATGGTGCGAGCCTCTTCCACTGATTTCGTAGATATCTTAAACAATCCTTGGAGAGCTGCCAGTTGTGCATCAATGAGGCACTCCAACTCGTTCTCCTCCATTAAATCGCCCTCAAATGAAGAGAACGTTTCATACAGCGTTCGTTGCACCTCCTTCACAAAACCCTGCATTTGTGAAGCATAAGCACAAAGCTGTAATATTTTCTGAAGCAGCAAGAAAGCACTATTCATTCAATTAATAGTGTACATTAAAAAAGTCCCTACATCTGAAAAAAAGGGCATAAACTTTCAAATAACAGTAGAAAATTATAAAATATATGACCTGTAAAATCAATGGCATACCACTTGTTTTACCAGATATTCATTTAGAGAACCCTGAAAGCATGATTTAGGGAAACTTCGATCGAGTCATAATAAGCACTCACTCTAAACGACCATACGGTAAACATATGATAAATCAAGAACAAAATTTATCGTCAGTGATACATATGATAAATTCAAAAGAAAATTTATTATCTGTTATTTACCATCCACAACTCATATAGCACAAAATCTAGGGCATTCTGTACATAAGCTGCTAAAGAATCACCAACATGCATAAGACGCCATAATCACTTGATACTTGTGAACAACCTCTTTTAGATCAACTCATGCAAGAAACTTCCTAATGGCAGTATCTAATGTTGGAAATCAAAGATCACAGATGCATTATTGAGGGATTTCTCTATCAGACGGATCAACAGAAAAATGTGGAATTGAAGTTTAGGAAGATCAAACTCGGGTCGAAGCGCGATGTCGCTTTCTTTAGAGTCGTTTTGCCCCTACACGGTGCAATAGGCTCCACGGCGAGACTTCTCCCAAGATACGATGACCCAAACGATGGCGGCGCAAAGGTGCACTCCAAGTTGCGACGCCGGGGCGAATACCACAGTGACCACTTCGAGATCTTGCAGAGGAAGATGACCGAGAGAGAGTAAAAACCGGAGGAAGATGAGTTCCTTCGTATGTGAACCCTTGAAAAAACTGCTACCCTAAATAGACTCCCAATCAGAGTCTACAACGGTCAAGCACACGAACCGACACCCCCCGTTCCCAAAGGGACGCGAGAGAGAGAATCCGAGGAGACATCGGCAAGGCAAGGCAATATACGCGTGTGTGTGATATAGAATAAAGCCCAAAGAGCCCACAAGCTCAAATGGCCCAACTACCATAGTCTCCCCAAAGGAGTACACAAGGTAGTAAAGAGTCCCAACTATAAGAAGATGAAAACTTTTCCCATCTTCCAATGTGGGACAAAACTCCACAGGAAACAAAACTTTGATATTTTTAAAACATTAAATTCAACATTCACCCACCACAAAAATATATATCAAAGTTTGAGACAGGAATACAAGATCTCGAAGTGAAGTACTATGCATAAGAGAAGTGTCTTCCGACTTGAACCTTCACATAGTGAAACACTTCCCTCTCTCCACAGGTCCAAGTGAACTTCGTCTTGAACTTAAACCTTTATGCAGGAAGTTCCATGCATCACACACAATATTGGTCGATAGTGGTGTTCTCACGGGGTAGCACATTCAGGCCATGTACTTTGCATCTTGTTTCATGAGCGCTCTAGAGATAGCCCAAGCATCTCATAGGTTGCGGCCACACAACCACACTCACATAGGTGAATCCTCCAAGGTGCACTGAAACGTGCCTACACCTTGCCACTATGGCCTTTGGATTCATTAAGAACATATAGTTCAACCTTTACCGTTCCAGATAGAGCACTACATCATAGGGAGGGACAATGAGACACAAGTCTCCAACAATGTGCTCTCTACTAGTCACCAACTCAATTTGTTTTCCCATTGAACCTACTTCATGGGATCTCCAATCAATAGGTTGGGTTGCCATTGACGGTGTCTAAATAATGGGCTTCAGTCCCATCCCCCTCGATGTATCTTCAACCAATTTTCTGTTAAGTCCTTTGGTTAAAAGATCAGCAAGATTACTTGCAGATTTCACAAAATCCAAGGAAATAATTCCTTTGGTTAAGTACTCCCTTACAAACCTCAACTTGAGTCTTATATGAGTACCTAATTTATCATTTATTTTTTCACTCTTAGCCTTGGCTATCGCTGCCTGGCTATCACAATGTATAGAGATTGCAGGAATAGGCTTACTCAACAGAGGTAGCTCAACAACTAGATTCTTCAGCCAATCTGCCTCTCTACCAGTCATCTCAAGGGCTATAAGCTCAGATTCCATAGTGAATCGAGCTAATAAAGTCTGTTTGGTAGATTTCCAAGCAATTGCCCATCCACCAAGCATGAATACAAAACCAGTGGTGCCCTTACCTTGGGCCTTTCCTGTCACCCAACTGGCATCACTGTACCCCTCTAGTACAGCAGGAAATCTCTCATAATGTAATGCAAGAGATAAGGTACCTTTCAAATACTTACATACTCTCTCAAGTGCATGCCAATGAGTTTTGTTAGGACACTGAGTATATCTACTAAGTCTATTCACAGCAAAGGAAATATCAGGTCTACTGCAGTTAGACAAATACATCAAACTACCAATGAGCTGCGAATATCTAAGTTGATCAAAACTATCACCATTATTCTTCTTAAGAATGACACTAGGATCCATAGGAGTACTAACAGGTTTGGAATCATAAAATCCAAACCTTCTCAATACTTTCTCAACATACAGAGTCTGGGATATTGCATATCCCTCACGTGATTTTAGAAGTCTAAGTCCTAAAATCACCTCTGCCTCTCCCAGATCCTTCATGTCAAATTTACTGTTTAGGAAATGTTTGGTTTCATTTATCAACATGATGCTACTACTAAGAATCAGAATGTCATCAACATATAAGCATAAAATAACACATGCATCATTCATCAACTTAACATACAGACATTTATCAGATTCACACATGGCAAAACCATTAGAAATAACAACAACATCAAATTTCTGATGCCATTGCTTAGGGGCTTGTTTTAACCCATACAGGGACTTCGTTAACTTGCACACTTTGTGCTCTTGGCCAGAAACTACAAATCCCTCAGGCTGATCCATATAGATTTCTTCTTCAAGTTCCCCATTTAAGAATGCAGTCTTGACATCCATTTGATGGACCTTTAAATCATATATGGACGACATTGCAATAAGCACACGGATTGTGGTCATCCTAGCCACAGGAGAATAGGTATCAAAGAAATCTATTCCCTCTTTCTGCCTATACCCCTTAGCAACAAGTCTAGCTTTATATTTATCAATAGAGCCATCAGGTTTTATTTTCTTTTTGAAAATCCATTTACATCCAATAGTTTTACTTCCGGGAGGAAGATCAACCAATTCCCATGTCTGATTACATATTATGGAATCTATTTCACTTTTAACAGCTTCTTTCCAAAAAGCAGAATCATTAGATTTCATAGCATCATTAAAAGTTAATGGATCATCTTCAATCAAATAAGATACATAGTCATCACCAAAAGATTTTTCGATCCTTATTCTTTTACTTCTTCTGGGCTCTGTATCATCAGGTTGAGATTCAATAACTTTTGAGCCACTAGAAGAAGGAATAGAAGAGGAAGATTCTACTTCAACATGCAAGTTTGATTTGAAAGGAAAGATATTCTCAAAGAAAATAGCATCACCAAATTCACATATAGTGTTTTCAGAAATAGCAAAAATTTCAGACTTAATAATTAAGAATCTATATGCAGAACTATACTCTGCATAACCAATGAATACACCATCAACAGTTTTGGGGCCAATTTTTATTTTCTTATTTTCAGGAATTTTAATCTTGGCCAAACAGTCCCAAACCTTCAAAAATTTATAATTCGGCTTCCTTTTAAACCACAATTCAAATGGTGATTTATCTTTTGATTTATGAGGAACACAATTTAGGACATAACACGCAGAGAGCAAAGCCTCTCCCCATATACTCTCAGGTAAACCTGAGCTGCACAACATGGAATTCACCATGTCCAACAAAGTCCTATTTTTCCTCTCAGCAACTCCATTGGATTCAGGGGAATAAGGAGCAGTTAACTCATGAATAATACCATTATTTTCACAAAAATCATGCAGTGCATTAGATGTATATTCACCTCCTCTATCAGATCTAAGCCTCTTAAGAACCATATCTGTTTGTTTTTCGGCTAGAGATCTATAAGTCATAAATTTATCAAGAGCTTCGTCTTTAGTACTCAACAAATACAATAAGCAGAATCTAGAAGCATCATCAATAAAGGTGATAAAATATCTTTTTCCACCTCTGGTTAGGGAACCAGTCCCTTCACAAACATCGGAGTGAACTAACTCCAACACCGAGGTGTCCCTTTCAATAGATTTAAAAGGCTTCCTAGGTTGCTTCGCTTGTACACAAATTTGGCATTTATCCTTGTTCTTAACATCAAACTTAGGAATCAAATTTAAATGCATCATCCTTTTCATGGTATTCAAATTAACAGGACCAAGTCTAGCATGCCAAATATCACAAGATTCAATATGAAAAGCAACGGAGGAGGAACTTTTATTTAAACAACTAGAATCAAGTACATTAAGAATAAACAATCCATCACATAAGTAACCTTTTCCTACAAAGTTTCCATTTCTGGTAATTGCAAATTTGTTGGATTCAAAAATAAGTCTAAAACCCTGCTGCACTAACAAAGATCCACTAATCAAGTTCCTCCTAATATCCGGCACGTGCTGCACTCCGTAGAGGCTTAACATTTTCCCTGAAGTGAGCTTCAAGTCAATGCGTCCCTCTCCTACTATTTGTGCAGCACTGGAATTGCCCATTGTCACGCTCCTGGCACCGGTGCCCTGGTAAGAAGAGAATAAGCTTCTATCAGAGCAGACATGGACATTTGCACCTGTGTCTACCAACCATTCAGTTGGAAGACTTGCCACATGGATTTCATGATTGTAAGAGACAAACCTCTCCTTTGAGGGGGATCCATCTGTCAACATATTGACCATGGGTTCAGTAACAGTGGGTTTCTTCTTGTTGCTTTTGATGTTCTTGTTGTTCTTGTCCTTTCTATCATAGCATCTGTAGGCTTTGTGACCCGGTCTCCCACAGACATAGCAAGTAATGTTTTCCGAGTCCTTCTGAATGTTTTTCTTCCCTTTAAATTTGTTGAATTTCTGGTGAGGTTTATGGGAAGTGGAAGAATGAGACTTGGATTTTTCAACAAGATTAGCTTTGGACTGGAATTCAGGGTCTGAGGGAGGAGGAGGAGGAGGGATCCTAGCCTTGTTCCTATCCCTGTTCCTCTCTTCAACTTGAATAAAGCCCAAGGAGCCCACAAGCTCAAATGGCCCAACTACCATAGTCTCCCCAAAGGAGTACACAAGGTAGTAAAGAGTCCCAACTATAAGAAGATGAAAACTTTTCCCATCTTCCAATGTGGGACAAAACTCCACAGGAAACAAAACTTTGATATTTTTAAAACATTAAATTCAACATTCACCCACCACAAAAATATATATCAAAGTTTGAGACAGGAATACAAGATCTCGAAGTGAAGTACTATGCATAAGAGAAGGTGTCTTCCGACTTGAACCTTCACGTAGTGAAACACTTCCCTCTCTCCACAGGTCCAAGTGAACTTCGTCTTGAACTTAAACCTTTATGCAGAAAGTTCCATGCATCACACACAATATTGGTCGATAGTGGTGTTCTCACGGGGTAGCACATTCAGGCCATGTACTTTGCATCTTGTTTCATGAGCGCTCTAGAGATAGCCCAAGCATCTCATAGGTTGCGGCCACACAACCACACTCACATAGGTGAATCCTCCAAGGTGCACTGAAACGTGCCTACACCTTGCCACTATGGCCTTTGGATTCATTAAGAACATATAGTTCAACCTTTACCGTTCCAGATAGAGCACTACATCATAGGGAGGGACAATGAGACACAAGTCTCCAACAATGTGCTCTCTACTAGTCACCAACTCAATTTGTTTTCCCATTGAACCTACTTCATGGGATCTCCAATCAATAGGTTGGGTTGCCATTGACGGTGTCTAAATAATGGGCTTCAGTCCCATCCCCCTCGATGTATCTTCAACCAATTTTCTGTTAAGTCCTTTGGTTAAAGGATCAGCAAGATTACTTGCAGATTTCACAAAATCCAAGGAAATAATTCCTTTGGTTAAGTACTCCCTTACAAACCTCAACTTGAGTCTTATATGAGTACCTAATTTATCATTTATTTTTTCACTCTTAGCCTTGGCTATCGCTGCCTGGCTATCACAATGTATAGAGATTGCAGGAATAGGCTTACTCAACAGAGGTAGCTCAACAACTAGATTCTTCAGCCAATCTGCCTCTCTACCAGTCATCTCAAGGGCTATAAGCTCAGATTCCATAGTGGATCGAGCTAATAAAGTATGTTTGGTGGATTTCCAAGCAATTGCCCCTCCACCAAGCATGAATACAAAACCAGTGGTGCCCTTACCTTGGGCCTTTCCTGTCACCCAACTGGCATCACTGTACCCCTCTAGTACAGCAGGAAATCTCTCATAATGTAATGCAAGAGATAAGGTACCTTTCAAATACTTACATACTCTCTCAAGTGCATGCCAATGAATTTTGTTAGGACACTGAGTATATCTACTAAGTCTATTCACAGCAAAGGAAATATCAGGTCTACTGCAGTTAGACAAATACATCAAACTACCAATGAGCTGCGAATATCTAAGTTGATCAAAACTATCACCATTATTCTTCTTAAGAATGACACTAGGATCCATAGGAGTACTAACAGGTTTGGAATCATAAAATCTAAACCTTCTCAATACTTTCTCAACATAATGAGTATGGGATATTGCATATCCCTCACGTGATTTTAGAAGTCTAAGTCCTAAAATCACCTCTGCCTCTCCCAGATCCTTCATGTCAAATTTACTGTTTAGGAAATATTTGGTTTCATTTATCAACATGATGCTACTACTAAGAATCAGAATGTCATCAACATATAAGCATAAAATAACACATGCATCATTCATCAACTTAACATACAGACATTTATCAGATTCACACATGGCAAAACTATTGGAAATAACAACATCATCAAATTTCTGATGCCATTGCTTAGGGGCTTGTTTTAACCCATACAGGGACTTCGTTAACTTGCACACTTTATGCTCTTGGCCAGAAACTACAAATCCCTCAGGCTGATCCATATAGATTTCTTCTTCAAGTTCCCCATTTAAGAATGCAGTCTTGACATCCATTTGATGGACCTTTAAATCATATATGGATGCCATTGCAATAAGCACACGGATTGTGGTCATCCTAGCCACAGGAGAATAGGTATCAAAGAAATCTATTCCCTCTTTCTGCCTATACCCGTTAGCAACAAGTCTAACTTTATATTTGTCAATAGAGCCATCAGGTTTTATTTTCTTTTTGAAAATCCATTTACATCCAATAGTTTTACTTCCGGGAGGAAGATCAACCAATTCCCATGTCTGATTACATATTATGGAATCTATTTCACTTTTAACAGCTTCTTTCCAAAAAGTAGAATCATTAGATTTCATAGCATCATTAAAAGTTAATGGATCATCTTCAATCAAATAAGATACATAGTCATCACCAAAAGATTTTTCGATCCTTATTCTTTTACTTCTTCTGGGCTCTATATCATCAGGTTGAGATTCAATAACTTTTGAGCCACTAGAAGATTCAATAACTTTTGGGCTCTATATATATAACAAAGCTTATGTGACTCTTAGCTTCCATCATCCACATGGGAAATAATGGGTTAGAGATCACACCGGCCAATCCATCCACAGGAGCCACATTTTCTTGCAATTTAGGAAGAAGAAACTCTGTTGTAATGTGTGATGCAAACATATTAAAATGTAGACATATTCCGTGTTATCATATCCTTTCCCTGAACCACACGAACCATCTGCCGTCATTATCTCATAGCTCTTAGCTAACTACCCATTTTTCTATTTTTTTATCCATTTCGTAAACATAGAATCGCCTTCAATAATTGCCAAAAAAATTTATGTGGGCGTAAAATCTATGATGTGACTTTTAATTGGATAGTGTAGCGGTCAAAAAATGGTCACCCACTTCTTGATCCACACATTTAAAATTTTATTTGTTCAAGATCGAGAGCCTCGCTAGAGAGAGACATGCAACCAGCGATGAATGGTCAGAATGAGCTCTAAACCCCGCTTTGTTTGCCACTTATCCCATGATTACCCCTTTTTATCCTAAACTTAAGTCATTTTAATTTGACGGGAGCAGATTTACATAATCCGCTTAAAAGTGACTTAATATGACTTAAGTCTGATTAACCCATCCCACCTCCATAGATGAGATAATTTAATCCGGTATCATGCCAAAGAAACAAAGAATAAAAGTGGATAAAGTAAATCCACTTAAATTTAATCCGATTATCTTTAATCCTAAAACAAAGCGTGACTAAGGAGT
This sequence comes from Amorphophallus konjac, assembly GCA_022559845.1. Lineage (NCBI taxonomy): Eukaryota > Viridiplantae > Streptophyta > Magnoliopsida > Alismatales > Araceae > Amorphophallus > Amorphophallus konjac. Next base: position 5,843,741 of record CM040120.1, read on the forward strand.
TAACTCAAGAGATAATTTTCCGACGATCAAATCAGACAACGGTAGAGAGAGAGGAGAGTATTTGGGAGAGATAAAGGGAGAGACAGAGAATGAAAGAACTCTAGGGAAGATTTTTTTGTGTACCTCCTGACCGTTGGGTCGGTATCATACTTACACCATCTCGAAGAAGTTAACTGTTAGGTTGCCATGACTGGGATAGACCTGAGTTGTCCAACTCGTGAACCTGATGAGATAGGTGTAGACACGCTATTTTCACATTTTTTTCTCGAGTAAATCTCATGTTACACCACGATGCCCCAGAGTGGCTTACCGATTAATTTAAGTGACTGAACCACAAGGGCCGTCGTAGCATTTGTTTGAGTTTTATATAAAAAAGGGTCATAAAAATTGAGAAGTTAAAATACAAAAAAAAAGTGGGTAAGGGTTTATAAAAAAAATAAATAAATAAATAAAGGGTTATAAGAAAATACAAAAAAGGATAAAAGGTTATTTAAAGAAAAATTCAGAAAAAAAAATTGAGGAAAGTTTTGAGAAAATATTTTAAAGAAATAATAAAAATAAAATCCTCATATAAAAAACAAAATAATAATAAATAATAAATAATCTTATTTATGTGTACATATATAAAGAGATATCAATAAAAAACATTAAAATATATATAATATATATTTTTTAATCCTATCTAATCTTTATTATTATTAATCCTTAATTAACACTAATTATCCTACTTACTGTTCACTTCCCTCTCTCTCACGTAACTCACCCACACTATTCACTTCCCTCTCTATCACGGCACACACACACCCATCTCCCCACTAATCTCTCGACCACCCTCCCTCTCGGGCGAACCCCCTGGTCATTCTCTCCCACTCCCCACTGATCTCTCCACCACCCCCCCTCTCCGGCGATCTCTCCCTGACTCTGGACTTCTCTCCCACCTTTCTGTCTTTTTTTTCTTTTCGCGGGCATCTCACTTCTCTGGCTTCTTCCACCTCCCTCTGTTTCTCCCTGTCTTTCATCTTCTGTTTCCCTCTCCTTCCCCTCCCCTCTCTCCCTTCTCTCTTTCTCTATCTCCCTTTCTCCCTCGTTCTCCCTCTCCTCTCCCCCTTCGATCTCCTCTCTCTTTCCCTCACTTTCTCTCTTTTTTCCCCTTTTCTCTTCTATCTCCATCACTCTCTCTCTCTTTCTCCCTCTGTGTTCTTCTTCCCTCTCTCTCTTTCTCTCTTACTTGCGTTTTAAAACAAAAAAAAACAAGGTTTATAGGGTGTTTGGGAACACTTAAAAAAAAAAACTCTTTCTATCTTACAAATTATGCCGCATCAATTTTCTACTTTATTTTTAAAATTAATAAAAAATGTCATGTGCTGTTTGGCAAAACTCCCAGTTTTGGGGGTTGCGAAGGACCAAGGGGGAGGGTGCGGGAGCCGCCGGAGGAGGGGGCTGCGGGGGAGGGGAGGGGGTAGCCGCCGGAAGGGGCCGCAGGGGGAGGGGGCTGCCGCCGGAGGAGGGCGGAGAGGGCCGCAGGGGGGGAGGGTGCCGCAGGACCGCCGGGGAGCCGCCTGAGGAGGGGGAGGGGAGGGCACCGCAGGGGGAGGGGGGAGCCGCCGGGGGAGGGGAGGGGGCCGCCGGAGGGCTGGGGAGGGGGCTGCGCGGGGGGGAGGGGGGTCTTCCCCCCCGGCGCCGGCACCCCCGGCACTTGCACACACAGAGAGAGAGAGAGAGAGAGAGAGAGAGAGAGAGAGAGAGAGAGAGAGAGAGAGGACGGAGTGGGAGAGAGAGAGCAGAAGAGGGGGGAGGGCGCCGTAGGACCTCCGGGGGAGGGGAGGGCACCGCAGGGGGAGGGGGGAGCCGCCGGAGGGCTGGGGAGGGGGCTGTGCGGGGGGAGGGGGGGTCTTCCCCTCCGGCGCCGGCACCCCCGGCACTTGCACACAGAGAGAGAGAGAGGACGGAGTGGGAGAGAGAGAGAGAGCAGAAGAGGGGGGAGGGCGCCGTAGGACCGCCGGGAGAGGGGAGGGCACCGCAGGGGGAGGGGGGAGCCGCCGGGGGAGGGGAGGGCACCGCCGGGGGAGGGGGGTCTTCCCCTCCGGCGCCGGCACCCCCGGCACTTGCACACAGAGAGAGAGAGAGGACGGAGTGGGAGAGAGAGAGAGAGCAGAAGAGGGGGGAGGGCGCCGTAGGACCGCCGGGGGAGGGGAGGGCACCGCAGGGGGAGGGGGGAGCCGCCGGGGGAGGGGAGGGCACCGCCGGGGGAGGGGGGTCTTCCCCTCCGGCTGGCCGGACAGTTACAGAGAGAGAGAGAGATAGAGAGGACCGAGTGGGAGAGAGAGAGAGAGCAGAAGAGGGGGGGAGGGTCTCAACAGATGATTTCAAAAAAAAAATAACTCAGGAGTTGTTTTGTTTTAGAAAGAGATTTGAACATGGTTGATTTTTTTAAAAAAAATTAGAGAATACTTACCAAACACCCCATTAGTGAGTTCTCTCTCTCTTTTTTAAATTTAAGAGAGAAAGAGGGGAAAAAACTGCAACCAAACACCCCATTAGTGAGTTCACAGGGGGGGCCTCGTCGCCCGTGCCCCCCCTTTGAACCACAAGGGGCCGCAACGGCCCCTTTTATCCGTCGCGCACGGCCGCCCGAGCCCACGCCGCGACGCCGCCCCGCGACACCCCCGGCCCCCGCGACGCCGCCGCCTGCGCCCAGCGCCCCGACGCCGCACTGCCGCTCCAGCCCCACTGCCGGCCGTCGCCTCCGGCCCCGCCCGAGCCCACGCCGCCCGCCTGCAAGCCCGACGCCGCCCCCTGCTGCCGCTGTCGCCCCCGCTCCAGCTGCCCCGCCGCGCCACCGCACGCCCCCTGCGGTTGCCGCCCGCTGCACCGCCGCCGTCACCGCCGACGACCCCCGCTCTCACCCTCTCCCCCTCTCTCTCTCTCTCGATCTCCCCCCACTTTCTCTTTCCTTTATTTTTTTTATTATCCTTTTCTCCCCTCTCTTTTACCCTCTCACATTCTCTCTCTCCACCCCTCTCTCTGCTCTTTCACTCAATCCCTCTCTCATTTCATTATTTTTCTTTCTTTATTTCTCCCCTCTCTCTCCTCTCGCACCCCCTCTCTCTATCTCTCTTAGTTATATTTTTTATTATTTCTCATCTTACTCTCTCTACTCTCATCCTTGTCTCTCTCTCGGTTCTCTCTCTTCCTCTCTCTCTCTCGATCTCACTCACTCTCTTTTTATTTTATTTTATTTTTTTCCCACCTATTCTCTCTCCCTCTGCAATCTCTCTCTCCTCTCTCTCACCCTCTCTTTCATCCTCTCTCGATCTCCCCCTCTCTTACTTCTCTTTTTCTCTCTTCCTTTCTTTATATTTTTTTTAAAAATTCTCTCTCTTTTTTTTATCTCTCTCTCTCCCGTACATCTCTCTCCCCCCTCAGTTTCCCTCTCTTCTCACACCCTCTCTCATCCTCTCTATCTCTCCTTCATCCTCTCGCACACACACACACACACACACACACACACATATATATATATATATATATATATATATATATATATCTCCTATATATCTTTTAGGTGCATATATATAGTATACATATATATATATATATATATATATATAAACTACAAAAAAAAATCTAAGAAAAAAAAAGAGCTCTCTCTCTCTCTCTTGATTTTTATCTCGCTCTCTAATCCCCCTCTATCTTTCCACATATCACTAGTATTTTTTATTATCTATTTACTTACGTCTTTAACCATGTTCTCCCACCTTTTATGTATATTTGCATATCTTTTCTCACCTTGTACATATATACGTGTGTTTGTGTTCTCCATCTGAGCAGTCTCTGAAGTCCGTTTTGAAAGCTCCTTGGTCGTGCTGTGCTCATGCTATTGAAGCCTTTGTCAAAGCTCGTCGTCGGTCTTCCCCAATAAGTTTTCTCCCCTTTGTATTTTTAATTAGTCACTTAATTACATCACACGAATTATTTAACATCCATGCCACGCCTTTCTCCCTGAGAGGGCATAGTTTATGAGCGTCTTCGTGTCTGTGCATTCCATCATATCATTCCCCCATCTTTCAATTCTAAAAGGGGTTTTAAATACTACCAACCAGGTTAGTACTCGTTTATGTTATTTTTTATGTCAATTTCTAAAGAATTGGTGCTACACCTCCGTCGTTCTTATTTGGTTGTTCCTCTCCGTTTGTTTTCCGTGCAGGGTTAACAGTCCGGAAGTCCGCTTCTTCAGTCGACCAAAAGAGTAGGAGGAGCAACTCACGTACCCTCAGTTCGGGGCTATAAATGCGGCCATCCCTCCTATTTTGAGGTACCCGGCTATCGTCTCCCTCATCTATTCTGATTTTTTTCCTCATCATTGTTATTTGTTGTTAAATTGCCATCTCCATCATCCTTTACGTGTTGTTTAAAAATAAGTCTATTTCTTCTCCCTTGTTATCATCGTAAATCGTTAAACCTCCACCTCCGTTCTTCTCTGTTTTATCTAAAATAAATTTCTTACTATGTCTATATTCTCATAGTAGTTTTCCTCTATATTATACTATCTTTACCTTCTCATCTTTCTCTTAAAAAAGATATAAAAGCATAAAAAAATAATAAAAGCAACAAAACCCAAAAAATATAATAACAAAAAGGTAAAACAAAAAAAAGGAGGATAATAAAATCAGGGTAACCAAAGCAAGGCCCTCTTCGTCGGCCGACCGACCGAAGAGGAAGAGAGGACCCGCACTGCTCCCGCTTCGGCGGCAAACGCGATCATGACATTTCCTGTGGGGTTCTCAGCCCCTGGCGATCACACTTCCCTTCCCCTTCTTTTGTTATTTATTTTCTGTTCAAACCCCGTTGACGGAACCAGTTCCTCGCGGTGGTCTCATCTAACTGGTGCGGTGGGCTATCTCCCGCGACCATTTTATTTCAGTAATTTAATTTCTGCATTCTAACATCCTAACCGTTAACTGCTTAACTCTAATCCTCCCCTATCATCGCTTCAAAACCCCGCGGAGAGTGACATCTCGCGACGGTTTATTTAATCCCATTTTCATTTGTTTTAACCCCGATCGAGGAACTCGTTCCTCGCGGTGGTTTAATTTTCTGCACTTTTAATTCTAACCCCGATCAAGGAACTCGTTCCTCGCGGTGGTCTACTTTTCTGCACTTTTAATTCCAACCCCGATCAAGGAACTCGTTCCTCGCGGTGGTTTAATTTTTTATATTCTTTTGTTCCGACCCCGATCAAGGAACCCGTTCCTCGCGGCGGTCTTATCTAACTGGTGCGGTGGGTCATCTCCCGCGACCATTTCCATTCAGTAATCTAATTTCTGCACGCTAACCCCCTAACCCCTAACCATTTAATTTTAGCATCCCCCATCATCGCTTTAAAACCCCGCAGAGAGTAACATCTCGCGGCGGTTTATTTGATCCCTTTTTTTTTCCTGTTATATATATATAGTTATTATAATAAAAACCCCGCGGAGGGGTAATACCTCGCGGTGGTCTTTTGTATATAGTTATACTTATTATTTATACCGCTGCAAAAGCCCCGCAAAGGCCAACGTCTCGCGGTGGTATGTACATATAATATTTATTATTTATGTTGCAATAAAAATCCCGTAAGGCCAATGTCTTGCGGTGGTCTTAATATGTACATATATATTCATTGTTGCTGATATTATTATATTGCTGTTAGAGCCCCACAAAGACCAATGTCCTGTGGTGGTACGTCTTTATTCGTATTGTGCTTATAATTGTCTGGAGAATGATATACCGTTACAATTTCTGAGTTTACGTGTTTCTCTATTTCTGTTACATAGATTCTCGGACTTCCCGGTATATGAAAAACTGCTCGTGGAACGGTAAGTCACGTTTACCGGAAAGGGGTCAGTTTGCGCGAGAGGGTCTTCCGACCCCTATCTCCGCCATGTACCGGAGTCTGTTCCGCATCCCTATTTTCTTTCTCTCCTTGAGTTGATCTCGTCATTTCCATCTCTTGAGACAGACGAGAGTATACGACAACTCCCGCCGCCTATACCTCTCTGGCGATCACCCTTTCATCATTGTCATTGTTTATTATTATTGTTTATTATTTTTCTTTCCCTCGAAGGTGGACGACACTCTTTTGCCGTCTACAATAAGGAGACATAGGTGTTAACTCGTCGTCTCCCATCGGAGAGGTAACTCCGTCATTAATACGACATAGACACCAATCATTAATGAGATAAGACTCATCGAAGAGAACGTGAGTCTGCATTGACAGGGAGAGTGGCATGGACTACGTCTCGATCTCATCGCCGAACTGGAGCACCACTTGTCATTAATGCACATCAACAATCGTGTACTGTAGCCACCGCCAAAAAAGACACGCAAGTACAATCCCCACACTAAGCCTGTGTCAAGGTCGGTGACGTACTGAGCTACCCAATCAACATAGTGAACTTGGAGAGTCGGACTCTTGTAATAGACTGAAAGACGGACGTTATTGGGCTGACAAGACAGGGCCTTCTAAGATAATTAGTCCACCCATGATAAGTTGTAAATGCACATGCCTTGCTCTTATCAGGATTTTGTTTTACACAGGAATTCTAGAGTACACGTTTTATATTGCATGTACTAGAAGAGATTGGAAGAAGACACAATGTTGTGTAGTGTTAAGAGATGTGCCCACATGCATCCGGGACATCATCCAGAACAAAAGGACCTAGTTTGCCTGTTCTGAACAAAGTGATCAGCTTTTTTGAGACCATGGTGCGAGCCTCTTCCACTGATTTCGTAGATATCTTAAACAATCCTTGGAGAGCTGCCAGTTGTGCATCAATGAGGCACTCCAACTCGTTCTCCTCCATTAAATCGCCCTCAAATGAAGAGAACGTTTCATACAGCGTTCGTTGCACCTCCTTCACAAAACCCTGCATTTGTGAAGCATAAGCACAAAACTGTAATATTTTCTGAAGCAGCAAGAAAGCACTATTCATTCAATTAATAGTGTACATTAAAAAGTCCCTACATCTGAAAAAAAAGGGCATAAACTTTCAAATAACAGCAGAAAATTATAAAATATATGACCTGTAAAATCAATGGCATACCACTTGTTTTACCAGATATTCATTTAGAGAACCCTGAAAGCATGATTTAGGGAAACTTCGATCGAGTCATAATAAGCACTCACTCTAAACGACCATACGGTAAACATATGATAAATCAAAAACAAAATTTATCGTCAGTGATACATATGATAAATTCAAAAGAAAATTTATTATCTGTTATTTACCATCCACAACTCTTATAGAACAAAATCTAGGGCATTCTGTACATAAGCTGCTAAAGAATCACCAACATGCAAAAGACACCATAATCACTTGATACTTGTGAACCATAAAGTAAACATGTGATAAATCAAAAGCAAAATTTATTGTCAGTTATACATATGAAAATTTCAAAATAAAATGTATTATCTGTTATTTACCATCCACAACTCTTAGGCCTTGTTTGGTACAGCGCACACTGCTGAACAGGGTAATATATTCGCCGGTCACGCAGCTTATTCGCCGGTGATATCTTGTTTACAGTTTGATAGAACATAGCATTAATGAGTGGAAGAGCAATAAATAGGCCCATTTTTATTACAATAGTGCCATCTTGTTCGGGTTAAGTATTCCATCGAAATGGTGGAATACCTTAACCGTGTAAGGTAGCAACCGGCAGAATACCTGAGTTTTGTATCAAACAGGCCTTTATAGAACAAAATCTAGGGCATTCTGTATATAAGCTGCTAAAGAATCACCAACATGCAGAAGACACCATAATCACTTGATACTCGTGAACAACCTCTTTTAGATCAACTAATGCAAGAAACTTCCTAATGGCAGTATCTAATTGGGTAGATGATCCATGAACAATGAGACGATAACATGACACTCACTATAAGTAGAGCATTTTACAGATATGAATACCATAATGTTCCCTCATATGCAGGGTTCTTTACTTCTTTAGGGGGATCTATGAAAAAAACCTGAAGTTCATTACCTCAACATACTGCACATCAGAGTCGTCCAACAGCATTTTCTTTCTCGGTGAGGAGTCTTTAAATATACTTTTATTTCTCATCAGTGAGTCAGATAGAGGTCTGTTCCTTTTCTCATTGTCCAAGTTCTTCCAGTGAAGAGGTGTGCCCCGATTGTTCAAGACAGCTAGCAGGTACTTAGCAAGGCGCTCCTCACCTACAACCGAATCCTTCACTGCCCCTGAACATAACACAAGTTCTTTAAGTGAATTTACGAACATGTTCACTACTATAGGACCGGCAGACTGCAATCGTTAAATTTTCTCAAAGATAGAAAAGGAAAGTCAAATATCATGCAAATAAGGGAAGCACATCCTCATCAACTGACCCCATGGCATTTGAAAGAAAAACTTTTTCTAAAAGAAATTACAAGATTTACGGCAACAAGGAAGAGCTACAGATCAGGAATTCTTTCTTTTTCCTTTCCCATCAAAAACCAAGGCCACGGTAGATTCCAAAATGAGGTTTTGACATTAGGCCAAGTGATATATGAAAGAAGTGCTTCAACCTGAGGATGTTTGACAGTGCGACCAGCCACAATTCAAATGTGGCCATACCAAAGCTGAGAGTATAAATTGGAGACAGATATGATTCTGTATTCACCAGAGAAGGCCATAACCATCTCAATGCGCTCAAACCCGCCTTAGGTCCCCTGGAAGTCTCATTAGAATGACCAAAGACCAAAGGAAGTAAAGGGCTGAACAAAGTTAACGAAGTGTCATACGAGGCCTCAACAAAATACTCAAACTGGTCCCAACCAAGATGCTGGAGCAGAGCCAATCACAATAATAAAGATGGCTTAGATCCAGAACCAAATCACTACCAAACCCATTCCCACCCTTCTCTTTGTATAGGCCGACCCTTTTGCCATCTGCCTTTCAGTTGCTGAAAACTTAGGAAAACAAAAAGCATTCTTCAGCCAAAGCAGCAGCTCCTTCAACCAAACCAACAACTTAAAGCCAGTCTCCCCCAGAGAAAGTGAATCAACATATTCACTGCCTGCTGCAACAGATTCAGCCTCAGAAGTCAAAGACAAATTGTTGATCACTCGGAAGCACCCACTGGCCTCCAAACTGTGAGTCTAGCTTCACCTGCACATTGAATATTGGCACAAGAAAAGCTTCCCACAACCTCTTTTAAGCTGTGTTGTCAAGAGGTCATCTGCATCTCTACAAAAGGAATCACAGTTTGGTATTTGAGGTGGGATATTCAAAATTTAAAATCAAGTTACAAAGATAGCACAATCATTCTACAATAATTATGCCACAGCCATGACAGAATCTGCTGAACCTTTGGGGATCTTGGAAACTGAAAGGTCACCTCGGATAGATGCCTGATTTGAGGTCATCCTTACAAAGAACCGGTGGGAATTATCCTAATGGTTATTCGGATGACATGCAAGTTGGGTGAGTCAACCGAGTCATCAGAGCATCTGACTGAGTCTGTAAACACCTGCTTGGTCTTTTTCATCCAGTCACCACCCGAAACACTAGGACTGGCAATGAGCTTATGGCAGACTTGCCTTCCATCCTCCAGTGTCCAGTCAGGACAAACCCCCCAAACCAGATGTCTTCGCAAAAGATCTGAAGATAGGTAGGCTCCTTCCTTGATCTTTGGCAGTCTTCCTATGCTTGTCTAACATCCTGGTAGGACCCACTTGGTGCTTAAGAATTACTCTCTTCCTTCCTTCCAATCTGAACAAGAACTCCAACCCTTGACCTGGAGTAAATGAGCTCTGGAATATCATGAAGCGAATGAACCTCAGTTAGAACCTTGAAATATGTCATCTCTACACAGAAGAACAGCAAAGGATCACTCGTAATAAATCATCCAAAAACTTCAGCCAACCTGCAAAAGACATCCTGATTCCAGAAAGATGAACAGGGCTGTCTTCCATCCACAGCCTATAGGACATCCTTCCTCACTTAAAGGAAATGCCTCCAGTACCTGATCTGACAGAAAACCTCCAAGACAAACCTAAATATCTCCTTCAGAGATGCATCTGACAGTATCCTTGCAGACTTGCACTGATCATCCAGTGCCCCCTCTGAAAGCAGAAAAACAATGTCGAGAGAGACTTTCTCCCTCCACTTCCCACTCATCTAATTTTGGTGAACACCAAAAGCAAGATCAACAAAAAAGAAAATGACTTAACATCTTAATGGTACATGTTTTTTTTATCCACTGCCAAAGAATAGACATCAGTATAATTAAGCATAATGATGACATAATGAACACAACCTTTGAATAGGTGACAATTTTAATGCGTCAAAATCAAACTACTAGAAGAGGAACCTGTTAAAGCAAGCTTCAGTCCTGTCTCTATGTCTGGAATGCTGGGAACCAAAACACCAGGAGTGTCCAAAACGTATATGCTAGGTTGATTTGCAATCTGAGGACCGCCAATTCATTCTTAGTATTAGGATTGGAAAAGAAAAATGCAATATATCGTATTCATTTAGACTGAAAGATATCTAAAAATGAATAACAATGTATAGTTTGGGCCACAGGAGCTTCTTTTTCTTTGTAATATACGGAAACATTAAAAAGACTTTAAAATGTAAGTCATAACAAAAATGATTACATTATGTGCAATTGTGTAACCTTATTTAACTTGAAAATTGCATGTGAAGTAGAAAGGAAACTCTGAACAGCGCTGTCCTTAAAATAAACTAGCATATTCAGCAAAGGAAAAAAATGTCTGTGATACAACAGTGGTAGAGTTTTCAACTAAATCTGCATCTCTAAACTGAGCCAGAATCACAGAGCATTTAGATACATGGATCAGATGAAAAATGACTTTGATGAGCTCTATGTTATCAAAAGCGTGCCTAGGCGTCGCCTAGGCGGTTTTTGAGGCTAGGCGGCCCCAAACCGCCTCGCTTTCGCCTCAAACGCCTCACTCCCAGGAGGGCAGGTCCCAGGATATCTTGATTGACTTACCCTATGTATTTTCGCCTCAAATCTTGATTGTTGTTAATTTTATTGAAAATCTAGATTGTATGTATGTATTTTTGTGATTTTTAGACAAATATTTATATTTTTGAATTGCATATATATATTTTAATAAAATGCCTCAAATGCCTAGGCCATCGCCCAGGCGTTTGAGGCATGAGGCGACCCCTTGGTTGCCTCGGTTGCCTCACGCCGCTGACTATATAGGATGAGCTGAAAGCTTTTGATGACATTGTTTGCAAATTGCAAAATGCTTCCGTCACAGTAAAATGACCAAAATAGCATCCGTGACCACACATTTGGAAGGCATCTCTCCCACACCACTAATATGGAGACCTGGAGGATAGAATGCCTTGGAGGCAACATGACAATGGTGCTCCTATATAGAGCCTACAAGAACAAAGATACAGCAAATCCACAACCAAAAAAAACAAAAAACAAAAAGTCAGGACAGGGCTGGGATTGGCTGGCCCTAGTTAGCCAATCCCAACCTGTTCTGACCTGAGCTCCCAACAACACCCTAACCTAGTGCAGAAGAAAAAAAAAACAAGTAAACAATCCAAGAAACAAAAAGTTAATGGTCATCGCCAAAATTTACATAATGAGTTTTAAGTCACAATTCTGAATACGAAGAATGAAATCACCCTAAATGAAGTGTAAACATTGTTACAAGGAAGTCACGTGAGCCCCTTCAAGTCACAGTAGGAAACATTTTATGCCGTGTATTATACATACTGGCCCATGACACATAGTTTTCATACATTTGCAGGTAGTCTTGAAGGTAACAATTGTAATCTTTTGTGCTAACATAGATCACAGTAACTGGTGTCCAACTAGTGATCTCCAGGATGTGATATACAAGGTACTCAACAACGGTACCGGTATGAACCGGTACCATCTGGTACCATACCGGTTCCCCCACTCCATCCCCTGGTTCCACCTCCCCCATTTAAATATATGCCATATATCTTTGGTCATTTATACAATATACTTTTTATATGAGAGTCGTTTTACAAATAACCATCATCTTTTACAAATGAAAACAAACCCTAAATCCCTAATCGAGCCAGCTTCGTGAGCTTCGTCCACATCAGCCCACTGCCGCCGGCCTCCTGTCGTGAGCTCGCTGCTACCAGCATCCTGTCGTGAGCCCGCTGCCGCCTGCCGCCATCCTCACGTGAACCTGCTGCCGCCACCCTGGCCTGAGCTTGCTGCTGCGAACCTGCAAGCCTGTGAGGTTCCTCTCTCTCTCTCCCCCCCTCTCCCCACTTGTCTCAGTCCCGCAGTCCGCCCCTGTTCTCTCTCTCTGTCCCTCCCTCCCTCCCCACCCTCTCTCTCTCTCGACTCTCTCACACAACAGGGAGATGAGAGTCCAGAGGAGGCAGCCTCCGTTTTTTTTTTTAATGTCTGTACCAGTCAGTACCGGGCTCAAATGGCCAGAACCGGACTGGCCAAGGCCAGTTCTGGTACGTACCGCCCAGTACGGTATGTACCGGGCGGTATTGCATACCATGGTGATATGAACCTATAGATTGTTGAATGATATCCATAATTAATATCCAAGTCATGTATGCTATCTGATGGTTTTTGTTGATTGAACAGAGGAAAGTTAGAATCCATGTTTATGCTATCCAAAATGTCTGTGAGCATATTATGCACAGTGAAAGGCTTGACAAATGAAATATGGAAACTTTTGTATTTTCCATTGGTAAATGCTGCATATTGAGACCAGGGACTCACTGGCATTTCACACTCCTATATGTATGGTTGGCAGGATAACCTGATCCAGATCCAAATCCGCTGACCTGGATCTGTATAACCCAATGCCTATCTGTTCCCAATGGGAGAAGTCTGATCGCTATCTTTTTTAAGGAAAGGAAAGAAGAAAATTTTTTGTCTTGGATCAGCTGGATTTCATCTGAAATTGGTCGATCAAAAGCCAATTCTTAGCTGATCCTAATCCTTATCTGGACCGGGCTGACCCAGGCCAATCCCAGGATCTGATCTGATTCCATAATCCTTATATGTTTGGGGAAACGACCAACATAATAAATGATTTTATTTTTTATTTCTGTTTTCCTTTCACTTGAAGATGAAATAAACCATTCCTTTCATGTTCTTTATTTCCTCTTATTTCCATCTAGTTCAAGGGCTCCCACCATATAAATTGTATGAATGCATGTTGTAATCTTCATGTGTCTCACCGTCTATGGTATTTGAATCCGGGCCCCATTCTTTTTCAGATAAAGTGAAGGCTTTGTATCCTCCCTCCTGATGAGATTGGATAGCACATATACTAAATCTAATGGTGAATTCATTACCACCTCCCAAGGAAAATTTCAGCGCATACCTTGATTTTATCATTCAATAAGAACTATTTGAAATCATAGATTTTTACAAAGTTGCATTGACGCTTCTACTACCAACCTGATATACATAAAAACTACAGTCATCTGAATGCAAGAACAATAACAGCCATGATAAGCAAATGAAAATTAAATTGCAGAAACAAAAGCAAAATGCTGTTCCAAAATAATGAAGATATCAATTTTCCAACATAGCCAACAATATATCATTTTGACCTTGTATCCAGCAATATCCTGGGTGACACCAGGCAAAGGTCCTACAGTTGCTCGCTTGATCTTCTCCTGTACTGTCAAAAGCACCATTTCAAATGCAAAAATACTACTCAATTTAAAACAAATTAAAAAAATTGACCATGCAATTATAATTAAAACTAAAAACTGAAGCGGCTACCAGGAAAGTGAGAAGCGGCAATCCGATGGATAGAGTTAATCAGTGCTGACTTCCCAACATTTGGAACACCAACCACCATGACAAGAAGTGTTGGTTCCCTGGATATAACTTCCTTCAGTTTCAGCTCCACGAGTGTAAGAAGCTGTTGATTAACAAAACATAATAAGTAGCAGGACCATTAATGGCAGAAACAGACTAGAGAAACATGAGGTAAAATATATGGAATGACTCATAGCCGAATTGAGAAGGAAATTGCACCATCTGAACTCACAAAAGATGCTTTAATAAAGGAGCATTGAAGAAAAACCGTAACAGAAAATAAAATGGGTCTTTAGAACCTGACACGATAGTTTTCATTAACCACAAGTCAATGAGAGCACACTAGACTTCAGTGCCAATACCCTAATAGAAGGGTCATGATAATCTGACAACTGATGTAGTCTGGCAATTCATCGGGTGTTGGTGGTTGATCCAAGTTCACAGAATCAAGGTTTTCCATCTCGAATATCGGTTCCGTCTCGGAAAGGCGGAAGAGAAGAGATTTCGGAGCGATTTCGGAAAAATCTCGGGAGATCGGGTTTGGTGATGTTGGAATTTTTTTTCATATATATAGCCTATTTCTAATAAAATGCTATTTTTTTCTACTGACCACTCAATTTCACATACATATTTTTCTAATTGACAACTCAATTTTGCAAAATAAAGAGTAATGATAACAATAACAAATCCATTCACATCTACCAATGTCAATATGCATCAAAAGTTACACAAAAAAGATATACAAAAAATGGTACATGAATCACAAATTGAAGAACACATCAAAACCATAAAAAATGGTACATGTAACTCTGTCTTGCCCCCTCTCTGTCTCCCTCTCTCTCAGATAGAGAGAAGGGAGAGACGGGGAGAGAGAGAGGGTGGGAGACAGAGAGAGAGAAAGAGAGGGTGAGAGAGTTCAAGGGAGAGTGTCGTAGAGGGAGAGACAGAGAGATTCTGGGGGAAAGGGAGAGACAGAGAGAGAACTCAAGGGGGTCGAGGTAGAGAGAGACAGGGAGAGAGGAAGGAGTAAACTGGGGGGGTGGAGAAGCTCTCAGTTTCGGGGGCTTCGTTTCTCGTGACTTTTGGAGAGACAGAGATCTCGAACATATCGTAAGAGATGGCAAATCATGCACAGAATATATCAAACTTTAATTATATCAATAGACTTCAATTTGAATGTGATAAAGGAACACATATCTACAGAGTTTCAAGACTGAATTATGCATTATGTACATCACAGATAAGAAAGGGACATGAACATTTTAACAGCCAAACAAATTAATATCAAATATACTATGAGCTCATTTCTGAGCCCTTTTTATATTTGCCATTCTCGTAGTGTCCCTGTTCCTCCAAGTCATTCTGTTCATCTACTTAGAATTAAGGTTTATTCATATAAAAGAGATTTCACAGACTTTGTTCCTTTTACTGTGGTCATTCAGCATACTCCTTACTGAAAATGACTACTTGAGAGCAAATATGCCTTCTATGGTGTAGACACTTCTCCAGATCATAAGAAAGAAGGAGAAAAAATACAACCAGACACAGGGAAGTTCTCTCCCCCCCCTCCAACAAAAAAAGGGACCGACATCATTTCAAATTGGATAGGCCATCCATTTTTGTGGAACAAGAAATGAGATCATGTTTGTAGGGTCATATGTAAAGAGTAAAAACACATGACTAAGATTTATAATCATATAAATAACAGCCTTCAGCCTTGTGCAGAGGAAGAATTTTTAGGCTTCAACCACAATTTCGGCCATTGCACGTGGTCTATCCAATTTGTGAAATTTCGTATACATGGGGCCTAATTCAGTGTGGAATTATAGGCCTAATTCAGTGTGGAAGTATATTTCAGTCACTCTGCCTTAGGTTTATGTAATTGGAAGTTTTCCTTTCTATTCCCCTGAAATAATAAAAAAGTCTAGAGAATACAAATGCATGGGTTTTAAGCATAGTTGTCAAGATCCAGTCCAACCTTTGTAAGAAATTATTTGTTTTGGGCCAAACCTGCACGGTTTTCTGTCCAAAAGAAACCTCAGACATTCTGCGTTTAAGCTCCACATACATAACTCAGTAACTATTCTTGCTCTCTAATATGGGACTCATCTACTTTTGGTCACCTTCCAAAAATATGGGACTAATCTATTATTCTTTCCCCAGCCCCTAAACGCAATGATAACTCCACACCATGATGGCTCTACATTGGTATGTTTTCACCCCTTCAAGGATACACTCAAACAAGCTTTTTCTATGGATAGCCTCTTTTATTACCTGGCTCACGACCGGGTCACAGTAGGTACAGGCCCATCAGCTTCTGATTTGTTCATCCACAAACCAACCCACATCTTCTTATGCAAGACTTAGTCTAATACCACATCATATTATGCAGGTCTTACTCCAATACCATATTCTTACAACTCAATCCAACCCCTGGGTATTATTTCCCGAGTTCATACAGTTTTGTCCTCAAAAGGCACCTTATGAGTTATGGATCTAAATCTCACATACAGAGCTCAACTACTTTTCTCACTTTTGGATATGGAATTAATCCAATTCATCCCTACCCCAGTCCTTAGACACAATTGTGGCTCCACATTGCACATTTTTGTGCCTATGTTCTTAGAGGTAGGTCTCTCCTATTCCTCGGAATATAGCTTCACCACATTGTAAGTGCATGATGGTAAAAAGAAAAAGAATGAAGGCGGTCCATTGGATATGCATTTGTGGTCAAAATTCAAAAGTACGAAGGTCATAACGGTTGAAGTTTTAAATACCTCAAACACATAATACTTAAAAAATCCAAGAGCAAGATATGTATCCTGCAAATAAACATGAATTGTGAAATTAGATAAATTTACCTCCTTGATGGAGCTTCTACTATGTGCACAAATCGGGAGACTATCTTCCTTGGATATCCCAAAGTACTGAATCCATCGCTACAATGACAGAAAAAGAGTTATACAATGGAGCTCACATAGGAACTTCAGCAAGGACTAGAAGAAGACTCCTGACAAGGACTTTTCAACTTGTTGCATGGAAGACTATTGACATAACATCAGTAATAGAACTCACTCTGCAAGACTATATAACAAGAAATGTGAACCATATCTTACACGCATTATGTTGGGGTTTGCCAAATCCTTCTTATTCAGAGCAATTATACGCCTTTTACCAGAAAGAGCACTTTGCAGGTCCATGTTGGCAGAAGACAAGGGAATCTGCTATCAATTAGAAATGAGTTCAAATGAAACCATCCAATGATACACTAAAATGCAAACTGCAAACTTTTCTAAGCCCTACACTCGATTTACAGCAGCAAAACAGTATTAGAGCATATCCCCTAGACATTACATTTTTTTGACAATGAATTGTAGTGCCACAGATGTGCATTCACCCATGTTTCTTCACACCTCCAATAGAAGTGAGCATTCCTTCCTTCACTTTATGAAACTAATGAGGTAAACACCACCTGTGGCAGCTACGGTAAACAGAAGGAAGAAGTTGCCATCGCGCATTCGAGCTTTGAAGGTAGAAAACAAGAACACCCATTTCATTAAAAAAAGCGCCAAAGGAGCTACCACTAGAGATAGAGAGACGATTGGGGAGGGTAAGGGATGGGATGGTGTCGGGGGTAGAGTGACGGGGGGAGCTCACGCGAGCATCACGAACTTCGATGACGAGGTCGGCGAGCTTGAGGCGGTCGCGGATGGCCCGGGTGGCGGCCGCCATGTGGCCCGGGAACCAGTTGATCACCCCGCCGCCGGCGTTGAATCCCATGTCCCCGAGGCGCTGCTTCGCCCCGGCCAGCTTCTTCGCCCATCCGCCCATCAACCCCCTCCCCTCCCCCCCCCCCGTTCTCCCACTACTGCCACCCCACCCCCCAACTCTTCCCCCGTCGCATTCCCCCACCACAACGCCCGCCGGTCCCGACCTTTCAACCGGCGTCGCCAGTCGCCGCCGTCTCGCTTGGTCGGTAACCTCGCAATGGCGCGCGTCGGAGACGACTCTCTGAGCTCTTCTTTTGGGTCTTGGCGGCCTCAGCGTTCCGGTGTGACTTGGGCCGCCCCGAGGCGCTGGAGGAGGATCCGGCCCAAGTTCCCAGCGGCCCATCAGCCCATTTTTTGCCGTATTTCAGGAGTTGCTGTTGTGCCAACCTTCTATTCCATTTTTACTATATTCCTACGACATGATAGTTAGGAATAATATATATTAGGTAGAAATGATATATATATGTTATTCCTACCTAATATTTATCATTCTCAATTGTATGTATTATTCAACCAACGTGGATTTCATCGTGAATCAGATAATTACGTCCAACTATCATATAATTAGGCCTGTTAATGGGTCGGGTTTAGGTCGACCCGGTCCGAGCCTTACTTATCAATATTAAAGTCCGAGTCCGACCCGGACCCGAACTATGTCGGGTTGGATCAGGTTGGGCCCGATGCTATTAAATAATTATAAAGTCCGATTAAGGTCCAGTCTGACCTAACAACTTAAATAAAAAATAATGGAAATTAATACATTTAATAATATAAAATTTATAATTCTACTAAATTAATTAAAAATTTGATATTAATTACATAATTAGTATGAAAATAGAGTTTTAAATTTTATAATTAAATAATATAATATAATTTTAACTACATAATTTTTAAAATTTGAAGGAAAGAAAAAAAAGAGAACGAGTCGGGTCGGCCTGCTGGCCGAACTTAAAGCCCGAGCCCGACCCGTGGGTCTAGTCAGGCCAGACTTTTAGACCCGACTAAGAGTTCGCGGGTCAAAAAAGACCTTACAGTCCGGTCCAAAATCGGACCCGACCCGTGGACCTGTCAGGTCGGCCCGACCCATTGACAACTCTACATATAATGTGAATATAGATGAATGAAATGAGAAGCTCACATGGTTGCTATTTGTCAAGGCTCAAGATATCACTCATCAAAATTTAAACATTATATGATGAGATCCCAATTCTCATATTAACGTGGACCAAAAATGTATTAATTGCACATTATATTTTGTGTGATGTGTAAATAACCCGTAGGTAAAGAGAGAGTAGGATGGCTTAATTGGTTAACTAGCACCTGCCTTGAGCATAACATTTACCTTAGTGTGAGGAGCCACAAGGGCATCAAGATCAAATAGGGTAAATCTTATTACCGGTCTCGGACGGGTAATCGTATTGCACTCACCCTCGTGTGACCAATCTCATCCTAGATTGGCGGGACGGGTTCCTAACATCACTCATCCAAATATGTGCTGGCCGGAAGAAAGCTATAATTGCATGAGTTTTTGGATGCAGGTTATTGGGGTGTTACTTATTTGACTCATTTTAATTGTAGGTCCTCATTGCATTACCAAAAAAATTAAGAGATAATTTCTAGGATTTTAGGGTATTAATTAGTTGGCAGTTCTCTCACCGGGTATTAAAGAAGGATTAATGGTTTGTGTTAGGTCCTCATGGCCCTAGTGGGCTCTTATTGGGCTAGGAACCGTTGAGGAGACTCCTCGCCCATTCTCCCAACTGCCCAACCCCCCTCCCAACCTTTACTTAACCTAGGGATTAACTATAAGCTAAAGATACACAGTTCCTTCTTTTTAAAATTTAAAATGCTATAACCTAATTCAAGAAAAAAACTAATTAATATCCACTCATCAAACTCCTCCACTTATTTCTTATTCCTTGTCGAAAAATTATGTACTATCCAGGCCCTACTTTTTCCCTTAAATAGGGCATGTTTGTTTATTACAGAATAAGGTGTCGGTAATCCGGATATCAACGCCTTATTCCTCCTGTTATGTTTATTTTTGTGGATCCAATTTTTCAGTCTGTACCCGGGTTAAGAATTAATATCCGAGTTAAACTTGTTCTAACAAAAAGGTGAAATAAATTAACTCGGATATAATTAAAATAATATTATTTATTTTTTTGACATATCTTATAAGATCCCGTTAACCTATTCCGTAAAGATGACTTTGATAACAGAATAAGAGATGAATATGATGAGTTATTCTACCTATTTGTTCTTAATTGAGTTTGATAGCAGGATTAAGTTATCTGAGGTAAGTTAGAGTTAAAGCTCTTATTTTAAGAATCAGATAGAATGAGTTATTCTTAAGATAAGAGTAAATTATCAAATTCAAAAAAAAATTAAAGAATTATATGAAAGTGTCTCTAAAGGTCGGTTTGAGAATGAATTAGAGTGAGAGAGCGGGTGATGGGTCTCATCTCTCTCTTCACATATAACAATATTAATCGAACTCGATTAACGCAAACGGTCCTCGGAACTTGATTATCAAATCCTCCTCCCTTAACAAATAGCTACGGAAGCATCTCGTGGGCATCACCCATCTTTTTGGAATATTTCTTCTACACTTTCTGTTACGGGATTCTTCTTGTGCCTGGATTCTCCACGGAAGAAGAAGGTGGAGTTAAAACACTATTTTTCACGTTCTTTCTATTTTCCATCTTTCTCTTCGCCGCAGACACGTCGTATATGACACGTCATATAACTGAGAAGGGTAAACGACACGGAGGGGGGTAAAAAAACAAAGGTAAAAAGGGAGGGAAACATAGGCTTAACTGCCACACTTTGAGATCGTCTCATGGATATAACGCCATTTATCGGCTAACGGTAGGAGCGGATGCGTTCAAAAAGCAGGGGGTCCCAGTAAAGTAAACTTTGACCGGAGATAAAAAAAAATTAAAGCACAGACAATACGTAGGGAGTGATAAATTATCCGTTTGGGATTTCACCCGATGTCCGAGAATTATGACGCTAACTACGGGGTTTGCAAGGGCTCATCTGATATGACGGTGGTGACTTATAGCAGTATAGCACTTATCCAGTAGTGGCGGGTAAAAATTGGTAACAGGGGGTGTATGGGAATAAATTTTTTTAAAAAATATTTTTATCTCAAAAATGACGTTACATTATTTTTGATATAAATTTTAAAATTGATAAAAATTAACACGTCATATTTAACAACAGTATCATAATTTTTAAAATTTATATAAATTTATTTGATAAATATTTTTTATAATTTAAAAATTATTAAATTAAATAAAAATATAAAAAATATAAAAATTGAATAGTGAATATAATATTCATTTAACTATAGTGTTTGTAATTCTCGGACAATACATATCTCTGGTGAGGGGAAGGTTACAGGCGGTCAAAGCCGAAAAAGGTGAGGGAGAGGGGAGGGGGGCGCCAGTCAGGGGGACGGGGGATGCCGGTAGGGAGGGTGAGGGGTGCAGGAGCCGGCGGATGCGACGGTGGGGAGGACGACGGCGAGGGCCGAAACAAGGGAGGAAGAGTGGTGCAGGGGAAACCCAAACGTGACGATGGGATCAGGGAGGTCGACACACTACGACGTTGGGGACCAGAACAAGGGAGGGAGAGGGGAGTGTTGTAGGCGATGGACCTTGGAACATGGGATTGTGGGGGAGGGCTGCAGGTGGCGGGGGCCGGGAAAGAGGAGGGAGAGGGGAGGGGCACGCGCGGGGGAGGGGAGACACGGCGTGTGGGATTGCATTGCAGGAGTCGACGGCTGGAAGAGGGGAGGGAGAGGGGAGGGGGATGCGGGCAGAAGCCGACGACGTGTGGGGGAGGGTTGTAGGAATTGACGAGGTGGACGATGCAAGAGGCGTGTGGCGGCAGCCAGAAGAGGGGAGGGAGAGGGGAGGGGGCGCGGGCAGAAGGGAGATGCGACGGTGGGGAGGGGAGGTGGACACGTGCCGGAGGGACATGCGGTGTGTGGGGAGGGGAGGTGGATGCCGGTGGTCGGAAGATGGGAGGTGGATGCCCGTCAGGGAGGGTTTGGGTCGTACATTCGTGGAGAAGTTTCTCTCGAGGGAGACGATAGCCCATTCCGCGTCCTCAAAAAAAAATAGAGAATTATTTTTATTTAAAAATAGGTTGTAACGATATGATATTCTCGCTCTCTAAAATTTAAGATAGGAATATGAAACGGGGTGAGATGAGATGGGCCTTTTACTATTATTTTTAAATTTTTTTTAAAAAGGAAAAAAATAACAACCAAATGCCCCGAAGGTGCTACGTCAAAAACATCTTTACTTTAATATCATTACCTTTAGTAAAGAAATTATTTGTTATAATAGAATTTTTTAAATAACCCGTACACCGACACGGTGCCCGATCTTTACTGTGCCATTTTTTTAACCGCGACACCACGGTAAATCGAGCGCGAGGCGGCGTTGGGGGGTGGGGGATGGCAGGTAGAGGAGGCGTGCCGTTTGGTGGGGTGTCGTGTCACCGAGTGGGGGCGGTGGGTTGCAAGGGCCAGGAAGCGGGAGGAGACGACACCGTACAAGTGTGTGTACGTACGCCACCGGTGTGGTATCCTTATAACTGAGGCTGACTAATACCTTATCGTGATCCTCACAGTTTACTGTACAGGTGAAGTACGACCCACCATTCTCCAACCATGGTTACTACTTACTGTGTGGTCAGTGGTTACCGGGTATCCCCGGTTTAAAAAAAGCACAGCCAGGTGGATTTTGTCGTGGCGAGCGACACTTTTGGAGACATCCCCTATCCAAAATACACAGAACTCGGATCGAACCGGATCCAGCGCTAGTCGGCGGGCGTGCGCTGCCCCGCTCCATGGTTACGTGGTGGCGGGCGTAGCCGTCGGCAGAAGGCGCCGCCACCGCATCCCACATTCCCAGTTCCCACCACCCCTTCCGATGCCCAAAGCATCGCCGGCGAAAGCGGAAACATCAAAGGGGGGTCGTTTTTACATGTTTCCCCTTACGGTTCCCCATATATGGAGATCAACCCTTTTGACCCTCATATTTATTTGTAATCTTTTTTAGTCTCAAATTATCTAACGAACCTTCCGAAGAAATAAGTTCAAAATCCTCAAATTAATTGTAAGAGTTTTGTGATATTATCTGAACAAATTAATTATCTGAAGTTCTGAACACAAAAAGGTAAGTAAATGAGTAAACAAATTAGTGAGAGAAGTAATATCCTAATTCACAATTTGAACAGGACATCATTATAAAAAGTCCAATAATAAAAGCGCCAATATAACTGAGGAGACGCCGTGGCCTTGTCCCTTCGGCAGCCATAATAAAGCGAACCAACAGAATCGTCTTCTTGTCCTCCCCTTTTGCAGCTGTCTGCTTCGCAGACGCCTTCCGAAGCGGGCGTTGCAGAGCTCGGCGGCCATGGATGGCGTGCTCTGCGACGAGCTGCTGCAGGAGATCCTGCGACGCCTCCCGCCGTCCGCCTACCCGGCCGCCTCCCTCGTCTCCCGGCGGTGGCTCTCCCTCCTCCGCTCCTCCCTCTCCTCCCTCTCCCTCCGCCTCCCCTCTTCCTCTCCGTCAGACCCCTGGTCCCCCCCTCCGATCCGCTCCATACTCGCCCCCTACTCCTCCCTCACCACCCTCGCACTCCTCTCCGACCCCTCCCCGCGCGGCGGCCCCGCCATCCCCCTCCCGCCCGACGCCCACCTGCTCTCCCTCTCCGCCTGCGCCGCCTCCCACCTCCCCCTCCTCCGCCACCTCCGCCTCCTCACCGGCCCCGTCTCCGCCTCCGCTCTCTTGTCTCTGCCGCCCTCCTCCCCTCTCCTACGCCTCACCTCCCTCCAGCTCTGCACCCTCCGCCCCTTCTCCTTCCGCTGGCTCTGCAGGTTCCCCTCCCTCCGGGAACTCTCCGTCCTCGACTGCGGCGGCGGCGGCTCCCTGGCTGCTGCGCCGGTGCCGCCTTCAGGGGCAGATGATGGAGGAGCAGTAGAGGGAGCGATGGATGTGCAGTGTTTAGAAGAGGGCAACGACGACGACGACGACGAAGGGGAAGAAGTAAGGGGTTTGGCTCTGGAGGTTCTGTCCCTGTCGGGCATCCGCCCCGGTGACCATGGCTTCGGCTGGCTCTGGCGCCGCTGTCCCAACCTCCGCAGGCTTCAGCTGCGCGCCTGCGAGGGCACCGGCGACGGCCCGGCCTTCCGGTCCTTCGCCCGCTGCCTCCCTAACCTCCAGGAGATCGAGCTCCGGACCTGCCGCGCCATCGCCGACGTCGTGCTTCTTCTCATTGCCGACCACTGCCGATGTCTAGCCACCCTCATCCTCTACGATGGGGGAAGCCGCGATGGCCTACACCGCTTCATCCAGCGGTGTGGTCCGGGGCTCCGCACGCTCGACCTCCGCCTCCCGCTTGACCTCAACAACGGGCACCTCGTGGCCGTCGCCGAGAATTTCCGGTCCCTGTCCTGCCTCCGTCTCCAGAGCTGCTGCCTCATCACGGGGGAGGGGCTCCGGTCGCTAGGGCGCGCGGCGGCCGGGGCGGCCATCGAGGAGCTGGTCCTGGTGAATTGCGACGTCGTGGAGAGGGAGCCAGGGCTGCTGACCTTCCTGGGGCAGCACCTCAGGAGGCTTAGGAGGCTAGACCTGTCGCACAACGAGATGCTGCTCGACAAGGAGCTGGGGTCGATGCTGGCCTCTTGCTGCAACCTGGTGGACATCAGGCTGAGGGGTTGCAAGTGCCTCACCGATGCTGTTGTGCCCTCAATCTTCAGGTTCTGTGGACTCTTGGAGACCGTCGACATCACCCGGTGCTTCGGAATCACTGCGAAGGCAGTAGAGTTCTTAATCCTCAACTCTCCTCGTCTGAGGCAGATCTATGTGGAGGCGAGCAAGGTTTCTGATTCTGCCAGTACATGGGCTTCCCGGAGGGTGATCCAAGTCTGTTAGCTGATATTATTTAATTCACAAAATCCCAGATTGATGGACTTAGGTGGGGGGAGGAACTTACACATATGCACATATTTCTGTCAATTGCAAGGGCTGTTTCAATCCTTCCTTGCAATTGACTGTCTTAGAAAAGAGAGGCAGGTAAATCCTGCCATGTATCATGCTTATATTTGCATTAACTTATGTACATGACACAGGTGATACCTCAAAACCTCTATGCCATCCTATACTTGTATCTGCATCAAACTTGGAGAGTTAATAATGCCTCAATTGTACCTGATGGATGCAACTAGGGGATCTGTAATTAATGTATCTTCTTATAATCTGTGAAGTACTCTATTGTTTCATCCAGTAAATGTTCACCGGTTCATTCCCATGTTCACATGATGCATGTGATGGTGTGAAGCATATTATTTTGGGTTTTTTTGCATATAAACCATTGTTAAACTTATATTTGCAAAAATTTCATGCTTGGAAATGCATTAGCAAAGAATTCCTTGTTTTTTTTGAAATAGTGTAAAAATGTCATTGCGGTTAACTTCCATCCATCGACGACAAGGTGAATATTCTACGAAGATTCGAGTATTCCTTTTATTTTGTAATTAAATGACTAAATTATCCCTATGAAATCTCAAATTTTCCACCCTTATCAAAACGCGAGATGAGAGATCTATAGAGAGAGGGAGGTGTCGGAGGCGACTTCCCCTCCGACGCCAGCAGCCCCCACCCCTCTTGAGAGAGAGAGAATGTTAGAGAGAAGTGGGGTGAGGGAGAGACTATGAGATAGAGGAGAGAGAGAGACTTTGAGAGAGAGATGGGTAGGAAGAAGGTTGGGTTTGGAGGGGGTGCGCCTACTGCTGGCTTAGGAGGAGGTTGGGGCCGAAGAGATGGGGTTTCTCTTCCACGGTGGGTTCTTGGAAGAGCATGTGCGGTGCTTAGCTTAGGAGTGTTGCGGGGCGTCTCCCAATGATGGGGCCTTTGAGGTCCTGCAACTGCCGCCATTGTTGGTGTTCAGAGAGGTGTAGAGGGGGGAAGAGAGAGAGTGCATAGGGGGTAGAGAGAGAGGTGTGGAGGGAGAGGGAGTGTGCAATGGGGAGAGGAGAGAGAAAGATGGAGGCGCCGGAGGGGGAACCCCCCCCCCCCCCCCGACACTGGCGAGACCCACCCAGTGGGGGTGTCACAAAGAGAGAGAGAGAGAGAGAGAGGGGGAAGCCCCCTCCGGCGCCGGTGAGACCGACCCAGTGGGGGTGTCGCAAAGAGAGAGCAACCCACCTCCCCTTCGAACGCCTGGTATCCCCCATCCCGACGATCTCCCCTAACCCCCCGTCCTCCCCTAAGAACCCCTCTAATATCCCCCACCCCATTTCCCCAACTTCCTTCTCTTTCCCAGGGTAGACTTCGTCTCCCTTCTCCACCCTGTAAAAAACCTACGGAGATTCCTCCATCTCACCACCACCACCGCCTTCCTTTTCCTCCTCTTCCTCCATCAGGTCCACCACAACAACAGCTGCTCGTCCTCCAGTGGCTGGGGACGGGAAGGCCCCACCGTCAAGCCTGCAAAGACGCGCGTTGGCACCCCTCCAAATCGACCCCCCGGCCATCCCCATCTCCCAGGAGACCCGTCTTCTCCTGCGTTCCCATCCCCTTGTTGTCGCCCCTTGTCCTCTTGCCGGAGAGGCCGATAGACCATGAAGCAAACAAGACGATGTCGGGTAACGAGGAGGGAGATGCATTGGAACACGTGGGCGAGCAAGGCGAGGCGGGGAGTGGGCCGACGTTGAAGCCGCCGGCGGGATGGCAGCACCCCGCGGTGCCGCCGGTGGCGGAGCCCGCGAGTCTCCACTCATTGTTCTAGGTGGGTTAGAGGGGGGTTCAAAGTTGGGAGATACCCGGTCTTTTTTTTTTTAAAGTATGGGCATTACCGTCTTTTCTCATGTAGAGTTAAACTTAATTAGAGTTAAATTCACAGTGGGTAACGGAGGGTTATAGGGATGACATTTTTGCACTATTTCAAAAAAAGTAAGGATATCTTTACTAATGTATTTCCCAGACATGTTATTTTTGCAAATAGACATTTAACAATAATTTTTATGCAAAAAACCCTATTATTTTGCTATTTTCTTGGTACATAGTACAACAGTGGTTATGTCTGTTATGACTTGTTCTCAACCATACTGCTGTTGATTCCACTTATGAGGTGAGGCTGAGCGCACTTTTGAACATTTTATAGCATGAGCAGATCTGTAGTTTGCCTAATTTCCCACACCTTGTCTGAGAAAAAAAAAGTTCTTTGATAATTGAATAATCTGAGTCTTGTACTGAGTTGCTTCATAGAGCCTTAGGTTAGTCCATGGTTTGCCAGATCTGGCTGACTTGGTCCTATTATGGCCGTACCGTACCGTACTAGGGCAAACCCAAGCCCAGATGCGGGGTGTGTGATTCGGCTGAGATAGCCTCCAAATGACTTCCATTGTCCAACTCTGCTGGGTTGGTCTGAGTCAGACCATATCATACCATACCAGGGCCAGACTGTCAACCGTGGGCAAGACATTATAGAGTTGGTGTAAAAATGCTGACTCACTGATTTAAAAATAAGTGCTGGGAGATGCAATTTCTAATCATGCAGCATCCTTGCTTCGTCCGGTTGATTCCCATGTGAGAAAGGTCAGTTATGTTTCCTGTGAAAAGTGGCTAGCCAAATTTGGTAGTCTGTCATTTGTCTTGTTGGTATCATATGGCTGAATTCATTTGAGTTGTGAGAATCTACATCAATCCACATATCGATCCTCCATTATGATTGGACCTCAATTACAAGACTATATACAATTTTATCAACAAAAAAAGAGGAGGAGAGAATAACATTACACCTCTCATCACTATCATTCAATTTCCACAAGCAAGTTTCTGGTTCCTCTTATTAGATTACTTTGATTTTACCTACTCAGCAAAATGTGCTACAAATTGTGTAGGTCACCTTCTTTCAGAGGGAGAAACCATGAAAAACATCCTTACTAACATATCCTTTTGTGGCAGGTTGATGATCGATGCCACGTGCATCAAATGATCTACTTTCTCCCCCTTAATTTAACTTCATTAAGCATAGATTCTGCAGAGATTGATTTACTCTCGTATATGGTTGGAACTTGGATGTCACATGGTCAGTCGAGTCTTTTCAAGGACTGAAAGTAAAGTCCATGGTGCATTGTTTAGCATTCCTAAAACATTACTTCTCCATAGTCAAGTCTTTTGAAGGACTGAAAGTAACACCCATGGGGCATCATTTGGCTTTTCAAAAAACATGGCCTTTGTTTGGTCATTATGCTTATGAAGTTTCTTATGACTTACTGGGAAATTGGTGGCTTGAGGCAAAATATTGTAGCTTAAAGTGATTTCTCTGAGATCCAAGCAATATTTGTTTTTTAATGCTAGCTTGAGCAAAATGTTGTAGCTTACAGTGACTTACTGATTTTACTGGACTGAAAATGGCTTCAATCAAATTAGCATCTCTGGAACAAGAACCCACAACGGGGTGGGGGGGGGAGTAAGGGTATCACTGGTTTCAAGCAATATTTATTCCGCCAGAGATTGCCATCTGCATTTGGAGTCTGTTCTTCATGGCAAAGAGGTGATCTTGGTGGGTGCCATGGCCATCTTAGGGAATAGACAAGGGATTTGCTTTTGTACGGATGGATGATGTGAGGCACAGGCCTTTGAGGGAGAGGTTCCATGTTTTGTGTTTTCTATTGTGGCAGATGCCTCAACAATTATAGCTAAGGTCTTTGATGATAGTGCAATAGGTGGAGGATGGAAGGGCAAGGTTTAGGAGCAATCACAAATATACAATGGACAAGTATTGATAGTACTTCCTGTGGGTTGGGCGCCCAACACCCGGAGGATGGACCCTTGGAAATGGAAGTGGGAGATTTTTAGTGGATTCTATGTGAGCTCAGCTTACTGTCATGTAGCAGATGGAGGTCTGCAGTGTCCTATGGAATTACAAATATAGCTTTTGAAGAAATCTAGGAAAAAGGTGAATATTTTGGTTCATATGACTCTCATGGGAAGCTCCCAACTTGTGACTAGCCGGCTCAGTTTTTGGAAGGTATTAGAACCAGAGTTCGCCGACTCGGTGATCCGTACCGGATCGGTTCTTCCCTGATCCGGTATGATACACTCGAGTCTCTCAAAAATACACTGTGACTCGACCCGACTCGGCCCGAGTCGAGAGAATCCACACCGTATCGGGTTTTTCCAGATACGGTATGACATGCCCGAGTCAGCTCGAGTCGGACCGAGTCGACAAACCGTGATTAGAACATTATGCCCTATTTGTGGGGAGGAGGAGAAGACTTTGAGCCACTTATTACTAAGCCATTTATTACTTAGTTGCACCTTCTCTGACTAATATGGCATCAAACCTTTCATGAGGGTGTGTAGGCTGGATGATATGTTATGAGATAGAGACACTGATCCTAGGATGATATTACTGTTGTGGGATCTCAAGGGAGATCCAAGGTATGGTGGCTGAGTCTGCATATTAACTGATTGGGCTATCTGGGGATAGAGAAGAGAAACAGGAACTAAATATAATTGAAGATACCTTCTCTAATTTGCCTACCCCTCTGGCTGAACCAAAAGGTCAGTTATTTACTGATAAATGAATAGCATGCATTATACTGGGTTGCTCCACAGGGCCTTAGGTAAGTAATT
This sequence comes from Amorphophallus konjac, assembly GCA_022559845.1. Lineage (NCBI taxonomy): Eukaryota > Viridiplantae > Streptophyta > Magnoliopsida > Alismatales > Araceae > Amorphophallus > Amorphophallus konjac. The sequence goes on from CM040120.1 coordinate 5,872,990, forward strand.
ATTGAATTGTTGCAAATGCTGACTTACTGATGTACAAGTAAATGGTGGGAGATGCAATGTTTAATCATTCTTTCACACGCGGGAAAAAGATAGCGGGAATTTAATGCGTTCATTTATTGAACAAAAGTGCACATTTCTGGTTAGTTAATCAGCGGTGTTCATGATTATTTTCACGCTTAATGTTTATCAGATGATTTAGGATTCGTGTACTGCATCTTTTTTTACGGATCGTAGTTAATGTTTATTTATATCAATGTAAAGTCTACATATTTTTGATTAACCGTCAAAGATATCGTTCGACCTCTATAATATTCGTTATGATATAGACGATTTTATTCAAATTCGACCGTTGGATTTAGATGTGGTTTAGATCGGACCATCAGATTCACTTTGATTTGTTTACGATCAAGATCTGACCGTTGGATTTGATCCAGATCGAAATATGATCATCAGATTAAATTTAAGTCAAGATCTAACTGTTGTATTTGCTCCGGATTGAAAGTTGACTGTTGACTTTAAATTTCATCTCGTCGGATAGTTGGATCGTCGTATAACCACTAAGGACCGTCGGAAGGACTCACTATCATAAGGTCAACTTAGTGTCTATAAAGGACATTTTCGCCTACGATGTGAGTAGATTTATAATTTTTTCACAAGTAGAGTATATTCATAATTTTCTTAGATGTATGGATATTTATATAATTTCTAATCATTCCTTAGTATTTATGTAATTTTTTGAGTATATCTAAGATTTTTCTAATAATTTTCTGAACATTACTGGATTTTCCATTTTTTGCATATATCTATAATTTCCTAACACTTGAGAATATTTATGCAATTTTTAGACAATTTCACAACTTACCAGGACTTTTGTACAATTTTGAACATGGATGTGAATTTCTTATAGTCTTTCGTAATTTTTTGAGCAATACATAAATTTTTATATTTTTACAGAATTCTCGTATAATTCTAAGAGATTTTTTTCCAAAATAGGGGTACATATACAATAGTAAGAAATATACTCTTATAAAGGGAGATACCAAAATCAAACAAGACAAACGAATAATTATTGAGAGATGGAGCAAGTTTCAAGTCTTATCTCAAATCTTCAAGTTCTCGAGTGTTCTTGAGAGATGAGTGCTCCTATCTCCTAAGGTGTGCCTTGGGTTTTGTGAGTTTGCCCCTGTGTTCTTGTGTGTGTGAAGAATGAGCTCCCCTCCATTTTTTATAGGAGTGTAACCCGCGAGAAGACCCATATTGATCACTTATTGGGTATTATGTGTTTGACATAATTCCAAGCATAAAATAGGCCAGAACCATGCACCCTTCTTCCGTCCGACGGATCCCCGGGACGCATGCCTGATTGAACGGCAATGATTTTGCATCATTTTGTGCGGTCTCGGGACTAAAAATAATTTATTTATGTGAATTAAATAAAAAAATCACAGGGGTCCAACAATCATGCACCATCTTTCCTTTATCCAGTGGATGCACGAGGGGTGGGGGAGTCAATTACGTTTCCTGTGAAAGTGACTGGACAAAATTGATAAGACTCTGGAATTCCAAACATGCGGCTGACTTAAAATATGTAGTAGTAGAAATAGCAGGCGGTGAGGAAGTCTGAGATAGGATTTACTGTCATGTCTCTTACATATTTACTGAAGAGAAGAAGGTTGATTGCAGCTTCTGTCTGAATTTATTAAACATATAATGTGTCATGTTGACTGTATCAAGTATCAACAGCCATTCTTGACATTGTTATGCTAGTTCATAGCATAACCTACAACACTCCGGTTTACTTAAATATATAACATAATTTTCGTGGTCTCTTCAGTGTAAATCCAATGCTATCTGTCCACTGAGAAATTTCTAATGAAAGCATGTAGCATATCCTCAACAATAATCTGTGATGAGAGCATATATATGTGGTCTATGAGGAATTAGGTACCAGTGGATGGAACATGGAACTCCTTATTTACTGTATCGGCGTACTACGAGTTTGTCATATCAGTATCACTTTTCATCGTGGAGGTGGACTCCATGCCTTTTATGTCTACTTAACAATTGAAATGTATTTCATCCTTTGCTCATCAGACATACATCCAGCAGCAATCAGTCTTTTGTAGGCATTGTATGCTCATAAAGATGGCTGTTAAAAGAGCATATATATGTTGATGTTCGAGCCTTTCACTCCTTGAATTTACCCATTCTTCATCTTCCTCTACCCCGCTTCCCTCTCTTCATACTGGATTGCTGAGTGATGGTGTATTGAGTGGGGCAGGATTGCCAGCTCCCTTTACTATTTTTTCCCTTTTCTTTTTAGCCTTAATTGAAGATTGCATGTACTTCTGAAGGATAAGTGAATGATAGGCACCAAAGAGAAACGCTTCTTAGAGCTTTTTTGGGACAACCGAAGGATAGCTGGACCATCTGGAGAAACATGAAGACTGCATATTCTGGGGAAGTAGAACTTACATTGTCGTTTGTGTTAGAACATTGTCCATTTATATTGGACTAGGCGTTTCCCTGGGAATCCAGTGGAGAGATTGTGGGAGTGCTCTATATAGTCTGTTAACCGTACATCTCTATATATTAGTTCTTTTACATTCTGTGCTGATACCCTTGTGCGATTGGAATCTCTCCTCCGCCCACTTGGTTGTACTGCTCTGTTCATTTGAAATAAAGTGGGTGTAGACTACAACATTTTTCTGAACAAAGAACCAAAAAAATCCAAAAAATTAAAGTGGGAATAGTGAGATCTGGTAACTGGAAGAAGATGCTACTGAATATATAAATACCCAATACATGCAGTGCTCAATAGCAGGTAGGGATACAGTTGTGAGAAAGATACGTGTTCAAGGAGCTGGGAATGCATAAGCCATATATAACAAGAAGGATGAAGCTTGGCCTTTAGTGGCTACAAATAATCCTTGTACAGAAGTAGACCGACTTCTTCAATGGAACAATGCCAGTAGCATCATGGTCAAGAGAACAGCCCACAATGTGATTGAAGTTGGTAGCCTTCCTTTGTCATTCCTTATTGTCATTGCTTCAAATACAGGATAGGTGATTAGAGTCACATAAAAGGAGAGGAAGAGTTGTCCAAGCATCTCATTATAGTTGCTGTGTTGAACAATTCCAGTCACACCTCCAATTAGTGCAGCCAGATTTATGAGTACGACTGTTGCTAATGGAAGAAGCATAAATGCTGATCCTCTGAAGTCATATATCCCATTTTCACAATGCTGGGTCTGTTCTTCATCTGTAACTTTACTTGTAAGGTCGAAGTTGACTTCCTTCATGCCAACGAATTTGAGGAATGTATCTACGGTTGCAAAGATATTAGCACCAAGGAGCTTTATAATTTGAAACCTAGTTTCATTCCACCATGTTCTTAGAGAACCTCCATTAGAAATGTTCTCCCTTACATGTTGACACAAAGAAGATGCATAGACTAAAATAAAGACAAGAAACCAGTGATCTGTGGCCTGTACTTCAAATGACAAAAATGAGAAAAAGTAAGTAGAGAAGAGGAGCTGATCAACATGATTCTCTTTCTATTTTTCCTTTTCTTATGAAGTAATAATGGTGAGTGCTTGTTGTTTACCTGAGGAAACAAGGGGATCCCCTTCAACAAACACAACTGAGGGATAGTGGCATAACAGATCATAACCAAAGACTCAAATGGCTTAAATGCGAGTGAAGCGTAGCAGAAACACTGAAGCACTGAGTTTCTACTCAGCATTCCATATGTGAGAGGACAGAACCTTGAGAAGGCAACTTCGAGCAACCCTTGTGACCATCTCTTATTCTGAACCAGGGTTTCATGAACTCTTGTGGGGGCAGTACCAAGGAATGCTGGCACTGTAGGATAGAGATAAGTTGATTTCCACCCTCTAAAGTGTAGACGGTAACCGGTGGAGAAGTCCTCAAGAAGACAGCCATATATGAATCCAATCTGCAATAAATAATAACTTTTGAATTAGAGCAATAGCTTAGAAAGATGCACATATATATATATATTTTTCTATACTTGTATGAATATGTATCAGATCTTTGTTGTGCACTTGCCTGTGCACCCCACTGAGTGTCCTTCTCATAGGAGCAAGAAGCTAAGAGGGTGGCCTCTGGCAGGATTCTTGATGGTGGTGGGTTCTGACTGGTAATGTTACCTTGTTGGCCCCAAAGCAGCGAAGACACGAACTCGTCTGATTGGCCGAAGCATCGTTTAAGTTGGAAGCGGTCTTTTGGCTGAAGCTCTATCCGAAGGAGAGACTTTCAAGTTCAAATGTAAAAAAGTTTCATGTGGGTGAATGGTGAAACTTGTTCATGAACACAGGTGACACACATACCTTGTCTGATTGCGCAACCTGCCGGGGTGGCACCATACAAGGCCTCCCTTCTGATGTAGAAGCCTGTACCAGATAGAATTGGCCCTCTGAGTCCGTCACAACCATTCCATTGGACCTGGGATCATTTTCCTTTGCTTATTATTGGTGGCTCATCAAAGAACATCTCATCCAGAGCAGGAACTAATTGTTGAACTTACTCTGAACACCTCTCTCAGTTCAGCACAGTAGATGTCATTCTTGGGGATGTTGTGGAACTGCTGTGGAAACTGAACAAAGGCTAATGATGGTGATGTCCTGGGTTCAAGGTGGAAGCACATGGCATGTCGAGCTGACATGGGGTCATTTGGGTACATATCACAATCTAGGACAAGTATATAAGGGGCATTGCTGATCATGCTCGATACCCGGAGCTGCAGATGAAGAAATGGCATTTCATGCTGCAACTATAAATGATTTGAGGAAAAGAGAGATTGGAGAGTGTAGGGAACATACAAGGGCGTTGAGGGCACCAGCTTTGAAGTGGTGAGGGATATTCCTCCTTTTTTCCCGGGAAACATAGACTAGGCGCGGCAACTTCGACTCTCTGACAGATGTGTTCCCCTCTTGATCTTGAAGGACCTTACATGTAAAGATTTTCCAAGGCTGATGACTGCTGTAAAACAGTATGAAGTCTGATGTGGAAAAGAGAAAGAAAAATGCTTATTACCCGTGTAGGAAGGTAAGTTTATTACCAATCCTATCTCTCCTTATTGAACCACATATGCAGTGTGTGGATCTCACGTTTTGTCAATTTTACACGTATTTCTAATGAGATTTTTAATGTTATAAAGGTAACAAATAACTATTTAAGGGTGAAAAATAAATATATAAGGGTGACAAATAACTATGTAAGGGTGACAAATAATCAACTCCTGTCAATTTTTGCGCATTCCCGAGACGACGAATGAGACTTCCAATATTATTTAATGGTGACAAATAACTATTTAAGAGTGAAAAATAGTTATCGAAGGGTGACAAATAGTTATATAAGGGTGACAAATAGCTCAGTTTTTGCGCATTCTAGAGGCGACGAATGAGACTTCTAATGTTATTTAAGGGTGAAAAATAGGTATCTAAAGATGACAAATAACTATGTAAGGGTGCTAAATAGTCAACTCCTATCAATTTTTACGCATTCTCGAGGCGACGAATAAGACTTCCAATGTTATTTAAGGGTGACAAATAACTATCTAAGGGTGAAAAATAACTATCTAAGGGTGACAAATATATGAATAAAGGCGACAAATAGATGGAAGTGTACATAAACATTTAAGAAGTATTTAAGAAATTTAATGGGTGGCACTCACGTGCCAATGACATGGACCAATGGTGCATTAGACGGGTAACTTTTCTACCCGTCCAGAAAGGTAGCTAACATTTCTCAAAGAGAAACAATAGCATGCACGATTGCTGAAACCGATATTCTCAATGCAAGTTCCAGTGGTGAAGCTTTCCTGGGGTTCACCAAGTAAATCTGAATCCCAATTCCATGTCAGGATCCTGCATGTCTACTCCATGGTGTGCTAATATGCAAGTTTCATTTTTTTGGGATCATGAAACCAAGTTTAAAACCATATCAATCTTAACAGAAACAAGTAAGTCGCAGATTTTAGTTTTTTTTAAAAAAAATTGAATAGATTCTATAAGATAAATATAACGCCAAAATAATAATTTTTTAATAAAAATATCATTACTACTGCTAATTAAAATTTAAAAGTGTAAAAAGTTTTAAGATTATTTAAATTACTGTTTACAGTAAATGAAGACGGGTAAACAGTTAGTTAGCTGGGTAAGTGAGTTTAATGGCTCTAAAATTAAAATACCCGTCTCTTTAGAAAGCTTGCAACTTGCAACAAAACGACAAAAAAGAAATCTTGTCACTTGCGTGCAAGCTGAACAGTGAACTCTACCCACCACTACTTCCGCTGGGTAGCCGTCCTCTCCACGCCCTCTCGCCGGCGGCGACCCCACCATCGCCGCCCTGTTCACGCCTTGCTTGAACTCTTCGTACAGAAGCTTTTCACAGCACACAGGGGAAACTGTCTCAGAGAGAGATAAAGAGAGAGAGAGAGAGAGAGAGGACGTGGGGAAGAAGACCTGGACTTTGCCCTTCTCCTGCACGAACTCCTGGCTCTCCTGCCGAGGATCACGGCGAGACCCACCACCTTTTGCAGAGAAGAAGGCATCCGGGCACCTCACGGGGAGCTCGTGCTTCTTGCAGAAGGGCAACCACACGGCAGCGAAGGAGTAGGCCTCCCTGACGGCGAACAGCGTGAGCGGCGACCCGCCATCGTCCGACAGGTACACCGACAGCTTGTCGGTGGGGTAGTCGAGGCACATAGCGGAGACCACCGTGTTCATCACCCCCACCGGCGGCTCCTTCTCAGGGTCGGCCGTACACACGAAGACGTCGAGGGGCGGAAGCAGCTCGTCGCCGGGGAGACGCTCGGGGAAGGCCTCCCTCGAGTAGGGCCTCCAGCGGAAGGCCTGCGAGATCGCCCAGAGGAAGGCCCCCAGGAGATCCGCGGCCAGCATGAGTCCCCACGCCGCCGCCGCCGCCGGCGACCACGAAGAAGAGTGCAGCAGCAGGCGGGAGGCGCGATAATAGCGCACGGAAAGCAGGGCGGCCGAGTGGGCGAGCATCAGGAGCCGGTTGATGGTGGCGCGGGGCTGCTGGACGCGGCCGGCGTGGAGGGGAGGATGGGGGAGGTGGTGCAGGTGCCCCTTCCCCTCCCCTTCCCTTCTTTCTCCTGCCATGATCTGCCGTGCACAGGCGTCTTCTGCTGCTACGGCTGCTGTAGCCTTCTCCTTTCCCACCTTCTCTGGAAAGTTCAACCCCACTGGCTCTGACCGTCCACTGTCTCAGCATATACGTGGCAGTTTCCTATCCCTCGTGATATTTTATTCAAGAGTGAATGTATCTAAGGTTAATATTGTTTGTATCCCTAAAATCTTTATTAATAACCTTGATATCTCTATTTGTATCTAATTTATCTATATACTCTTGAAATCTACTTGGTTACCTTGAGAGTGTAGGATCCATAGAGTACAGATATAATCTTAAAAATTTTAAGAGTATATAGATAAATTAGTGTTTGTATGTGTGAAAACATAATTATTAAAGGGGGATAAAATATAAATTAATTCATTAGTCGAATCATAGTTTGTCGACCCATTTCTACCGTTCGTCTCGATCTTTCACTGGAATGGTACAGTACGGGTGTACGGGTCAATATCGTTGCGTACCGAGATAAAAAAATATATTATATATATATGTTCTAGTATAAAATAACTCAAATGATTTTATAGCGCAGTTGGTTAAGTGATATGTTATTTAAATAGGTGTCTACGATTTGAATCTTACCTTTGTCATCTTTTGAAATGTTATTTTAAAAATAATTATTCAAAAAATTGAATAAAAATAATGTCAAAACACATTTTGAACTGAGGACCTCACATTCAAACGTGAGATCTCTCAATCAACCGACTTAAAAAACACATTCAATATAAAAAAATTAAAATAATATATAAAGCGTCCCGATTGCGTCTCACAGATCGATCGTCCCAATCTGTGGTTGAGACGGTTCAAGATAGGTAGTTCAAGCCGTCCCGTCCCTGAGTCGAACAACCATGCGTAAACAACGTACACTCATTTAATCCCGCGAGATTTGATTTAACATATGGTTAAAAGTTCGTGTTATGGATAATTTTTCACTGATGGCCGTCAATGTTAATTTATATCGACGTAAAATTTTAACACTTTGGATTAATTATCAAATGACACTTTTAAACCTTTACAATATATGTCGTGATATTGAGAATTTTTTATATGTCGGATTTGTTTCAACCTTGGGTCAAACTGTTAGACTCAGATATCACTGCACTTAAATAGTTGGGTGACAAGTACATATTTTTATATATTTATTTATGTCATATATATTATTTTTAAGATTTTATTATAATTAATTATATAATTTTTATTGTTAAATTTAATCTTATATTCAACTTAAATTTTTTTTCTAAAAAATAAATAAGTTTATAAAATATAATTTAATTAGTGGGACTTGAGACATAATTAAGAAGAATAAATATTACATAATTAAATATATTTTGTCAACGGTTAAATTACCCTTTTTTTTATACGAAATAAACTTTCAAGTTTCAAGTCTCTACTCTCAAGGTAATCAAGTAGATTTCAAGAGTATATAGATAAATTAGATACAAGTAGAGATATCAAGGTTATTAATAAAGATTTTAGGGATACAAACAATATTAACCTTAGATACATTCACTCTTGAATAAAATATCACGAGGGATAGGAAACTGCCACGTATATGCTGAGACAGTGGACGGTCAGAGCCAGTGGGGTTGAACTTTCCAGAGAAGGTGGGAAAGGAGAAGGCTACAGCAGCCGTAGCAGCAGAAGACGCCTGTGCACGGCAGATCATGGCAGGAGAAAGAAGGGAAGGGGAGGGGAAGGGGCACCTGCACCACCTCCCCCATCCTCCCCTCCACGCCGGCCGCGTCCAGCAGCCCCGCGCCACCATCAACCGGCTCCTGATGCTCGCCCACTCGGCCGCCCTGCTTTCCGTGCTCTATTATCGCGCCTACCGCCTGCTGCTGCACTCTTCTTCGTGGTCGCCGGCGGCGGCGGCGGCGTGGGGACTCATGCTGGCCGCGGAGCTCCTGGGGGCCTTCCTCTGGGCGATCTCGCAGGCCTTCCGCTGGAGGCCTTACTCGAGGGAGGCCTTCCCCGAGCGTCTCCCTGGCGACGAGCTGCTTCCGCCCCTCGACGTCTTCGTGTGTACGGCCGACCCTGAGAAGGAGCCGCCGGTGGGGGTGATGAACACGGTGGTCTCCGCTATGTGCCTCGACTACCCCACCGACAAGCTGTCGGTGTACCTGTCGGACGATGGCGGGTCGCCGCTCACGCTGTTCGCCGTCAGGGAGGCCTACTCCTTCGCCGCCGTGTGGTTGCCCTTCTGCAAGAAGCACGAGCTCCCCGTGAGGTGCCCGGATGCCTTCTTCTCTGCAAAAGGTGGTGGGTCTCGCCGTGATCCTCGGCAGGAGAGCCAGGAGTTCGTGCAGGAGAAGGGCAAAGTTCAGGTCTTCTTCCCCACGTCCTCTCTCTCTCTCTCTCTCTCTCTCCGAGACAGTTTCCCCTGTGTGCTGTGAAAAGCTTCTGTACGAAGAGTTCAAGCAAGGCGTGAACAGGGCGGCGATGGAGGGGTCGCCGCCGGCGAGAAGGCGTGGAGAGGACGGCTACCCAGCGGAAGTAGTGGTGAGTAGTGTTCACTGTTCAGCTTGCACGCAAGTGACAAGATTTCTGTTTTGTCGTTTTGTTGCAAGTTGCAAGCTTTCTAAAGAGACGGGTATTTTAATTTTAGAGCCATCAAACTCATTTACCCAGCTAATTAACAGTTTACCCGTCTTCATTTACTGTAAACAGTAATTTTATTAATCTTAAAATTTTTTACACTTTAAAATTTTAATTAGCAGTAGTAATGATATTTTTTATAAAAAATTATTATTTTGACGTGATATTTATTTTATACAATCTATTAAAAACTTATAAAACTAAAAAAATTAAAAAGTTTAAAATGAATACTGACATGTAAACCGTAATTTAGCGTGCCTAAGGTTCTCTTGCACCTTTAAATTTTAATTAGTAGTGTTGATTGTGATGTTTAATGAAAAATTTGTTAGTATTTATAGCCCTTATGTTGATTTAAATTCCTCATTTAATGTTTAATCCCGTATTGGAAGTTGGAAAGACTTCCTTTGATTTATGTATTGGAGAGCTCACCCTTGGGTCGAGACCCAAGGGGCATAGGATGTGGGCTCGAATAGTGTGTCGAATTAAGTGATTTGATCGAATAGAAATAAATAATATATATATATATTATTTATTTATTTGTTTGTTTATTTGTTTATTTGTTTGTTTATTTGTTTGTGCCGCGCCGTGTCGTGTCGTGTCGTGCCGGGCCGAGCCGTGTGTTGTGTTGGACCGACCGGTTACCGAGTTTTGAATTTGACCGCGCCGTGTCGTGCCGGGCCGAGTCGCGCTGCGTTGCGTTGTGTTGGGCCGGCCGGTTACCGAGTTTTGAATTTGATTTGGGTCTACCGTTGGGTCACACCTGTTGGGCTTTGGCCAGTTATGAGCCTACTGTTAGAATCGCATCGGTTGAGATTCTACATCAACAAGTGATCGGATTAGGACTACTCTGACCTTGCACCTGGAGCAGTAAGTGGGGAGTCACATCTCGGGGACAAAGCGCCAGTGAACCCTGTGCTAGAGGAGGGGACGTCTTTCGTTTCAAAGACAGTGTCATATACGACACGTTTCTCTCCTAAACAGGCGATTCTAAACTCGTTTCCCTTTCTGTTGTTATAGTAGATTACTGTGTTAATTGGTCCGTTCTTATCCTTCCGGACTAGCATATTCCCTTAATATTTTCCAACAACTTTGAAACGAAAGATTGATTGCTATGTCTGGATTTTCGGTGTCTAATATGGTGGACCTAAGGTCTGAAAAATTTTCGGGTACTAACTTTAAGAGATGGCAACAGAAGATGAAATTCCTTCTGACCTCTCTTGGTCTGTTTTTGTTATCAACGAATCTAAAGATGTGTCATCCTCTTCTGATACAGACCACACTCATGATTCATCAACTCCTGCAAATAATGCATCTTCTGCAGTCGGTTATATATCTGTAAAACCTGCATACACTCCTAATGAAAAAGATTATCTATGCCATGGTCGAATTCTTAGTAATTTGCATGATACACTATATGATATTTATTGTTCAATTCCTACTGCACGAGAATTATGGAAAGCATTAGAAGATAAGTATGGTAAAGAAGATGCTGGAATTGAACGTTTCATTGCTTCTAAGTTTCTGTATTTCACCATGTCTGATTCCGTATCTGTTGTTTCACAAATCCATGAATTCCTTAACATTGTATGTGAAATGAAATCTAGAGGTCAAAACATGGATGAAAATTTAATTGTTTCATGTCTGATTGATAAACTTCCACCTTCCTGGCATAATTTTGCTAGATCCCTTCAGCATAAACATTCTAAGATTTCATTAGATGAACTTCAGTGTTCTATTCGGATTGAGGAAGAACAAAGAAAACTGATTGAGTCTAAAAACTCCTCCAATGTCAACCTGACTGAAAATAACAATAAAAATAAAAATTGCAATAATCCCAGGTTCCATAATCCTAATCCTAAGTTCCATAATAAGAAGGCCAATTATCATTGGAATCAAAACTATAAGGCTAAAGGGAAAAATTTTAAGAATCAGTCTAATCAGAAATGTTGTTATGTGTGTGGTAGACCAGGTCATTTTGCCAAGAATTGCTATGAGAGAAAAGATGGTGGCAGACCTCTTCCCAAGTTTCATCGCCATGATCATAACCAAACTCCTAATCCTCAAGTTAACATGATAACTTCTTGAGCTTCTACTTCTGAGCCTTCTGATGGGTTTGTAACATTATTCCCTGAAATAAATTTAATTAATTTTTCTAATGATTGGTGGATTGATACGGGGGCTAACACTCATGTTTGTTTTGATCGATATGCTTTTGCCACCTATCAGGCCACCAACAAGAGTGTAACTTTGGGGAACTCCAGTGCTGCTCGAGTTGTGGGGGAAGGATGAGTTGATTTGAAGTTAACTTCAGGAAAGGTCCTATCTCTTCAAGGAGTACAACATGTGCCTGCAATTCGGAGGAACCTTATTAGTGGATTTTTATTAAATAAGAATAATTATAAGTTAGTTTTTGAATCTGGGAAAGTTGTAATCACTAAGTTTGAAAATTTTATTGGAAAAGGTTATGTAAGTGAAGGATTGTTTAAGTTGAATGTACTTTGTCCTTATGTGGTCAATAATATCAATATTTCTACTGGTTCCTCAACTTCTGTTGTTAATTCAGATTCTAGTGATTTATGGCATTCTAGACTATGTCATGTGAATTTTAAGACAATGAAAAGAATGATGGGTTTAAATCTAATTCCTAAAACGGATTTAAATAATAAAGTTAGATGTGAAACTTGTGTTGAAGCAAAACTCCCTAGACATTCCTTTAAATCTGTTGAAAGGAGTAGTGATCTTCTAAATTTAATTCATACTGATGTATGTTATTCAAATGGTGTATTAACTAGAAATAGCAAGAGAGATTTTATAACCTTTATAGATGATCACTCTAGATTCTGCTATATATATCTTTTGAGATCTAAAGATGAAGCTTTAGAAAAATTTAAAATCTATAAGAACTTAGCAGAAAATCAAATAGGAAAAACCATCAAAAGGGTTAGGTCTGATAGAGGTGGAGAATATACTTCTAATGATTTTACTCATTTTTGTGAAGAGTGTGGTATCATACATGAAACAACTGCCTCTTATTCTGCTCAATCTAATGGTATAGCTGAAAGGAAAAATTGAACTTTATTAGATGTAGTAAATTCAATGTTAACATATTCTGGTTTACCTAATAATATGTGGGGGGAAGCTTTGTTATCTGCATGCTATATTTTGAATATGATACCTCATAAGAATGTTGACTTCTCACCCTATGAATTATGGTGTAAAAGAAAACCCAACTTAAATAATCTTAAAGTTTGGGGCTGTTTTGCAAAAGTTAAAATTCCTGAAAATAAGAAGAGAAAAATAGGTCTTAAAACAGTAGATGCTATTTTTATTGGATATGCTGAAAATAGTGCTGCAAATAGGTTCCTTGTGATAAAATCTGACATTAGTGATATAAGTGTTAACACTATTATTGAAATAAGAGCATCTGATGCTGTTTATTATGAAAATATTTTTCCTATGAAAAATAATGTCACAAGACATATTGAAGAAGGAACATTATCTCTTAATCACTCTCAACATGATACTTCTATCATTGAACCTGAATCTGTTGTAGAAAGGCCTAAAAGAATAAGAAAAGAAAAGAACTTTGGTGATGATTTTTTAATCTATTTGGCTGAGGATGATCCTCAGACTTTTCATGATGTTATGAGTTCTGTTGATGCTAGTTTTTAGAAAGAAGCCATTAATAGTGAAATAGATTCAATCATGAATAATCATACATGGATTTTATGTGATTTACCTCCTGGGTGTAAACCAATTGGTTGCAAATGGATTTTTAAAAGGAAACTTAAACCCGATGGTTCCATTGATAAATTTAAGGTAAGATTAGTTGCAAAAGGATATACACAAAAGAAAGGCATGGATTATTTTGATACATACTCTCCTGTTTCTAGATTTGCCACCATACGTGTATTAATTGCCTTGGCTGTTATATATAGACTTGAGGTCCATCAAATGGACGTTAAAACTGCTTTCCTTAATGGAGATTTAGAAGAGGAGATCTATATGGTTCAGCCAGAAGGTTTTGTGATGTGTGGACAGGAGAATAAAATTTGCAAATTAATTAATTCCTTGTATGGTTTAAAACAAGCTCCTAAACAATGGAACGAAAAATTCAACAAAGTTATCTTAGAGAATGGCTTTGTTATAAATGATTCTGATAAATGTGTTTATAGTAAAATTGTTGGTTATTCTTGTGTGATATTATGTCTTTATGTTGATGATATTTTGATATTTGGAACCAACATGGAAATTATTAATGAAACTAAGTCGTTTTTATCTTCTAAATTTGATATGAAAGATTTAGGTCTTGCTGATGTGATTTTAGGAATTAAACTCAATAGAACATTTAATGGAATCTCCTTGTCTCAATCTCATTATGTGCATAAAATTTTAAAAAGATTCAATTATTTGGATTGTACTCCTGTTTCTACACCTTTTACTCCTGGTACAAATTTAACAAAAAATTTAAGTAACCCTGTTTCTCAAGAAAAATATGCACAAATCATAGGTAGTCTCATGTATTTAACAAACTATTATTGCTAGATCTACTATGGAAGCTGAATTAATTGCATTAGATATTGCATGTTCTGAAGCTGAATGACTTAAAAATCTTTTATTTGATATTCCTATTGTAAATAAACCTTTACCTGCAATCTCTATGCATTGTGATAGTCGTTATGTGATAGATAAAGTAAAACAAACGACAATTAATGAAAAGAGGAGACATCTTAGTATTAGATGGAATTCTGTGAGAGAGAAGATTTCACAAGGTGTAATGTCATTAGAATTTGTAAAATCATTGGATAATTTGGCAGATCCTTTTACAAAAGGTCTAGCGAGGAGACTAGTATTTGAATCATCAAGGGGGATGGGATTGAAATCCCACAGTCAGTTACCATAGCAGATACCCAACCTATGTGATTGGAGATCCCATGAAGTAGGTTCAATGTGGAATACGAGCTATTGGGTAATTGGAGAGCACTACTTACTTTGTATACCTATCCCCGTGAATGATGATCAGTGCTCTACTGTAACGGCACCAGGATAAGCTATGCTCTTAATGGGATCAAGGCCTTATAAGACATGATATGGACCGTGGCAGGTACCCTTGGAGACCCACCTACGTGAGTGTGATCGTGGGGCCGCGATCTATGGGAATTGGGTATTCTCTTGAGCACTCATGAGACGAGATATCAGTGCATGGCCTATAGCACTACCATATAAAGAATCTGATCACTGATGTACTATGTTGTGAATTAAGTAACAGTCTGAGTAAAAGGGCTTAGTTCAAGGCCTAGTCCACTACAGTTTCTTTCAGATGATGACTTAATTTCACTAAGTGAAGGTTCAAGTCCGGAAGACACCTTCACCCATGACATAGTAGTTTTTTCCCATAACTTTGTTTTATTGTGTTTACTTCGTTGATTTTGGAATTTGAATCAAGTGGGGGAATGTTAGTATTTATGGCCCTTATGTTGATTCAAATTCCTCATTTAATGTTTAATCCCGTATTGGAAGTTGGAAAGACTTCCTTTGATTTATGTATTGGAGAGCTCACCCTTGGGTCGAGACCCAAGGGGCATAGGATGTGGGCTCGAATAGTGTGTCGAATTAAGTGGTTTGATCGAATAGAAATAAATAATATATATTATTTATTTTTTTATTTGTCTGTTTGTTTGTGCCGAGCCGCGCCGCGCCGTGTCGTGCCGGGCCAGGCCGTGCCGGGCCAGGCCGTGCCGGGCCGAGCCGCGTGTTGTGTTGGGCCGGCCGGTTACCGAGTTTTGAATTTGACCGCGCCGCGCCGTGTCGTGCCGGGCCGAGCCGCGTTGCGTTACGTTGCGTTGCGTTGTGTTGTGTTGGGCCGACCGGTTACCGAGTTTTGAATTTGATTTGGGTCTACCGTTGGGTCACACCTGTTGGGCTTTGGCCAGTTATGAGCCTACCGTTAGAATCGCATCGGTTGAGATTCTAATTGCCCGAGACTTCTATAAGTGGGCGTGTTTCAGAGACAGAAGAACTTCTTCTTCTTCTTCTTTTGCGAAATTGTGCTCTCAAGAAAAACTGCGAACTGTGCTCTTGAAATTTCTTTTTGCTCTGGACATTCTACATCAACAAGTGATCGGATTAGGACTACTCTGGCCTTGCACCTGGAGCAGTAAGTGGGGAGTCACATCTCGGGGACGAAGCGCCAGTGATCCCTGTGCTAGAGGAGGGGGCGTCTTTCGTTTCAAAGACAGTGTCATATACGACACGTTTCTCTCCTAAACAGGCGATTCTAAACTCGTTTCCCTTTCTGTTGTTATAGTAGATTACTGTGTTAATTGGTCTGTTCTTATCCTTCCGGACTAGCATATTCCCTTAATATTTTCCAACAAAATTATTATTTTGATGTGATATTTTTATAAAAGCTATGTAAAATAGTTTAAAAGTCAAAAAATTTAAAAAGTAAAGCGAATAGTTATTTGTAAACAGTAATCTAACGTGCTTAAAGTTTTTTGCACCTTTAAATTTTAATTAGCAGTGTTAATAATAATTTTAAATAAAAATTTTATTGTTTTGACATGATATTTATTTTATAGAATCTATTAAAAATATTTTAAAATATAAAAATTAAAAATTTAAAGTGAGTAGTGCCATGTAAATATTGATTTCAAGTACTTAAATCTTTTTTATACCTTTAAATTTTAATTAGCAGTGTTAACCAATATTATAGAACCAAACCGATAATTGAACCAGTAAATGAGTTGATTCGGTTCTCAGCGGTTGGACTGTTTAATCGAATCGATTTGAATTGTGATGTCATCTTAATATAATTAAAATTATTACAAATAAAATATGAGAAAATATTTTACATCATCACCCCTCGTTGACTGTTCTATATATATCATGGGAAAATAGTTAGATTTTTACAAATAAAGTATTATTAAAAATAAATTTATAAAAAAATTATTCTTAAAAACGTATTACCGGATATATCATTGTTTAAAATCAAATAGTGAATAAATGTCATGCAATGATGTCTAAGCGTGATTTTTTTACATTTTTTACGAAAAGAAGTGACATGTCTATAAATAAAAAATATATTTATATTATTTAATTGGGTTTTTTTGCATATTAGTCCCTACAAACTTAGTGAATTGCCGATTAGTCCCTCAAATCTGATTATTATCTTTAAAGTCCCTATAATTTTTAACATTTTACAAATGAATCCCCGTAGTTTGTTGTCGTCCACAGAAAAGAATATTCTGTAGAATATTCCATCAAATGTGTGTAAAAAGTCTAAAATATCCCTGTTGAACGTTGACTCTCTCTCTCTCTCTCTCTCTCTCAGAGGGAGGTCGAGGGAGAGGGGATCGGAGGGGAGCCCTCAGATTCCCTTCTCCCCCTCCGGCCGCCCTCCCCCCTCCCCCTCCGTCTCACTCTCTTTCTCCCTAACCCTCACACCGCACGCGCATGCACACACTCACCCCTCGCCGCTGTCGCCTCCCTCTCCACACCCTTCACTCCTCTCTCCCCCTCACACTGCAAACACACACACGTTGTACCGCCCTCCTGCGGAGTCGACCTCTCCTCCGGCTGAGGTTCATGGCGATCCGCGATTGGAGGGGGGTCCGAGGTGGAGGGAGAGGGGACCGGAGGGAGAGGGAGGAGGGGGACTGGAGGGGGGGAGGGGGACCGAAGGTGGAGGGGGATGAGAGGGGGAGAGGAGATGGTGGACTAGAGGGGGAGGGTTACTGGAGGTGAGTTTAGAGACAGAAGAAGAGAGAACGGAGGGAGGGAATGGCTGTGTGCGATGTGTGTGTATGTGAGAAGGAAGAGGGTGAGAGAGCGGTTGCTGCTGGTGGGTTGTGAGTGTGTGGGGAGTATGTGCATGCAAGTGAAGAGAGAAAGGGGGAGGGAATGGGAGAGAGGTGTAGAGAGAATAGAGAGGGGAAGAGAGATGACAGAGAAGGGGAGGTCGACTCCGCACCCCGCAGGAGGGCGGTGCAACGTGTGTGTGTTTGCAGTGTGAGGGGGAGAGAGGAGTGAAGGGTGTGGAGAGGGAGGCGACAGCGGCGAGGGGTGAGTGTGTGCGTGTGCGTGCGTGCGCGTGCGGTGTCCGGTTGCCCTCTTTTTCGGGTTTCCCCCCTTTTCCGTTCTGCCTGCAGGGTTTCCCGCCCGCGAGCCCGGCCATGGCTGCTCGGTTGGCCTTGGGGCTGCGTCAGATGCCTACTCCGAGGTTCCCCCTCCGTCCACTGCTGCTCCCTCGCCCTCCAGTGCGGCCCCTTCTGGTGGTTTGGACGCTGCGCACGAGCCTTTGCCGTCCTCTGCCGTCGATGGCTTGGTGCCTGCCCCTGGTGGTTCTGTGACGAACCCCAGCATCCTTGGACCGTCTCCGGTTTCCTCCTCGGCGGAAGCTACGGCCTCGCTAATTGCCGCTCAGTCGCAGCTAGCGGGCACTGTTCATGATGGGACGCGCCTGCGAAACGGTACTCTGTTTCCAGGCACCTCCAGCCTCCTCCTGTTTGCCTCCTTGCCGCCAGCCACGGAGGCGGTCGACGTCCACCTCAACACTCCACCGGCACGCGAGGATCCTGCTGCCCCCCCTCCACGGCGCCAGTTGATGGTCTCCACGGTCGCTTTGCCTGTTCGCCGGCCTCCTCTTTGCTTCCCGACGGCGAACTGGACGGGCTCCGTTCTGCTCTTCCTCCATTAGCAACCTGCCACGTTCTTTCTCCTTCGAACACGCTACCTGTTGTTCTCCCATCTCAACCATCCATCCCCCTGCCTATCTCCACGCAAAGTCCCCTCGCGTGACCACGTCGATGGTCAACTCCTCCTTCCCGCGTTGACTGCTGAGCACCCCTTCACTGTACTTGATGGGACTGTTGGTAGAAACGATCCCCTGTTTTCATCTTTGCGCGCCTCCCCGTCATTCTCTAGTGCTCCGCCGCTCGCCGGGCGTCCACCAGAGGTCCTTCCTCCGACTGCAGCGCCTTCTCTCGCTGCTGCTCTTGCTCTGGGGACCCCAGCGACTTTGGACGTCGCCAACCGGAGCCCCTCCCACGCGATCTTGTACACCGGTGCCCCTCCTCTTGCAGCGCAGGCAGTTGGGTCTGTCCTGGGGAAGGCTGGTGGCGTTTCTCCTGCCATCCCTTCCTCCGGAGGGCTTCGCTACAGAGCATTACCGGCTATCTCCCCTTTGTCTGGCACCGCCCGTCCGGCTGTTCCTGGTGTGGCTCTCTCGGCCACCACTTCTGCGGCCGAGGCCGCCCCTTCCTTTGCGCATGTGCTCCTACAGTTGCGGGCGGGAAACCCTGCGGTGTCCGGTTGCCCTCCTGGCGCTCCTGCCGATCCTCCCACCTCCTCCTGCCAGCCACTAGTTGCTGCTGCCCTGCTGTCCGGTTGCCCTCCTGGCCTGCAGGTTGTGCTCCCCCAGCTCGACGGCCTGGCCATCTCTAGTGGTGCTGCGGTGGATGCCTTGGCTCCCCCTCCTCCTGTTCTGCCTCCCCCAACTTTGGCCGCTGGTGCTGCTGCCCTTCCTCCTGCCCCTGCGGTGGCTGAGCTCCTTTCGTTGCAACCTGGGGTCGTTGTTGGCCTCGACCCTGTGCTGGAGTATGGCCCTTTGGAGCCTGCCATTGCTATTCTTCCGGTCGGTGTTGTCACGCCTGCTGCCCCTCTAGACGTTGTATCGGTCCCTGCCTCTCCAGCTGTGGTTCCCCCTGCCCTTGTCTCCTCTGTGTCCCTGCCTGCGGTGTTGCCTCGTGGGGTCGACCTGCCCCCTCAAGGGGTCGACCCCTCTCCACCAACTGTTGGAGGGGAGAGAGGCCGGGAGGGGGAGGCCGGGAGGAGGAGGCCGGAGGGGGGGGGAGAGGTCGCAGGAGAGGGGGGAGGGAGGCCGGAGGTGGTGTTGGCACTCAAAATATGATCCCTGGCGACCAAGCCGCAAAGACGAATGATACGGCCCACTGAAGCACAGAAGCCGATGAAAATCAACTTATCGAGGGTCCCTCGAGCTGACGAAGCCCCAAGCCACCTTGAAGGGAACACCGGGGACCTCACCTCAGGAGAGTCAAAGTCAACCCGCAACCAATCGGCAGTGCGATCAAGCCTGCCCAATGATCCGGCATCGACTCTGTCATGCCGCTACCCCACATCCGACGTCCGATCAAGGACGACGGTCTACCTTATGATTCTCCGAAAGAGGAAGAATGCCCTCGGCCATCCACAACAAGGGGCCGGAGGTTCTGTCAGCAAGAAGATCCCGATCACCCGACACGGGTTCGGCTTCTCGCCCTAGTGAGCCCATTAGCGGCCGATGGATCGCCGTTCAAGGCGGAATTACCCAGGATGCAATGCCATCCTGCAAGGAAGCTTCGGACACAGGTCCGTCTTGATGGAGGCACCAATCACAGTGCCGAAAGTCGTACCGACGGGACACCCGTGTGTCCGGACCGGAAGCACACGAAGTTCTGATCAAGGCCGTTCGTCGCGTCAAGAGCTTCGTCAACACCCCGTCAAGGCTCCCCGAGAGCCAGTACGAGAGAAACAGTCAACTGGAGTCTCCGGAACCATCCCCGGACCCACCGGCCTGGCCGTGCCTGGCAAACAGGTTAAAACGGCGCCGCTTAAAACGGCGCCGTCAAACCGGCGCGCAAAGATCAAATGGGGGCCTTCCCCGGCGCCGTCTATCCGGCGCGCAAAGACCAAATAGGGGCCTTCCCCGGCGCCGTCTATCCGGCGCGCAAAGACCAAATAGGGGCCTTCCCCGGCGCCGTCAACCCGGCGCGCTTCCTGGGGCGCCGTTTTAACTCCAAGGCTATATATAGCCTGTCGACAGAAGAGATAAAAGGGGGGATTTGGAAAAAAGAAGAGAAGAGAGGAGATCAAGGGAGATCCGATCGGGAGAAGAGGCGGATTTGAAAGAAAAAAAAAGAGAGAATTAGAAAGAAAGAGGAGGAGTCCAGAGAGAAGGGTTGGAGGGTTTTCGTCTATCTGCAGAAGCTCCCGTCCGAACCTCTCGGCGGCCGCCACCCTGCTCCATCCGAGCTCCCCGAAGTCGAAGGAGGCCACCTGTTTTCTCATTTGCTTAGGTGGGTTGCCCCGCGATTTCTCCCGGCGACCCTCTTCTTTTTTTTTTTGGATTTTCCCTGATAGAATGTAAGTGAGACGGGGGGAGGGGCGATGATACGAGCCTTTCCTCCCCCTTCTCCCACCGTTATTTCTGCCCCTTTCTCTTCGTTCGGAATGAGCTTCCTCTGTTAATGTAAAACGGCGACCGTGCGACAACGCCGGCGTCGGAATATGCTTGTATGCATTTTGTCTGTTTACCGTGGAATGAATGAATGTTTATGTCAGTGGGTTAAAGAGTCTAATGGCCTTACTCTACCTCTGCATCGCTGCCTCCTCTTCCTCCTTGAATTTGTTTTCTGTGGCCATTGATACGGCGCCGTGGAGGGTGATGTGCGCATGTGCACATCTCTCCGATGATCTGTGCACCAAACGGATGGATGTGAGCATGCCCGGCGTCGGGGTCATCTCTCCCATCTGCTTCCTTTACTCTCTGTTTACATGTTTACCTGTTTCATGGCGCGAACGAACTCCGTACCCGTCTTCTCCGATGCCGGATACGCCCTGGTACATCATGGGCTACAGTAATTTCCCCTCTCCCTGGGGCTTTTCCTTTCATGGAATGTCGAAGGTTTCTCCGTCAGAGATATGCGCATGTATGTCTTACTGGTCGACCCTGGGCCTGTCCGTTTGCCCCTCCCTCCTGTTTCTGATCATAAACAGAAGGAGGTAAGGCTGTCCCTATAAGCTTGATGTTTGGTTTCTCTGCATCGTTGTTCTCCGAGCGTTAGCTCGGTGATCGCTCTGTTAACTTGCTAATCCCTCTATGCACATATAGATATATATATATATATACATATATATATATATATATATATATATATAGCTGTACGTATCATGATCAGTTTACCAACTGAGTGTGAGTTGCTCCGCGTAGTGTTACCGTCCTTTTAAGGAGATTCGGTGACTGGGGAGAGGGGAACATCCCCCTTGATTCTTTTATCTTGACCTCCCGGCTCGAGGGATCTATTTGGCAGTAATGGATCTCCGAGGGCCAGTGAGCACACAGAAATTGGGGGTAATCCCAACACCATAAATCCACAGTCCTTAATGGACTTTGTGGTGGCCGTGAGACGCGTGTGCCCCTCGTAGGCTGGCCCTCGGGGTTCCCTTCTCTACTCGGTCGTCCCGTTTCGAGTGTTGTGGTGGCTCGGGTCGCGTACCCCTCGTAGGCTAGCCCTCGGGGTTTTCGCTCCCACATCGAGTCACTTCATTCACTCACCGTTACCCACGGACTCGGTACCCCTAGCAGGCTAGCCCTCGGGGTTTTCCTATCCGTTCGGGTCTGCCGGCCGCCGTTGTGCCACCCGGCTTTTAGGGGTTTACTCCGCCACGTGAGTACTCCCTGCGTCTCCCCGACTATCCTTTGGGATGGGGAGATGCTGCCGAAATTTCGGCTCGAACGAGTTAAGCTCGGAACAATCGCCTCACGCGAGCCCATGACTCGGCACCGATTCCGATGAATAATCAACTTAATAAAATTCTCAAAACCATCCAAAATCTTAATAAATCTATGAATAAACCAACGAGGCCCCTGCCTCCTTGAAATCGGGCTAATTCAGCGCGTTCATGCGCGATCACGCTTTAAAACGGCGCGCCCTTCCCGGCGCGGTCTTCCCGGCGCGGCCTTCCCGGCGCGCCCTTTCCGGCGCGCCCTATCCGGCGCGCCCTTTCCGGCGCGCCCTTCCCGGCGCGCCCCAGCTCCCCACGCCGTTTTAACGGCCTGCCCCTTTACCTACGGTTATGGCGCCGTTTTAAGCTTTTTACCTACGTTTCAGGGCGCCGTTTCAAGCGTTTTGATCCCTGTCTTCGCATGCACTGCACCGGTTTCGTTCCGAATCGTGTCGTCGCATCATTCTAACCCCTTTCCCACTTATGGGATGATTTCTTATGCTAATCACAGAGGGGTGCAAGTCCTTCAACTAATAATCATCATGTAGTTCCCTTTTCCGGCTTCGACAGCCCGATATCTCGGCAATTAATCAAAGGTGTTCCCTCCTCGTGGGGGATGTAATTAACGCCATAGCCTTTATGGTATGGCGGACTGCTGGTCCCGACCGAACCTCACATTCGCCCTACATGGGTCAGGATGAGCGCATCATAAATCGTCACGCATGTGACTGGCACGCCCGCGTCGTCAATCAGTCAGTTGACTACAAGTCAGTCAATTGGTCGATCGACCCGCGAAATAAATGAATGAAAAATACCAACGAAAAGGAGCGAAGGAAAAGACGGTCGAAACAGTCTGGCACGCCCGGTGGGACCGGTGTCACCTTTCATCTCTTTGCCGAGATATTCGGGCTTCGAAGCCCTTTCAAAGACTACTGATTGTTTTCCTGTCTATCTTTTCAGTGCAAACAATGACGACTCATGGAATAGCTGGCGTCGACTTCGACCAATCGATAGTCGCCGGACACGCGCAAGGGTACCTGGCGGTGCCCATGGAATTTGGTAGCTTTCCTCCTGCTGTGGGCTTCCCCAACTTCTTGGGGTTGGCCTTTGTCGACATGCTGGAAGTCGAGGCCATGGAACCCGTCAAGGAAGATGTGAAGGAAATGGAGCCTCTGAAGGCCCCCTGCCGCGGTGATTCGCTCAAGAACCCGGTTCCGGCCGCTAGCTGCCTGGTGCACCACCTTGTACGGGTGATGCATCCCACTGATATCAACAAGCCCCCTGGAGGACGTCAGCGTCGCCAGGCTCGCAAGAACCCTGCCGTGATCACCGGAACTGTCTCTCAGTCCGGAAAATCAATGCTGGTGGGAGGTATGCGTGTCTTCCTCAACGGGCGCACGGCACGGGTGACCCCAGATCGCGTCATCCCAAACGTCCCTGTCTACAACAACTATCAAGCTCTCGCTGGAAGGAGGGCAGAAAGAGAAGAAGCCGGCCACCATGGCCAAGAAAACCCGGCGCTCAGGCCGAGGAAATTCAAACAGGTGTGGGTTCCCAAGCGGACCCGACCTGCCTACCATCCAACACCCACCCGCCATCGTCCTATGAACGACGAGGCGAGAGCGAGAAGAGAAAGGGGCTTGTCCCTGATGAATGAAGAAGAGGTGGTTGCGGATCCTCCGCGTCACAGAAGTTTCGGGCTGTGGCCCGTCAAGCCAACGTCCCTGCCACGGGGCGAAGGTTCCAACAGCCAGCTGACAGAGCTCGACTGGCCTACATTCCTCCTGCTGGAGGTCGACCACTCTCCCCCATGCTACATCAAGAACGGGGTCAAGAAGAAATGGCCTGCCTGGTCAGAAGCTATTTCCGAGGATTGGGTAACACCTCACTCGGACAGCAGCGGCTGATGCAGACAGTCGCCACTGAAGAAAATTGCTGCCCATCAACGGCAGATGAAGAAGAAATAGAGGATATAATAAGGATGTCGTCGGTCGATGACAACGGACACAATGACGGCTCTGAGATCAAAGCCGATGAAGCCTTCCCCGAGCGGGAAGAAAGAAGAAGAATTTCTGTGTTCGAGAGGCTGACCTTCCCGCAACAAGCAAGGCGGAGGGTCCATCGACGAAGAAGGAGGATGCAGGTTTTCACTTGCAACATGGCTGGCGTGTCCAGCCGATATGGGAAGCTTCCTGAAAACTCCCAAGAACTGGCTCAGTTGGCCGTACGGCCGGGACCAGCTACCCGCAGGACAGAAGCAGCAAGAGGGCTTCTGACAGCGATGAAAGAGAAACAGCCCCAGTCATACCTCCACTGGGATGACAAAGCCCCCGTCTTGACCGCTAATGTGGTAACGACGGAAGAAGAAGACGACGTACTCCTCGATATCCTGCCCGAGGGTACGTCCGGGGAAACGACAGAAGGTGTCCCCACCACTATAGACCCATCAGTCTTGATGCTGCTGCAAAGATATCAACGGGAAATAGATTCCCTGAAGAAACAGCTGATGGAGAAAACTGAACACTCATCAGCCTCCAAACCACCCGAAGTCCAAGGTGAATCATCCCGGGGAGCGGCTCGTCGAGACGACCCTCCACCACTTTGCACACTACCCCAGCCGTCAGAGCCAACTGTGACGACAGCACAACAGCGGCCGCCACAGCCTCAGTCGCTGCTGCCTCCGGTGCTTCCTCAGGTGCACCCAACACCCCCGCTGCTGCATCCTCCACAGGCGACCACCCTGGTCACCCCGTACCTGCAGCCAGCACACTTCTATCCGGAGCCAGTCGACCCCACGGTCGTGAGCCGGATGATGGTGGAAAGGATGATCGAGCTGAAGCTCGCAGAGAAGAGCGAAGGCGACTACGTCGCATTCGATGCCTACCGGGTGCCCTACCCGCAACACCATGCGGCTAAGCGACTTCCCCCGGGAGTCAACAAGCCGCCCAAATTTGACAAATTCAACGGGAAAGGTTCCCCAAAAGAACATATTGCATATTATATGACCGTTATGGGTGATCTGTCCACCGACGAGTCATATCTGCTGAAAGTTCTTCGGGTCCTCGCTGACGGGGCTCGCATTTGAATGGTACTCCAGCCTCTCGGCCGGGTCAATCAATGACTGGTCAGATATGCAGAGGAAATTCAGGGAAAGATTCCATGTCACAGAGAGGGAGGTCACAGTGGCCGAACTCTATTCGACAAAACAAAGGGCAGATGAGACCGCCCTTGACTACATCAAGAGGTGGAGGAACCTCGGAATGAGATGTAAGCGGCCCCCGCATCAGGAGGACGCTGTGCAAATATGTAAGCAAAATCTCAGGAGGGAGGTCTTGAAAAAATGATCGGGATGGAAATACGGTCGTTCGACCGGCTGAATAATGTGGTGGCCGAGGTAGAGGCTTTTCTAGCCAAGCCCGTCCCGCCGTCAGCTACCAGCACAGCCCAGAAAGGCAAGGCGGCGGAACGGCGCCCCACACCCAAAGAAGCGAATGCGCTTGATATCAAGGCATTCAAACAACAAAAGGAGAAAGGCAAGAAAGCGGCTCCCCGCAACCTGCGAAAGCTCCAGATGACAAAGAAGGTCCTTCGTTGAGGGACAAAATGAAGAAGGCTTATTCCTTTCCTAAGGATAAGACCCGAATCCTATTTGACTGGGTAACAGAATACAGTATGGTCACTCTGCCTGAGCCAAGAAGACCAGAGGACCTCAAAAGAAGAGACAGTCCAAGATTCTGCCCCTATCACCAGATGCTGGGACATTCAATCGAAGACTGTTATGTTTTCAAAGACATCATTGAAGGGATGGTGAAGAAAAATGAGATAGAGCTGGGAGAGTACAAAGTAGACCCTCCTCAGCCACATGAAGCTCCTCCCCGAAGAGCAGCAGTCAACATGATCTCCCTCTACCAGGCGTTACCTGAGGAGATCTCTGAAGCAAGCACACGGAGCACCTACGAAATCCATTTCCTGGAGCCCGTGAAGGAACAGCAGGGGTGGCAGCAAGTCCCTGTGAAGCACAATAAGAAGAGGGCACCCTGCCCGAAAGAGGGGGCACTTATCCGTGGCGTCACGCCCCGGCCTGCTCCGCCAGTGATAGCGCCTACGTGGATTACTCCATCTGCAGCTATCAGAATACATGCACCCAACAGAAGGAGACAGACTCCCCTGCCAGTGGTCAAGGAAACCAACCCCGGGGTCCTTCGACTGCAACACCTGATTGAAGGGCTAGATGAATATGTACAGCCCGAATTGAAACCCCTGCTCGTACGGGACTACGTCCCATGGCAGGAGCTGGAGCAACTCTCACTCAAGCAGACGGAGGAAGCTGAAGCAGCACCCCCTGAAGCGAGCAGTCTATTCTGGGGGCAGGTGCCCGCAGAAGCAAAAAGGAAAAAGAAGCAAAAGAAGAAGAAAAGAAAGGCCGTTGGCGCCAATAAAGCACAGGTTGTCTCCTGTAATACACTATCAGCCCTCTTCAACCTACCCGGGGAAGAGGAAGAAGAAGAAATATGCTTTACACCCCACACTGGGGAAAGCAAGGTCGAGGCCGCCACTGCTGCACATGCCACGCGGTCAGGCCGAAAATGGGGGCGCCAACCCCCACCCAACCACAATATTGTGTTCAGAGGGGAACAACCCTACAAGACACCTCCGCCGGAGGTCAAGGGAGTTCAAATCCCTCCTCCGTCAGGTCTATACAACAAGACTGGGGGCAAGATAGTCCCCTCATTTCTTGAATTTATGAAGATGTCAAAGGGGAAACAGCCTTGTCAAGACGCCAACCCTACACCCGGGGTCAATCACCCTCGGCCAGTGCAATCTACTGAGGATACAAATGCAGATGGGGCTTGCCCTGCAGCAACCAATAAAGAAGACTCGACAGTCGGTGCCAGTCGAGAGGGTGCCGAGTCGAGGAAGATGAAGCAGGTCCGTCTGGACCCACAAATCAAAACCTTCCTAAGCCCAGATGGGTTGAGGAGATGAAGCTCTCCAATGTCCGGGCTGGAAGCCGAATAATGAAGCTGCTCAAGAAGCTCCCTGCTCGTTTTACGATCTGGGAAATTCTCTCTTTGAGTGAAGAAACTAGACAGGCAATCATCACTGCTCTGCAGACGCCTGCCCAGTTTGAAACCTGCATAGCTGAGGCTATACCAGAAGCCAGTATGACCTTCTCTCCAGAAGACATGCTACTGCCTACGGCCAGTCACAACAGGCCGCTATATATGAAAGGGCACCTGAATGGAAGAGAACTGAACCGGATTCTGGTCGATCCTGGCGCAGCAGTCAACATCCTGCCATATAGAATATACGAGAGGTACCACTTCAATGTGCATCTCGAAAAGGCCGGGGATATGCGTATCGCGGGCTTCAACCAGAAATGTGAAGTATCTATGGGGGTGGCAGAATTCACACTGACTCTGGCAGATTTCACTACAACGGTGCAGTTTCACGTCATTGACTCTCGCACCTCCTACAAAGCACTGCTCGGCCGCCCATGGCTGCATGAAAACTTGGTGGTGCCCTCCACGCTCCACCAATGCATCAAATACAGCCTCCAGGGGAAGGAGGAAAGGATATTTGCTGACATCCACCCATTCGAGGTGTTTGAGTGTCACTTGGCGGACGCCAATCTGTATACGGGGTCTCCCCGGAAGACTTCTAAAACTGAAGCCCCCGTAGGGGCATCGAAGAATAGATCGGGTGACGGTTGGTATCCACCACCGCCGCGCGGATATGTCAAGCCGAAGGTGGTCTCCCACATCACGGCTTCTGGAAATGTCGGCAGGGTGACACCCCCAGCATTATACCCCAAAGCTAAGGAAGTGCATGTTGACCGACAACACGACCGCATCGGAGTCCCGGCCGGCCTCACCAAGCCTGTCTCCGGCCTCGATGGTCCCACCGTCGAACCTTTCAAAGCTTGGGAAGTGGCACAGGAAGATGGGCACAGCAGCTTATTCTATACAGCTGAGGAGCATCCTACTCAGGAAGACACGGATTGCAGCCTCCCTGAAGATCTAGCCAACCCACGGGTTCCTGTGCAGGGCCTGGCATTCACCACTGATCGGACGGCCAGGATGTTTCAAAAGCAACACATCCCTCCCGATCAGCCTCAAAAACGCAAGGAAGCTTTCCAGAAGATGTGGTATCCTGTAAATCTGGACAAAGAAATGAGACATGTCTCTCAACACCCGGGTCTGGGCTTCACCCTGGAAGACTACTATTACAGTGGGCGGTACGAGGTGGACACCATCTCCACCTTCTATCCAACTGAAGACAGCCCTCTGGGGGCAACCTTTGATGAATATCCGGCGGAAGCCGAACATGCTGAATTAACCCTATCCGGGAATCAACAAATGGAGACTTGATCTCATGCCGATGCTGGGAGCAGGTCCATCCTGAAGGAGCGGCCTTTCAGGCCGAATTTGATACGGCTAGCAGCAGCGAAGCTGAAGATGCTCAAGGAGCAGAAGTCTCTCCCTCCGCAGGGGTCATGCTAATGACGACTTCAACACCCTTTCTGACAGTCAACAGAGCCTCGGTTTACTCCAATCAAGGGGAGCCGGCTACCAGAAAAGAAAAAGCCACTTCTGTGGAAGACACAACTGTCCCAGAAGGCGAGACTCCCTCAACTCTGCTACCAACCAATAGGCTGTCCGAGTCCGGCGGCAAATAACTGCTGGCCTGTCATGGCTGCAACCTCACCTACAAGCACTGAAGCTGTCCTCTCGCCCTCGGGAGCTGCACCGGCAATGGATCTTCTAATAGAACAATCCGCCCAGCCGCTAGCACAAGAGATCAAGAGACCCCATGAAGCTCTGGCGGTGTCTGACGAGGAAGTCGAAGTACTCGACCCTCAAGATGGTATTCCAGACTTCGTCGACCTCCAGCCGGCACCTCCGGAAATAGAAGACGGAGGCCAAGCCACAGTCGATGAACTAATAGAAGTCAACCTGGGAAATGAGAAGGACCCTAGGCCTACCTTCCTCAGTGCCCAACTGTCCCCAGAAGAACGGGAGCTGTACATCCAGCTGCTGCTAGAATACCGGGATTGCTTCGCCTGGACTTATAAAGAGATGCCAGGTCTAAACCCTGCTGTCTCACAACATGAGCTAACAATCAGTCCCGAAGCCGAGCCGGTGAAACAACCACCGCGGCGTATGAGGCCAGAGCTCATCACCCGAATCTGTGCTGAAGTTGACAAGCTCATTGATGTGGGATTTGTTGAAGAAAATCAGTACACCACATGGCTGGCAAATATCGTCCCTGTGAAAAAGAAGAATGGACAGATCCGGATTTGTGTTGACTTCCGGGATCTAAATAAAGCTTGCCCTAAAGATGACTTCCCGGTGCCAATAACCGAGGTAATGATCGATGCTACAACCGGCCATGAAGCCCTGTCATTCATGGATGGGTCGTCCGGCTACAATCAGATTTGGATTGCGGAGCACGACCGGGTCCATACTGCTTTCCGAACTCCCAAAGGCATTTATCATTACAAGAGAATGCCATTTGGACTGAAGAATGCTGGCGCAACCTATCAGCGCGCAATGACTAAAATTTTTGATGAATTGCTCTACCACAAGGTCGAGTGCTACATAGATGACCTGGTGGTCAAAACCCGAAGAAAAGAAGATCACCTGCAAGACCTCCGGATTGTTTTTCAGAGGCTGAGGCAACATGAGCTAAAAATGAATCCTATGAAATGTGCGTTCGGAGTGTCGAGCGGAAAATTCTTGGGCTTCATCGTCCGACATCGGGGAATCGAGATAGACCCCGCAAAGATCAGGGCGATTCAGGGGTTACCTCCACCAAGGAACATCTCCGAGCTGAGGTCACTACAAGGCCGCTTGGCTTATATCCGGCGGTTCATTTCCAATTTGTCAGGGCGATGCCAGCCTTTTCACAAGTTGATGATGAAAGATGTTCCCTTCTATTGGGATGAAGATTGCCAGACAGCCTTTGACAAACTAAAGGATTATCTGAAGACTCCTCCAGTATTAGGCGCACCGGTGAAAGGACGGCCGTTGATGCTGTATATAGCAGCTACACACAACTCTCTGGGGGCAATGCTAGCCCAGAATAATGAAGAAGGGAAAGAGCAAGCCCTCTATTACCTCAGTCGGAGACTGGTCAGAACTGAAGAAAAATACACTTATATTGAGAAGATTTGCTTGGCACTAGTCTTCGCAGTTAAGAAACTCCGACACTATATGTTGTCGCATGAAATCAGCTTGGTATCCAAGGAGGATCCCCTGAAATATATCATGTCCCAGCCAGCACTCAGAGGCCGTCTGGGCAAATGGGCGGTGATCCTTATGGAGTTTGATATCTCCTACGTCCCGCGCAAGGCCATTAAAGGTCAAGCTATCGCAGACTTCTTTGCTGCGCATCCGGTACCCGGAAACTGCCCGTGGGAACCAGAACTCCCCGAAGATGAAACTTTGGAAGCCGCTCAAGTACAGCCGTCCCCGTGGCAGCTATATTTTGATGGCGCTTCTAGAATTGACACCTCTGCCACTGGATCGGTCAGAGTCAGAGCAGGGGCAGGCATAGTCCTGAAATCCCCAGAAGGAGAAGTGGTGCATACATCCTGCTCCATAAATAAACCATGCACCAACAATGAAGCAGAATATGAAGCCCTGATAATCGGGTTACAGATTGCTCTGTCCATGGGAATTCAGATGCTGGAAGCATTCGGAGACTCCATGCTAGTTATAAAACAGCTGGAAGGAGAGTTTGAAGTGCGAAAACAAGAACTCATCCCCTATCACCAGTTGGCAACTCGCCTGATGTTGAAATTTTACTTCATCAGCGTTAAACACATCAATCGAGGCCGGAATGCTCAGGCAGACGCCCTCGCTAAGCTGGCTAGTTCGTTGGCAGTCCCGCCAGACGTAAGCCTGAATATAACAGTAATCAACCGCCGACAGGTCCCCAGTGTAACAGAGGATCTAACCGACGAACGGGAGATAGAAGTAGCAGTCGCTGAAAGGGTCCAGCAACCCGATTGGCGGGAACATCTTCTATGCTGGTTTCAACACCAGCAACTTCCAAAAGAAAAAGAACAGAGAATGAAGCTCCTAAGGATCAAGGATTCTTACGAGATGAGAAGCGGAACTTTGTTCCGGATTATGGCAGACGCCCGAAGGAAAATCCTACTCCGTTGCTTGTCGTCAGCAGAAGCGGAACAAGTAATGCAAGAAGTTCATGCAGGATCGGCTGGAGCACACCAGGCCGGTCCGAAAATGAAGATAGAAATAAAGAAATTGGGCTATTATTGGCCCACTATATTCAATGACTGCTGCAGGTTTGCCAAAGCCTGTCGGAAATGTCAAGAACATGCCAATGTGGCGAGGAGACCTCCAGTGCCGCTGCATCCCACTCTACCAAGTTGGCCGTTTGCTCAGTGGGGCACGGACGTGGTGGGGCCACTACCAGCATCTTCATCAGGGTGCAAATACATCTTAGCAGCTACAGACTACTTTTCCAGATGGGCAGAGGCAGTAGCACTAAGAGATGTGACGGGAGAACTAGTTGCAAGGTTCTTCCGACAAAATGTAATATTCCGGTTTGGGATTCCCAGCCGAATCATCTCTGATAATGGCAGCCATTTCAGAAATCAGAAGATTTATCGGCTAGCCGACAAATACAAAATTGACTGGAGGACATCGTCCCCCTACAACCCTCAAGCCAATGGATTAGCAGAAGCCTTTAACAAGACTTTATGCACGTTGCTGGCAAAGACTGTCAAGTCTAATAAGAAAGATTGGGAAGAAAGGATGTACGAGGCACTTTGGGCCTATCGTACCGTCTATAAAACCCCAACCGGCTGTTCACCTTTCTCCCTCGTCTATGGGTCGGAAGCTGTGGTGCCAATCGAACTTGAGGTGCCCTCGTTGCGAGTTGCCATCCAGCACGGACTAGTCAGTGGTGAGCAAGACAATGCAGAAAGAAGACTGGAAGAGCTCGCTGAGCTCGAAGGAAAACGCCTCCTGGCGCAACAAAACATCCAACTCTATCAAGCTCGCATGGCCCGCGCTTTTGACAAGTTAGTCAAGGGTCGAGAGTTCAAGAAAGGAGACCTGGTAATGGTCAAAAGAAGAGAAGTAATGGCCTCTAACCCCAAAGGGAAGTTGGTCGAAAACTGGGTCGGACCGTATATCGTCCGCCGAGTATATGAAGGAGGAGCCTACGTCCTGGTGGACCACAAAGGAGTCATCCAGTTCTCTCCCCTCAATGGAAAACATATTAAGCTGTATCACGCAGCGCAACCAACCCTCCCCGAGTGATCGGACGGAGCTACCTTTTTCCTTGATTAGCGGCATTCCGCCCTAATCAAGCTACCCTTTCCTTGATTAGCGGCATTCCGCCCTGATCAAGCTACCTTTCCTTGGTTAACGGCATTCCGCCCTAATCAAGCTACTCTTTATCTTGGTTAGCGGCACTCCGCCCTAATCGGGCTACCTCATCTTGGTTAGTGGCATTCCGCCCTAACCGAGCTACCCTTTCCTTGATTAGCGGCATTCCGCCCTGATCAAGCTACCTTTCCTTGGTTAACGGCACTCCGCCCTAATCAAGCTACCCTTTATCTTGGTTAGCGGCACTCCGCCCTAATCGAGCTACCTTATCTTGGTTAGTGGCATTCCGCCCTAACCGAGCTACCCTTTCCTTGATTAGCGGCATTCCGCCCTGATCAAGCTACCTTTCCTTGGTTAACGGCACTCCGCCCTAATCAAGCTACCCTTTATCTTGGTTAGCGGCACTCCGCCCTAATCGAGCTACCTCATCTTGGTTAGTGGCATTCCGCCCTAACCGAGCTACCCTTTCCTTGATTAGCGGCATTCCGCCCTGATCAAGCTACCTTTCCTTGGTTAACGGCATTCCGCCTTAATCAAGCTACCTTTCCTCGGTTAGCGGCACTCCGCCCTAATCGAGCTACACTTTTCCTTGGTTAGTGGCACTCCGCCCTAATCGAGCTACCCTACCTTGGTTAACGGCACTCCGCCCTAATCAAGCTACCCTGTCTCGGTCAGTGGCATTCCGCCCTAATCGAGCTACCCTTTATCTTGGTTAGCGGCACTCCGCCCTAATCAAGCTACCTCTCCTTGATTAGCGGCATTCCGCCCTGATCAAGCTACCTTTCCTTGGTTAACGGCATTCCGCCTTAATCAAGCTACCTTTCCTCGGTTAGCGGCACTCCGCCCTAATCGAGCTACACTTTTCCTTGGTTAGTGGCACTCCGCCCTAATCGAGCTACCCTATCTTGGTTAGTGGCATTCCGCCCTAATCGAGCTACCCTTTATCTTGGTTAAGTGGCATTCCGCCCTAATCAAGCTATCCCTGCCCTTGGTCAGCGGCATTCCGTCCTGATCGAGCTACGTTTTCCTTGGTTAACGACACTCCGTCCTGATCAAGCTATCCTTCTTTGGCTCTCATTCCGAATAAAAAAAATAATAATAATAAAAAATAAAAATAAATAAATAAATAATAATAATAAAATAATAATAATAATAATAAAATAAAAAGGGGTTAAAAATAGAGATGCCCCGCCAGACTTGCTCCTCTATCGGGACGAGTGCAAAAATGGCTATAACCCAGCTGTGGCGAAAACCCGAAAGGGCGTCGCAGGCAAAATCGGGTACCCCGTCACGTGAAAACCCGAAAGGGCGCGTGGGCAAAAGCAAGAGGGGGCTGGCTTCGGCGAAAACCCGAAAGGGCGCTTGAGTCAGTAAAGTGATAACTTCCAAATCCCTCTCCTATTCTCCACCTAACAAACTCCGAGAGGGACAATCATCAAAGTCTCGCCGGTAATCCGTGAACAAACCATTTTCGACCCTCGTCATCATCGGCGAGATCGGTCGATCTCTACCCTCAACTTGGACCCTACGTCCCTGTTGACAACCCCATCCTTGTTTTGGCAATATCTCATGTCGACGAACAAACCCGTGGTCGACCCTCGTCATCATCGGCGAGATCGGTCGATCTTCATCTTTGACTCGGATCTTACATCCTTGTTAACAAACCATATCCTTTGCTTCGACATCTAGCCAGTGTCGACGAAATGAACCAAAACCCGAGCCTTGTCATCATCAACAAGGCCGATCAACACTCTCGCGGTCCAGCTCTTCTGCACCTCGAACTCAAAAAAAAATATAAAAAAAAATACAATAATAATAAAATAAAAAAGGGGTTAAAAATAGAGATACCCCGCCAGACTTGCTCCTCTATCGGGACAAGTGCAAAAATGGCTATAACCCAGCTGGGGCGAAAACCCGAAAGGGCGTCGCAGGCAAAATCGGGTACCCCGCCGCGTGAAAACCCGAAAGGGCGCGCGGGCAAAAGCAAGAGGGGGCTGGCCTCGGTGAAAACCCGAAAGGGCGCTTAGGTCAGTAATGTGAATAAAAAAAAATTGAATGATGAATAGTGATGAACCATCCGCCGTCCAAAAGGCCACTTTCAAGGTCGTGACGAGGATCTTCATCCGATATCCCACTTATACACGTCCAGTGTCTCTACCTTTTCGACCCTTGTCACCATCGGCAAGATCGGTCACTACCCTATCCGGTTTTTGTCACCATCGGCAAGACCGTCTACCTTTTCGACCCTTGTCATCATCGGCAAGATCGGTCGCTACCTATAACGGTTTTTGTCATCATCGGCAAGACCGTCTACCTTTTCGACCCTTGTCACCATCGGCAAGATCGGTCGCTACCCTTCCGGTTTTTGTCATCATCGGCAAGACCGTCTACCTTTTCGACCCTTGTCACCATCGGCAAGATCGGTCGCTACCCTTCCGGTTTTTGTCATCATCGGCAAGACCGTCTACCTTTTCGACCCTTGTCACCATCGGCAAGATCGGTCGCTACCCTTCCGGTTTTTGTCATCATCGGCAAGACCGTCTACCTTTTCGACCCTTGTCACCATCGGCAAGATCGGTCGCTACCCATCCGGTTTTTGTCGTCATCGGCAAGACCGTCTACCTTTTCGACCCTTGTCACCATCGGCAAGATCGGTCGCTACCTATAACGGTTTTTGTCATCATCGGCAAGACCGTCTACCCTTTTCGACCCTTGTCACCATCGGCAAGATCGGTCGCTACCCTTCCGGTTTTTGTCATCATCGGCAAGACCGTCTACCTTTTCGACCCTTGTCACCATCGGCAAGATCGGTCGCTACCTATAACGGTTTTTGTCATCATCGGCAAGACCGTCTACCCTTTTCGACCCTTGTCACCATCGGCAAGATCGGTCGCTACCCTTCCGGTTTTTGTCATCATCGGCAAGACCGTCTACCTTTTCGACCCTTGTCATCATCGGCAAGATCGGTCGCTACCTATAACGGTTTTTGTCATCATCGGCAAGACCGTCTACCTTTTCGACCCTTGTCACCATCGGCAAGATCGGTCGCTACCTATAACGGTTTTTGTCATCATCGGCAAGACCGTCTACCCTTTTCGACCCTTGTCATCATCGGCAAGATCGGTCGCTACCTATAACGGTTTTTGTCATCATCGGCAAGACCGTCTACCTTTTCGACCCTTGTCACCATCGGCAAGATCGGTCGCTACCTATAACGGTTTTTGTCATCATCGGCAAGACCGTCCACCTTTTCGACCCTTGTCATCATTGGCAAGATCGGTCGCTACCCTTCTGGTTCTTGTCACCATCGGCAAGACCATCTACCCTTTTCGACCCTTGTCATCATCGGCAAGATCGGTCGCTACCCTTCTGGTTTTTGTCATCATCGGCAAGACCATCTACCCTTTTCGACCCTTGCCACCATCGGCAAGATCGGTCGCTTTCCCCCCAAACCTGGCAAAGGCCCTGTCCCAGGAACGGCTACACCGCGGTGGAGCGAACACCTCATCCCTTCCCTGAAGGCGTGAGCGCTCTCCTGCGTTATTGGCACTCGTTCCCGGGTTCAGGTGATTAGCCGAAAGAAAGAAAAGACGAAAAGAAGTCGTGGTCAAGACTACGAAAAGAAATGCTTCCATTTAATAAAAGTGGAGAATACATTCTTTTGCCCAGGGTACATAAACTCCAAAGACAAAAAAAAAGGGAACAGAGCTTCCAAAAGGAAAGGAAACAAAAAGCAAAGGGAAACCAAGACTACGGCCGAGGACGCCGGAAGATGTCCCCTAGTTCCAAAAGGCCCAGCGAGGGGTACTGGGTCAATTCCTCCAGACGAGTCTCGGTGGCTGTCAGCTGCAATAACCTCTCGTTGAGTGAAGCAAGTCGTCCTTCAGCCAGGTCGGCCTCCTCTGTCGTCTGGACTTCTAGGCGCTCGCCTTCCTGCAGCTCGGCCTCGGCCTTAGCTAGTTCCGCACGCAATTCATCTATCCGTGCCCTGAGGAGCAGCTGACGTTCCGAGATATTCTCAGCGGCGTCCCTCAGCTGTCCCACCGTCACCTTCAGTGAACTGACGGCAGTGCGGCAATCTGCCCTCTCCAACTTCACAGCAGCGAGCTGATCGGAAACCTCCCGATTCAGGAAATCCCGCCTGTTGGCGTGCTTCAGCAACATCACAACCCGTGGGGTCCAATCATCCATGGGGCAACCAAATGCCAGTAGCGGCCGGGAGAGGTGGTCCCCCAAGCTTCTCAGCTGTGCATAAGTCAAGTCTGGAGAAGCTGACATGGCCCGCTGGAGATTATCCAGAGATTGCCATACCATGTCTCCAGAAAATTGTAAGCCCAATGGCGAAGTCTCGGGGAGCCGAAAGTCTACCCTGCTGTCCACCTCAGCCCAGATGTCGTCGGCCACCCCGAGGGACGTCGACGGCATAGTCTGCACGGCACCCACTCCCGGTCCGACCACTGCAGCCATATCAACTGGAGGGACCTCCATAATAACAACTTCTTTGCCCGCCCTTTGGGGTGAATCTGCAATAGCCGTGTCGGCAACAGAAGGCACATGCTCCTCTTGAGTAGTTTCGCCAGCCGCCAAGGGAAGAGACCCCTCTATAATGGACAAGGCCTGAGTAACATCGGCCTCATCCGCAATAATTTCTCCGGCCTCTATGTCTGAAAGACCACTAGGCAACGACAACGATTCTGCACCAGTTGCCAAGGCTTGAACCCCTGCAACCTCAGTCGGAGCGCTAACTTCGGCAGCCACGCCGGACTCCTCTGAGACCGCTGCAGCAGCATAGGTCCGTGGAAGCCGCAGGGCAATGGGCCGTACAATAGGCGGGAAGGCTGACTGACCCACATCCGTGCCAGGAAGGGGTATGCGGATCATTATAGCTGGCGGTATCACCTCAACCTGCATTCCATGTATATACATCAGCCAGCTGGCTTGAAAATTAAAAGAAGTGCTGCAAGTGGGAATCAGAAAGCTCCATACCTCGACTGGCACTATATTTAGGCCTCCTAAGGTGGCCTCTGAAGATTCAGGCCCCTCTCCTGCAATCGGGTATGATGGCCCGTGCTCGGCTCCCAATAGCCTCGGAGGGCTAAACGTCGGCAGGTCGCTCTCATAAGTTGATGAAGCCCCGGCGTCCTCAGTCTCGGTGTCAACCATGGGGAACCCCTCGTCATCGGCCGAGCCGCCGCCATAATCAACCTGTTCAGAAGAGGATGACTCCTCTGCTTGTTCTCGAACCTCAAGTACCTGAGCGGGAACTAGGCTGCCAGGGGAGGGCCCTCTAACCAGAGCCTCCTCAGCGATCTCTGTCTCGGGAGCACCCGTTGGCGGAATATCTAGGGGCTGGTCCCTTGGAAGCCCTTGCTCTCCAATGACGACCTCTACCAAGGCGCCAACCTCAGGGAGCAGTGTGGGCCGAATGTCGACTGGAGTCAAAGGACAATAAACGGTCAAGACTTGACTAAAAATACAACATGTCACTGAGCTCTATAGGTGAGCTGCAAATTACCTTCTGTTTCTCGATGAGGTGTCGGTGAAGGTAAGTCGCCCTCAACAGAGGTCAAGGGGACTTCCCTCTCCCCGGCGGCAGCTCCGGTTGCCGCCTCCAACCCAACAACGGCAGGGACAGTGCCGGCAGCTACTGAAAAGAAAGATGGTCAGCCCAGGCGGCCGAAACAAGCAAATAAGCCATGCAAGAATAAGAAGTCACCTTCGCCTTCAGGCCCTTGTGTCCGGGCAGCTTCAAATTCAGAAAATGACGGAACTCGTGGAAGGGGAGCTGTGGACCCTTCCTCAGCGACCTTCCTCCGACGTGCCCGAGTAGCACGGGAGTCTGCCCTCTTGGCTTTCTTAGCCCTGCTAATGGCCTCCCTGACCTGAGACCTGGTCCGCTTCCGCGAGTCCCCAGGGGGTAATGGCGTCGTGGTCGGAGCCGGCTCTGGAATGTTGAAGTATGAAGGCTTCTCCGCCTTAGATATCAGCTCCCTACAGTGTCGAGTCGCTCCCGCAGAAAGGCGGGCTGCCCAAAAAAAAAAAAAAAAAAAAACAACACATGAGTAAGAAGATGCACACTGAATATAGGAGAAGCAACTCCAGGGCTGAAGAAGAAAACAAGCATTACCTGGCATCCCCGTATATCGAGGACTGAGTGGCCAGTAAAGCAATACTGGCGCCTTGTCCCGGGAAGCCGCCTCGTGGATCAGCCAGCATACGTCACCAATTGTTTCACTTTTCTCCGTCAGTTGGGCCAAATCTTCATGGCCGCAGGAGGACAAGTGATGATATAAGCTCAAGTGGTCGAATCCCCAGCCGTCGACATACTTGAAGGATATTTGAAGCTGATGGTTCCGAATGGCTTCTAATGGACTGTCAACTGAAAGCCCATGAGAATGAAGTAGGGCGAATATCCAGGGGGTGGTGGTGTACAAGTCAGCCCGCCTGTTTTCCCTCCCGATGAAGGTCCGATAAGGATGAAAATGGTCAATCTCCGGGCGCCAGCTCGCCACAGTAGGAAGAGGTTCTTCCACTGGAAGGGGAATTGTCTGAAGAGCAACCCGGTCACTGCTGACCCGACACAATCCCCAGAGGGTCTTCACATAGTCATCCTTCCTGATTTCAGGCATCTTCGGGTCGGACTTGGATGACTTGCCCATCACAGCTTTCCTGGCCTCTATATATGCCGTCACCTCGGCATTGGACCAGGACTTCAGCTTCTTCAGATATGCGGGATCAATGTCCAGAATGGGCTCCCGCTGGGAATCTAGAAAGCGGCGTTCGGCAACGTGCCAGCAGTCTTTCCGGGAATGCCGATAAAAACCTGTTCGTGCATTCCACCACTTGATGAAGTCTTGAGTCACTCGGGGAAGACGAGCCGGGGTTGGCACCCTGAATGATACATCCTCCCGGCGATGAAAGTAATCCCACCATGTGCGGGCTTCCTCTGTAGTCGTCTGACCGGCCCGGTGCCTGTTTGGAAGATTGAACTGGGCCGCAGAAGAGGGAATTTGTTGGTCATACCCAAAATTCCGACTGAAGCGGAAAGGATAATACGGCTCCAGCCACAACAAGCCGCTCTTTCTAAAAACAAGAACACTCGGGCGGATAGACAACGCCCAATCAACCAGTTCCGGTTCCAGGATGGGCCTTGTGCTCTTGCGCCCAGTCAACTCATGAATGAACTCCTCTGTCTCAAACAATCGGCACTGCCGCATCCTGTTTACCAGAGGACTAGAGCTGGCAGCCAAGCTCCAGAAATGAAGAACTCCCGGGGAATCTACTGGAACTGTAGTCAACTTCCCCCTGATGGCAAAAAGCTGATCCGCCAGTGAGGAGGCTTCAGCACTAGCAAATTCAATCATCCGCGGCAGCGGGCGATCTGACTGCATTGACCGGGGAGCCGCTTCCGGGAATAGGGTACAGACCCAAGCATTAAAGAAGTGGAGGGGACCAACTATCCTCGAATTCCGGGGAATACGTGATTTGTGCAAATCCCCCAACATTTTGTATATGAGGCATAAAGCCACGGGGCACAGGGACAGCTTCGTCCCCCAAGCCATCAAACAGGCGGGGTAAATCGCCTCCGGCCTAATCACCGTCTCATCTCCTTGGGGAAGGGCGAATGAACAAAGCCAATATGTCAAATACGCAGCACAATGTGTAACTGCGTCAACTCCCGTGGGATTCGGGCCGGCCTGTCGCCCTCTCCCTGAGATAGCAGGATATGTTGCTTGGCGCCGAGCCCTCTTCTTCCGCACCACCACTGTCGGAACCACTGTGGGGAAGTCCTCATAGTGCTGTTCCCCACCAAAGAAATATTGAAGCCACGTGCCCATCCGCACGCGCCTCTTTTCGCCGGGCTTTCGCGCTTCCCGCGAGTCAAGTGTCAGGCGCAGCAGGGTGCGATACGCCTTCATCAGATAACGATAGGCGAAGCCCGTGAAGTAGTTGCCTTCACCATCTGTCTGGTCCTTCAGCCAATCTGCGAAGCAAACTTCTTCATACGGCTCTCCATCTATCGGCAGGCCGCTCAGTTGAGAAAGGCTCCATAAATCCAATGAAGTTTCACCTTCTGCGGTGTAGAAAGTATTGTACTCTGGGCAGAAGACTTCAATCATCCCGCAGCATAGGCCTCGGGAGATCGGGTATCTATACCGGGAAGCGTATACACTCTGATAAATTCCGGCGTGCACCAAGATGGGGGCGTATTGCCGCAACACAAAGTCAGTGAATTCAACCGCTCCCGGTCTGAAGGCGTGAGCATCGGTGGCTTTGAGCTCTCCAAACCACCCCACTGAAATTTGATGTTTGAACCGGACCGCCAAGCAGTCCAAAAGAAAAGGCTCATCTCGATATCCCCAATGGAGCGGTGCGAGGAACAGACCATATATGGGTTTCTCCCTGTCAACACGGCCGGCGGTCTCATTCCAGCGAGCTGGTGTGTATTGCGGTGCCCTCGTCAGCATCCCGGCTTCGGGAGATAATTCCTGCACTCCGAGCACGGCCCCCCATTTCCTGGGTTCCCCGGGGATGTACATGGGCATACCATATGTGACTGACTCAGTCAGGCTGTCCCGCTCCGCCAGCAGCGCTCCTTCAGCTCGGCGGACCAGGATTAAATCACGCTTCCCACCGAGGTTGAAGCGCTCGAGAAACGCCATCAGGTGCTTGTCTTTGGGGTGATCCCGTCTGATATTGCCCCCTCGGTCATATCTGAATTGGTTGCCGTCGAGGATCAACAAATGGCCGGTGTCGACTGTGTCGGTTTCTGAGTCCGAAGACTCAGCCACCACGGCTACACGTCGGAGCCCCCGATCAAGGGAATGGACGTTCCCCCATGTCACGGCGACCCGAGATACAGAGGAAGAAGAGCCGGAAGCCATGTTATCTGCAAAACAGAACCCGGAAAAGAACAAACAAAAGTCAGAAATTAGTGGATCGAAACAATATTTCTGACGAAATTTCGGCAGCATCTCCTCAGCTCGAGGGTTTGCCAAAAAGAAAGCGGAAGCCGTCCACAGAGGGAGCAGCCCCTAAAAGCAGCCATAGGCATTAAGCCAAGGCCAAATGGGACACCCGAGGGATCTAGCTCCGAGGACAAGTCCTACAAAGAGCCTCCCGGGGCCCGAAGAATGGGTTCAAAACCCGAAGCAATAAACCACTCAACTCACCTACTCACAGGCGAAAATCGCCCGAGCTCAGAGCTCACTCGGCACCGCGAGAGATGGAGAGAGGAATGAGGAGAAAAAAAAAAAATATTGCAAATGAAGACTGAAGAAGAAAAATGGAGAAGAGAGCCTTTTATAGGCCCCCCCTCTCATCTCGTTAAAACGGCGCGCCCCGGAGCGCGCCGTTTTAAGCAAATGGCGCGCCGGGGAGGGCGCGCCGTTTTAACTCCAGAAAGGGGTAGGGCGCGCCGTAAAGGCCGCGCCGTTTTAACCCCGAAGGCCCAGGGCGCGCCGTAAAGGCCGCGCCGTTTTAACGCTCGAAGCAAAGGCCGCGTCGTTTTAAGCAACGCCGTCAGGCTTCCCGCCTCGTCCGACGGGCATCCGGAGCCAGAATTGAGCGTCGTTCGAGCTCTCGTCATCACACGAAGCTCATCCGTAGGCACTGCTGCACTCCTGCCTCGCTTGCACCACCCACGTCTGGGGGGCATTTGTTGGCACTCAAAATATGATCCCTGGCGACCAAGCCGCAAAGACGAATGATACGGCCCACTGAAGCACAGAAGCCGATGAAAATCAACTTATCGAGGGTCCCTCGAGCTGACGAAGCCCCAAGCCACCTTGAAGGGAACACCGGGGACCTCACCTCAGGAGAGTCAAAGTCAACCCGCAACCAATCGGCAGTGCGATCAAGCCTGCCCAATGATCCGGCATCGACTCTGTCATGCCGCTACCCCACATCCGACGTCCGATCAAGGACGACGGTCTACCTTATGATTCTCCGAAAGAGGAAGAATGCCCTCGGCCATCCACAACAAGGGGCCGGAGGTTCTGTCAGCAAGAAGATCCCGATCACCCGACACGGGTTCGGCTTCTCGCCCTAGTGAGCCCATTAGCGGCCGATGGATCGCCGTTCAAGGCGGAATTACCCAGGATGCAATGCCATCCTGCAAGGAAGCTTCGGACACAGGTCCGTCTTGATGGGAGGCACCAATCACAGTGCCGAAAGTCGTACCGACGGGACACCCGTGTGTCCGGACCGGAAGCACACGAAGTTCTGATCAAGGCCGTTCGTCGCGTCAAGAGCTTCGTCAACACCCCGTCAAGGCTCCCCGAGAGCCAGTACGAGAGAAACAGTCAACTGGAGTCTTCGGAACCATCCCCGGACCCACCGGCCTGGCCGTGCCTGGCAAACAGGTTAAAACGGCGCCGCTTAAAACGGCGCCGTCAAACCGGCGCGCAAAGATCAAATGGGGGCCTTCCCGGCGCCGTCTATCCGGCGCGCAAAGACCAAATAGGGGCCTTCCCCGGCGCCGTCTATCCGGCGCGCAAAGACCAAATAGGGGCCTTCCCCGGCGCCGTCAACCCGGCGCGCTTCCTGGGGCGCCGTTTTAACTCCAAGGCTATATATAGCCTGTCGACAGAAGAGATAAAAGGGGGGATTTGGAAAAAAGAAGAGAAGAGAGGAGATCAAGGGAGATCCGATCGGGAGAAGAGGCGGATTTGAAAGAAAAAAAAAGAGAGAATTAGAAAGAAAGAGGAGGAGTCCAGAGAGAAGGGTTGGAGGGTTTTCGTCTATCTGCAGAAGCTCCCGTCCGAACCTCTCGGCGGCCGCCACCCTGCTCCATCCGAGCTCCCCGAAGTCGAAGGAGGCCACCTGTTTTCTCATTTGCTTAGGTGGGTTACCCCGCGATTTCTCCCGGCGACCCTCTTCTTTTTTTTTTTGGATTTTCCCTGATAGAATGTAAGTGAGACGGGGGGAGGGGCGATGATACGAGCCTTTCCTCCCCCTTCTCCCACCGTTATTTCTGCCCCTTTCTCTTCGTTCGGAATGAGCTTCCTCTGTTAATGTAAAACGGCGACCGTGCGACAACGCCGGCGTCGGAATATGCTTGTATGCATTTTGTCTGTTTACCGTGGAATGAATGAATGTTTATGTCAGTGGGTTAAAGAGTCTAATGGCCTTACTCTACCTCTGCATCGCTGCCTCCTCTTCCTCCTTGAATTTGTTTTCTGTGGCCATTGATACGGCGCCGTGGAGGGTGATGTGCGCATGTGCACATCTCTCCGATGATCTGTGCACCAAACGGATGGATGTGAGCATGCCCGGCGTCGGGGTCATCTCTCCCATCTGCTTCCTTTACTCTCTGTTTACATGTTTACCTGTTTCATGGCGCGAACGAACTCCGTACCCGTCTTCTCCGATGCCGGATACGCCCTGGTACATCATGGGCTACAGTAATTTCCCCTCTCCCTGGGGCTTTTCCTTTCATGGAATGTCGAAGGTTTCTCCGTCAGAGATATGCGCATGTATGTCTTACTGGTCGACCCTGGGCCTGTCCGTTTGCCCCTCCCTCCTGTTTCTGATCATAAACAGAAGGAGGTAAGGCTGTCCCTATAAGCTTGATGTTTGGTTTCTCTGCATCGTTGTTCTCCGAGCGTTAGCTCGGTGATCGCTCTGTTAACTTGCTAATCCCTCTATGCACATATAGATATATATATATATATATATATATATATATATATAGCTGTACGTATCATGATCAGTTTACCAACTGAGTGTGAGTTGCTCCGCGTAGTGTTACCGTCCTTTTAAGGAGATTCGGTGACTGGGGAGAGGGGAACATCCCCCTTGATTCTTTTATCTTGACCTCCCGGCTCGAGGGATCTATTTGGCAGTAATGGATCTCCGAGGGCCAGTGAAC
Organism: Amorphophallus konjac; assembly: GCA_022559845.1. Classification (NCBI taxonomy): domain Eukaryota; kingdom Viridiplantae; phylum Streptophyta; class Magnoliopsida; order Alismatales; family Araceae; genus Amorphophallus; species Amorphophallus konjac. Next base: position 5,917,498 of record CM040120.1, read on the forward strand.
ACACATAAATTGGGGGTAATCCCAACACCATAAATCCACAGTCCTTAATGGACTTTGTGGTGGCCGTGAGACGCGTGTGCCCCTCGTAGGCTGGCCCTCGGGGTTCCCTTCTCTACTCGGTCGTCCCGTTTTGAGTGTTGTGGTGGCTCGGGTCGCGTACCCCTCGTAGGCTAGCCCTCGGGGTTTTCGCTCCCACATCGAGTCACCTCACTCACTCACCGTTACCCACGGACTCGGTGCCCCTAGCAGGCTAGCCCTCGGGGTTTTTCCTATCCGTTTGGGTCTGCCGGCCGCCGTTGTGCCACTCGGCTTTTAGGGGTTTACTCCGCCACGTGAGTACTCCCTGCGTCTCCCCGACTATCCTTTGGGATGGGGAGATGCTGCCGAAATTTCGGCTCGAACGAGTTAAGCTCGGAACAATCGCCTCACGCGAGCCCATGACTCGGCACCGATTCCGATGAATAATCAATTTAATAAAATTCTCAAAACCATCCAAAAATCTTAATAAATCTAAGAATAAACCAACGAGGCCCCTGCCTCCTTGAAATCGGGCTAATTCAGCGCGTTCATGCGCGATCACGCTTTAAAACGGCGCGCCCTTCCCGGCGCGGCCTTCCCGGCGCGCCCTTTCCGGCGCGCCCTATCCGGCGCGCCCTTTCCGGCGCGCCCTTCCCGGCGCGCCCCAGCTCCCCACGCCGTTTTAATGGCCTGCCCCTTTACCTACGGTTATGGCGCCGTTTTAAGCTTTTTACCTACGTTTCAGGGCGCCGTTTCAAGCGTTTTGATCCCTGTCTTCGCATGCACTGCACCGGTTTCGTTCCGAATCGTGTCGTCGCATCATTCTAACCCCTTTCCCACTTATGGGATGATTTCTTATGCTAATCACAGAGGGGTGCAAGTCCTTCAATTAATAATCATCATGTAGTTCCCTTTTCTGGCTTCGACAGCCCGATATCTCGGCAATTAATCAAAGGTGTTCCCTCCTCGTGGGGGATGTAATTAACGCCATAGCCTTTATGGTATGGCGGACTGCTGGTCCCGACCGAACCTCACATTCGCCCTACATGGGTCAGGATGAGCGCATCATAAATCGTCACGCATGTGACTGGCACGCCCGCGTCGTCAATCAGTCAGTTGACTACAAGTCAGTCAATTGGTCGATCGACCCGCGAAATAAATGAATGAAAAATACCAACGAAAAGGAGCGAAGGAAAAGACGGTCGAAACAGGTGGAGAGGGAGGGAGGTCACGTCGGTCGGAGGGGGAGGGCGGCCGGAGGGGGAGGGGGGAGGTCGCAGGGGAGGGGGAGGGTGGCCGGCGGTGGAGGGGGAGGTCGCAGGGGAGGGGGGGAGGCACCCCTCTCTCTATCTCTCACACTCTCACACTTAACCCAGGGGTAAGTTAGTATTTTCATTACCTTTAGTATGAGTTAACTATAGTTTAGTTAACTGAATGAACGGTAGGGACTTAAACGTGTAACGACTAAGATTATAGGGACTATTAAAATAATATTCAGAATGGAGGGACTAATCGGCAATTCACTAAGTTTATAGGGACTAATATGTAAAAAACCCTATTTAATTTTACGTAGTGACACGTCTGTAAGAATAATTTTTTATAAATTCACTTCTAAGAATGTTTTATATGTAAAAATTTATTAAATAATTTCGATGCAATAAATGCAATTGCTTAGTTGAGTCAAAAAGAGTATCTCAAGGGAGTATGTTAAAAGAGTAGAAATAGCAATTCCTTCTCAGCACAACATAGCTTATTAAAAACAAAGGGTAACAAAAGGAAGGGCTAATTTCATACCTACCCTCCATGCATGAAAAATATTAAAAACATCATTATTAGTGATAAAATATCATACATATTATCATTCTTAACTAACAATTTTAAAATGTCACTAAATGACAAGAACATCCTTATTAAAGTCTGTGTGAGAAGGCTTGGAGTTGATATAAACGTTGGAGACATTCTTGTCATTCAATTGATAATTTTGAAAACTTCAATTAATAACAATGGCACGTGTATTTGAGAACTAAAGATGTTAGTTTCAATATTTTACATCTAAGGACTACATATGAAACTAACCCTAGAAGAAAGTCCTACACGTCATCAAACCTAAGTCAACCAATTCGAATTTAAGAAATAGTTTAAATTACCAAAACTTAATATCAAATATACTATTGTAGTTATAATTCTCAAATAAATTAATTTTAACATTATTGTAATTATAGTTTTAAGAAATATTCTTTAATTTTTCTTTAAGAGTGTGACACCCACTTAGTCTAAACTAACTTGAATTTGCGACAAAATATTGTAACATAATGTCTTTCATGCGTCATACAAATACGATGTTTAACAATGTTTATAGTATTTAATGTCAAAGGTTAGGTAGCATGTGCAATTAACACAGAATTTTGATATAAGTAAACTCACAACTATTAAGTAGTTCATAGCGGCTCGGTGCGATTTGCCCGATTATCGACTCCAAATCCTCTAGATAAGATCCGCAACACCCGAGTAGGACAAGTCGGATCGAGTTGGTGAACCACGGATATAACTATCTCCTACATTATCTGGTTTTTATCACCAAATATTTAAGGCCGATTCGATAATCGGTTGGGTTATCCAACCCGATGAGAGAGAGCGACAGGTCCCACCCGCTCTCCTCACACCCACCCACCCCCTAACCGGGGTGGGGTGACTTATTCACGTGGTGGGACGTGAATAAGTCACCCCACCTTATTATCAAACAGGCCCTTAAGCTTCCTAAGTAACTTGTTTGGGGCCACGTACCCTAGATGGTTTCACACTAACTGGATTTTACCTTGTTTCTGTTAAAATCTGTTGACTTACTTAGGCCCTCCAATGTCAAGACTGATATGGTTTTAAACTTGGTTTCATGATCCCAAAAAGTGAAGCTTGCATTAGCACACCATGAAGTAGACATGCAGGATCCTGACATGGAATTGGAATTAATATTTACTTGGTGAAACCCAGAAAAGCTTCACAACTGGAAGTTGTATTGAGAATATCGGTTTCAGCAATCGTGCATGCTACTGTTTCTCTTTGAGAAATGCTAGCTATCTTCTTGGACGGGTAGAAAAGTTACCCATCTAATGTACTATTGGTCCATGTCATTGGCACGTGAGTCTCACCCATTAAATTCCTTTAATACTTCTTAAATATTTATGTACACTTCTATCTATTTATCACATTTATTCATGTATTTGTTATCCTTAGATAGTTATTTTTCACTTTTAGATAGTTATTTGTCACCCTTAAATAACATTGGAAGTCCTATTCGTCGCTTCGAGAATGCGCAGAAACTGACAGGAGTTGATTATTTGTCACCCTTATATAACTATTTGTCACCCTTAGATAGTTATTTTTCACCCTTAGATAAGATTGGAAGTCCTATTTGTCACCTCGAGAATACGCAAAAGCTAATAGAAGTTGACTATTTGTCACCTTTATATAACTATTTGTCACCCTTAGATAGTTATTTTTCACCCTTAGATAAGATTGGAAGTCTTATTTGTCACATCGAGAATGCGCAAAAGCTAATAGAAGTTAACTATTTGTCACCCTTATATAGTTATTTGTCACCTCGAGAATGCGCAAAAGCTAATAGAAGTTGACTATTTGTCACCTTTATATAACTATTTGTCACCTTTAGATAGTTATTTTCACCTTTAGATAAGATTGGAAGTCCTATTTGTCACATCGAGAATGCGCAAAAGTTAATAGAAGTTGACTATTTGTCACCCTTACATAGTTATTTGTCACCTCGAGAATGCGCAAAAGCTAATAGAAGTTGACTATTTGTCACCCTTACATAGTTATTTGTCACTCTTAGATAGTTATTTTTCACCCTTTGATAGTTATTTGTCACCATTCAATAATATTAGAAGTCCCATTCATCGTCTTGGGAATACGTGAAAATTGAACTATTTGTCACCCTTATATAGTTATTTATTACCCTTAGATAACTATTTTTCACCCTTACATATCATTGGACATATCATTCGTCGTTTCGAGAATATGCAAAAACTGACAGGAGTTGACTGTTTATCACATTTACATAGTTATTTATCACCCTTAGTTATTTTCACCCTTAAATAGCTATTTGCTACTCTTATAGCATTAAAAATCTCATTAGAAATACGTGTAAAACCGACAAAAAATAAGACCCACACACTGAATATGTGGTCCAATAGAAGATAGGACGGATAATAAACTTATCCTCCTGCACGGGTAAAAAGCATTTCTCTTTCTCTTTTCCACATATCAGACTTCATACTGTTTTACAGCGGTCATCAACCTTGGAAAATCTTTACATGTAAGGTCCTTCAAGATCAAGAGGGGAACACATCTGTCAGAGAGTCGAAATTGCCGCGCCTGGTCTATGTTTCCCGGGAAAAAAGGAGGAATATCCCTCACCACTTCAAAGCTGGTGCCCTCAACGCCCTTGTATGTTCCCTACACTCTCCAATCTCTCTTTTCCTCAAATCATTTATAGTTGCAGCATGAAATGCCATTTCTTCATCTGCAGCTCCGGGTATCGAGCATGATCAGCAATGCCCCTTATATACTTGTCCTAGATTGTGATATGTACCCAAATGACCCCATGTCAGCTCGACATGCCATGTGCTTCCACCTTGATCCCAGGACATCACCATCATTAGCCTTTGTTCAGTTTCCACAGCAGTTCCACAACATCCCCAAGAATGACATCTACTGTGCTGAACTGAGAGATGTGTTCAGAGTAAGTTCAACAACTAGTTCCTGCTCTGGATGAGATGTTCTTTGATGAGCCACCAATAATAAGCAAAGGGAGAATGATCCCAGGTCCAATGGCATGGTTGTGACGGACTCAGAGGGCCAATTCTATCTGGCACAGGCTTCTACATCAGAAGGGAGGCCTTGTATGGTGCCACCCCGGCGGGTTGCGCAATCAGACAAGGTATGTGTGTCGCCTGTGTTCATGAACAAGTTTCACCATTCACCCACATGAAACTTTTTTACATTTGAACTTGAAAGTCTCTCCTTCGGATAGAGCTTCAGCCAAAAGACCGCTTCCAACTTAAACGATGCTTCGGCCAATCAGACGAGTTCGTGTCTTCGCTGCTTTGGGGCCAACAAGGTAACATTACCGGTCAGAACCCACCACCGTCAAGAATCCTGCAAGAGGCCACCCTCTTAGCTTCTTGCTCCTATGAGAAGGACACTCAGTGGGGTGCACAGGCAAGTGCACAACAAGATCTGATACATATTCATACAAGTATAGAAATATATATATATATATGTATGTGTGTGTGTGTGTGTGTGTGTGTGTGTGTGTGTGTGTGTGTGTGCGTCTTTCTAAGCTATTGCTCTAATTCAAAAGTTATTATTTATTGCAGATTGGATTCATATATGGCTGTCTTGTTGAGGACTTCTCCACCGGTTACCGTCTACACTGTAGAGGGTGGAAATCAGCTTATCTCTATCCTCCAGTGCCAGCATTCCTTGGTACTGCCCCCACAAGAGTTCATGAAACCCTGGTTCAGAGTAAGAGATGGTCACAAGGGTTGCTCGAAGTTGCCTTCTCAAGGTTCTGTCCTCTCACATATGGAATGCTGAGTAGAAACTCAGTGCTTCAGTGTTTCTGCTACGCTTCACTCGCATTTAAGCCATTTGAGTCTTTGGTTACGATCTGTTATGCCACTATCCCTCAATTGTGCTTGTTGAAGGGGATCCCCTTGTTTCCTCAGGTAAACAACAAACACTCACCATTATTACTTCATAAGAAGAGGAAAAATAGAAAGAGAATCATGTTGATCAGCTCCTCTTCTCTACTTACTTTTTCTCATTTTTGTCATTTGAAATGCAGGCCACAGATCACTGGTTTCTTGTCTTTATTTTAGTTTATGCATCTTCTTTGTGTCAACATGTAAGGGAGACCATTTCTAATGGAGGTTCTCTAAGAACATGGTGGAATGAAACTAGGTTTCCAATTATAAAGCTCCTTGGTGCTAATATCTTTGCAACCGTAGATACTTTCCTCAAATTCGTTGGCATGAAGGAAGTCAACTTTGACCTTACAAGTAAAGTTACAGATGAAGAACAGACCCAGCATTGTGACAATGGGATATATGACTTCAGAGGATCAGCATTTATGCTTCTTCCATTAGCAACAGTCGTACTCATAAATCTGGCTGCACTAATTGGAGGTGTGACTGGAATTGTTCAACACAGCAACTATAATGAGATGCTTGGACAACTCTTCCTCTCCTTTCATGTGACTCTAATCACCTATCCTGTATTTGAAGCAATGACAATAAGGAATGACAAAGGAAGGCTACCAACTTCTATCACATTGTGGGCTGTTCTCTTGACCATGATGCTACTGGCATTGTTCCATTAAAGAAGTCGGTCTACTTCTGTACAAGGATTATTTGTAGCCACTAAAGGCCAAGCTTCATCCTTCTTGTTATATATGGCTTATGCATTCCCAGCTCCTTGAACACGTATCTTTCTCACAACTGTATCCCTACCTGCTATTGAGCACTGCATGTATTGGGTATTTATATATTCAGTAGCATCTTCTTCCTGTTACCAGATCTCACTATTCCCACTTTATTTTTTTGGATTTTTTTTTGTTATTTGTTCAGAAAAATATTGTGGCCTACACCCACTTTATTTCAAATGAACAGAGCAGTACAACCAAGTAGTGGGCGGAGGAGAGATTCCACTCCCACAAGGGCATCAACACAGAATGTAAAAGAACTAATATATAGAGATGTACGGTTAACAGACTATATAGAGCACTCCCACAATCTCTCCACTGGATTCCCAGGGATACGCCTAGTCCAATATAAATGGACAATGTTCTAACACAAACGACAATGTAAGTTCTACTTCCCCAGGATAAGGAGTTCCACGTTCCATCCACTGGTACCTAATTCCTCATAGACCACATATATATGCTCTCATCACAGATTATTGTTGAGGATATGCTACATGCTTTCATTAGAAATTTCTGAGTGGACAGATAGCATTGGATTTACACTGAAGAGACCACGAAAATTAAGTTATATATTTCAGTAAACTGGAGTGTTGTAGGTTATGCTATGAACTAGCATAACAATGTCAAGAATGGCTGTTGATACTTGATACAGTCAACATGACACATTATATGTTTAATAAATTCAGACAGAAGCTGCAATCAACCTTCTTCTCCTCAGTAAATATGTAAGAGACATGACAGTAAATCCTGTCTCAGACTTCCTCACCGCCTGCTATTTCTACTACTACATTCATTAAAGTCAGCCGCGTGTTTGGAATTCCAGAGTCTTATCAATTTTGTCCAGTCACTCTCACAGGAAACGTACTTGACTCCCCCACCCCTCGGGCATCCACTGGATAAAGGAAAGGTGGTGCATGATTGTTGGACCCCCGTGATTCTTTGATTTAATTCACATAAATAAATTGTTTTTAGTCCCGAGACCGCACAAAATGATGCAAAATCATTGCCGTTCAATCAGGCATGCGTCCCGGGGATCCGTCGGACGGAAGAAGGGTGCATGGTTCCGGCCTATTTTATGCTTGGAATTATGTCAAACACATGGCGCGGACGGTATAAAATCACGTACTCATGAGAGAAGCCAACGAACAAGTCTTCTCCGGCCTCCATGGACCGCCCTTGGTGCGTCTCATCTCTCACGGACAGAACTTGAAGATATAGGTTAAGACTTGAAACTTGCTCCATATCTCAAGAATTATTAGTTTGTCTTGTTTGATTTTGATATCTCTCTTTATAAGGGTAGATTCTTGCTATTGTATATGTACCCCTATTTTGGAAAAAAAATCTCTTAGAATTATACGAGAATTCTGTAAGAATATAAAAATTTATGTATTGCTCAAAAAATTACGAAAGATTATAAGAAATTCACATCCATGTTGAAAATTGTACTAAAGTCCTTGTAAGTTGTGAAATTATCTAAAAATTACATAAATATCCTCGGGTGAAATTACATATATATGCAAAAAAATATGGAAAATCTCAGAATATTCAGAAAATTATGAGAAAAATCTTGATATACTCAAAAATTACATAAATACCCAGGAATGGTTAGAAATTATATAAATACCCATACATCTAAGAAAATTGTGAATATACTATACTTGTGAAAAAGTTACAAATCTACCCCCACCTTATGCAAAAATATCCTTTATTGACACTAAGTCGACCTAATGATAATGAGTCCTTCCGACGGTCCTTAGTGATTATACGGCGATCCAACTATCCGACGAGATGAAATTTAAAATCAACAGTCAGATTTCGATCTGAAGTAAATACAACTGTTAGATCTTGACCTAAATTTAATCCGATGGTCAGATTTCGATGTGGATCAAATCTAACAGTCGGATCTTGATTGCAAACAAATCAAGGTGAATCTGATGGTCCGATCTTAAGCACGTCTAGATCCAGCGGTCGGATTCGGATAAAATCGTCAACCTCGTAATGAATATTATAGAGGTCTAACGATATCTTTGACAGTTAATCAAAAGTATCCGGACTTTACGTTGATATAAATAAATAACAATTACGACAGTTAAGAAAAAGTCTAATATATATGAATCCTAAATCATCTGATAAACATAAAACGTGAAAATAATCATGCACACCGCTGATTAACTAACCAGAAATGTGCACTTTTGTTCAATAAATGGACACATTAAATTCCCGCAACCTTTTTCCCGCGTGTGAAAGAATGATTTAACATTGCATCTCCCACCATTTACTTGTACATAGTAAGTCATCATTTGCAACAATTCTATAAGGGTCCCTTTGAAAACCTGTTCGGGTGGGCTTATTCGACCAACAAGGTCGAATAAGCCCGGTTAAGAGATTGGGTGTGAGGGGGGGAGGGGGGAGGCGGCCCGCCCCATGAAGCAGCCGACCGCCCCCGACAAACCGGTTATCAAACCGGGCCTAATAGCTTACCCAAGGCCCTGTGGAGCAACCCAGTATAATGCATGCTATTCATTTATCAGTAAATAACTGACCTTTTGGTTCAGACAGAGGGGTAGGCAAATTAGAGAAGGCATCTTCAATGATATTTAGTTCCTGTTTCTCTTCTCTATCCCCAGATAGCCCAATCAGTTAATATGCAGACTCAGCCACCAGACCATGGATCTCCCTTGAGATCCCACAGCAGTAATATCATCCTAGGATCAGTGTCTCTATCTCATAGCATATCATCCAGCCTACACACCCTCATGAAAGGTTTGATGCCATATTACTTAGAGATGGTGCAACTAAGTAATAAATGGCTTAGTAATAAGTGGCTCAAAGTCTTCTCCTCCTCCCCACAAAGAGGGCATAATGTTCTAATACCTTCCAAAAACTGAGCCGGCTAGTCACAAGTTGGGAGCTTCCCATGAGATGAGAGTCCTCTGAACCAAAATATTCACCTTTTTCCTAGATTCTTCAAAAAAGCTATATTTGTAATTCCATAGGACACTGCAGACCTCCATCTGCTACATGACAGTAAGCTGAGCTCACATAGAATCCACCATAAATCTCCCACTTCCATTTCCAAGGGTCCATCCTCCGGGTGTAGGGCGCCCAACCCACAGGAAGCACTATCAATCTACTTGTCCATGCTATGTTTGTGATTCCTCCTAAACCTTTTGCCCTTCCATCCACCACCTATTGCACTATCATCAGAGACCTTAGCTATAATTGTTGAGGCATCTGCCACAATAGAAAACACAAAACTCTCCCTCAAAGGCCTGTGCCTCACATCATCCATCCGTACAGAAGCAAACCCCTTGTATATTCCCTATATAAGATGGCCATGGCACCCACCAAGATCACCTCTTTGCCATGAAGAAAAGACTCCAAATGCAGATGGCAGTCTCTGGCGGAATAAATATTGCTTGAAACCAGTGATACCCTTACTCCCACCCCGTTATGGGTTCTTGATCCGGACATGCTAATTTGATTGAAGCCATCTGTTGAGTCCCGTATCAATGGAAGTCATGACTCCGATGAAGATAATACACCGACAGGGTCTTCATCTCATAGTCGTGACGATTCGCAAGGTGGTCAACGGAGTCGTCGTGGGGATACTAGTGCTAGTGGCAGAGAGTAGAGCAGTGGTAAAGGGAGAGCTCATTGCGGCCAACAACCCGCCGCATGGAGAGAGGAACAACACTTCACACGTGCCACGCAAGATGAGGACCACAGTGCTCCACCGACAGGGACCAGGCGGGCAGCTGATTATTAGGATCCTTACTATGGAAGTTCTGTTGCAGACAGTACCAGCTATCAAGGCATGCTATCTGATTTTGAGAGGATGAGCACACATGACTCTCAGGGATCTGGAAGTGACTATGGACGGCCATGGCAGCAACAGCCGATGTATCATGGCGATTCTGAGAGCAGTAGTTCATTATTCTCAACGTATCCATATCCTCATGCCCATGCTTCAATGCCGTAATATACCGAAGGATACGATCAGCCCTCAGCTGCGTCACCACCGGTCGTGTACTCACAAGGTTCCCTGTAGTATGAATACTACGTACGCATGTACTGGGAGAACTATGCTGGTTCGATGCCTTATGCAGACTATCTGTCCTATCTGCGGAGCACGTATAATGTGAGATTGTTTGGAGATGGGATGTGGCCAAATTTGAGCCCATATGATCAGGAGTATGTATCATTTGTTTATATTTATGAGTACCTATAAAGTAATCGTAATTTTCTTCATATCTTGAGTTTTGCACTTATCATTCAAGTTATTAATGTAAAATTTTACAACATTTGTAGGTCATCATGGACGGACGACGTCACCCTGCGTGGGAACATGGTTACACTGTTGAGGGTGATCGACATGTGCACTGTAGATACTGCGGATATCGCGTCACCGACATACACAGATTTACAGAGCACCTTGCGGGAGTGGGACGAGATTGCCGTGCATGCTCCTTAGTTCCAGAGGATGTCCGAGATTACTTTCGGACAAAATTACGGGAGGGATATGATTCTCGTAGCAGAGACGTGACATCCTCTTCTACGTCCAGGGTACCCCCACCACTAGCACCGGGCGGAGCATGATTTTCCTCCACGTCCAGAGTTCGATCAGCACTAACACCAGCACCAGCACCAGCACTAGCCGCACCAGTAGCAGATGATAGACTTGAGTGTATAGATATAGTTAGGGATTTTTTTAGAGATTTTCATGTACCCTCCACCCCTGCACATGACCCAGCTATTGTGCAGATGGTTACATATTTTCAGGCTCACCCATATGTACCTCCACCCACTATGATAAAGTTAGATTATACGGGTCATCAGTCTCATGTATCTGATTCTGATTGGGATTCGGGATTCACAGATGACTCCGATGAGTGAGTTTTGACATTTTGTACTTCAATGACCGGAGTTGAATGATGTCATCATTATTATGGGAGTTTTTTTATCTTTTAAAACAAGATGTTTAATTAAGAGGTGTAATATGTTATTTTTATATAATTAATTATATATAATTTAGTATGGATCTATTATCACAAAAAATAACTCTACATTCTAATATTATTAAATATATATATCATTTATAATTTAAATAAAATTTTATTGAAATTATATTTTTTAAAATTTTTTTAAAAAAATTAAAAAAAATCAAAAAATCATGTCGTCTTATCTTGCCAAGTGGACCGAGTCGCTGGGCGATCCGCCCAACCCGACCCGTCTCGAGCCATGACCGGATCGGGTGGGTCACTCGGTTCGACAAACCCTCACTCTAGCCTTTCAACTACACGACGACGGTCAAAGGTGGACCAAGGTTTCCACTGTGAAAGGTAGCAGCATCAAAGGCTGACTTGGAGGGTTGGTAGCATGAGTGCTGTCATGCACATGGGAGGCTTCCATGGTTGGTGGATGTGGTCACAGGCTTTCCACCCCTGGGCGATGTAGTCATATGCCAATGGTGAGCCTAAGGAAACAATGACTATGTAAGATGTTTTTAGTCTACAAATGGGCCTGCGAGGGGAGTTCTCTTTGGCGGTTGTTTTGAGTTCTGTTCCGGGAGGCAAGAGATGGGTTAGGAAGGGGGGACTTTTTGTTCTTCTGTCTTTTTTTTTTTAGGTGTTGTAAGTCTCCTTGTTATTTGTTACAATTTTTTGTTTAATTAAGTTTTCTGAAAACTCATCTTTTACATTATGTGCAAGTGTTACTTTGATTATTTTCCTCACTTAATCTCTTTCCTCGGTGACTCTGTCCTTTTCTTTTCACTTGTCTCGTTAATTCTTAAGTCCGAGTTTTCATCCTTCCTTCATTTTTTTAATTAATTTTAATTTCTCCATTTCAATACGAAGTTTTCAACTTATCTCTCACGAATTTTAATCTTAAAATTTTAAGATTTTTAACTTTAAAATCTAAACTTCTTCGTAGATTCAACTCGTCTCACTACTGAACTATTCTCTTTAATTTATGAGTCAAATATTTAAATTTAATAACGGACGTATTAATGACATACGTTTTCACGCTATCGGTGGGTGACCGTACGATCGAACTCTTAAGGTCACTTGCACCTTTGGAGGACATTCATGCCCGAAGACGGTAATACTCATAATTTGTCCTTGAGCGGGGGTGCATTTACAATTTTATCTTGAAATAAGGGCATAGATGCATTTCTCACCTTTATAGATCTAGAGACATGCGTCATTTATATGTTGACCTTACCTCATCACCTAAGCAAGTGTGCCTGCGAGGGCCCATTTGATGTATTTCGAATTTCTAAAAATCGAGGTCATAGTCCATTAATGAATGTTGGAATGATCCTGGGATTCCGGCAGGGACTTGGAACATTGATTTGCATGGCCTGTTGTAATCAGTGCATCTCTGGATCGGTTAGGTTTGGTTTTACAGTACAGTCTGGAGACTCTGGACTGAGATGCCCACATGGAAGAGGATTAATTCCACTCACTTGGTTGTATCACATAATTTATTTGAAATCAACAAGCTGGTGTAAACAATACTACCAATTTTTTGATTTAGTTTTATTTGAAAAGATATTTTCTCAAATTAAATCGAACTCAATTAAGATTTCAATTCAAATCAAATTAAATTAAATTATTTTTTTAATAAAAATATTATGAAGTTTGTTCGGCCAAGTTACAACTTTTTATTTTTTTAATATTTATTTTATTTGATAGAAAATTTTTTATCTTATCATTCTCTACTCGTTTTGATTCGGTTTGAATCATATTCATCTCTCCTATTAGAAATTAGATTGGATTCAAATAAGAGGAGAGAAAGATAAGATAAAATAATTTCTACCGAATAAAGTAAATATTAAAAAAATAAAAAGTTATAACTTGTAAGAATAAACTCCATAATATTTTCACATAAAAAATTAAGAACTTCAGTTACAGTAAGATGAAAAGTGATTTGAAACATATTTCATAGAGTCAGAAACCCCGTCATGATGGCGGGAATTGAACTTTTTGAATTAGAGTTTATAACTATATTTACACTTATATTAACTTGACAACAATATCTTTAAATTCGAATTATTCGATTCGATTTTCTGAATTTCAAAATCAAACTAAATCAAAAATTTTAATATGATTCGATTTAAATTCAAATTAAAATTTTTTAAATTTCAACCTAAATCAAATCAAATTAAATATATCGATTCGATTTAATTTTCAGGTTAAATCTAAATAATGATCGTCCCTAACTACAACTCCACGCAAACATTTAACCTAAGGGGTGGCCATGCCTCTTAACATGCTTAGTGTGTCAACTTTTGAGACAGGCCCGGGAGGTGTTAGATACAGCTCCTTGCACGGGTTATTAGCTTGCCGGTCATGGCGACTTGCTGATGTTTTGGGTAGGGCTTTTTTAGGGTTTCTCTCCATGCTAATTAAGTGCCAAGCAGCTTGCAGCAATCTCCCACGCAGTGGCCAAACCCAGCTAGGAGAAGTGTGAAGGCGGCAAGGTCAGCCAATGAGACAACTTGAAACCTTAAAAAAAGATCAAGACCTCTAGTTAGAGATATAGTTGATGTGTGTCTGGATAGAACTTGATCGACCCAAAGTCAGCCATCTGTAGTAGACAAGAATGAAGTTGTTGGGTGAACATGAGCTCACTGGCTACTTGTCTTGCCGTGGTGGTCTCACCATCTTCACCTCTTTGGGGGAGGTCTCAACTCTCAAGTTTGATCTTGAGTTAGCTTATCTTCTTTAAAAAAATGAATAGATTAGTACTTACCAAAACAAAAAAGTTGTTGGGTGAACATATAAGCAATCAGATTTTGGATATATTTCTTCTTCCCATAAAATTAATTTCAAATGGATATAAGAAAGAACAAATTTACCTTAGCGGCTATATCATTGAAAAATGAGCTTGATTTTACCGTAGTTGAGGAGGGAATGTTCACCAGGCCTAGTACGATCAAGTATCGTCAGGCCTGTTACGGCCCGGATTGACCGAGCCCATAACAGATCACTCCACCATCCTTCAGTCCATTCAGTACGTACGGCTCAACTGAGGCCCAATGAAGTTCCATTGACCCACAAGCGAAATTACTGCGTGCGTTCTGGATGCCGTAGAACTAGCCAACGGGTGAACGTTATCACAAAGATTTCCCCGGTGTGGACTAAGTCATGCCCACGTCACCAATATCCTCGCCACGAAGCCTCCCTTCCAGGATTGGACAAGTAAGTAATGGGGAAGCCTCCCTTCCGGGAACGAACAAGTAAGTAATGGGGAATCTCCGATGATCAAGAAGACGTTACTCCATGATCCTCGCTATTTTTAGTCGAGGACGGCCATCACCTCAACAGCTTGTATAAATAGGTCCCCCAGCCGGACTCAGGGACATAACTACGAAATGACGCAACGACACATCTACACAGACAGAGACACACACATAGAGAAGCCTTCTTGTGCTAGTAGAGTCACACTCTAATTAAGGAGGAGAGAGGAGCTCCCCGTGTACCGGCATAACCAAGGTACGGGAGGTCCCTTTGTGGTTCTTCTCCCCCTGTCTCTCCGAGCACTCTCCAGGCCTATCGAGTAGGGTTTAGGGTATTCTCCGGACCTTCGCTTCTCCACTCATGCTCATCCCTTCTTCTATCTGACTTTTCTCTTACTCTTACTCTTTTGTTCCTCGTTTACATACGTCTCTAACTTAAGCATCGGAGAGTTATCTCTTGGAATCACTTCGAGGACTCCTTTTGACACCGTCTTCTAGTGCGTGCAAATTTTATGGGGAGATCGGCTATTATTCCTTAATCAACAAATCTTAAAGGTGTGATATGGAATCCAGAGTACACTTTCATGCCTCTGCAACAATCATATTCACGTAAATCTGATTCATACAAATAAAATAATATTACATCTGTCAAACGACTAGATGAATACACCGGCACTCAAAATCACCGGACCCAGACGGGTCCGATACCGGGTTTGGACCCGCTTCAAGAGCGCCATCTATATATATCCCCGTCCCAGTGTTTTACTTCATGCTCCATGCGCACGTTATATATCTTCGAAAGGTCAAGTGGTGATGACAGGCGGAAGAACCCAAGACCTCCTCCCTCTCACCGGCGCGCGGCCGGTACTGTCGGGGAAGACACCCCCTCCCCGCTCGAGCTCCCCGACGGCGCCCTCTGCCGACACACTGATCGGGTAGCTGACGAGGTGCACGCCCTCCATGTCCACCACGGCCTCCCCGCTGTACACACCCCACGCCGCGTCCGCCATGGCGTTGAGCTGCCTCGCGCACTCCACGTCCTGTGGCTCGCGGAAGGCTTCGCAGTCGGCGCCGCCGCTGTGCTCGTACCACAGCGACATCCGGTAGGCGTGGACGTCCCCCGCCCTGCGTCGCCCGCCCACGTAGCTCGGCTGGTGGCATCCCACGGCGATCTCCGTGTCCCTCCTGCCGTCCATGGACCGCTGGTTCACGTTGGCGGATCCGATCAGCAGGTACTCGTCATCAACTGCATGCGAATAGCAGAAGCTTCTCAGAACATCCAGAGATGCATTATACACATGAGAAAGGCTAGCTGCACATTGGGTGAGTAGATGTTAGTTCGATTGTACACTCGGCTATGATATTGCTTCACTCTGGATTAAAAGACTATGGACGGAGGAGGAGAAGACATCTACAGCTGCTTACCTATCATGAGCTTGGAGTGCACGTAGATCATGAACCTCCTGTTCTTCTGGGCATTCCAGTAAGGCGTCCCGTGATGAGGAGGGGACGCCGGGGCGAGCTCCTCGCCGCGCTTCTCCTCCCTGTTGGCGAGGCAGAAGAAGCTCAAGTAGTCCCTGGGGTGGCCGGCGCCGGCGCTCTCCCTGATGGCCTCCCCCACCAGGCGGTACATCATGGCCACGGTGAGCCTGGTCCAGTGCAGCATCTCCTGCACGGCCTCCCCCTCCGGCGCGCCCTCCGGCCACATGGGCACCACGATATACGCCGCGAAGCGCTCCCCCGCCCGGATCTTGCTGGCGACCTTGAGGGCGATCTCCACCGGGATCAGGTTGGGGCACCCGCTGTGCTGGTCCTGCTCCCACAGGTGGCAGCCACCGAGGAAGTACTGGTTCTCTATGTAGATGAACCTCTGGGCTCTCCGGATGGCGCGGACGTAGGCCTCGTGGACGCTGCACTCGGCGGGGAGGTCCCCCGGGAGGTGGTCGGTGGAGAGCCCGTCGATGGACCTGAACACCTGCACGTTCCACCCGTCTTCCCCCGCTCCGGCGAGGGCGGACTCCGCGGGCAGGATGTCGGGGATGGCCTGGATGGGTAGGAGCGAGGAAGGGTCGCACTGCTTGCTCCACCGCTGCTCGAAGTTGGCCAGGACGTCGTAGGCGGCGCCGCCGGCCAGGCGTGCGTGCGTGTCGTGCCAGGGTTCCCGGGGGCCGCCGTGGTGGAGGTCGGCGCCGGAAATGCTGGTCTGGTAGAAGTCCAGGGCGTGGGCTTCTCCGTTGTTGAGCGTCCGGAAGAGGGAGTGCTCCTCGGTGTCGTAGCGCCCGTCGCAGAGGTCGAGCCCGCCCAAGAAGCTGACGATCTCCCGGAGGTCGCCACTGCGGCCGCCGCCGCCATCGTCGACGTCGCCTGAAGTCGTCGCATCATGGCGACGGCTGGAGAAGAGTCCCCGGGGTGCGTCGACGGAGATGGTCTTCTGGTGGTGGGCGAAGACGGTGGGCAGGAGGTGGTGGAGGCGGGGGCAGAGGCGGCATGCGACGCGGGTGTAGCGGAAGAAGGCGGCGGCATCCTCGTCGTGGGTGCGCATGAGGCCCTTGTTGCGGATGAGGGGGAGGGAGGTCTCGTCGTCCCAGAGCATCACCCTTACCGCGACGCCCTCCTCCGCCTTGCGCCGGAGAAGGTCCCCCAGCTTCACCCCCCGCGCCTGTGGGAGCTCCGTCTCAGGGTCCCGGACCTGCCTGGAGAGGATCATGGTGAAGAAGAAGAAGAAGAAGACATCTTCCCCAAGACTAGCTATTTACATGTACGTAGATTAACTTCTAGGCAAAATGTTGGCCTGCATAAGATTTGTGGGGAGTTCAAAGAGCCTTCTGATCGATGGAACCACTGCAGAGCCTTCTATTTTTCAGGTTATTTGATGTGAACACAACTGGCATTAATCTTAGAGGTCATGGGCAAAAGAAAAAATAAAACCTCATTAATTACTTGATGGCAGTCTCACCATTAAGCTGGGATTAAGGTAAAGATTGATTCAAAAAAAGGGGTGGGGAAGCATTAATTATAGAATTAAACTTAACAGCGTCGAAGAATAATATATATATATATATATATATATATATATATATATATATATATATATATATATAAAACACAAAACAATTCTCTTTGAAGGCTATTAATTGTTTAGAAAGTATCAATGACTCGAATGAAGCCCTGTATATTGACATTATATGATTATAATAACCTTTTATGGTCAGTTTTCTTTGGGAAAAATATGTTGAGATGAAAGTACCATTTAATCACAATTTTTTTAGGGCCTGCTTGAAATTGGAACCAGGTTAACGCATTCAAAGGGGCGGGCACGAATACACTATCCACCCTCAGTTAGGCACCTCCTTTGTATATGGTGTACAGTGGGGCCCATCGTTCTCTCTCATCAGTTAATTATTTCCCTTTATCTTATTCTGATTTCAAACACGTCCTTATTTAAGGAATTGCGACTGATTTTGGCGACGCCATTGCTAGATGGTAGCAGACTGTTCTTGTATTCAAGAAGAATAGATTTTTTTTTTTAATATGGGATAGTCTGACCTTGTATAATTAATGTTCATCCTATATGTCAAGCCATAAATCTCACTTACGTGTGTAGATGTTATAAAAATTGTAAACCCGGCCTCACTCCCTCTTCCCACAAACTTCGACGATTGTGCATGTTAGTATTTGGGCCTAAAGCCCCTTAATTGAGCGCTATGCATTAAGGGCAATTCGTGAGGGCACGACCCAAGTCCCCCTCGATCTTGGATGATTCACGGCTGACCCACACAATTAAGGAACACATCTGAGGTGAGATTGTGATGGATTGAGGAAGGAAAGAGTTTCCTCCATTTGATTTTCAAGTTGGGGTTGGGCTCCACCTTGAGTTGGCCGCCCTCTCTCCTAGTCCCATCGGGGCCCTAACATCTTAATATGAAAGGAAACTCCTCCATATCTAAGCATGACATAGACTCTACTTCCTGCTTGATTTATTACCTCCCACATCTCTATAAATAAGAGGGTAGGGGGAGGGGAAGTAAGAGAGAATCCATTAATTCTCTGCACCCATGAGAGAGAGAGAGAGAGAGAGAGAGAGAGAGAGAGAGAGAGAGAGAGAGAGAGAGAGAGAGAGAGAGAGTATCGGCCTCCCTGCTCACCACACCACCGTCGCTCGCTGACGTCGTCATTGTCATTGCCACTCTCACCGCCGCGCTCGCACCTCGTCGCTGCTCGCTGCGTCGGTTGTTCCCTACCAAGCCGTCGCTATCCCTGTCTCACTGCCACCCTGCTCACGCCGGCCACTGCTCCCCTGTGCATGGAGCGAATCAGCTACTGAGGAAGGGAGCAGGCCGTTGCTCTTACTCCTCTATCCCGCATGTGTGTGTGTCCGTGTTGTGTGAGGAAGAAATAGGTCGAGCAAGCCGTCCTGCTCTATTTGCTGTGTGAGAGAGAGGGAGAACCACGACCAAGGAGGTTGCGGGTGCTCACCCTACGTCTCCCTCTCCTCCTCCCTTCTCTGTCTATCTTCCTTTATTTCCTTATGCAAGGAAGAACCCAAAGAGAAGGCTTACGACCCTGTGTCGACAAGGCCGCTGCACATCATCTTCGTGGGCGAGTCATCATCTCACGGTCATCTCGGTTTGATCTTCTAGGAAAGGACATCAACGTCGTCCATGAGTCTTGGAGCGTAGATTTTATAAGCCAGACTTTAGTAGCCTAATCTCTGCTTCCACAACGCTACGTGGGCCAATCGCTTATGTTGTGCACAGGTATGTCTCAGAGTTGGCCCATGTCAGATTCACTGCAGCTCGTGAGTGTGATTGATCCAAGACTGTAAGACTTGAGCCGATTAAAGAGATGTCAGATTACACAACGGATTATATGGCAAAAATATGGCGTGGGGGGTCTAAAGCTAATGTTGTGACCTTTCACGTATAAGAAACCGGACGACCACCATCCATCAACATCAGAGGTTAGACCCGTATGAAGTAAGAAGGTTGCAGAGTTTGCTTGCCTGATAAAAGAAGCTTCTCCACTTCCTGAGTGCCTCCCACACCCCTCAAACCCACCAACCCATTTACTAATATCTCTATGTCACATAGAGGCTGCTTTCCTAAACATCTCAAGAGAAAACTATGCAATTATATGAAGATGAATTGGCTGCCCTGTCATGGAATGATGACGATGCAACGCATGCAATTATCCCCACTTGGTTGTCGTGTAAGATCATAAAGAAACAGATAGGTGCAAAGACGTAGATGGTTTAAACTTAATTAAGATCATGCCTATACCCCTCCCAGTTGTCTTCAATCCACCATTCTTATCAAGCCCTTCCGTGCATGGGTATCTTCCTATGACTAATTTGAGCCCTTAACGATAAAACCTTGACTAATTATCTGGGGGAGGATGCTCCAAATTGGTGGTTCTTCCATAAACATGATTCCATTTCAGATATGCCCTGATCCATCAAAATCTCACCAGCGTGTTTCATCTCAAGAGAAGAAGGATAATTTTTGTAAATGTATGTTAATGGCAATTGTTAACTAATCGGGTAATTATTCCGTCTCAAAATCTTAAGATCTGAGTGGAGTGGGTTTGATATTATACTCATATTCCATTTCTTACCTCTAATTAATGTTGAATGTTTCTTAGTGCACTTCTTTACATGCATATATAGGTGGATCTAGCTGATAGATGGAATGTCATGTATATGACATATAATCCAAGAACAAAATTGTAGATTTCGGTACCTATTAAAAGGATTTTGGGCCTTTAGTTCATAATGAGCTCATACTATATAATATATCCATATATATTGTGCTTTATATTGTCCATATATATATATATATATATATATATAACTATTCTCTAGTCCTGTTTGATTGCGGAATAAGTTAAACCGCTGGTAGTGTATTCTATAAAATACACCAAAATATTTTAATTAGGAGATAAGAAAACTCAGAATATTTTCTCGAGAATTGTGAAAAAATTTAACCCTCCTTATTTTACTTTTTTGGTAAAACAATTTATCCCGAGATAAATCAAGATAAGAGCCTATATATCTTAACTCAAACAGAATACCTTATACGATCAACCAAAGCGAATAATAGAATTTTTAGTGAGATATCCCGATTTATCCCCCGAACAAACAGAGTCAGAGTACGTATGCAACTACATTTTCAGAAGAACATACGTATTGCTTTCTCCGAAGAAACTGCTAATTAAGGATGGAATCTCTACATGCACCGAACCAAAAGGAAAAACAAAGGAAATTAAGCCCTGGTCACTAAGGGGGAGATTGTTCTTGTTACATACCAGCACCAAATTAGGGTTGAACGACCACCCTGCAATGTATATCAGGTGCTTGGCTCCGTCAATGGCCCTGTACACATCCTCCCACAGCCTCCTCGGCCGCAACGCCGGCTGCTCCTCCGGCGGCCGAAACGAGGGGCGGTGGTGCGCGTCCTGGTAGAGGGTGACGTCGCAGTTGGACCTCTGCGGGAAGAAGACGCCGTCGACGAGGCCGCTGAAGCCCCCATCTCCGAGCCCCCCTCCCCAGCGGGGCTCGAGCTCCGCCCGCTCGAACCGCACGAGGAATCTCAGCTTCAGCTTCTGGTTGGGCTTCCTCTTCTCGGTGAGGAGGGGGTAGGCGGAGCCGTCGCACGTGGGCTCCCGGCCGGCGTCCAGCAGGCGAGTCGCCGGGATGCTGGTCCTTCCCAAGGCGGACATCCTCGTCCTCAGAGTGAGGGCCAGCGTGGTGTCGGCAGGGTGGGCGCAGAGGATCCTGAAGGTCTGGTTCCAGGTGCGGTCGCGCTCATGGGTCGTCTCCGCCACGGTCGTCTGCCCCAGCTCGATCGACACATAGGCCGGCAGGCCTCGCGGGGACAGGCACTGCATGGAAAGAATCCATGCATGAAGTTCATATGATGGGAACAGATTATTTATCATAGTGTAAAAATGAAAAAAAATCTCCATGTTTAATATTTTCTCATTAAGCGTGTTACAAATGCTTGTCCATTGTACTACTTAAATAGAAAAAGAAAGATTTATCATACTAGCTGAGAGGAGTGGGCAATTCAATGGGCCCAACAAGCCCCACCTCCATGGCCTGTCTCCAAGGTCCATCTCTAACCGTTTGGCGGACCAGTGTGCAAGAGGAATGACTGGGTATTCACACCCCATATGTTGCGTGTGCCCCCGTCTTTCTATGGTAGGCAGTGCACGCCATCAGCAGTCATTACCATATTAATGGCGGAACAACTCAGACTGCGAAGGAACGATGAGTCGGCGTCCACATCTTTGACAAAGGAACGACGGGTCAATGTCACGCCTCCTCTGCCCTGTCAGGCGAGCGGACGGGTGACCCACATTTTCACGGCCAGAACAACCCCATCATTATAAAGTTAGGAGTGGAAAGTCAACAAAGCAAATTCCAAGAAAACTCTATAAATATGACCCTGATTAGATGACTAGTGAAGTACACAACTCTCACGGTCAAGACAACCCCAATATTATAAAGTTAGAAGTCAGAAGTCAACAAAACAAACTCCAGGAAAACTCTATAAATAGGATCCTGACCAGACGACTAGTGAGGTACGCAACTCTCACCCCTCGACCTCCTATCGTATGTCTCGATCGCCTGACTAGCTAGCCTCCTTCCTCTCCTCTCTGTTATGTTCCTCTCCGAGCGATCGCCCTCTATTTTAACGATCACCTTACTTAAGTATCGGAGGATTCTCTCTTGGGATATCTCCCAAGATTCCTTATGACCCGTGTTCGTACTCAACGGTTCCCCTCATTGACACCATCTTCCTTCCTCACTAAAATAAATTTTGGAGGTGTAACTCATAAATGGAGGTGACGAAATCTAGACTTCTACATTAGATATGTGCTAACATATATATTTTCACGAGAGCTTTTGAAACTGTCTTTAGAACATTTTTGAAGTGAATTTTAACTCAGTCTATTCAGGGTACTTTTATAAAGAACCATCTAAGGTACAGGTTTCAGATCATGTACCATATTTTTCTATTGCATGGTATGCTGTTTTATTAACAACTCTCGCAACGGTGAGTTGAACAGGTTGTCTGGCTGATGATGCACAAGGAAGAAGAGAGGATAACTGTGATTGATGTCGTGGGTAAAACCACCCAAAGAAATCAGAAGCTCGAATACCATAATCCCAACACTATGAACATGGAGTATAACCAAACAACGCCTAAAAGGGCTGCATGCAACCTAAGAACACCTAAGAAAGGGGGACGGGGGCGGGGGGTGTGGGGAAGGAGGAGAAGTTGAAGGGGTGCAGTACTCACACCGAAGGGAGACGGCGGGAGGCACGGCGTGGCGTCGAAGACGGTGACCTCAAGAGTACCATGCAGAAGCCCGGAGGGCTTCCCTTCTTCCATTTCCCCTGCGCCCCCACCAGCCTTCAAACACCGTCTCTCGCTTCTGGTCCTCGGCAACAAGGCAACAGATCACATATCAGAGAACCCTAAACGAGCTCAGACCTCGATACTTATGCTTGGGGATCACATTGGATTTGGAGTGCAAGGGAAGAGAGAGAGAGAGGACGTCGCGGAAGGAGGAAGACAGGGAGGAAGATACGCACACATGCTTGAAGCCTACTCCCCCAGCTTGCCCTCGTACGTCGTGCTACGCTGCCGCCGGCGGCCGCTCTCAGTTCCCTTGGTTAACAAGGCTGGCTGAGTTCTGCGTTATCCCTGTCTGGCCGTACGTTCAACTTCGAATCTGCTACAGCGGGGAAGATGTCGTTGTGAAGAAGAAGCACAAGGGGAGGGGAGGGAACTGGGAAGGAAACCGGGGTGGAGCAGAAGGCACGGTTCTTGCGAACGCGCACATATCTTCCCGGGATTAAACACCCCTTTGTTTTATCTTGTACGCAGAGGGGTTGCCGAAGTCTCCGGACCCCCGTCGCCGGTGTGATCGCGTGCCCCGCGGAGAACACATCTGGCATAATTTAAAACAGCTACATATATATTCACATAAAATATGTGGAACCCCCTCCCTCCCTAATAATTAGGCTCCTTTATATATAGGAGATGAACAATATCGTAAACCACTGGGCATGTTTAAAATTTTAAATAATATCATGACACTACAATAAAAGATGTGATTAGGGATGAAAGTTTGGAACAAAAATTTTCCATTCCCGATGGATATGGACCCTTAGTCCGTCTTTAATTTGAGACGGAAAAAAATCATCCTGATTCATATTAAATTTAGGATAGATTATCATTCAATCTTAAATTATTATTATTTAAAAAATAAATTTGAGATTTGAGATAAAATATAATCTATCTCAAAGTATTATTATTATTAAAAAATAAAATCAATTTTTGAGACGGAATTTATCTATCTCAAATTCGCCCCAACTTTGAGACAGACTTGAGACATATTATCTTTTCGTCTTAAATAATAATAATAATAATTTATTTTTTAAAAATAAAATTAAGATTTGAGACGGAATAATAATCTGTCCTAAAATTGAGATGAATTTGAGACGAATTTTTTCAGTCTCAAATTTCTCGCATGGTCAGCAAATCTGTTCACGTGATTTTTGAGATTCTTTATTGCTCTGATGTCATCCATATATATGAATTTTAAGATTCCGTACATGTTTCAGTTCAGTCGTACGGAAGAAAAGGGAAAAAAATACTAGGATACTGTTTAACTTACTGAGCTCATAGCAAGTACTTTAGAATTTCATGCATGGGTTAAAAACCATCTATGTATTTTTTTTTCTTATTTTTGCCTTCCAGTACTCAGAATTTTATATTGAAGTATTTCAAAAGGAAACATAAATATATCAAGTTGCGAGGGAAGATTTGATATGCACAAATGCCAAAACTAGCTCATACTAATGTTTTTGTGGCGAAAGGAGAACTCAAGAGTGTCTTCCGGCCAATTACATGCACCAAACACGTCCCTGGCCTCGGAAACCATTAATACTGTTTAGTTACTCTAACTAATGCAGCAAACATCTTTTGAGATACTGTTTTTGAAACCAGCAAACGGGTCATCTGGTTTTATCGGAAATAATGTAAATATAGTTCTGAAATCACCAATCTCTGAACCAATATAAACGTAAGTTTTGAGATCAATCAGTAGTTTCAAAAAAATTCTTAGAATTTAGTTTTTGGTATTTTGAATCTGAAAACCAAGATCAGGTAAAGGGGATGTCACATGACTTGACAGATGATTACACTAGCAAATCAAAGCTGGTGTCCCATCCTCCGATTCGCCGCCAAACTCATAAGCTTATCTCAGATGATTTCGTACGCGAGCAATGATACGAGAACTACAAACAAGTCACAATGAGGTTAGCTGAAGGTCCACAAATTAAACATGTTTGTTTGTTTCCGGGAGAGTTGACAAAATCATGATCTTTATGTCACTAAGATGAAGGTATCTTTTGCATAGAATTGACTAGGTTTTTCAATGTATCTGGCATCATAAAAAAACAGATACTAATTAAGTTCATCCCATCAAAAATCATAAAAAAATCCAACACAATCGAAGATCAATACGTGTTGATCATTGACCCCACTTCAGCTCCATTAGTACATGTTGAGAATTATCCCCTGTTCTTTACAATTTAAATGGCATGATGTTTACATATATATATAGGTACCCTCTGCTTGCGGCATCAAAATTTTCAATAAAGATCTGTGTAGCCCATGGAATGTGGCCCATTTTGTTGATAAAAAAACAAATTAATCACCCTTGGTCGAGGCTGTCATCTACCCACAAGCCACAACATCTATACGCTGTAAACAACACAAAGATTAACATGAAGACAGACGACCCGTTTACCAACCATCTGGGTTCGGGATCAAATGTATACATAGATGCACCACCAATATGAAATGTAGTAAAGAAGCCGAAGTCAGTCCATCATTTTTGGCACAGCAAGGTCATATAATATGCAAAACAGCCCAAGGAATGGATTTGCCACAACACATCATTGTGAATCTGTGACGAGGAAACAGCACTGGAGATGATAAGATACGAACTGAAACAAACAGAGCAAACCTTAAAATGATGGGGCAGTGGAATAAGACACCAATATTTTTGCAAGGACACTTATGTCCGTGGCACGGCTGTCTTACGTATCCGGACTTCATTTAGGATTTCTTCCTCCCAAGGGGGGAGAAATGACTACATATTTGTCAACCACCGTTCAGGATAAAACCGACTGCAGTTTAGGCGGCACTAACTAAACATTAGAGCCAGAAACTGTCAGTGTCTCTATCTTGTTACTGTACGAGAGAGAGAGAGAGAGAGAGAGAGAGAGAGTCTTTGCCCCAGATTGTGCATGGTAGCTGCCTCTTTGAACACCACACCTTGCACGAATGTTAGTCTCCAGAATCAGTTGCCTCTTTGACCAACAGTGGCCACAAGTTGCTGAATAGATCCATCAGACAAAATCAGACACAAATTACAGTAAATGCTGCCTGAAAAAGGAGTGAAGGATAGCCGACTAGATATGCATAACATTGTAGGTGAACAGACTTGGTTTGAGTGTGGGAGACCAAAAAGCATGTTTATTTCAGTAAAAGATATAAGCAGAGAAGTGTAGAGTATTTCATCAACTTTGGATCGAGAAACCATCCTCCAAAACCCAAAAAATAAACGAATAAAACAGGAGAAGAAAACTGTGTTTTGCATATCTAGGCCAAGTATCTACACATCCCTTGGTGATCAAAACTGGAAACAGCACCAGCTCTTAACAGCAGCAGACCTTGTGCTCAGGGATCCCATGTTGAAATGCAGAACCGGAGGACGAGTTATATGCACAGCATCTGTACCTTTCTAAGCAAATGTCAAAAACTAATCACATTTAAACTATCCAAGGAATATACAACTAGAGATGCCCAGTTTCTTGAATATGTTCATCATCCCCCTCTTTTGGCAACCTAGCACCTCCAAGATACCCAGTTTCTTGCCTTACTGAAAGAAACAAAAAGAAACATGTATCAGAACAATGGATGTAGAAATAGACTCAAGGCGACAAATCACACAGAAGCCTTAATGAAAGAAGAAAATAGCAACCATTTGAAGCAAACAGATATCCAGAAGTAGCAGAATAAAGAATTGATCATTACAAGTTGCTCCAGAAAGCTTAGAAAGAAATCAACATATGCATTCTAACTGGTTAATGAAAAACCATATGATCCAGTAACAGCATCAGATAAAACCAGTCGAAAAAGCAACCAAACAATCCGGTAACAGCATCAGGTAAAACTAGTTGAAAAAGCAGATTGTGTGCCACCTCCCAGATCAGTCGAAGATCGTGAAGGCATTACTTGCACTTCTCTAGGCTGAAGCATGAAACTATTTCCACGTCCTCCGGTACTTTCATGGCGAGCATCAGTTGCACTGTTGTTTGACATTCTGCCAGTAGGATCTCCCGTGGACCAGACGATAACTGAAGGAGATACATCTGGTTCGGGAAATGGAGTTGACAACTTGCTCACTGTGTCTTCTACCGCATTTGTGCATGCAGCAATGTTCTTGTCAGAACCGATAGAAAAAGAACCTGCAACTATCTACACCAATTGCATACCAACCTTCAGACCTTTGTGTAAAGGCTAAAGCCAGAAAATTTGGAGGGGGGAAATTTTTCAGAACAGGGAAATTAGAAAAGGATGGAATTCCATCACCTGTACAGTGCCAGCAGCCACTAGCTGCCCACTAACTCCACCTCCAACAGTGTTATGCGGATTGGAAAAACATACACTCAGTGCACCGGTTCTCGGATATGCTCCTCCAGTTTCAGTAAGCAAAAAGGATCCAGACAGTGAAACAATATCAAAATGACCCTGAGCCAACAAGAATTAGTGCAATATATTAGATGGGTAACTGTTAGCATCATAAAGTCTATTTGAAATAAAAGATTTCTGCTAAATCAGCATTATAAAATTCAAAAGAAACAACAAGACAAACAAATGAGCAGAGTTAAAAGGTAGTGCAAGTAATCCAAGAAAACTGTCAATCCAATAATGTGAGAATTCTTGGTACAATAATATGATAAATAAAACAGTCCACAACTGAAGAGTTCAAAACAGCCTATAAATTTTCAAAGTCAATTTTACTTAGCTAGCAAGCAAGCAGGAAAGCGAGAGGAAAGGGATGCATCCTATCTACAAGATAAACAGCAATACTTATCCTTCAGAGAAGCACATGAAAAAGTAAAGAGCAGTACTTGAAATAAGTGTAATGACCTTCCACATAAATAATATAGTGCCATCAAAATCATTTGCTACTTGAAACTTCCACACAAAGCAGAAACAAGCCAGGATATACCATCCAAACAAATACCACCTGATGAAATGGAGAAGATTCATGAGGGAACTCACTAACAGCATACAACAGCATATTTTAATCAAAGATAGAAAATCCACAGCAAAATGAAGAACTTCATTACACTATAATCATTCATTCAACAAAGATGAATGGATAAATTACAGAATGATGACTCCTAATTACATGGGTGCCAGCCAAAAAGGTTTCATCTCCTAAAATGGAAATGCACAAAGTGGGCACCAAGAAAACTAAAAGTAGAGTCAACAATCCTTCTAACTAAATACCTTCTCCTCTTCTTGGCCTACTGATGAGAAGAAAGATTTCACAGTGCTCAAGCACGTAACAAAGAGTAAAATCCCGATTTTTAGTATGAGCAAGAAGAATGTCTGTTCACTTGATTGTGGTAAACAAGAAACATCAAGAATAATGGTAACACATGTTTGTGTAACCCCCACTTGTGATTTTCAATTACTCTTAACATTTAACACAAACAAATAAATGGATCAATGCGGAGGGAAGCACCATGCATAAGAAACAATGTGGAGAGAATCAAAACATATACCTCATATGTCACATGGCCCCCGGACACGGCTGGCTGGCGAAGTGTGGCACTAGAAATTGCTCCAGAAGCCGAAATAATGCAAACTGCTCGTTTTTGTTGTTGCACAAATGACATTATTTCTTGGACGACATCCTATTAATTAGTCGAATGCCCAATGGTAAAATAAACAATCATCTAAAAATAATCAAGTCTAATTACATGCACTTACAGGATGGTAAATAGAGGCAGCACCAAAAACACTTCAGAGAACCAAGTGCAAATTAAAGATATAAGAAAAAATTATTTATGAGTAACATCTAACCAGCTTGAACAACTGCACTTACTCAGCAACCTTCTCAATTGGCACCGTAGTGACTTTTGGCTTACTCCATTATCATGACTCCGGCTGTAAATGGAAATCCATTCCCCAATTTTCCAACCAGACAAACACTCATTAGCATTGAAATTGGAGGCACCTTTTTTTTCTATTTAAACTTCGGAAATCGAAATGAAAATTTCTGATAAAAACGGGGAAGGAAAAAGGGAAAAGAGATTTCCATATCCCATATCTAGTCCTTTCGGATAAGTTTTATATGTAAAGTTTATATATATAAATTATAAGCTTTTTTTTAGGGACTTGCCTATAGGGTTTGGGCCCTGATTCACTCCCCTCGCCACATCAAGGACTTGGATGGAAGACTCAGAATCAAGATTTGTTTAGGAAGTTTTCCACCACACACCCCTAATATTTCCTGATATAGGACCTAAAAGGAGGGAGGGGGCTAGGTTCTATGGCGGTAGCCAGTCCCCTTCCCCAGTGGGCGGTGGTGCTGTGGCTGCCCTTAATGGGGTGATCCAGGCCCCAAATATTTGGAATTTTATGGGTTAATTTAAAAACAAATTATTCTGATATTCATTAAAAATATTATTCTGATATTATTCTTCAAGAATCTTGGAAGTACCCATTCCCAAATGAAAAGAAACAAAAATACCTGTTTTTTATTTGTTTCCATTTCCATTTATTTATCGGAAACAGAAATAGAAACACCAGTTTTGTTTCTGTTGTCCCTTTTACAACCAAAGCCTAATACAAATGTTTCCATTAACATCACATTATGGTAATTTAGACCGATAGTCTTTAGAGTAAGATTAAAATGAATAATTACTAAAAAGTTTCTCTAAAAAGGATTTCAGAAATCATTGTATTGATGATCAAATGAGGGGTAAGATCTATAAAAGCTTTGCTCAAACTCTGCTTTCAGTTGGGAAATGTAGTTCTGACCCATAATTGTGGAGACCCTAATTTTCATATTTAGGTGAGAACCGCTGTTTCTTCATGCCATGTGATGCCCCTATTTGTCATCATTCTATTGACTTCCAGAAGTATAACTATTTTACCTTATTTGCTTGTTGATGTCACTTTTGTCAAGAAAGATCCAACACAAGATAAGGATACATCAATAAGTTGCCAAATATTGAAGTTAGAATAAGCGAAGAGTACAGGACACATTTTCCTAAAAAAACAAAGACATGGTACATTTCCATTTCTTTTTTTGTATCCAAAACATATTTGTATAGATTGAATTGGTTGAAAGTAGAGACCTGTGGTTTCAAAGTAGCTAAGAGGAATGGACCTCTTGCAGAGTCAGCCAGAAAAAGTTAAACGGAATGGCTCAGAACTGGAACTGATGCTTCAGTCCGCAGACAAGCAATGGGCAAGGATCATGGTGTTGGATTGGGTCTTGGGATCGGCCAATGCAGATCTGATCAAGATTGGGATTGAGATTGGCATAACATTGACTCAATCAGTCAATTGACTTCAGACCAATTCCAGCCAAACCAAGCTGAACAATATTTCTTCTTTATTTTTTATAATTAAAGTAGGGATCGTATTTCCCCTGTTGGAATCAGATCGGCATTGGCTGATCCTGATCCAGATTGGCCAATCCCTCAAAACCATGGTACACAACCAGTTGATTTACCTGCTGTCCAGCTTTTGTCGTCCATTAAAGAACTTTTGTAGAAGTTTTCATGTTGAAAACAGGAATCACAGGCTCAAAAAAGCAAATTACGGAGGTGGAGGCATGCTGCATTATTAAAATACTCCTATCTGGGTCCAACTTTTAAACCTTTTACAAATGGGGAATTTTCAGTAACACCAGCATTTAACTAGAGGAGGAGAAAGAAAATATGCCTTCCCACAATATATTTATATGTATCTGGGTAGGTGAGATGCCATCATAATATGCAAACCAAATACATCAAATGAAGAAACATAAAAGCATAAACATTATTATAAAATGATCTAAAATTATCAAACAAAGTTAGAAGGCACACTTTGCCGGCTGCAACGGTGAGTAAATGTGGTGTGAAGCTTTGCACGCCTTTACCTGCATTAAGTAACTAAAATCATTATTATGCCATACATTTACCTACAGATCTAAAACTTGAGCAAAAGATAATGTTGACTCTTAAGCAAAGAACAATGTGTAATTTTACTGTATCAAGTCAGTGTCCCTTAATGAAGAATTGTGATGCATCT
This sequence comes from Amorphophallus konjac, assembly GCA_022559845.1. Lineage (NCBI taxonomy): Eukaryota > Viridiplantae > Streptophyta > Magnoliopsida > Alismatales > Araceae > Amorphophallus > Amorphophallus konjac. The sequence continues at coordinate 5,948,660 of CM040120.1, forward strand.
GAATCCTTGGTAAGAAAGCCACAAATAGTATAGCTTAATGAAGAATCATGACACATCTGAATCTTTGGTAAAATAGCCCCTTATTACCAAGGCCCAGTTCCAGCCCTGGCCGAGCTGAACTGGTTTGGATTGGATCAACTAAAGAAATGCTACAACTTTCATAAAATGATAAATATCAGTTCAAAAAAAAGCAAATATCACTGAAAAATAAAATTGGGCCAGTTCATCATGAAACCGGCTGGTTTTAGGCAGTTTCAAGTTGGTGCAGTCTGGTTCACCATAAAACTACCAAGGTTTTGGCCACTTCATTAGTATTGTCTAATTCTTTGGCTAGTCTAGACCAGAACTGGGTGAACTGGCCAATTCACAATAGAGGTGATACTTCAAAAGGTGAAGAGGAGAGATACTTATTTACCTACACTCAGACATGGCATACCAACAATTGCATGTCATATATAAAGGAAAACAAGAGTACACTACATCCCCCAACCATCAGAAGCTCACTCATCAAATTTTTTAGTGCTTTTGTCAGAACCCTTGCTAGCTAAATAATAAGTAAAAATCCTCTAGGGGCATATCTTCTCCACCCTTTTCCTGGAAAACTTTATTTTCATGTGTTACTACTATTAATTAATAAATACTCCCTCAGATGGGGAGGGGTAAAATGTGCATAATTTTCATCCATAGGCTTTTCATTAGGCCTTAACTTTGTTGGCCTTTCTTTTCTAAATCAGCAGATCAGCTTTGATATATTAGGATCCGCATGGTCAACGAGAGGTCCAATCGGACTTGTCAAACCTTGATGGAATTTATGGTACAATTCTACAATCTGATGAAATTGTAAGCAAATGATAAAACAACCTCTCTCCCCTCAGTCACTCGCTCAGCTGCCTCCCTCCCAATTTCCTCTTATTACCTTTTCAGGTATGAGCTAGTTGGAACATTCTACATAGAGTCCACCAAGCGTATAGGACATATATTGTAGGCCGGCTGACTCACATCATATGAAGGGATGCCCCCATTATCTCTCTCTCTCTCTCTATAAGCTAGTTAGAACATTCTACATATAGTCCACCAAGTGTATAGGACATATATTGTAGGCCAGCTGACTCACATCATATGAAGGGATGCTCTCTCTCTCTCTCTCTCTTAGGGAGAGATGAAGGTTCCATTGCCACTGGCAAAATAAGAATAGTGTTGAATACTCCAAAACCACATTATCAGAATCTCCAATTTTTAATTCACATTGTAAAACACTCTACCATTAGAAAGTTATGTTATTTCTCAAGCATCAAATGCATAGAAAATGAATAGCTTAGATATTGTGCTTGATGGTACTATATTATATGTGGCTTTTTGATGCCAGATTTGATCGATTTTTAATGCTTGGTTAATAACTACGAATAAGATTTGATAATGTAGATTGAAAATTGAGATTCAAGTACATAGTCTTAGAGTAGGTGCACTATTCATATTTTGCTCCTGGGGACAATGAACGCTAGTACTCTCATTAATAACAAAGAATACCTTTGTCCCTCTCTAGATTCATGATAGGTATCCATGCCAGATTGCTCTATATGGCCATCCAACCCTAATCTCAACTCCTCATGCTTTGGTTGACTGCCCGTTGCCAGTCATTGCCGGTCATCACTCATAGCTGGTCAGTGGTTACTCTTTACTTTCCAAGGCCCTCTTTGACCTCTCTCAACATCGTCATCAATCATAATTGCTGCTCTTCATCAGTGCCATCATCACCATCTGATGCCGCAGCCACAACTGGGAGCCATTGGAGAAAATGTGGTTCTCACTATTTTCAACTTCACCTGACATTGCCGCCATCAAATGCAGTGTCCTCTTGATCCTGTAAGAGTGGTTGGTGCCACTGCTTCTTTGCTCGGTATCATCACTGGCATCTGCCACTGCCGCCATTGCTGGAAGCCACTGGGAATGTTAGAGCAGCTACCAGCCAGGAGCATCTACCAGCCACTTGATAATCATGTATCACTACCCAAAAATAACAGACCAAATGCAAATAAAACAAAAAGCAAACTTAAGGTACTTAATTCATCAATTGTGCTAAGCAAGATCACACAGACAAGCCAAATAGAACACATAACAGAAAATTGCAAGAAACATGAACAAATAATTACGTGAAATCAAGAAAAAGAGCAAACAGTTCAAACAAGCACGCAGAGTAGGGAAAAGCAAAGCAAAGTGTATAAGTTCTATTTCCACTCTAGTAACAGTCCATACAAACACACACAGCACATCTTGCTGAAGAAACCCAAGTTCCTCCTCTTTTGCTGGGAACAAAACAAGACGTCATGTGTCCGCAGAAGGACACCCGAAATCCGCAAAAACAGGAAGCAAAAAAAGAGAAAGAGCGCCCGCATTCTCACCGACAGATTCGTGCTGCGCCTTCTTGCGGCCAGGAGCCACCCGCGGTCGCGGGGACGACGCGAGGGGGATCGACGGCGATGACGACACCTTATTCACGCCGAAGCCGGAGGGCGGGGAGAAAGACGGTGCGGCAGAGGTGGACGACGAAGGCACTGCGGGAGGCGGCGAGGCGGCCCCGGGGCCGTACTTCCGCGGCCTTCCCCTCTTCCTACGCACTGGATCTGCCGCCGGAGCTGGCGCCATCGCGGAGGCCCTCCCGCCGGCCGCCGACTGGGGGAACAGCGCTGGGTTCCCCCCGCCTTCCGCGGCCGCGGAGGAGGCAGACGGCGAGGGGAACATCCCGGCTCCCTCGTCGCCGAAGCCGGCACCGGCGCCTGCCTCGCCCCGGCCGTGGGAGAGGTGGAGCCGCCGCTGCTGGTAGAAGTAGGGGAGGCCGCTCCCGCTTCCCTCCATCTCCATGCGAAGAGAGAGAGAGAGAGAGAGAGAGAGAGGGAGGGAAGAGAGGAGGGAAGATATGGGATTTGGGATGTGGGGTTTTCCTGGGTTTTCCTTCTTTCCTTTCCTCTACCAGTTATCTATAACTGGAATAATTAGATAACTATCCCTAGAGCTTTTCATATAGTATTTGTTCTCTTTAGATTATCGTTTCTACCTCCAAGTATTTCACCGTATATACCTCTACCTTACCTACTGTTTGTTTAATTTAATCTTTTAAAATATATAAATTTATTATGTCTATATTTTTATTTTCACATATATCATGAAAAATATTAATTTTATGTGAAAAGACTAGTTAAAATAGTGTAAGAATATTGTTATGAACCTATGTGATATTTTTACATAATATTTAGTATTTACAACTTCAATGATATGTGTAAAGTTACAGATAAAAATAAATAAATGTATAACTTAACAATAATTCATATACCAAACCTACTTTTAATACTGACATAAATATTTAAATTAGTATTATCTTGTATAACCGTTTCAAATCTCATATTTTATACGTTTTGCGGCATATTTTGTTAAATTTTGACAATGTCGGAGCAGAAAGGGTACAGTATAGTTGAATAATTCTCTTTGATATGAGGGTATATTTGATAATGTTAAGAATATAAGAGTCTACAGTAAAATATATAAACTTTTAGGGGGATATATGTAATTATTTTTTATTTTTAATTAAATAACAAATAAATTAGGATATTTATTTTTGATGAGCCGATCGGAGGGACGGATAGGTGTTCCCGTAAGCGGGACGCGTGCCGCCTAACCGACTCAACAATCTGGATATGCTGCGTATCAATGCGCACCGCCGTGCGTGCGAGTAGCTGAGCGAGCGTGGGTAGGAGGCGGGGCCTCGTTGGATGAAGACAAAAGACTTTTCTTCTTTTTTTTTTATGTGCGTATCCAGCAGTAGGCGTCTCGGGAGGCGGGACGGATTGTGGAAGCCAACGGTTCGTGGACCCCACTTGTCTGCCGTGTCAACTCTCGGGACCGTCGGGTCGCGGTGGGGTGTCGGTGAGGCCACGAGTCCCATGGAGAAGGAGGATGCGGATCCGATAGTGGCCGAGGTTCGGTTTCTTCTCGGATCGATCCGACTGGGACCTGGCATCTCCATCCGGCAGATTAGCGTTAAGTCAAGATCGTGTTTCAAGTGGAGTTTAACTCATTTTAATTAACTTTAATGCAACTTGGCTAAACTTCGGATCGAAGTATCATAACTTATATTGGACTTCTTCCCGGGTATGGACACTAGCGGGCCCTTAATGCATTTTTGAGTTCCACTTGCAATATTATGGGCAGCGCAGACTCTTATTAGAACACAGTATAGTGCAAGAAAAATAAAAGGAATATATTTTTAATTTTCTTAAGTAGCCCCTAATTATGTCCATTTGTACCATCGGATCTTGACCCGAATGACTAGAAAAAAATCAAAAAAAAATGGACATCCTTTTTTTCTCCGAGAAAATGGGCCGATCAAAATTAAGTTATTAAGATCATCCATTCTTTTTTTTGAACTTTTTATAGCTATTCGACTCAAGATCAAATGGGCCTCCTACATTGTCATGCAGTGTAATGCAAGAAACAAACTATTTTTTTTATTTTTTTTGGTGACAAATAATTTGATGAATTAAAAAATCTTAGGTCACGTATCATTCGAAGATTGAGCATTTGATCGGATAATATTCTCGGAGTGAGTCAAACCTAGAACCTCCTTCTTCTTTGATCGGGCTTTACGAGTGCTTCATATTTTTTAACCCATGCACCTTTAAGCAGAAGGGTCCATCATGCAACATTTGGTCAATTGAGTCCAAGTCTTAAGCAGTGTTTGGGAAGGTAATGGCCAAAACACATTTCTTAAAAATTCATCTGCCATACTAATGAACAGTCTGTCGAGGACTTATCATCATTTAAAATCATGAGAATCTAACGTGAGGGAGCTTCCACGAATTAAGAGAGCAGGGCACTTTTGTGCCAGGTTCTCTCTCCTGTTCAAAATTTCTTTTGCACGGAAGTCAAGAATGAATTTGCCCATTTGATAAAAATTAAAAATTGTCGGTAATTTTTATCTCGAAAGCCATGTTGGGAAAGGTTTTCAAACGGGGCTTTAATGTGCTCGGCAATCGAGTTTTATCCCTATGTAATAATCTTTATTAACTTCTACAACATCAAATACTTCCACTGGGCTTTGATCAACAAACATGGTTCTAGACGATGATCTATCTTGATCATTAATTAACCCAATTCACTTACTGATGAAATATTTTATGTGATTCTCAATTTTCATAGAAAGTTTGGAGAATGCAAATGCTTCCCAAGTGAGATTTTCTGTGAAGAATTAATTTACATCTTCACTAAACTTGCTTAACAAATTTCTTATTCCTGGTCCTTCGCTAGGGAGATCGATCGATGTTCAGCATCACATCTCTTCCAGCCTTCCTTTCTTCTCTCCCTCATTCCACCCTTCTCATCCCTCCTTGCTACAACCTATCACACCTCCATTCAGAACCCTCCCTTTGTCTCCCCCTCCATTATGCAATACTACCACGCTTTCCTTTCCAGCTTCTCTCCTCTTTTGGCCTCCCCCTTCTATTGTCCCCTTCTTTCCAAGGAAACCAATTAAGTAACTTCTCACTTTCACTCCTTCACTTTCACATATCACACCTCAAATCTTGTGTTGGACTTAATAGTGAAAAAGGGGAAGTGAGAAGATTTGAGATGGCATGATACTAAACATGAAGAAGAAGAGGGAGCTAGACAAGAGGAAAGGATAAATTTTTATTCATAAATAGTCACTATACATAGTGAGGCCATGCCCCAACAGGCTTCTTGGTTATTGCCTTCATTTCCTTACTCTTTTCTCTTACACCTTCCCCTTCCTTGCCACACAAATTAAGAAGGGGACTACTCTCCTAAAGAATCCTCTTTTTTTATGGAGGGAAACTTAATTAGCACAGTGCTAATTAAGTATTTATTGGGAGTGTGAGAGACTTGCGTTCAAATATAGCAAAATCACCATCTTGGATGTGGTGAGGAATTAGCTGCTGGCTGATGTTTTCTTTTCCTAATAAAGAGTTAGTATATATCTAAGTTGGACTACACATATTCACAAAAAATGAGGAGTATCTGAATGCAGATTTTTGCCCTCGTTAATTATTTTTAAGAAAAGTGGTCTATGAATACCATTAATTTACAACTACCTAAATGATATAATGATATAAGACTTATAAAGGCAAATGTCCCCTTTTTTTCCCACGCAAATTAAAATTTTAAACTTTAAATATATCATCTTTTTAATTTCCCCCCCTTGTCCACGCCAAAATTTGATGTCTGTTAATTACATTTTAAACTCACAAACTTGTGTCCTCTTCCCATAGTGCTCATAATGAGATAGTAATTAAAATCCATAGATCGTGCCTGATTAGAAATATTATACGGTCTAGGGTTGTTTAATTTGCCTTTATACTTAGATAGTTAATTTTAATTAATATGTGTATAAGAGTAGTATACATTTATACTTATTCATATAACAAGATAAATTTTGCAGTTGTCCCAGAAATATAATGAATCACAAGGAAGTAAACATATATATCTTTTGACACTTAACGCCATTATACAATGAAACAAAGGAGACTTGAACCAACATATTGCTGTTCCTCAATTCAGGTAATCGAAAAAGAGAGACTCTGCATCAAGTACATGTGTACTAAGAGAAAGGAAGGAAAAATCACAACAATGCCTCCTAGAGACGTCATTGTTAGATTTCCCTGCAAAGGATACATATATATATATAGTTGGGTGCCTTGATTATTGTTTCACATATTCCATTTTGTAGAAGTGTATAGATGAGACTCGTCGGTGAAGAGAGGACCCCGAGTGAGTCGTCTGGTAAGTATCCAGTCTCATGGTAAGGAGGTCCCAAATTCGACCCCGAGAGAGATTATGATATTGTGAAAGTGTCATTAACAGTTATTGAAATAAATCGGCCCTATGGATGCATATACTTAGAAATCTCCATCAAAAGATACTTGCTTGCTCAAACAACAAGAGAGGAATGTAATTAGTACCATTTGTTATTCGATACATGAGTCCTTTAAGACGACTTTGACAACATGTTAGAATAAGTTAACTTGGACGATCAGTCAGGGTGGGGTATTCCTTGAGTTTTTAATTTTTGATTTGATAATCTTAACCCGAAATTAAATAGAGCATTCATGTGAGAGAGTGGAACGAGTTAACCTCAGAATAAAGACCTTAATATTAACCGATTCAAAATACGATAATCTTGCTATCAAATTCAGTTAGGGCCGCTTTGATATTAGAATAAGGCCGGTTAAGATTTGTCATCCCATGAAAGAGAAATGACGGACCCCACTCCAATGTCTCACACACAAGCTCTTTACCCGGGGTCGGGTAAGACATTCGAGCCCCTTAGCTCGAATGCCTTATCCTTACTCGTTTTTTAAACCGAACCTTAAAAGATGAGTAAACATAATAACTCATCATAATCGACCCTTTATTCAGTTATCAAAGTCGCCCTATTTATTTCCGAGCCCTACATACAAAACACAAACGCTTGCTGATGAAAAACTAATTGGTAAGCAGAAAGCGATCGATACAGTTGGCCGGTTGGGACGTCTCCATACATAGCAGCTGAGACTGCCGTTGCCAACGACAGGAGAGAACAACGCCAGTATCATCCACAAAACAACGCCTCCTTTGCATGCCGGGCAGCGCCCACCACCTCTATCTCCTCAGTCTCACCAATCCTTCACACTTTACAGCACTGTGTATGTGGTTTTGCTTCCTTCTAATTATCTGCCTCCATCACAACAAAGGCTTCCCGTGAATCCGGCAACAGTTCACATGAAGTGATGAAGAGTTAACATGCAACGACTCCATCACGGCATCGATCGATCCATCACCTGGGCCTTCCATCTTCCTCATCCCCAGCCCTACACCTCTCTCTCAACCCTCAACAACCCCCCAGCTACCAATCCCCCCAGCCGGTGGCAATGAACCAAGCCGCTCAACCTCAACTCGGGTTAGTTTAACTCGGCTCCGAGTCCGTGATAATCCACATGACATAATTTAATAAAAAAATTAATATGATATTATAGTACGTACCCATGGTCATGATTTGAATTATGTTCCGCATTAGTGATAAGCCACATGATCACATAGTACATAATCGACTTACACGTGATAAGACATGTTAGAATAATCTTGTTTTAAAAATGAGTTGATATCTAATATATTTATAATAGTGGAGTACGTAATCTGCACTCAACATCTTATTATTTTGAGTTTGATAATCAAATCGAATGAATTTTAATACAAACTCAAACCTATAAAGAGAACTCAAAGTAAACCAGGGCTCGATCGAGCTGGAGCTGATCAAGCCAAGCTCAAGTTTTCGAAAGCTCGGCTTCACTCAGCTCACTGCCACCCCTACTCCCCGGCTTTATATCATCTTCTCCACCGTGCGGCAGGTGCCATATATATATAGCCACCCCTCAGAGCAGAGCAGCAGTAGCAGAGCAGCAAAGTGAGCAGAGAAAGCTAGCTTGGTAGAGCTACTCAATATATAGTAGGCAGTGTGGTGATCATGGGGGTGGGGGAACCGGGGGCGGCGGCAGCAGCGGGTGGGGCGGGGGGGCAGATGATCAGGAGGAGGGAGGGGCGTGGGTACCCGGTGGAAGCGCGGGCGTACCGGCTGCTGGACGAGATCGGGAGCGGGGTGAGCGCGGTGGTGTACAAGGCGGCGTGCCTGCCGCTGGACTTGGCGGTGGTGGCGATCAAGTCGATCGACCTGGAGCGGTCGCGGGCGAACCTGGAGGACGTGCGGCGGGAGGCCAAGGCCATGGCGCTGCTCTCCCACCCCAACGTCCTCACCGCCCACTGCTCCTTCACCGTCGGCAGCCGCCTCTGGGTCGTCATGCCCTTCATGGCCGCCGGGTCCCTCCAGTCCATCATCTCCTCCGCCTTCCCCGACGGCCTCTCCGAGCCCTGCATCGCCGTCATCCTCCGGGAGACCCTCCAGGTACGGATCCACGTAACGCCGGCGCCACCATGCATGCAACTAGAAACCCTCTCACTTATTATACTTGCTAGTCCCATTGGGGACGTATATATCCTTAAATTTATTGGAGAAAGGAAACTAAAAGGAAGCATTAACCGACAATATATATATATATACATATGTATATATATAGTACAGTATGTCATTAATCTTATTTCCACTATTTTATCACCTTGAGATTGTAAATACACAAAAGTACAGTGTCAGTGACATACCATTCTTTACCTCAATTATTTGACGTTCAAAATTAGATTATTGAGATAAAATATGTTCTTCAAGATGTTCCTCTTAATGAGAATAGTGAATTTAAACTCAAATCTCTCGAAAACTATGTTTGATCTTAACCTTCAGACTTGGAGATCTCCTTAAGAGGAGTGACATAGTAACACTCCTCACACACACACACACACACACACACACACACACATATATATATATATATATATATATATATGAGAAGATAATTTCATTACACTAATTAATTTAATTAGTACATACTTTTGTAATAGGCTTTTGAAATGTCAAAAATAGCCATAAATATTGATATCCCTTTTGTTTTTATTTGTGTTAAAGTAGGGTGTGCCAACTTTAATTTGTTGTTGTGCATGTGTTCATGGTTCCTTGTTCATAACGGATGGATAATCCGAAACCCGTTTTCTATGGTTTCTAGGCGCTGTCGTACCTGCACGGGCAGGGGCACATCCACCGGGACATCAAGGCGAGCAACATCCTGGTCGACGCCAACGGCTCCGTCAAGCTCGCCGACTTCGGCGTCTCCGCCTCCATCTACGAGTCCCAGGCGTCCTCCTTCTCCTCCTCCGCCGGTGCCGGCTACCCCCACTCCTCCTCCTGTTTCAGCGAGATGGCGGGGACGCCCTACTGGATGGCCCCCGAGGTCATCCACTCCCACGTCGGCTACGGCATCAAGGCCGACATCTGGTCCTTCGGCATCACCGCCCTCGAGCTCGCCCACGGCCGCCCCCCGCTCTCCCACCTCCCCCTCTCCAAGTCCCTCCTCATGCGCATCACCCACCGCCTCCGAATCGACGTCGACGCCGCCGCCCACCACGACGGCGGCGTCGGCGGCGGCGGCCTCCTCAAGCGGAACAACAGCCAGAAGAAGAAGAAGAAGTTCTCCAAGGCCTTCAAGGAGATGGTGGCCGCCTGCCTCTCGCAGGACCCCGCCAAGCGCCCCTCCGCCGACAAGCTGCTGCGCCACCCCTTCTTCAAGGGGTGCAAGTCCCCCGACTACCTCGTCAAGAACGTCCTCCAGGCGGTGCCCTCCGTGGAGGAGCGGTTCAGTAACGGCAGGAGGGCGGTAATGGAAGAGGAGGAGGACGCCGCGGGCGTCGCCGACGAGGACGACGACGTCGACGACTACTCGCCCTGTTCGGGCAAGATTCGCCGCATCAGCGGGTGGAACTTCAACGAGGACGTCTTCCAGCTCGACCCGGTCTACCCCACCGACGGCCCCGACGAGCAGCCCGGCGCCAGGTGCGTGCGCTTCGTCGGAGACGATCAGATCATGGGCGACCAACCGTCCCCCGGCTCATCGGACGACATTAAGTTTCGCAAAATTAGCAGCAGCAGTAACAGCAGTAGCAGCGGCGGCAGCAGCACCGCGGACGGCGGATCCTTCAACGCCGACGACATGCAGGAGAGATCAGAGGTGGCCGGGGAAGGGGGGCTTCCCAAGAAGACCGGCGAGATCCCTTCTCCGCCCCCTCTGTCGTCGATGGTGAACGAGGAGTTGATGCCCAACCTGGTCTCCCTCCTGAGCAGCCTGGACATGCAGCGGGGGATGGTGATGAACGTGCTAGCCTGCTGCGCCTGCGCCGGGAGGGAAAGTGCGCGCGAGGAGGTCGTGAAGGAGCAGAGGGAGCAGCAGCTGGCGGGGCTTGTCCGGTGCCTGGAGCAGACGGTGGAGGAACTGAACGTGCAGCTGCAGCGGGAGACGGCCAGGAACGCTGAACTGGAGGAAGCCCTGGATAGGACACAGAGGAAAGGATGAAGACAGCAGTGGATCTGGGAACATCCTTCGGCTCAAGAACTGTGCCAAGTGCTAACTGCTGCTAGGCAGTTGCCAGTGCAGATTAATTAAGTAATTGAGAAACGGCATTAGCGTACCATTTCAATCTTAATTAGTCTCAATAGTTTGATCTAAACAACACACGGTTAAGATGAAGCCCACTTTCATTGCAAGCAATTTCTCAAGAAACATGCTTCATCTCAACCGTTGCGTGAAGATCAAACGGTTGATAGGAAGAGTGATATGCCACTCTTAAGGTGGAGTGGCATCCGAACTTTTCTCTAATTTATTATATGATATCCTATGCTAATATGGCATATATATCTCTGGATGGAAAAAGTTTTTTTTTACTTCCTTAAAAATGCCCCCTTCTTAATTATGACAAGTGGTGTCGTGTAGACTTGTAAACAGATCGGATACGAAGCGGATAGTGTGATATTTGAATTCTTATCCGATTAATAATTAAATTATCTGTCGGATACTTTATTCGGACAATTATCAGATTAACACGAATTCGAATTCGGTTCGAATTTTAAACAGATAATTGCTAGGCCTACTTAGAGGTAAGTCGTGTGAGCCGTGTGAGAGAATCGCATGTGTTCTAAAAAAAAGAGTGGAAGTTATTTTTATTTTGAGAGATGTTATCAAAATATTAGACTTCATCCTAAAAAATATGAGATAACTTACCAAATAGATGTCAGTGGATTTCTTATTTTTAAATTATATTTTGAGACAAAAAGGATAAAAAAGAGTAATCAAACAATATGTTAAGATTTGAGTTAATTATATATAGAATATGTGTATCGTTAGATTTTTATCTAAGGATTCATATTCGGTCGGAAAATATCCGACACGGATATCTCAATATTCGAATTCGTATCCGATTAATAATCAGATATCCGATATCCGATTAAATTATCCGTCGGATATTTTATTCGGATAATTATCCAATTAAACGAATATGAATTCGAATTCGATTCGAATTTTAAACCGATACTTGCCGGGCCTAGTGTTCCATGGCACATTTCATGGGCTATAAAGGGGGTCTCTGTGGTCTTCTCGGGTAGACAAGAAAAAAAATGAGGGGAAAGCAACCCAGCGATGGCCCTCTCTCCCTTCTGCATACTCGCCCTGGCCGCCTTTCACTCTTGAGAGCTCTGCCTCTATTCTCCCATTCGCTTATTGATTTAAATGTTGAAGAGTTCTCTGGAGATTACTCCACCCAGGTGAGAACTTCTTTTTCGCAAGAAAAAGTTCAGCAAGGCCTTCTCCTAGGAAGGAAAAGCTCGGCAAGGCCCGATTCAACGTCTCCGATCAGCTATTCAAAGCGGCCAACCTAAATTCATCGATAAGAAGACACCTGAACGGGTCCCATGGAAGATGGCCAACCCTCTAGAGGATCGTAGGATAGAGCTCCATAGTAGTCCATAGCATGGAGACGCTCGTCCTTCACGCTCCACCTAGGCTAAGGACCCTCAACTCGATCATACCTCCCGGATGAGTTGCCAGGCCGCATTTCATGCCCGTCTTGGCCTCCCTTCTGGGGTATGGGCGTCGCCAAGCCAGGGCCTTTGTTCCAGTCATCTCTAGGGTTGACACCCAGTGAAGACTAGCGCTACCTCGACGTACATCCTCGATGTGAGACCGATTAGGCACGGGCAAGATGGAGCTCTTCCAGAACCCCAACACAGTACTCAGTGCCAACTCATGGCAGGAGCAATGTTCTCCCCTCGCTCAACTTCAATGCTCATCTTCCCTTTCTCTCTCTCTCTCTCTCTCTCTCTCTCTCTCTCTCTCTCTCTCTCTCTCTCTCTCTCTCTTAAGACTCCATATTTAGGTCCCAACAAAATAAATTCAAGTGTAGCGTATGCAACACTTTACCGTCGTCTATGGGAACAAACCAGAAGCCATGGCACCAACGCTTGTAAGGCAAACCGACGGTGACGCCCAACTTCCCCCTCACACCGTGAGGAGCCTCGGGCTCATCAAGCCCTCAAGTTTCTCCTCAACCGAGGGGCAACTGCATGACTCCAAAAGCTTCGCCCGAGCACCAAAAGCCGCACCTGCCATAGAAGCTAGAGCTCCCACGCGGAAGCCCTAAAATAGCCACAGGCTCTTGAAACTAGGAACTAGGGCAGACTTCTGTCCCCTTTTGCTTTCTTTCACTCTTGTGTTTGTATCTTGCAATGTTATCAACATCGAATCGGTGCATGAATCGGCCAATAAGTTGGTTCAGTTCGAACCGATTGGACCGTTCAATCGAACCGATTTGAACCGTGACATTATCATAATATTAATGCATGGTCCGACTCGATTCTATAACCAAAGATAATAAGAAATAAGATATAATGATCAAAATAAAAAATATGCATGTATAATTATTAGTCATGATTATGTAACTATACAAGTAAAAAAATAACAATAACATGATTAATAAACTGACCTTAAAATTTTATAATATTCTATTGGTCTTCACTCTTCACAATTGACATCTATGCTCTTTTAAATTTTTAAAATTTAAATTTATTTAAAATAAAATTATAAATAATAACAAATTAATAATAATAAGATATCTTTGTTCACACAATAAATATCATTTTGAATATCTAATTATTTTTATATTTATTTATTTTTTATTTTAAATGATGAATCTTATCGGACCGGTTCACCGATTGAACCACATTTCGTCCGATTCATCCGGTTCTTTAACATTAGACCGGATCGGCCTTAATCGGACCGATTCCTAGACCCGTTCACGGTCGGACCGACCTGATTCTGATAACACTGGTATCTTGTAAGAGCATTATAAAAAGGTGCGTCATTATGTGACTAGTCTGGCCTAACTTGTTGAGAGCTGATCAGTCGAGCCATAGTCTTAGTTGTCCTTCCATTCTGTCACTAGTTTGGCCTAACTGATCATCTTTTCTATTTGCTATATGTGATTTATTATATTATGAGAATAAAGAAAGAATAAGTGTGTGGATCATGAGTGATCGATCCGTGTGTGTGTGTGTGTGTATGTATGTGCGTGTACATATGATTAGTGCTCATAGCACCGTGTTTAGGTGTTCATTCACCCGTGAGGGTAGATACCATCTATTGTTATATGTGAAAAAACCTCACCCAAGGTGAGAGAACAGACGTAGATTGCCAATTAGGTGAAACGGAACCGCTGTAAAAATTGGATTGTTCATTGGTATAATTGTCCTATTTTTCTACCCTTTTTACATAATTATTTTTACACGTGCATGGTCTACTACAATATATAGATTAAAGCATTTATAATAGTGTTAATTAATCTTGTACCAGGGTGAATATATAGATCTCATTTAAGCATTTAGATCTAACACTAGACATTATGTTTTTCTAAAAAACGGACATGGTTGTAAGCAAATCCAATCCCCCCTATCTCTTGATTTGTCATGCAGCAGGAGAATCAGTGGAAGGTGAAAAATCCATGGAGCATGAGGTGTTTCACGTCGAAGAAGAAGCTGTTAGAGTAATCCTCGTAAATTACGGTTTATATGTTTCTTCGTGTTTAGGGGTGCGCTTAGTGTATTTATGGTCATGGTGATATGAAAGAGCCTGCAACGTATCACCTATGACGACACTTTGAATGAAGAGTTAGGATGATCTATGATGAGATTCACTTAATTTAGTTTAATTAATTAATCACCACTTCTCGACTAATTGACATGATTAATTGACCACCATTACGTCATCGCGTACGGAGACGATTAATTTCTTGCCCCTCTTATTAAATTCTTAATTGCTTTTCATTGTTGAGAAATTAATGCATGGTGCAACATATCACCAGACCAATTAATGTAATACTTAATTTTTTTTGAATTTTTTTGAGTGAGTCTCACTTTCCAAATAAATTTGAGTGTAGGTCTAACAATTATCCGTTCAAAATTCGAATCGAATTCGAATTCATATTTCGTTTGATCAGATAATTATCTAAATAAAATTAATATCTGATGGATAATTTAAATAGATATCAGATAATCCGATTATTAATCGGATACGACTTCGGATATTGTGATATCCGTGTTAGATATTATCAGATCAAATATAAACATTTAGATGAATATCTAAAGATCCACATATTCTACATTATTTGATTGCTATTTTTTACTTTTTTTCTCTCAAAATAAATTTTAAAAATAAGTACCAACTTGCACTTATTTGTTAAGTCATCTCCTATTTTTTAAGATGAAATCTAATATTTCGATAACATCTTCCAAAATAAAAATAACATCCATCCTTTTTTTACTTAAGAAAATAACGACTCACCTCTAAGTAAGTTTAGTTATTATTCGTTTAAAATTCGAATCGAATTTGAATTCGTTTGATCAAATAATTATTTAAATAAAATATCTAATAAATAATTTGAATTAAATATCTAATAATCTAATTATTAATCGGATATGAATTTAGATATGACACTGTCAAATTCAGTATCTGTTCGGCGTGAGCAGTGTCACATCACCGAGTGATAACAAACACCGTCAAATAGCAAACATGTGGCTTAAGTAGTAGCCATGCATCTCAACTGATTATTCATTGATATACGTATAGCTATATACATATATATATATATATATATATATATCCATGTTTATTGATCATTAATTGTCATGGCCGACGTCACGACCATGAAGCCCGCGCGCGATGCGCCATGCACATGCATATCCCCATGCAGGTGCTTGGGAGATCGATATCAGGATGCAAACGTAGAGTACGTACGTACGTAGTAGGTATAGCTTGGGTACGCGCTGGTCGATCGATCAGTACGTGGCCGCCGGCACATGATCATCTGCGGTGCGGTTGTTTTTGTGTGGGCGCCGGCCGTGGAGGAGACGCGGGGGTGGAGGATCCACGTAGTTGTCCAAGTACTCGTTCCAGACATCCTCCGGCGTACGATTTCCGAGTATGGCGACGAAGGTCTCGTTGTCGTACCCGTTTTTCATCATCACGTTGAGGTTGCAGACGGCTCCAGCGTAACCGTGCCCCTCCAGGTAGAGGAGGAAGTAGGCCGTGCGACAGTAGCCGTCGTACCACAGGTCGCCCTTGGTGGGACGGCAGGTCACGTATTGGGTCTGGCCGCCTTTGTAGGCGGCGTAGTCGGCGATGCCCTCGACGAGTCCCTTGGAGGGTGATGTGGTGGCAGTGTACCCTTCGTCGAACTGCCACAGGTGGGTCATCTCGTGGTACATGAGATGGCGGAAGTAGGGCATCCTTTCGGCCGGGGTTTTAAACCAGTTGACGATGAACCCCGCACTCATCGTGATCGTGTTACCAGAGGCATAGGCGCGATCATTAGGTGGGGGCAACGTATCCTGAACTTGCAGGATGATCTCCGTTTGCATCTTCGTGTGGCCGCAAAGGATCGTATTCCGGATGAAGTTGGAGATGATCGGCATGTTCATCTCCGCCCATGGCCGCATCTGCGTTTCGAATTCGTTGAAGTAGGTGATGGCGTTGTTTTGGATGGTGTAATTGACCGTACCCTGTGCGGCGGCGGCGGCGGCGTTGCCCATGGCAGACAGGAGAGCAGTAGTCCAAGTGATGATCAGCAACAAGAAGGTGGCCGCCATCCCTAACTACGTACGTACGTACGGAATATATGGAGGCTGCTCTCGATGGCCACGGCCCTGCCGATCGACGAAGTGGCCGAGGGCGAGGTGCAGCTCGCTCGCTCGCTGGGGTTTATTTATACATAGGAAGAGCAGGGCCTCGTACGGGAGCCCCCCCGTTTTGCTTGAGCTGATCACTGCGTCTAAGTTTACTCGGAGCCGAGTTAAACTAACCCGAGTTGAGGTTGAGCGGCTTGGTTCATTGCCACCAGCTGGGGGGATTGGTAGATGGGGGGTTGTTGAGGGTTGAGAGAGAGGTGTAGGGCTGGGGGTGAGGAAGATGGAAGGCCCAGGTGATGGATCGATCGATGCCGTGATGGAGTCGTTGCATGTTAACTCTTCATCACTTCATGTGAACTGTTGCCGGATTCACGGGAAGCCTTTGTTGTGATGGAGGCAGATAATTAGAAGGAAGCAAAACCACATACACAGTTGTAAAGTGTGGAGGATTGGTGAGACTGAGAGGTGGTGGGCGCTGCCCCGCCGGGATGCAAAGGAGGTGGTGGGCGCTGCCCCGCCGGCGTTGTTCTCTCCTGTCGTTGGCAACGGCAGTCTCAGCTGATATGTATGGAGACGTCACCACCAAAAAAAGCGGGATTTCAGACGGATATTTCAGACGGATATTTTTCCGTCGTAAAATTCGTCTGTATTTGTGACGGATTAGTTTTCATTACAAATTCCGTTGTTATTAACGACATACTATATTCCCTCTGAAGATCCGTCTATAATTATAGACGGAATATATTCCGTCTTTATATCCATCGTTATTTGAGACGGATATTCAGACGGAAATAATCCGTCTGAAATCTGTTACAAATATTCTTTACCTCCATCGAAACTTTCCCCCCTTCCCCTACGACGGAGCTTTCCCCCCTTCTTCCCCCCTTCCCCCGCGATCTCCGTCTAACTCCCACTCTACCTCTCACTCTGTAACGACCCGAGAATCCGATTACCGGGAAGGCCCGATAACCCGAGACTCGTACCGCCACCCACGAGTCCGAAGACTCGGAAGGGTTAAAAGGATGGTGTGGAAACTACACAAGTATCACAAATAATTGCAGAAATTAAACAGTTATAATATTAAGCAGGAAATGAATTTAACATTTTACATGGTCCACAATAAAATGACAACAACAGCAACAGTAGTCCACGACTAGTACAGTGATAAGAAAGAAAAGTACAGCTACACGGGGCATCCCCCGGCTCTGACCTCTGGCACTACCTCTGGACACCCGCACCACGCTTCCGCTGCGCTCCTGACACGCTCCCCGAAGGTGGCGCCTCACCTGAAACACGGTGAAAACACGCAGGGAA
This sequence comes from Amorphophallus konjac, assembly GCA_022559845.1. Classification (NCBI taxonomy): domain Eukaryota; kingdom Viridiplantae; phylum Streptophyta; class Magnoliopsida; order Alismatales; family Araceae; genus Amorphophallus; species Amorphophallus konjac. The sequence goes on from CM040120.1 coordinate 5,966,625, forward strand.
TGAGTCTCGGAACAAGACTCAGTAGGGATCACTCGAACCCTACCTCGAAAAACGAGAAACCACTACTCTAGCGGTAAGAAAGTACCTCGGAAAGGAAAGCCCTGTACTCTACAGAACTAGACCCTAACGGCACGCAAACCGACACACGTGCCACGGTACGAGAAGACCGAAACTCAACGGTCGAACCGTCAAAACCCGAAGGTCGGAAACACACGACTGACAGTCTGACACTCCGTACTCGACAGGAGTACCACCCACTAGAAGCACAGCCGGTAGCGTCCCCTGACGTCTTACACCGCACCGCAGGTGAACCGCCTGACGTGGTAGGTCCTACCCGAGGCGCAAACACCGTACAAGTAACCACAAACAAGTGACTAGCTGGGGTCACGCCCGTCGACGTGGGTCCAACCGCCCCCAACCACGTGTGCACACACAGACCACGCGTCCCAGGTCTGGCCCTCTGACCGGTTTTCCCCTCAGCCGGACTCTGGCTGCAAGACGTGGGGCCCAACGGTAACCGGTCCACAAACCGTCTCTAAAGGTCAGCCCGTACACCACTCCCTGGTGCGACTAGCACACGCGTACTAGTAGGCTACGACTAGTGGAGGGTCACTGAAGGAGTAGACTCTCAAGTTACGGAAAACAACGCCCAAGCCCGACAACGTGTGGGAATCACCCCACGCACTAGTCCCGTCGCACGGAGACCACGGTCGGAGAAAAGCGAGGTTGCCACCCTCATGGGGCAACACAGGAAGTGGCGGTCTACCCTCAGACCGTCACTGCCAAATGGCGGTCCACTCTAGGGCCGTCACTTGGAAATAGCGGTCTAAGGCGAACCGTCACACGGCCAGGGGGTAGGGGGAAGCGACGCGCCCACCCTAGTGCGTCGCTTGGAAGCGGCGCACCTAGGCCAGGGCGTCACATGGCACCCCACACCCACGAAAACCACAGGGAAAGTAACGCGCTTACCCTGGCGCGTCGCTTGCAAGCAACGCGTCGGGCTCAGTGCGTTACTCGCATGTGACGCGCCTAGACCAGCGCGTCGCGTGGCCCTCACGCTCGGGATGGAAAGGGAAGTGACGCGCCTGCCCCAGCGCGTCGCTTGTAAGTAACGCGCTGGGCCCAGTGCGTCGCTTGGCCCATCCACATGGGGGACAACAGGAAGTAACGCTCCTGCCCCAGTGCGTTACACGCATGTAACGCGCCTATCTCGGTGCGTTACATGGCCTGACCCCCAACGGTCAAAACCCAACGGTCGAAAGCATGTGACGGCCCAGCCCAGGGGCGTCACTAGCAAACGGCGGCCAGTCGCAGGACCGCTACAGCCCTCGACCCTAAAGGCCAACACCCAGGGAAGTAACGCACCCCTCTAGGGGCGTTACAAGCATGTGACGGTCACTGGAGTGACCGTCGCTTGCCCCAGAGCACGCTACGGCGGGAAAACCCCAAAAACACCAACCACGCCCCCGTACCTCCACCGGAGAGGGGGAAAACAAGGGGGAAGACCCCTGGGGACCCCTAGCATGCATCTAAACCACCAAAACATAGAATCATGGGCTAAAACCACAGATCGGGCGGCTCACCCCAAAACATGGAAAAACCCCAAAAACGCCCAAACATGCCTCTCTCGGCCTCCCCGCGGCCTACAAACCACGGAAAAGAACGGCGAAGAGCTAGGGAACGTCACCCTACCTCAATGGAGCGAATGCTCCGCCGGATCGTCCACGAATCGCGAAGAACGCTTGAAAACCCTCGTTCTTCCTTAAGCTTCCCACGCTTGCCGCACGCCCCCACGACCGCCTCGCCGCCGCCCACGTCGCCGCGCCGTCGCCCCGCCGCCGTCTGCAGCCGGAGGGGAGCTCGCCGTGGCCAACCGGGAGGAAGAGAGGGAGAGGGAGGGAGACACGGTGGAGGAGGAAGGAGGAAGAAGAAGAGAGGAAGAAGAAGATGGTGGGGGAGAGAGAAAAGAAAAAGGGTTTTATAGAAAAACCCGGAAAATCCGTAAAATTCCAAAAAATAGGAAATCACACCCCCGCGATCCTCGGAACGCACCGATCGCAACGGTACCACTCGTGTCCGTGTGAACAGCCCGGTTCACCCGCAACGAGCGTCCGAAGAGAAAAGCCGAAACACACACCGGGAATCGGAAAACACACGCGGAAAAAGCCGCGGAACGCCTCCGGGCCTCCGAAACGACTCCGGATCGCGCCGATCCGAACACGAAAGATGTCCGAAACGAAATTTCGGACACAACGGAGTCGGACACTCCGAAAACTAGATCCGGGACCCATGAAGAAGGATCCGAAAGGTCCGGGATATTACAGCCCTCCCCCCTTAAGGAATTTCGTCCTCGAAATTGAGAACAACCCAAGGGGAAAGAAGAGGAAGACTCACTCAAACAGGTACGGGAACTGCTGACGCATCTCGTCCTCACGTTCCCACGAAGCCTCACCACCAGAGTGTCGTTGCCACACGACTTTTACCAAGGGAATGACCTTGTTCCGCAGGCGCTGCTCTCGCCTATCCTCCACGCGGATCGGAAACTCTGGGAGAGAAAGATCTGGAGTCACCTCAGGCCAAACGGAAAACTCGAGCACATGAGAGTCATCGGGCATATACTTCCGCAACATAGAGACGTGGAACACGTCATGCACCGACGCCAACTCAGAGGGTAACTGCAACCGGTAAGCAACCTCACCGATGCGCCCCACAATCGCGAAAGGACCAATATAGCGGGGACTCAGCTTCCCACGCCGTCCAAACCGCATCACCCCCTTCATCGGAGAAACTCTCAAGAACACATGATCGCCCACGGCGAACTCGAGGGGCTGCCGCCTACGGTCAGCATAGCTCTTCTGCCGACTCTGGGCCGCCAACATGTTCTGACGAACCAGGTGCACAACATCCACACATTGCTGCACCAATTCCGGTCCCGTCAAAACACGCTCACCCACCTCAAACCAATCAAGTGGAGTCCGACAAGGACGCCCATACAATGCCTCATAAGGAGCCATGCCGATGCTCGAATGAAAGCTGTTGTTATAGGCAAACTCCACTAACGGTAGGTGACGAATCCAACTCCCTTGCCACTCCAGGCAGCAGGATCTCAGCATGTCCTCCAAAGTCTGAATGGTCCTCTCAGACTGGCCATCCGACTGTGGATGATACGCCGAGCTAAATGCCAACTCCGTGCCAAGAGCTCGCTGGAAACTCCTCCAGAATCCAGAAGTGAAGCGCGGATCCCGATCCGACACGATCGAAATGGGAACCCCATGCAACGGAACGATCCGCTCCACATAAAGACGAGCCAACTTAGGCACGCTCCAGCTGACCTTGACCGGTAGCAACCGCGTCACCTTCGTCAGCCGATCCACCAGCAACCAAATACTGTCCTGCCCAGTCGGGGTTCTGGGCAACCCCACCACAAAATCCGTGGTCACATGGTCCCACTTCCAAGCAGGAACATCCAAGGGCTGGAGAGTACCGCCTGGTCGCTGATGCTCCGCCTTCACTTGCTGACAGATCAGGCACCTGGCCACAAACTCGGCCACATCTCTCTTCATGCCAGGCCACCAGAACTGCCTCCGCAAGTTCCGATACATCTTCGTCGCACCCGGGTGCACAGTGTACCTGCTCCCATGAGCCTCGCGTAACACCGCACGACGAACCTGCTCCTCCGCTGGGACGTACAGCCTGCCACGAAACCTCGCAGCACCGTCCTCGCCAAGCTCCACATCAGCCATCGCAAGAATCCGGGGCAACTCAGGGTCCGCATGCTGAGCCTCTGTCACCTGACGACGAATAGCAGGAGTGACAGTCAGACTCGCAAGCACTGCCAACCCTGGCTTCTGGGGAATCTTGAGCCTGAAAGATACTTCGGGCACCTGTTCCCAGAGCCTCCACTTCCTCAGCATCAAAGTACTGACCGCAACCTTCCTACTCAAGGCATCGGCGACGACATTCATCCTGCCCGGCTGATAAGACAGGGTGAAGTCATAGTCCTTCATGAACTCCATCCAACGCCTTTGTCTGAGGTTCAGATCTCTCTGCGAGAACACATACCTCAGACTCTGATGGTCAGTGAACACCTCGAACTTCTCACCGTACAGATAATGCCTCCAGATCTTCAGCGCGAAGATCACTGCCGCCAACTCAAGGTCATGGGTAGGGTAGTTCTCCTCATGGGGCTTTAGCTGCCGAGATGCATAAGCCACCACTCTACCATGCTGCATCAGAACAGCACCCAATCCAATGCCGGAAGCATCTGTACACACCACAAAACCTCCCGATCCAGAAGGTAAAACCAACACCGGAGCCGAGGTGAGCAACCTCTTCAGTTCCCTAAAGCTCTGCTCACACTCCTCGGACCAAACGAAAGGCACATCCTTCCGCGTGAGCCTCGTCATCGGGGTCGCAATGCGGGAAAAATCCTGGATAAACCGGCGATAATAACCCGCAAGCCCCAAGAAACTCCGGATCTCCGTCACCGACCTCGGCCTCGGCCATTGCGTCACAGCCTCGACCTTGGCGGGATCCACGGAAATGCCATCACCAGAAATCACGTGCCCCAGAAAGTGCACCTCGCTGAGCCAAAACTCGCACTTGCTGAGCTTCGCATACAACTGGTGATCTCGCAACGTCTGCAGCACCACACCCAAATGGTACGCATGCTCCTCGGCAGACTGCGAATAAACAAGGATGTCATCCACGAAGATGACCACGAACTGGTCCAAATACGGGTGGAACACCCTCTGCATCAAGTCCATGAAAGCTGCTGGGGCATTGGTGAGCCCAAACGGCATCACCAAGAACTCATAATGCCCGTACCTCGTACTGAACGCAGTCTTCTCCACATCGGACTCGCGAATTCTCAGCTGATAGTAACCGGACCGCAAATCAATCCGCGAGAACACTCGCGCAGACTGCAGCTGGTCGAACAAATCATCAATCCGCGGCAACGGATACTTGTTCTTAACGGTCACTTCATTCAGCTGCCGATAGTCAATGCACAGCCGCAGACTACCGTCCTTCTTCTTCACAAACAGCACGGGCGCACCCCAAGGGGAAAAGCTCGGACGAATATACCCCTTGGCCAACAGCTCCTGCAACTGCGCCCTCAACTCCCTCAACTCAGCGGGGGCCATACGGTAGGGAGCCTTCGCCAAAGGTCCCGTACCAGGCACAACCTCGATCACGAAATCGATCTCCCGCTGGGGAGGTAATCCAGGCAACTCCTCAGGAAAAACATCGGGAAACTCGCACACCACCGCAATGTCCTCGACATTCGGCTCCATCCGGTCAGACACAACCACTGACGCGAGAAAACCCTGGCAACCTGAATCAAGCAATCGACGGGCTCGAATAGCAGAGATAAGAAATCGAGAAGAGGTGGAACGGATACCTTGGAAATAGAAGGTCCTCTTGCTCGGATGCTGGAAGTAGACCCTCTTCATTCCACAATCCACCACCGCTCCATGAGTCTCGAGCCAATCCATGCCTAGAATCACGTCATAATCCCGAAGCTGCAACGCATACAACCTGCCTGGCATACTCCGTCCATCGATCCACACTGGAACCTGGTCGAAGCAATACGGAGTGACCATAAAGTCACCCGAAGGCAACTCCACAGCCAAATCACAGGACAACTGGGTCACCGGCTCCTCGACGCTCGACGCGAAATCCTCCGAAATGAACGAATGAGACGCGCCAGAATCAAATAAAACCCGAGCCGCACAACCCAAAATCTGAACGGTACCTTCCACGAGCTGCGACGCTACTGCCTCTGCCCTGGTCAAGTGCGTGATCTGGCCACGAGCTCTCTGCCTGCCTCCCACACTAGCTGACCTGGGTAGCGGCGGATACTGTCCCTGCTGCTGCTGCTGCTGGGAAACCTGCTGCTGCGGCGGCCTCTGAGGACAGTCACGCGCCATGTGCCCTGGCTGGTCACACCGAAACAGATGATCGGCGCCGTGCACTGCCTGCCTGGGTGGGTCTCACTACACCGTGGACAAGGTCCTCGCGATCCACCCACCGATCCCTGTCGCTGCAAAGGAAACGGCTGCTGCACACTGCCCGATGAAGCCTGCCCCTGATCTCTGGACTTCTTCTTGCCGAACCCCTTCTTGAAGAACTTCTTGACCTTCGAGCCGAAGGACGCAGATCCTGTCACCGAAGCTGCCGATGCCGGTACTCCTGAACCACCCGACGCAGACTGAAAGAAACCCTGCTGCTGAGTAGCCGACTGCTGGCTGCGACCTGACACAGACTGCCCCTGGCTGATCGGTCCTCGAGTCCTCTGCATATCCATCTCCAAGGAAATCGCAACACGAGACGCCGTCTCGAGATCAGTGGCCCCATTCGCGATCAGATGGTGCCTCAGCTCCAGCCTCAAGCCCTGCACAAACTGCGTCGTCCTCACCCTCTCATGCTCCATGATATGAGGTGCGTACCGACCCAGCTCGACAAATCGGGCCCTGTACTGCAACACGGACATGTCACCCTGCACCAGCTCCAGAAACTCCCGCATCCGCTGCGTAGCAACAACATCTGGACAGTATGTACGCTCGAAAGCACTGACAAAGTCATCCCACTCGACCTGCTCAAGTGGACGAAGCTGAAAGGACGTCTTCCACTCGGAAGACCACCACCTCCGAGCCGTACCCTGCAACTGGTTGTAGGCCAACACCACTCTGTCCTCGACAGCACTCTTCGCAGAACTGAACACCCGCTCCATCTCATCAAGCCAATCACGAGCCGCATCAGGGTCTGCCTGGCCGCTAAAGTAAGGTGGATGGAACTGCATGAAATCCCTCACTGCTCGGCCTGGCCCACCCCTGACTGACGAGCCCTCACCGGCCTCTCCGCCGAACTGCTGAGCCATGAGATGGTACATGCCACGGAGAAAACCCTCGGCCCCCGGAGCCCTCGCAGCATCCGCGGCCTCGGTAGCTCCCGGAACTCTGCTATGCTCCTCCTGGTCCCTCTGGACCCCCTGCTGGATCTCCTGACCTCCAGCCGACTGCCCCTGCTGAGAGCGAGAACTTCTCCTCGGCGCCATACTCGCTCCTGAAGCACAAGACAGAAAAACACGGAAACGGCAATGTCAAAATAAACACACGGTGCCCAATGCCAGCGTCATCTGTACATCATCGTTGTGGACTAGTGGACCACTACAATTACCTATGATTCTCATGTAATTCCACAACCGCGCTCTGATACCAGCTGTAACGACCCGAGAATCCGATTACCGGGAAGGCCCGATAACCCGAGACTCGTACCGCCACCCACGAGTCCGAAGACTCGGAAGGGTTAAAAGGATGGTGTGGAAACTACACAAGTATCACAAATAATTGCAGAAATTAAACAGTTATAATATTAAGCAGGAAATGAATTTAACATTTTACATGGTCCACAATAAAATGACAACAACAGCAACAGTAGTCCACGACTAGTACAGTGATAAGAAAGAAAAGTACAGCTACACGGGGCATCCCCCGGCTCTGACCTCTGGCACTACCTCTGGACACCCGCACCACGCTTCCGCTGCGCTCCTGACACGCTCCCCGAAGGTGGCGCCTCACCTGAAACACGGTGAAAACACGCAGGGAATGAGTCTCGGAACAAGACTCAGTAGGGATCACTCGAACCCTACCTCGAAAAACGAGAAACCACTACTCTAGCGGTAAGAAAGTACCTCGGAAAGGAAAGCCCTGTACTCTACAGAACTAGACCCTAACGGCACGCAAACCGACACACGTGCCACGGTACGAGAAGACCGAAACTCAACGGTCGAACCGTCAAAACCCGAAGGTCGGAAACACACGACTGACAGTCTGACACTCCGTACTCGACAGGAGTACCACCCACTAGAAGCACAGCCGGTAGCGTCCCCTGACGTCTTACACCGCACCGCAGGTGAACCGCCTGACGTGGTAGGTCCTACCCGAGGCGCAAACACCGTACAAGTAACCACAAACAAGTGACTAGCTGGGGTCACGCCCGTCGACGTGGGTCCAACCGCCCCCAACCACGTGTGCACACACAGACCACGCGTCCCAGGTCTGGCCCTCTGACCGGTTTTCCCCTCAGCCGGACTCTGGCTGCAAGACGTGGGGCCCAACGGTAACCGGTCCACAAACCGTCTCTAAAGGTCAGCCCGTACACCACTCCCTGGTGCGACTAGCACACGTGTACTAGTAGGCTACGACTAGTGGAGGGTCACTGAAGGAGTAGACTCTCAAGTTACGGAAAACAACGCCCAAGCCCGACAACGTGTGGGAATCACCCCACGCACTAGTCCCGTCGCACGGAGACCACGGTCGGAGAAAAGCGAGGTTGCCACCCTCATGGGGCAACACAGGAAGTGGCGGTCTACCCTCAGACCGTCACTGCCAAATGGCGGTCCACTCTAGGGCCGTCACTTGGAAATAGCGGTCTAAGGCGAACCGTCACACGGCCAGGGGGTAGGGGGAAGCGACGCGCCCACCCTAGTGCGTCGCTTGGAAGCGGCGCACCTAGGCCAGGGCGTCACATGGCACCCCACACCCACGAAAACCACAGGGAAAGTAACGCGCTTACCCTGGCGCGTCGCTTGCAAGCAACGCGTCGGGCTCAGTGCGTTACTCGCATGTGACGCGCCTAGACCAGCGCGTCGCGTGGCCCTCACGCTCGGGATGGAAAGGGAAGTGACGCGCCTGCCCCAGCGCGTCGCTTGTAAGTAACGCGCTGGGCCCAGTGCGTCGCTTGGCCCATCCACATGGGGGACAACAGGAAGTAACGCTCCTGCCCCAGTGCGTTACACGCATGTAACGCGCCTATCTCGGTGCGTTACATGGCCTGACCCCCAACGGTCAAAACCCAACGGTCGAAAGCATGTGACGGCCCAGCCCAGGGGCGTCACTAGCAAACGGCGGCCAGTCGCAGGACCGCTACAGCCCTCGACCCTAAAGGCCAACACCCAGGGAAGTAACGCACCCCTCTAGGGGCGTTACAAGCATGTGACGGTCACTGGAGTGACCGTCGCTTGCCCCAGAGCACGCTACGGCGGGAAAACCCCAAAAACACCAACCACGCCCCCGTACCTCCACCGGAGAGGGGGAAAACAAGGGGGAAGACCCCTGGGGACCCCTAGCATGCATCTAAACCACCAAAACATAGAATCATGGGCTAAAACCACAGATCGGGCGGCTCACCCCAAAACATGGAAAAACCCCAAAAACGCCCAAACATGCCTCTCTCGGCCTCCCCGCGGCCTACAAACCACGGAAAAGAACGGCGAAGAGCTAGGGAACGTCACCCTACCTCAATGGAGCGAATGCTCCGCCGGATCGTCCACGAATCGCGAAGAACGCTTGAAAACCCTCGTTCTTCCTTAAGCTTCCCACGCTTGCCGCACGCCCCCACGACCGCCTCGCCGCCGCCCACGTCGCCGCGCCGTCGCCCCGCCGCCGTCTGCAGCCGGAGGGGAGCTCGCCGTGGCCAACCGGGAGGAAGAGAGGGAGAGGGAGGGAGACACGGTGGAGGAGGAAGGAGGAAGAAGAAGAGAGGAAGAAGAAGATGGTGGGGGAGAGAGAAAAGAAAAAGGGTTTTATAGAAAAACCCGGAAAATCCGTAAAATTCCAAAAAATAGGAAATCACACCCCCGCGATCCTCGGAACGCACCGATCGCAACGGTACCACTCGTGTCCGTGTGAACAGCCCGGTTCACCCGCAACGAGCGTCCGAAGAGAAAAGCCGAAACACACACCGGGAATCGGAAAACACACGCGGAAAAAGCCGCGGAACGCCTCCGGGCCTCCGAAACGACTCCGGATCGCGCCGATCCGAACACGAAAGATGTCCGAAACGAAATTTCGGACACAACGGAGTCGGACACTCCGAAAACTAGATCCGGGACCCATGAAGAAGGATCCGAAAGGTCCGGGATATTACACACTCTCTTTCCACTATCTCCTTGCCAAGGAGAGACTGTCGGTGCCGTACTCGCCGTCGCGGCCAAAGCCGCCCTCGCCGTCGCGGCCAAAGCCGCCCTCGCCATCGTCGTCGAAGCCTTCCTCGTCGTCGTCGTCCCCGCAGAGCCCCCCTCACCGTTGCCGTTGAAGCCGTCCTCGTCGTTGCCATCGAAGCCGTCCTCGTTGTCGCCGTCAGTGTCGCGTTGTCGCCATCCTCCAAGCCATCCTCTCTGGTCTGGTAAGCCCCCTCCCTCACCCTCTCTCTGTAAAACTCTCCCTACCTGACGCGCCTCCACCATCGCCATTGTTGCATTTGTTGTTCCTTTTTTTTTAAAGCTTGGGGATCATCAGGGAGGGCGGGGGTTCTAGCCGATCCGGGAGGGGGAGGTTGGTCTGGCAGGGAGAGGGGTTCCAGCAGCGGTTTTCGGGAAGGAGGGTCAAGAGCGGAGGGGGCCGGGGGGTGCTCTGGCAGAGGGCGGTTCAGGCGCGCAGTGGGATCCGGCAGGGAGTCCAGGGTGGGGGCTGTGGGTTAGGAGGGTGGGGGGGGGGGGGTTCTGATGGGGGGTCTGGAGGAGGGTTTCGGTGGGTGAGGGGCTGCTCTGGGAGTGGGGATTTCAGGGAGGGGGTCTCCGGTGGGGGTCCGGGGTGGGGGCTACTGATAGAACCCGAGAGTTCTATCGATCAAGAACAGGGAACCCAAAGGGGGAGAAGAACGTTTGATCTCTTCGAGGGGATCAACCTCCAATGGCCAGAAGCAAAATGACATTCCATTCATAATTTTAGAGGCCCGCAGGCTACAAACATAAATAGGCTACAGCCTCACAAACAGAAAATAGAAATGAGTCCTAATCAGAGAAGAGTTCTAATTAGAGAAGGAAACAGAGAGGTTAAATAAAATAGAAAGCCTAAATGGAGTAAGATTCGTAACATTCCCTCGCCCTTCAAAAGAACCTTGTCCTCAAGGTTGGGCAGCAATGAACTCAGGAAACTTCTCCGCAAAAGATTGATAGCTCTCCCATGTTGCATCCTCAATTGGTAAATTGGCCCATTGAACAAGAACCTCAGTTGCTGCTCGATTACGGTGTTTAACAAAACGCCGATCCAAAATAGCTTGTGGCAGAAATTTGATCTCTCCACTTGAAGATAGCTCTGGCAAATGTCGTTGAGCAGTAACTTGATCACCAAGTTTCTTCTTTAAACACGAAACATGAAACACAGGATGTATCTTTGATTCAGCTGGCAGATTGAGGCGGTAAGCAACAGGGCCAATACGCTCTATTACCTTGTAGGGCCCATAGAATCTCGGTGATAACTTCATAGAAGCCCGTATACTAACGGATGCTTGCTTATAAGGCTGCAATCGAAGGTAAACCCAATCACCAACTTCAAATGATCTCTCTGTCCTGTGCTTGTCAGCTTGTTGTTTCATGCGTGATTGAGCATTTTGAAGATTGTTCTTAAGAACGTGCAAAACATGATTCCTGTCACGCAGGTCACAATTAACTTGGTGAACCTTGGAGGAGCCATTTAAATAGTTGGACATGGCAGGAGGTGGTCGCCCATACACAGCCTCAAAAGGAGTGATTTTGGTGGAAGAGTGGTAAGTGGTATTGTACCACCATTCTGCCCATGGAAGCCAACGCACCCATTCTTTGGGTCGGTCACCCACAAAGCAGCGTAAATAGTTTTCGACACACCGATTGACCACCTCAGTTTGTCCGTCAGATTGAGGATGATAAGCAGTGCTCATTTTCAGCTGTGTCCCTTGTAATCGAAAGAGCTCCTTCCAAAAATTACTAGTGAATATTGGATCCCGGTCACTCACAATGGATCTAGGAACCCCATGCAGCTTGATGATATTATCAACAAATACTTGAGCAATAGAAGCCGCTGTGTAAGGATGAGAAATTGGACAGAAGTGAGCATACTTACTGAGGCGGTCCACCACCACTAAAATAGTAGTTTTGCCGTGGGCCGGGGGTAAGCCATCTATAAAATCCATAGATATGTCAGTCCAAATATGCTCAGGTATAGGAAGGGGTTGGAGAAGACCAGGGCTCGCCACTGTTTCCCCTTTATTTGCTTGGCATGTAGCACATTCCTCCACAAACTTCTTGACTTCATTCTTCATTCCCTTCCAATGGAACACTTGAGATATACGCTTGTAGGTTCGCAAGAACCCGGAATGACCAGCCGTAGGTGAAGAATGAAATTCTTGCAAGAGGATGAGCTTCTGTTTGGAACTTGAAGGCAAGAAAATTCGATGCTTATAATGCAGGTCTGTGGAGTCCCAATGGTAATGAGGCATAGAAGATGGATCATCTCGAAGCTTCTGAATGATATCTTGGGCTGTACGATCTTCAGCTACCTCTTTTCGTATATCCTCCAAGTTAGAACAAGATACCACCGTAATGGCTTCAATTGTCGCATGTTATGGTATCCGTGACAAGGCATCTGCCACCAGATTCTCCTTGCCTTTCTTGTAAAAAATTTCGTAGTCATACCCCAATAATTTTGTGATCCACCTTTGCTGCTCCATAGAAGTAATTCGCTGCTCCAACAGGAACTTCAAGCTTTTATGATCAGTTCGTATTTGAAAACGTCGACCAATGAGGTACGGTCTCCACTTGGTAACTGCATGTACAATAGCCATCATCTCCTTATCATACACAGAAAGAGACAAATGTAGGGATGATAGTGCCTTGCTGGTGAAGGCCAAGGGCCTCCCTTCTTGCATTAAGACTGCCCCAATGCCTACGCCGGAAGCGTCAGACTCAATAACAAACATCTTTTGGAAATCAGGCAGAGCCAAGACCGGAGTTGTAGACATGGCCCCCTTCAAATTGTTGAATGCACCTTCTGCTTCACTGTTCCACTTAAAAGCTTCCTTCTTCAATAACGCTGTGAGTGGAGCACTAATCTTGCCATAGTCTCGCACAAACTTTCTATAATAGCCAGTGAGTCCGAGAAAGCCGCGTAATGCCTTGACAGTTCGTGGGGTGGGCCAGTCAACCATAGCCTTGACCTTCAACGGATCAGCTGCCACTCCTTCCTTGGAAATAAGGTGGCCGAGATACTCGACCTCAGTCTTTCCAAAGCTACATTTAGACCTCTTCACATACAAAGAATTCTCCCGCAGGAGGGTGAGAGTAATATGAAGATGGTACAAGTGGTCCTCTAATGAAGAGCTGAAGATAAGGATATCATCAAAGAATATCAAAATGAACTTACGTAGGTGCGGCCGAAAGATGTCATTCATTAGACTTTGGAATGTTGAAGGAGCGTTAGTCAAACCAAATGGCATGACCAAAAATTCATAATGTCCATCGTGAGTACGAAAGGCCGTCTTCGGGATGTCCTCATCGTATACTCGGATTTGATGATATCCCGAGCGTAAGTCAAGCTTTGAGAAAAAATGAGCGCCACCAAGCTCATCTAGAAGTTCATCAATAACGGGGATCGGATACTTATCTTTTACTGTGATCCGATTCAATGCCCGATAGTCAACGCACATACGCCAACTACCATCCTTCTTACGCACCAAGAGAACCGGCGAAGAATAAGGACTGACACTTGGGCGGATGATACCAGCTTGCAATAATTCCCGGACCATCTTCTCAATCTCTGCCTTTTGAATATATGGATAACGGTAAGGCCGAACATTAGTGGGGGGGCAGCCCGGTAATAAAGGAATACGATGATCATGCGACCGCTTGGGAGGCAATCCTTTGGGTTCAGCAAACACATCAGAAAATTCTGAAAGAAGATTGTCTAACTTCTCCGGCATAGAAGTAGCATGTGCTTGATCGTCCATCTTCGGGGGGATCCAACAGAGGGTCTGGGGTAGGGGCTCATCTCTGGGAGGGTGGGGGGTCCGGGGGAGGAGAGTTCAGGCGGATCTAGGGGGGCTACTCTGGGAGTGGGGGGTTAAGGGAGAGGTGCTACAAGGGGTCCGGGGTGGGGACTGCTGGTTGGGAGGGTGTGGGGCCGCGAGCTCACCCGAATATTGCTAGAGGGAGAAAGGGGGTAGGGAGGGGTTGGGATGACTTTTGGTCGAAGGGTGGGGGTGGGGGTGCAATATCACCGGAGCCACTCCGGCGTGTGGTGGGGGTCAGTGGGAAGAGACTGGGGAGGGGGGCTCCAATAAGATGGCATTGGCAGCCATCATGAGGGGGATCAATATGAATGCAGGGCTTAAGCAGAGCCCAAGTGGCAGCTGACAGCTTGCTATGTAAGAGAAGGTGAGTGGTTGACTCAATCTAAGCATTTGGACAACATAAGTTTGTGGATTTTTAAAACTTTGTGGATTTTTATTGCATGTAAATATATTTTTAAATCTGATTTTAATAGAAATTTGATGTTAATTTGACTAAAAAATGTAGATTGTTTAGCTTCGATGTTCTTCATTTGAAAAATTTTGTAATTTGGGTGTTATTTAATTTGATATGTCCATAATGATAATTGCGTTGTTATTTAGTTTTATGTTATATAAATGCATGGGGTATTCCCTGTGAGCTGAGGTGCGTGGGTGCGACCTAACATTACACGCACCTCAGGAGAGCGCGTTAAAACCGTGTCAATGTGCCTTCCCGTTTAAGACTTTGGGTTTGATGTGTATGTTCTCATTTGTTTATGAGAATATATATATCTACCTCAAAGTCTTGAATTGTCCCGTTTGTACAGTCTGTGAATATTTGATCGCACTTAGGCAGTCATTTACTATATGTGTTTGTATGGTTTGTTGAGAATTTCGGTTGTGTCTCCTCACTCTTCTCTGATATACCATTATTGATTTTGAGTGTTTTCTTAACCACTTACTTGTAAGTGTTTAAGAAAATTTCAAAATCAATAAATATATACCAATTTGCCGACCCCAAGTGGATAGAAAAGTCCGAAAAAGCCAAAGCAAACAGGACGTCAAAACCAGGTTCAAATTTGCATACGAGTGGGTCCATCTCTTATGCGGCTCATAAACAAAAATTGGTAAGTAATATACCAATTTATCTTCTTACAATTTATCCCAATATTTGACTTTTTTTTTACTATGAATTGTATAACAGGCTGTGGAGCTTAATCGACCTCCGTCGTTCCTCGAGGTGTTCGACAGAACACACAAAAAGAAGGGGACTAATGATTTTGTGAGTGACACAGCTAAGTCAGCAGCGGTAAGTTTATCTACATATGTAACTTGTACCGTTCATTTAAATTGGCATGTAATTCATATGAAATTGACTAGTTATTTTATTCAATTTGTAGGAAACATATAGCAAAGCAGTGACAGAGAAGTACGGGGAGGGAGACACGTAGCAGCCGGAGTTCGATCCGGTGGAGTGGGTGGCAGCAACTGGCGTACCGAAGAAAGGCCGACTATATGGTTTTGGGGAGAGCCTAGACGCAAGCGCGGTGACATCAGCGTGTGCGAGTTCTAGCTATACTTCTTCCAGTGGCAGTGCCTTCACTATACCTTCCGTTGCCCCCAGCGCTTCTGCCAGCGACATGATGGACATGGTCCGATCGCAGATTTCTGATATGCAGCGGCAGCAGCAGCATTTCCAGCAAGAGATCTCTAGCCAAGTGTCAGTATTCTTGCAGGCAATTAGTGGCCTCCTCTCCCAGAGCGGAATGGTCCCTCAGAAATCAACCACCACCACACCACAGCCCGCACAGGTGAGTGTTTACTATGTTTTTATTTTGATGGAATTACTCAATTATGTTCATTATTAATTTTAAAACTGATTTACTTCAGAAGAATTGAGAAAATCTGGGGGCCAGGGGTCTAAAACTTGAAATACCAGCCGGACGGCCGTGCCGATCATTCCAACACTACCGGGGAGATGATAGTGACTTGTCAGAACTGACGGAATCCAAATCGGATGTCCGGTTTGAGCTCGGCGCTCAAAGTTCAGTTTTAAAATACACTTAGTTTAAATGAACTACCAGGTCGGGTCCGGGGGTCTAAAATTGGAAATACCGGTCGGACGGCCGTGCCGATCATTCCAACACTACCGGGGAGATGAAAGTGACTTGTCAGAACTAGCGGAATCCAAATCGGATGTCCGGTTTGAGCTTGGCGCTCAAAGTTCAGTTTTAAAATACACTTAGTTTAAATGAACTATCAGGTCGGGTCCGGGGGTCTAAAATTGAAAATACCGGTCGGACGGCCGTGCCGATCATTCCAACACGACCGGGGAGATGAAAGTGACTTGTCAGAACTGACGGAATCCAAATCGGATGCCCGGTTTGAGCTCGGCGCTCAAAGTTCAGTTTTAAAATACACTTAGTTTAAATGAACTACCAGGTCGGGTCCGGGGGTCTAAAATTGGAAATACCGGTCGGACGGCCATGCCGATCATTCCAACACGACCGGAGAGATGAAAGTGACTTGTCAGAACTGACGGAATCCAAATCGGATGTCCGGTTTGAGCTCGGCGCTCAAAGTTCAGTTTTAAAATACACTTAGTTTAAATGAACTATATATCAGGTCGGGTCCGGGGGTCTAAAATTGTAAATACCGGTCGGACGGCCGTGCCGATCATTCCAACGCGACCGGGGAGATGAAAGTGACTTGTCAGAACTGGCGGAATCCAAATCGGATGTCCGGTTTGAGCTCGGCGCTCAAAGTTCAGTTTTAAAATACACTTAGTTTAAATGAACTACCAGGTCGGGTCCGGGGGTCTAAAATTAATTGGAAATACCGGTCGGACGGCCGTGCCGATCATTCCAACACTACCGGGGAGATGAAAGTGACTTGTCAGAACTGACGGAATCCAAATCGGATGTCCGGTTTGAGCTCGGCGCTCAAAGTTCAGTTTTAAAATACACTTAGTTTAAATGAACTATCAGGTCGGGTCCGAGGGTCTAAAATTGGAAATACCGGTCGGACGGCCGTGCCGATCATTCCAACACGACCGGGGAGATGAAAGTGACTTGTCAGAACTGACGGAATCTAAATCGGATGCCCGGTTTGAGCTCGGCGCTCAAAGTTCAGTTTTAAAATACACTTAGTTTAAATGAACTACCAGGTCGGGTCCGGGGGTCTAAAATTGGAAATACCGGTCGGACGGCCGTGCCGATCATTCCAACACGACCGGCGAGATGAAAGTGACTTGTTAGAACTGACGGAATCCAAATCGGATGTCCGGTTTGAGCTCGGCGCTCAAAGTTCAGTTTTAAAATACACTTAGTTTAAATGAACTATCAGGTCGGGTCCGGGAATCTAAAATTGGAAATACTGGTCGGACGGCCGTGCCGATCATTCCAACGCGACCGGGGAGATGAAAGTGACTTGTCAGAACTGGCGGAATCCAAATCGGATGTCCGGTTTGAGCTCGGCGCTCAAAGTTCAGTTTTAAAATACACTTAGTTTAAATGAACTACCAGGTCGGGTCCGGGGGTCTAAAATTGGAAATACCGATCGGACGGCAGTGCCGATCATTCCAACACGACCGGGGAGATGAAAGTGACTTGTCAGAACTGACGGAATCCAAATCGGATGTCCGGTTTGAGCTCGGTGCTCAAAGTTCAGTTTTAAAATACACTTAGTTTAAATGAACTATCAGGTCGGGTCCGGGGGTCTAAAATTGAAAATACCGGTCGGACGGCCGTGCCGATCATTCCAACGCGACCGGGGAGATGAAAGTGACTTGTCAGAACTGGCGGAATCCAAATCGGATGTCCGGTTTGAGCTCGGCGCTCAAAGTTCAGTTTTAAAATACACTTAGTTTAAATGAACTACCAGGTCGGGTCCGGGGGTCTAAAATTGGAAATACAGGTCGGACGGCCGTGCCGATCATTCCAACACGACCAGGGAGATGAAAGTGACTTGTCAGAACTGACGGAATCCAAATCGGATGTCCGG
Source organism: Amorphophallus konjac (assembly GCA_022559845.1). NCBI lineage: Eukaryota > Viridiplantae > Streptophyta > Magnoliopsida > Alismatales > Araceae > Amorphophallus > Amorphophallus konjac. The sequence goes on from CM040120.1 coordinate 5,984,433, forward strand.
TTTGAGCTCGGCGCTCAAAGTTCAGTTTTAAAATACACTTAGTTTAAATGAACTATCAGGTCGGGTCCGGGGGTCTAAAATTAGAAATACCGGTCGGACGGCCGTGCCGATCATTCCAACGCGACTGGGGAGATGAAAGTGACTTGTCAGAACTGACGGAATCCAAATCGGATGCCCGGTTTGAGCTCGGCGCTCAAAGTTCAGTTTTAAAATACACTTAGTTTAAATGAACTATCAGGTCGGGTCCGGGGGTCTAAAATTAGAAATACCGGTCGGACGGCCGTGCCGATCATTCCAACACGACCAGGGAGATGAAAGTGACTTGTCAGAACTGACGGAATCCAAATCGGATGTCCGGTTTGAGCTCGGCGCTCAAAGTTCAGTTTTAAAATACACTTAGTTTAAATGAACTACCATGTCGGGTCCGGGGGTCTAAAATTGGAAATACCGGTCGGACGGCCGTGCCGATCATTCCAACACGACCAGGGAGATGAAAGTGACTTGTCAGAACTGACGGAATGCAAATCGGATGTCCGGTTTGAGCTCGGCGCTCAAAGTTCAGTTTTAAAATACACTTAGTTTAAATGAACTATCAGGTCGGGTCCGGGGGTCTAAAATTGGAAATACTGGTCGGACGGCCGTGCCGATCATTCCAACGCGACCGGGGAGATGAAAGTGACTTGTCAGAACTGGCGGAATCCAAATCGGATGTCCGGTTTGAGCTCGGCGCTCAAAGTTCAGTTTTAAAATACACTTAGTTTAAATGAACTGCCAGGTCGGGTCCGGCGGTCTAAAATTGGAAATACCGGTCGGACGGCCATGCCGATCATTCCAACACGACCGGGGAGATGAAAGTGACTTGTCAGAACTGACGGAATCCAAATCGGATGCCCGGTTTGAGCTCGGCGCTCAAAGTTCAGTTTTAAAATACACTTAGTTTAAATGAACTATCAGGTCAGGTCCGGGGGTCAAAAACTTGAAATACAAGTCGGACGGCCGTGCCGATCATTCCAACGCGACCGGGGAGATGAAAGTGACTTGTCAGAACTGACGGAATCCAAATCGGATGCCCGGTTTGAGCTCGGCGCTCAAAGTTTAGTTTTAAAATACACTTAGATGAACTACCAGGTCGGGTCCGGGGGTCTAAATATTGTTTCAAGCTAGTAGTTGATCTATAAAATCTGCAGTTATCAATTTGATATGTTTGATTTATATTTATACTCATTTCTTCGCACTAATTTTTTTATCTATAAATGAATGTTTTTATTTTTTTAATGTAGGGGGATCCTTCTGCGGGCAACGACAGAGGAGATGAGCAGGGCAGTGACGATATGGATGATGAGGATATTGACGATGTACCAGATATTTCTTGATGTTTAATGATATTTGTTTTATGTTATTCAGACGGATCAGCAGGGTTACTGTGTTTTTTTTGTATTTATTTGATCAGCATGGTGGAATTTTTTTATTGGTGGTGTTTATTTATTTGAACATCTATGTTGATGTTGAGTTTTTTTCGGTGGTGGTTATTTATTTGGGTACGTTGATGTTGAGTTTTTTGTGTGGTTATCAGTAGGTTCCTAATAATTTTTTTAACAGGTTTATTAGATAAATAAACGTAATATTTAAAAAAAATATATTTTTGATTTCAGTTAGATTTTCACTCCGTCGCTATTTCCGTTTGTAATAGCGACGGTCATTTCAGACGGAAATTAATATCCGTCGTTATTTCCGTTTCAAACACCGACGGATTTAGGACGAATATGCATATGGAGTCGTCGTCGGTAGTTACGACGAATTAGTAATCCGTCGTAATATCCGGCAGATATAGCGACGGATTTCAGACAATATTTCAGACGGATCGGTAATTAAAACGGATTATAAATCCGTCTTAAAAACCGTATGAAAGTCAGACGGATAATTTCAGACGGAAAGTTACATACGGAAATTTTATCGTATGAAATTGAGACGGAATTTGTGACCGAAATTTATTTTGTCTTAATTTCAGACGGAATTTCAGACAGATAAATTAAGTGTCACAAATTTGTGACTAAGAATTTCAGACGGTCGATTCCCGTCTTAAATCCGTCGGAATTCCGTTACAAATATGGTTTGCGACGGATTTTCCGACGGATAACGTCCGTCTGAAATCCCGCTTTTTCTGTGTCGATCGCTTTCTACTTACCTAGTTTTTCATCGGCAAGCGTTTGTATTTTGTACGTAGGGCATGGCAATGAATAAGGGCCACTTTCATAACTGAATTAGGGTCCATTATGGTGAGTTATTCTATTTATTTGTCTTTAATTGAATTTGATAGCAAGATTACGTACGTGTTAAGGTGTATTCTGAATCGGTTAGTGTTAAGATCTTTATTATGAGGTTAACTCATTTCACTCTCTCGCATGGAATGCTCTACCGAATAATAATTAAGGCACCCAACTATATATATATACATATGAGGAGGGTAAATCTGGCTCAACCCATAACGAGTCCATCTACCACAAGCCCAACTCGACCTGGAGCCTATAGCGCGTCTGACGGTCACGGCCTATGAAGGCGCGACCCAATATGACTCAGTATCAGACTCGACAGCGTAAGAAGAGTTTCGGCCCAGACACAATAACCGCCGGAAGACCCTCTGGCGACCGACCGTTACCCTCCACGACGTTGGATTAGATCCCATAACAGGCGAGCACGTCCCACGAGCATCGTAAGACTCGCTCAGGGATCGACCGACTCCGGAGTAATCGCCCCTCAATGGAAAACTCCCGCCATGATCGCGGAGAACGTTACCCCACTACTTACGCCCTTCCCTACTAAGGGATATGCCCTCAACGCCAGGACACCCCCCTATAAAAGGGACCTCTGTAGAGAAGAGAAGGACACGGTTGAATTTCTGCCAAAAACTACACACATATAATAGAGCTATTAATCTTGCTACAGTGAGAGAGAGGTCACGTCAGTCTACGTCCAGAGAGAGAATCCCTCATGCACGATCTTAGCACCCAGCGAGCACTCTCTGAGTAATCACTGGGAGCGACAAGCACTCGTTTGGGGGATCTACACGGCTCTCAGATCTTCTACAACGACCTTCATCTTACTCTCTCCCCTACTCTTCTTTGCTCCTTTCTTGAACCGTTACTGACTTAAGCATCGGAGGGTTATCCCCTGGGATAACGCCCAGGACTCCTTCTAATGTCCTTTGCTTCTGGTGTTTGCAGGCTTCCACGGGTGCCTGATGACTTCCCCAACAAATAACTAGATAAGGTGGTACGTGGCAGAAATCTGATTTCTATGTCACGTACCACCTTCTCTATTTATTGAATGGGGAAGTCGTCCCGCACCCGTGGAAGCCTGCAAGCACCAGAAGCAAAAAGACATCAGAAGGAGTCCCGGGTGTTATCCTAGGGGACAACCCTCCGATGCTTAAGTTAGCAACAGATTAATAAAGAGTAGAGAAGAGCTGACGAGAGAGTGAGATAGAGGCAGTGGTAGAAGATTGGGGAGCCGTGTAGATCCTCTAGACGAGTGCTCGCTGCTCCCAGTATTCACTCGGAGAGTGCTCGCTAGGTGGTAAGGTCGTGCATGAGGAATTCTTTCTATGGGTGTGGACTGTCGTAACCTCTCTCTTTCTGCAACAAGGTTAGTAACTCTATTCTCTTGTGTAGCAATTTGGTAGAATGATCCACCGTGTCTCTCTTCTCTGTCGAGGTCCCTTTTATAGGGGGTTATCCTAGTGTGAGCTGCCTATCCCTTAACAGGGAAGGGCGTAAGAAGTGGAGTAACATCTCCCGCGATCGTGGTGGGAGTTTCCCATTGAGGGACGATTACCCCAGCATCGGTAGGTCTCTGGGCGAGTCTTACGGCACTCGTTGGGTGTGCTCGCCCGTTATGGGGTTGGGGCCGACGTTGTGGGAGGTAACGGTCAGTCGTCGAAGGGTCTTCAGGCGATAATTGCGCTTGGGCCGTTGCCTTTCACGCGCTGTAGAATCCGATGCCAAGTCGAATTGGGCCGCTCCCTTATGGGCTGCGGCTGTCGGGCGCCTTTGGGCACGTTTGCCATTTGTAGGTCGACCTGGGCTTGTTGGTGATGGGCCGGTTATGGGCCGAGGTGGATCTACCCTCCTCAATTTTGACATGAACTTAACCCGTTGCCCAGCTTGTTGAGTTTGTGAGTTTGGACTTCTTGCTAATATTGTAAGGATGTTTTTATAAAACATAAAAATTACTTTAGAAAGAAAAGAATTGACTAAATTTCTATTTTTCTAATTCTCATAAATATCATATTTCCTTAGATGGGGACGTAGACTCATGCTTTATGGACAGATACAGATATCTGCGGGTATATCTGTACCCGTGACAGATATACCCGTATCTATACCCGTGAAAATAACATAGTATTATCCGGGTATGATATTTGTAAAATTTTCACGGATAGGGTATGGTATTGGTCTACCCGAGTTGAACCAGATCCATTTACATCCCTACTAACTGCTAGACAGTCGCTAGTGCAGATTAATTAAGTAATTGAGAAACATTAGTGTATCATTTCACTTTTAATTAGTCTCAATAGTTTAATCTATACAACACACGGCTAAGATGAAGCACACTTTTTGAGAAGTTAACTTTAATTTCAATATTTTCATTGCAAGGAATTTCTCAAGAAACATGCTTCATCTCAACCATTGTGTGAAGATCAAACGGTTGATACGAAGAGTGAAATGCCACTCTTAAGGTGGAGTGGCATCCTAATTAACTCTTCTCTAATTTATATGATATCCTATGCTAATATGGCATAGATATATCTGGATGGAAAAACTTTATTTTACTTCGTTTGGTTGCAAGGATTCAAAATGCCGTAATATCTGGCCAACGTCAATAGATCAGCACTCTGCTCGATGCCGTGATCTGCTCCTGCATGCTTGTATCCCTGCTCTGGCATCCAGTTGTCCCGTACATATGGTCTCTTCAGGCGTACTTGCCCTGCCAGCGTCATCATCCATGGCACAGTTCATGAGCCATAAAAGCGGTCTCTGTGGTCTTCTCAGGTAGACAAGAATAAAAAATGAGGGGAAAGCAACCCAGGGATGACCCTCTCTCCCTTCTCCGTACTCGCCCGGATCACCTTTCACTCTTGAGAGCTCTGCCCTCATTCTCTCATTCGTTTATTGATTTAAATATTAGTGTTCTCTCGAGATTACTCCACTCGGGTGAGAACTTCTGTTTCGCAATAAAAAGTTCAGCAATGCCTTCTCCTAGGAAGGAAAAATTCGACAAGGCCCTTCCACGGCTCCAATCAGCTATTCGAAGCGGCCGACCCGGCTTTATATCCAGAAGATCCCAGGATAGAGCTCCGTAGTAGTCCACAGCACGGAGACGCTCGTCGACCTTCGTGCTCCACCGAGGCTAAGGACCCTCGACTCGATCATACCTCCCGGATGAGCTGCCAGATCGCATTTCATGTTCGTCCAGGTCTCACTTTTTAGATGTCAAAATCAATAACTTGTTAATCGCCCGTTTCGTTAACTTAACGAACATCAAGTGGATATTGTAGACACGCCATTTCTGACGTTACAATGAGTAAATCCCATATTGTACCGTAATGCCCTGAAGTGGTTTACATTTTCTTTTATTTGAGTGATTTCCGTAATTGTGGCTAAATTACATTTATTTGATAAGAGGGAGAAAATTAAAATATGGTACATATAAAATAAATAAAAAGAGAAAAAAATAAAATTCCAAAAAAATGTGTGTAGTTGTGTTTACGTAAACATAATATAATTGATTTTCTTTAATAAATTTATTTTCATAAAATATAAATATATATATAAGTGTTTAGTATATACATAATATATTTATTAAAAACCAAAATATATATATATAACCATAAATAATATATATATATAAAGAATCAATAAAAGAAACAAAACAAATAAAAACAAACAAGCATAAAAAAAATAAAATAAAAGATAATTAGAAATAATATTCTCTATCCCATCTTTCTCTCTAAGTCCCTTTCTATTTTCTATTTCCTTCCCTCTCTCTCACGTAATCCCCTCCTCTCCGTCTCTTTCCTTCCCTCTCATCTCACTGCACACACCCTTCTTCCTCACGGCACACACCCATGCACACTCACCCTCATCCCTCACCCACACACTGCCCCCCACACAGCCAGCCTCCCCTTCGCGAGACCTCCCCGCGAACTCCACCCCCCTTTCCATTCCACCTCTGTTAACCGTCTCCATGGCACCCTCCGTTTTGCCACCTCCGACCTCCACTCCTCGCCGTTGAAGCCAGCAAACACCTCCGCCTCCCCCAGCCGCAGCCTACCCTAGCCGCGACCTCCATCCCCTTCCCTCCATCTTCTCACACCACAGCCACCATCTTCCCTACCCTCTCTCTCTATCTAACCTCCTCTCCCCAGTTCCATTGCCGCCCCAACACCGCCGCGAAGCCCACCCCCGTCTGCGTCCGTGAAGCACCACCAGCAGCGCCACGACCCTCACCACCGTCGCCCACGTCACCCACGTCCGCCGCTACTGCCGTCGTCACCCTCCACTTCACCGGCCTCGCACCTGCGTTCCCGCCGCCGTCACCGCCACCTCCGGCCACCGTTCCACCCAGCTCACCGTCGCGAAGCTGCCACTTCCCTGCTAACCCACAGCCCCCCTCCGGCCCCTGCGCATGCACACCGCCACCCTGCCGCACCGGCCGCACCTTCCTCCGCCACACCCGCGAGCTCCCACGCTGCCGCACCGACGCCACCACCGTCGCAGCCGTCATCGTCCGGTCACCCACGTCCGAGCATCCCCGCCGACCTGCACCTCGCCGTCGGTGCACCTTGCCGCCTCCGACCTCCGCCCGGGCTCCCACCGCCACCACAACTGCCGCAGCTTCCGTCCGCCGTGAAGCACCACAAGCGGCACCGCTCCCCTCCGGCATCGGACGTCCGCGATCGTGACCGCCCCCACCGCCGCCGCTCCCGTCGCCGGTCCCCCTCCGGCCGCCGTCCGTCGTCGCCTGCGCCACCCCGCCTGCACCGCCCGCCGGCCCCTGCGCATGCACACCGCCGCCCCGCCCTCTGGCCCTGCCGCTCCACCTGCACCGGCCACCTCGCGCCGGCCTCGCGAGACCCCCCTCTCCCGTCGTCTCTCTCCCCCTGCACAGCTCCCGCCTCCGACCGCCGGAACCCCCCTCTCTCTCCCTCTGTCCCACGCTCTCTCTCGCACCCCCCTCTCTTTCTCTTTCTCTCTCCCCCTCTCGGTTCTCTCTCCCACGCGCTCTCTCTCTCTCTCCTCTCACCCCGTCTCTCTTCCCCCCCTGTTTCGAACTCTCTCCTTTTCTCTTTTTATTTTATCTCCTTTCTCTCTCCAGTTCTCTCCCTCTCTTTCTCACTCTCTCGTTCCCTCTCTCTCTCTCTCTCTCTCTCTCACACGCACACACACCTTTTTTTATTTTTTTTCTTTCTGTTTTCTCTTCTCCCGCAAGCCCTCTCTCTCTCTCCCTGTTTCCCTCTCTCTCTCTCCCGCGGGTTTCTCTATCTCTCTCCTCCCCCTCTCTCTTCCCCCTCTTGGTTCTCTCCCACTCTCACTTTTTCTCCCTCTCACTCTCTCCCTCTCTCTTTCTCGATCTCCCCCTCTCTCCCACATTTTTTTATTTTTTTTAATCCTCTCTCTCATCCTCTCTCTTGCCCTCTCTCTTTCTTTCTCTCCCCCATATATATATATATATATATATATATATATATATATATATATATATATATATATATATATATATATATATATTATACATATACATAATACCTATATATATAGATATCATATATATATATATCTATATCATATATGTATATATATCTCATCCCTTTTCTCCTAAAAACAAAGTCTTACAAAATGAATTAAAAAAAGGAATTTTCTCTCTCCCTTTCTCGCCTTCTCTCTCAAATTCTTGATCTTTTATTTTGACCAGTTTATATATATGTTTATATATGTTTGTATTTACATATATGTTAAATATCTTTAATATGTCTAAATATATGTTTATATAAATATACTTATCATTCATATGTATATGCTCGTGTGTGTGTGCTCTTATGACCGGCTTAACCAATTTCTGAAGTCCGCTTTGAAGGCCCTCGGTCGTGATGTGCTCGTGTTACTGAAGCTCCCCCAAAGCCCGTCATCGGCACTTCCCCGATAAGCTCTTCTCCCTTTTTAATTTTAATCAGTCAGTTAATCATGTTCCATGCATCATTTAGCATATGTGCCACGCCTTTCTCTCCGAGAGGGCCTAGCTTGTGAGTGTCTTTGTGTTTGTGCATTTCATCATGTCATTCTCCCACCCTTTTAGTTCCAAAGGGGTTTTAAACACACCAACCAGGTACGTGTTCGTTTATGTTATTTACCGTTTTATTATCTAAGGATTGGTACTACACCACCGTTATTCTTATTTAGTTGTTTTTCTCTGTTTGTTCTTTGTGTAAGGGTAACCAGTCAAAGGCCCTCTTCTTCGGCCTGTCGAAAGAAGAGGAAGTTGGAGCCCGCATAACCCCGTGTCAAAGGCGAAAGCGATCAATCTGTTCGGGACCCTCGGTCCCTGGCGATCACAAAATTCCTAACGCGCGCTTCTTTAACTTTCTTTATTGTTAATAACACCCGCGGAGAGTTACTTCCCGCAGCGGTCACCTTCTTCTGTCTTTGGCCTCACCCGCGCGGAGGATTATTCCACGCGGCGGTTTCTGTTGTTTACTTTCTGTATATCTAACTCCTAATTGGTGCGGTGGGTCACCTCCCGCGACCGTTTCCATTTCAGCATTTTATTTTCTGTACTTTACTTTCTAATTCCTAACTATTTAATTTCAGCATTCCCCTATCATCGCTTTAAAACCCCGTGGAGATCAACATCTCGCGGCGGTTTATTTGATCCCTTTTCCTTTCCTGTCACATATACTTATCTTATAGTAAAAACCCCTCAGAGGCCACAGTCTCGTGGTGGTTTATATATATATATATATATATTTATATATATATATATATATTTATATATATATATATATATTTATATTTATATACACATATATATATATATATTATTTATATTCTTTATGTCATATTAAAAACCCCGCAGAGGCCACAGTCTCGTGGTGGTTTCTATATATATATATATATACATATATATATATATTATTTATATTCTTTATGTCATATTAAAAACCCCGCAGAGGCCACAGTCTCGTGGTGGTTTCTATATATATATATATACATATATATATATATATTATTTATATTATTTATGTTATAATAAAAACCCCGCCGAGGCCAATGTCTCGTGGTGGTTTATATATATACATACATTTATTATTTATATTGCACTAAAAACCCCGTAAGGCCAATGTCTTGCGGTGGTTCCCATATGTACATATATTAATTATTGCTTATATTGCTTTTCCTGTTAAAACCCCGTAAGGCCAATGTCTCGCGGTGGTTTCTATATGTACATCTATTAATTACTGCTCATATTGCTATATTCCTGTTAAAACCCCGTAAAGACCAATGTCCTGCGGTGGTGTGCTTTTATTCATATTGTTCTTGTAACTGTTCGGGGAGTGATATATCGTTACAATTTCCGAGTCCACGTGTCTTTCCGTTTGTCAAATTCTATCACGTAGAGTCCCAGGACTCGAATTCGGTATCTGAAAAGCTGCTCTCGGAACGGTGGGTTACGCCTACCGGGAAGGGGTTCAGTTTGCGTGAGAGGGTCTTCGGACCCCTATCTCCGCCATGTACCGGAGTTCGGTCAGTCTAAATTCTTTCTGTCTCCATTAGAGTGTCATCTGTAGATGTACTTATCCACCGTTCTTTCATATCCCCTATAGCGCGCGTTTCATTGTTTTGTCCTCATTTCTTTCACCCGTTATCACTCAGAGAGGGAGAAACCCCATCTCTCTCTCTCAGTCCACCACGTGACGCGTTCACATCTCTGGCGATCACGATGGGACCTGCTTTTTGCTTTTTTGGTTACCCACAAGCTTTCGGCACCCACGTGTGCCCCTCCTTTTGACACCCACGTGTGTCCCTCCTTTCGGCACCCACGTGTGCCCTTCCCTATTGCGCCCACGCGCGCTCACTCCCCTCGTGCACCACGTGCACTCCTCCCGGTCCTTTGTGGTTATTTGAGAGGTTAACGTTGTCTCGTGCACCACGTGCACTCCCCTCCATTCGGCACCCACATGTGCCTCTCCATTTAGCACCCACGTGTGCCCCCTCCATTTAGCACCCACGCGTGCTCTCCTCTACATGGCACCCACGTGTGCCCCCTCCATTTAGCACCCACGTGTGCTCCCCTCTACTCGGCACCCACGTGTGCCCCTTTTTATTTGCGCCCGCGTGCACTACGTCATCCCCCTCGTGCACCACGTGCACTCTCATAGTCTTTTTTATAAGTGGTCTACGTGTCTCAGAAAGAGGAACGGTTGTATCTTACTCCATCTGTTTACTGCTTTTATACCTCTGTTATATCATTGTGATTATCCCTGTTCTATTTGTGTGTTTATCTCTGGTATTTGTATGTTATACATCTTTTATTCAGCACGGCATTTCATGCATTTACCCTTTTTCTTTTCTTTCTTTTACTTATTTAAGGATTAACCTCTCTCGGTGAAGGAAGGACTCTCCGTCGGGAATTCCTCTCGACGGACTAGGATCTCCTCCATTGAGACCTCCGTAAGTCCCCGACAGCGAAGGATTCCCTCTTCGTTCACTGGGCTGGTTGTACCACTGGAGTACCCCGGAGTTAGTTACCTATTCGTGGTGAGACGAGTGCCCCTAGCTGACACGTCGGTAAAACAAAGTGCAATTAGGGTCCCTCCTACTGAGTGTGAATTTTATATTTGTTAAAATCAAAAAAAAAGAGAAAAAGAAAAATCAAAAAATTTAAGTAAATCAAAACACAAAAAAAAGGTTAAACCGAAAATAAAAAAAATGGCGTAAGATCATCCACTTGTCTGTTAATCTCTGATACTTGTTTGCTAGTGTATGCATTTACGCTCTGGTAAAATTACAGGAATGGCTCACGACTCTTCCGAAGAGAATCAATTAGGTCGTGGTCAGTCAGCTGACCCACGGGTCCACGCAATGGACTCAGGCCCCTCCCGCGACACCTCACAAGAGGTCCCCGTTGTTCCACGGGAGGTAGCTCCACCCCAGGATATCTTTTCCCTTTTGGGTGTCCTCGCTAGTACACAGCTCAGCCCTGAGCAACTTCTGGCCTTTCAGGCCATTTTAAAGGGGAAGTCTGTTTCTCCCCCTCCTCAGGAGTCAACTCCGGCTCCCACATCCTACCAACAGCCGCTCCAGGCTACTACATCTCCATCACATGTATATGTCGCTCCTTCTTCTTCACTTCAAGGACAGGCGAGCCAACAGCCCGCCTCTCACCAATTCCCCCCTCTACAGTCTCAAACCCCTGCCATCCCTCATACGGTACCCCAAGCGGGTCCGTCCACTGGTGGGCCACCATACCCATCTGGCTCAGGGTTCCCTTCTCAGGTCCCTATAAGGCCTTCTCAGCCTCAATGGCAGGCCCCACTTTCACCTGCCGAGGAGCTCACTCAGTCCCTCCTCAACAAATACACTGAAATGAACGAGGAGCTCCGAAATTTCAAGAAAGAGGCACATGGGAAGTCTGTCCGTGACATTTCCCTGCCAAATCTCCCCATATTTCATCTTCCTCCCTCCGAAATGCCTACATACCGTAGGTATAACGGCACGGGAAATCCTTATATTCACATCAAGGATTTTCTGTATGAATCTTCCTCATGGCAGAACGATCCAAAATCCCTGGCTTACCTTTTTCGGAAATCATTGGATGGTCCCGCCCTAGAATGGTTCTATTCCCTAGAGCCGAGTGAGGCTGGAGATTTTGAAATTGTCAAAGCCAAATTCATACAGAAGTACCGGGATAGGGTCGGTCCCTCTCTTTCTATCACCGACCTAGTTGCTGAGAAAATGAGGTCAGATGAGGATTTTGTCCAGTATGCTGATAGGTGGAGGTCTCTGGCCGATAAAATAAAGGATACCCTTTCAGAACCCGAGCAAGTCAAGATGATTGTGTCTAATGCAACCCCGCAGTTTAGACACATTTTAGCCATGAATAAGCTTACCACGATGGAGGAACTTTATGAGAGGGCTCGGTATATCCAGACCCAATTAAAAGATTCCCCCATCATGCATATGTTTGAACCCCCAAAGCCAAGGGTGTTTAAGAAGACGGGCACTGGTGTCCAAGGAGGAACAACTGAGGGAGTCGTCATAAATGAGCAAGTGAGTGTGCTTGGCAGCCCCAACCAACCAGTTAACCCAAGGCCTCCTCAGGTTTCACGACCTCCCTTTCAACAAGGTCCACCTCTTTATCGTCCTCCACCCCAAAATAACCCCCTTCAAAACAACATGCCTCAACCCTTTCATCCCCAACAACAACAACAACCACAACCTCAGTATCACCAAGTTCCACCCCCGGGAAATTACGGCCCACCACAACAACGGATGAGGCCCATTGGACCCAAAAGAGCCCACTATCCACCATTGCCCGAGGCATTACCGGACATTTTTAATGCCCTCATGGCTGCCAACCTGCTTACTTTGCCCAAAGAAAAGTTTGCATGGCCCCCAAATGCTGATACCTCCAGGTACTGTGTCTATCACAGACAGCCGGGTCATACGGTGGAGAATTGTTTCAACTTTAAAGATTACATTTATGACATGAATGATCTCGGTGAAATCGATTGGGATGAAATGAGGCGATGCATCGCCACCCTAAAGGCCAGGAGACCTCCGCCTAGGCCACAGTTACCACAACAACCACATCAACAACAACAGCCTCAACAGGCCCCACAACAGCAGCCTAATATAGGCATCATCCATAACCCGCTTCCGGAGCACCAACAGCCCAACTACCAGGTTAATCCGATTTCCTCCTTCTCGGAAGTTGGAAGAGAGCAAACCTGTCGTTTAGAAAGCACCTCTGTCCTCGCTACCAATCATACCACCAATCAACCTCCTCGTCTCCTTCGAACAGCCTCTTCTTACCATTCAACCCCCTCACAACCCCTATTTGGTCCTTCTCCCGTTCCACAGTCATCACGCCCTCTTATTCGTACCCCTACCGTCAATTCACCGTTAGTCCATCACCAAAGGCCATCTCACACTCCTTTTTCACCCCGAAGTCCCCTGATCACTTCTTATTCCTCTAATTTACCATCTACCTCTATCGCACCTTTACCTCCGCCTTCTAACCTTTTTACCGCCCATTACCCGTATAACACACCATCCACCTCTACCCCCATTGAACCTCCTCCTCCACCATCTAAACCTCTTATCATTCACCGTTCATCTGAGGTCCCCTCTACCTCCACTATACCCCCTCCACCATATAAACCCCTTATCATCCACCATTCACCCGAGATTCCCTCTACTTCCCCTATTCTTTCACATTCTAAGCCCCTTATCATCCGTGATTCACCCGAGATTCCTTCTACCCCTACTATACCTCCGCCAAGCAAACCCCTAATCAAAACCCCTACACCCATCATAATCCCTATCCCACCAACCATTCCTCCACTACTACCCCTCAAACCCTTGTTAAAGTCCACACCCAATACCATAGAGGTGCAACGAGAGCCACAAGCAATGGTGCTCCGGAGTGGAAGGATGTACCGGGTGTTTCCCCAGAATAGTCAGGCCCCTGAACAATCTCAGCCCCAGAAAGATAAGGAAGAGCAGTCAGAAGAGTCCATCCCTGGGACCCAGTATGACTTGTTAAAGCATCTGGATAAGACGCCTGCCCGTATCTCCATCCTTGAGCTGATTAAAAGATCCCCATCTCACCAAGAAGCTTTAAGGGAATATCTCCAAAAAGTCATGGTGAACGAGGATCTCCCTGTGGAGAAAATCTCGGCAGTCCTGACGCCCACTGATACACAACCGCCTATCATGTTTCACAATCACGAGCTTGCCCCCAAGGAAGCTCGGAAATATGCGTTGTGTATTGCGGTGAAAATCAATGGCGTGTCAGTGGATCCGTGCCTGGTGGACACGGGTGCGTCTATAAATGTGATTTCCCCGAGTACTCTCCAAGCATGTGGGGTTGATGAAGAACAACTCATGCCCTCCTCAATTACAGTCACGGCCTACGACAACAGTAAGAGGCCGCCAATGGAGATGATTGCCCTCAATGTAGAACTAGGTCCTGTATCAGTCTTTACGGAATTTCATGTCCTTGATATGGATCCCACTTTCAAGGCTATACTAGGCCGTACCTACATTGAAGCTATGGATGCTGTACCATCCACCAATCATCAGTGTTTGAAATTTCCATACAAAGGATGGGTTATCAAGGTAATGAGCATGCCCATCTGTTCTACGGTGGATGCTATCAACACCTCTTTGCCTTCGGTCTGGCCGACTCATCGGCCCATACTATCCTTGTTGGATGTTTATGACCCCTGCTGTGCTCCCTTCACACAACAAAAGCCATTCCCTATGTTAAACTCACGTCTCCCCTTCCGCTCCAAAGGATGGGAGATTATGAGAAATATTGGCTACCAAGATGGCAAAGGCTTAGGGGCACAACTGCAAGGAAGGCTGAGACCACTCCAAAAGATAAAGCCAATTCATAGAGCTGGCTTGGGTTTTAAGGGGCCATTCGAATCAGATGGCAAACCCCTCACTTGGACTTTGTCCTCACATTTCAAAAAGGGGCCCATCATCCAGATGGGAGATCCTCCACCGGAATCACCTGGGGGGTCACGGGATGTGTTTTTAGCTCAAGCATGTTCAAGGATCCCTAAAAGAGGGAAGGTTGTCCACCTAGATTGCGAATGGTATAAATGGTTTGACATACCAGATATATCCATTGCACTGGAAAGAATGTTCTCGCCTCCACATCTAGAAGGCCCACTTTTGATCTCCGAAATGCCAGGGGACACCACCACACTTGCCAGAATGACAAACCCTCCTCGCCAAGAGGATGTTGTCATTGACGGGTCATCATCCGTCACCAATATTGTCACCGACGGCTCATTAGCCGTCATCTTTTCTATCCACATATCACAGCCTTTGTTGCTGTCTCCTTCCTGGGTGAGACAGTTGTCTGATGATCTTCCCAGGTCCCTTTCTTTACTCATATACCTACGTGGGTTTCGTAACTCACGCCAGGTTTTCAATCACGATCTGCTCTACGAGCTACACAACCCTCTAGCTTTAGTTCCATTTTCACCTCCTCTAATTTCTTTTCACTGTTTTGTTATTAAAAATGAAAATGAAAAAAAAAACGCCAATTCCACAACTCCTCAACAACGCATTGTCTTTGAGGAAACCTCATATATCTCCCACGAGTGTGCCCCGACTCACGGGCCACTCATTCAAGGTCCCCTGAGCGACCTTCTTTTCCCCTCATCTGAGGGGTCTTTCCCTGTACATTCTTCACCATCCTCTCTAGCTTCTTGTTCTTCTGTAAATAATGTGTGTCAGGTTAGGAATAAGTCAATGGTAGTACCTAAAAGGAAATCTAAGGGTAGGCATATTCCCCGTCGATTCCTTTTGGATCTAGCCACCAGGTGTCAAGCCCTTCTAGCCATCCCCAAATTGCTAGAAAATCCCGTCCAACTGCCAGAGATAGAATGTGAAAATGATGGTATGATTGATGAAGGGTATGGGGTCTATGAACTCACTGATGAGGAATACCCCATTGAAGAAGAGGATGAAGAATATGAGGACGCGGCTGACACCTATGCTAGTGGAATGAGCAGATTTGACGAACCGTCAGCCGCTGTAGAAGAGTCTACCAAAGAGATCAATCTGGGAACTGAGGAAGACCCCAGGATTGTCCTCATAAGTGATAATTTACCATCATCTGAAGAAGAGGCACTAGTAAGGTTCTTAAGGATTATAAGGACACGTTTACATGGAGCTATGAGGATATGCCAGGATTGGATTCTACTCTGGTTGAGCATCGTCTCACCCTCAAACCAGGGTCCATCTCGGTAAAGCAACGGTTAAGACGTTTCCGCCCACAAATGGCTTTAAAAATGAAGGAAGAGGTCGATAAGCTCCACAAAGCTAGGTTCATAAGAGTCGTCCTTTATCCTCAGTGGGTCGCAAACATCGTCCCGGTCATGAAGAAAGATGGAAATGTGAGAATTTGTATTGACTTCCGGGACCTTAACCGTGCGTGTCCAAAGGATGATTTCCCTTTGCCTCATATTGATGTGTTGATTGATAACACGGCAGGATATGAAACCCTTTCATTCATGGATGGATTTTCTGGATATAATCAAATCCGTCTGGCAGAAGAAGATCAGGAGAAAACTTCATTCACTACTCCCTGGGGAACTTATTGTTATGTGGTCATGCCATTTAGACTGAAGAACGCTGGAGCCACTTACCAAAGGGCTATGATGGCAATATTCCACGACATGATGCACATATATTTGGAGGTATATGTGGATGATTTGTTGGTAAAATCTAAAACTAGGGCGGAACATCCCGAGGTCCTTGCAAAGGTGTTGCAAAGATCACGTGAATTCAATTTGAAAATGAATCCAAAGAAATGTGTGTTTGGTGTATCATCTGGCAAATTACTTGGCTTCATTGTGAGCAAAAGGGGTATTGAGATAGATCCCAACAAGGCTAAGGCAATTAGGGATATGCCACCCCCGAAGAATTTGAGAGAAGTTCGAGGATTAATCGGGAGGTTGCAATTTATCCGTCGCTTTGTGTCTCAACACTCGCAAAGGTGCCGGCCCTTCTACGAGTTGACCAAAGCAGGGACCAAATTCTGTTGGGATTCTAAGTGTCAGAATGCTTTCGATGGATTAAAGGAATATCTGGCCAACCCACCTGTTCTCACTCCACCTATTCCAGATAAGCCTTTGATCCTATATGTCTCGGTCCTAGACGACTCTGTGGGAGCCGTCCTGGCACAAATCAATGAGGAAGGCAAGGAACGGGCAACCTTTTATTTGTCCAAACTCCTCAACCCCTGTGAGCGAAAGTATACTACCATGGAAAAGACCTGTGCCGCCCTCGTGTGGGTGGTACAGAAATTGAAACATTACTTTCTTGCTCACGAAGTCCACTTGATTGCTCGGATGAATCCTATCAAATTTCTTTTGGAAAAGTTTATCCTTACTGATAGGCTAGCACGTTGGCAAAGCTTTCTATCTCAATTCGACATCACCTACATTCAACAAAAGGCGATTAAAGGCTATGCTATAGCCGAGCATCTCGCTCATCACCCTCTCCCCAAGTTTGATCCTGTTCAATCAGAGTTTCCAGATGAGGAACTAATGTCCATTACCCAGTCTGATGATCCGATGTGGACATTATATTTTGATGGAGCTTTGAATTCCCAGGGGAGAGGTATTGGTATTGTTCTTTTGTCACCTGAAGGTGTCGCTATCCCAGATGCATTCCAGCTCTCATTTCCAGTCACCAACAACGTGGCTGAATACGAGGCTCTTCTGGCAGGTCTGAACCTTGCCTATTCCTTCTGGGTCACTGAATTACGAGTCATAGGTGATAGTCAACTTATCCTTCGCCAAGTGCTCACCAAATATCGCACTCGCGATCCCAAGCTCAAGCCATATCAAGAGCTTACTGTTGCTTTCGCTAAACTGTTCACTAAGTTGGTCTTTGTCCACGTTCCTCGCAATCAGAATATTTTGGCCGACGCTCTTGCTTCGTTGGCATCATCATTAAGGTTTCCTCTGGGCAGAAGGGCTCTGTTCGTTTCTATCCACAAGCTTATCCTCCCTGCTATTCACAACCCTTCCTATTTAAGGGTTCAGGAGGAAATGTCAAAGATGGCTCAGGATAGAGAAGTCGCTGAAAAGAGGGAAATTATGTTGGTCGAATTGGAAGAAGAATTGGCTGATGAGGAGAAGCCATGGTTCTATGAGATTGTTAAATATTGTAAAGACCAGTCTTACCCTACAGAAGCAACAGCAGAAGATAAGAGGGCCATAAGAAGAGTAGTCCAGAGGTACACATTGGTTGGGGGATTGCTATACAAGAGAAGCCTCACTGGTGTTCTTCTGAGGTGTCTTGATGATGACGAGTCCTGGAAGTGTGTAGAGGAAGCACACTCAGGCGTGTGCGGTGGTCATGTGAATAGCCAGATGCTTGCCAAGAAGATCCTTCGGCAAGGCTTTTACTGGCCCACCATGGAGGAAGACTGTGATGTCTATGTCCGTAGGTGTGTCAAGTGTCAACTTCACGCCGATAAGATCCATTCCCCATCTTCCTCTCTCCATCCAGTATCCTCCCCATGGCCTTTCTCCATGTGGGCATTTGACATCATCGGTCCTCTTGGTGATCCTAACTCCCTTACTAAACAAAAATCCTTCATCCTCACTGCAACGGAGTACTTCACCAAATGGGCTGAAGCCGAAGCCAATGCAGAAGTCAAGGCATCCACAGTCTGCAAGTTCATCATGAAGAACATCATCGCCAGGTTCGGCATTCCAAGAACTATCATCACCGACAATGGGCCACAATTCATCTCTCAGGATCTTCAGGACCTCTGCCAAAGGTATAAAATTGCATTGCATCATTCGTCACCATATTATCCACAAGGTAATGGCCAAGCAGAGGCCACTAATAAAACACTGATTAAAGTCATAAAGAAAACATGTGAGTCTAGCAGATTCTCGGATTGGCCAGAGAAGCTTATCGAAGCTCTATGGGCCTATCGCACTTCAATCCAAACTCCTACTGGGCAAACTCCGTTCGCCCTCACTTACGGGATGGAGGCGGTAGTTCCATATGAGATTCTGATTCCCTCTCTGAGAGTACAATTGGACAAGGACCTTCCCCTCGACGAACGTCGTGATTCTCTCCTTGCCCAGTTGGAACTCTTAGACGAGAAACGTCTGGTTGCTGCCGAGCATACTCGCGTCTACCAAAATAGACTCGCACGTTTTTACCAGAAGAAGGTTATTGAGAGAAAGTTCAAAGTTGGTGAAATGGTAGTAAAAAGAATTTTTGTAAAACCTGGCGGGCCGCGTTCTAAGCTCCAACCCAATTGGGAAGGACCATACGTGGTTCAGTCTGTGCATCCTGGCAACGCCTATAGGCTAGTCAATGCTGAAGGAGTTGAGTTATCCCACCCTTGGAATGGGCTTTACCTTAAGAAGTATTACCCTTAGATAGGTGTACATACTGTCAAAGATAAAAAAATTGAAAAGAAAAACAACAAAAACATGAAAATAACAAAAACATGTGTATAAAACAAAAGAAAAGATAAAAAAATAGAAAATTCAAAATGTTGATGCTTGGAGATCACCATGTAGTTAAGTCATTGCATTCAACCTCCATGTTAGGAAAGGGCCCATTAAGACTTGGTAGGTCTCAGGTCTTGGTTTGCCAGAACCGTGGAGACCCCTGTCCGGCCAGTTCGGCCTATGCCCCCTCAAAAGAAGACAACATGAATACACACCTGTGTTATAAAAAATTGATAACATCGCTTATGGTAAGGCATCACTCAAAAGGTCTCCAAGAAAGCTTAAATCTTTGTTCTCTTCTTCTCGACCAAATGAGACAGCCGGCGCCCTTAAAACGCTGACCATGGGAAACACAAACACAACCCCTCAGGGTAAGAGTAGGATCCAATCACTACAAGAAAAAGTGGCTATAGCGACCGCATTAGCGACCGCTTTAATCGGTCGCTAGTCGGTCCCAAATAGAGACCAATTCGGCGACCGAAATAATCGGTCGCACATCTGAGACCTATTGGCGACCGAACTAAATTCGGTCGCCAATCGGTCGCTGATCCCGTTATACTCCCCCCCTGCGACCCCCGCCCGCCCGAGCCCCTCCCCGCCCGAGCCCTCCCTCCCGCCCTCCACCCTCCCGACCGAACTAAATTCGGTCGCCAATCGGTCGCTGATCCCGTTATACTCCCCCCTGCGACCCCCGCCCGCCCGAGCCCCTCCCCGCCCGAGCCCTCCCTCCCGCCCTCCACCCTCCCGCCCGAGCCCCCTTCCCCTGCGGCCCCCCCCCCCTGCCGCCCCCTCTCCGCCCTAGCCCCCCCTCCACCCTCCCGCCCGAGCCCCCGCCCGAGCCCCCTTCCCCTGCGGCCCCCTCCCCCTGCGGCCCCCTCTCCGCCCTAGCCCCCCTCCTCCGCCGGAGTCCCCCCTTCCCCTGCGGCCTCCCGCCCGAGCCCCCCTCCGCCGGAGCCCCCCCTCCCCCTGCGGCCTCCCGCCCGAGCCCCCCTCCTCCGCCCGAGCCCCCCTCCCCGTGCGGCCTCCCGCCCGAGGCCCCCTCCGCCGGAGCCCCCCTCCGCGCCGCTCGCCTCGCCGTCGTCGCCGCGCCGCTCGCCTCGCCGTCGCCGCTCGCCGTCGCCGTCGTCGCCGGCTTCCTCTCTCTCACACACAGGTACCTCTCTCTCTCTCTCTCTCTCTCTCTCTCTCTCTCTCCAACCCGCCGCGGCCCCCCCACAGGTACCCCTCTCTCTCTCTCTCTCTCTCTCTCTCTCTCTCTCTCCAACCCGCCGCTGCCCTCTCTCTCTCTCTCTCTCTCTCTCTCTCTCTCCAACCCGCCGCTGCCCCCCCCAAGGTACCTCTCTCTCTCTCTCTCTCTCTCTCTCTCTCTCTCTCTCTCTCTCTCTCTCTCTCCAACCCGCCGCGGCCCCCCCCCCCCACAGGTATCTCTCTCTCTCTCTCTCTCTCTCTCCAACCCGCCCCCCCACAGGTACCCCTCTCTCTCTCTCTCTCTCTCTCTCTCTCTCTCCAACCCGCCGCGGCCCCCCCCCCCACAGGTACCTCTCTCTCTCTCTCTCTCTCTCTCTCTCTCCAACCCGCCCCCCCACAGGTACCCCTCTCTCTCTCTCTCTCTCTCTCTCTCTCTCTCTCTCTCTCTCTCTCCAACCCGCCGCGGCCCCCCCACCCCAACCCCCTGCAGGGAATTTAATGTGAAAATTTTGTTTAGGCCATGCTAATTTTTTGTTTAGGGCATTTCATAGTCCATGTTATTGTTAATATGATAGAATATTATTTTGTGCACTTTTCAGGTGTTTGGGTGCTTTATATTGCCTTTATTAACAGTCATATGGACCTTCCATTTTTTGTAGTAAAATACCAGTGCATGTAAATAGTCATTTTTGTGTGTTAGCATGATAATATATTCACAAACATGTGTTGTATTTGGATTGGCCTCACCTCTCCTTTCCTAATGATTAGTGTAAGGTTTTTAAGGGTTTAGTGTTTAGTGTTTAAGGTTTAGGGTTTTAGATTTAGGTTTTAGGTACTAGATTTAGGTTTTACTCTTTTAAGGTTTAGGATTTTTAGGGTTTAAGGTGTTTAGGGCTTTTAGGGTTTAGGGTTTAGGATTTTAAGCTTTATGGTTTAGGGTTTGGGGCTTTAGGGTTAGGATTTAAGGGTTAGGTGTTAGGGTTTAGGAAGGGTTTCAGGGCTACAGGTTTTTGGACTTCGATTTTAAGTGTGGGTTTTTCGGTTTACGGTTGCTAGGCTTAGGGTTGAGGGGCTGTTTAGTGTTTAAGGTTTAAGGGCTTACGGTTTTAAGATTTAAAGTTTAAGGTTTGACAGTTTTGAGGTTTAGTAGTTTATGTATTAGGGGTGGGGTAAGGGGTTCAATGTGGGTTTAGGATTTTAGTGTTTTAAATTTTATGGTTTTTAATTATTTTAGGGTTTTACAGTTTAGGGGGTTATGAGTTTATTTTTTTATGTTTAGGGTTTAACATATAGGGTTAGGGTTTAAGGTTTAGGGTTATTTAGGGTTTAGGTTTTTGGGTTTAGGGTTAGTTGTTTGGTGTTTAGGTTTGTTTGCATTTTATATTTGGCATATGAGTTTAGGGTTTTGGATTTAGCATTTGGGGTTTTTGGTTTAGCGGTTAGGGGGGTGGATTACGGTTTTGAGAGTTTAGGCTTTAGGGGTTTTTGGTTTAGTGGGTCTAGTTTCTAAGGATTTTAGGTTTTAGGGTTTAGGGTTTTTCATGTTTTTAGGGTTTATAGTTATTACAATTTAGGATTTTTAGGGTTTAGGGTTTTTCGAGTTTTTATGGTTTATAGATATTATGGTTTCATATTTTTAAGGTTTAGGGTTTAGGGTTTAAGGTTTTCAAGATTTATGGTTTAATGTTTTGAGTTTAGGGTTTAATGTTTTTAAGGTTTAAGGTTCTTGGGGCTTTTAGGGTTTTACATATAGGTTTACATTTTTGGGTTTCTTTTATTTAGGGTTTGATGTTATTAGTGATTTTAGGGTTTATGATTTTAAATTTATGGTTTATGGTTTAGAGTTTATAGTATTAAGATTTTTGATTTTTAGGTTTAGGAGTTTTAGGGTTTAAGGTTTAGGATTTAGGGTTTTTCAGATTTAGTCTTTTATGTTTGTGGTTTTTAAGGATTTTAGAGTTTCTAGTTTTAGGGGTAACTCAAGATTTAGGGTTTTAAGGTTTAGGGTAACTTGGAGGAACAAATCCTCTCACAAGAAACTCTCTCAAGCTATCCCCCCAAGACCTCTTTTAGATCTTCTCTCTAAGAAGCTCACTCGGGCTCTCACTTGGGGGCGGGTTTCATTTTTCATCGAATTAGAAAATTATTTGGGACTATTTTATTTTTCTTGGTCCAGTTCAAAAAATTAGCACACCGCCTAATTACTTAGTCCATCGGCTAGTGTGTGCAATTTGATTTTTCACCCTTTATCTTGGTGCATGTTCTATGTTGTTGGTTTTTCTTTCACATTTATTTGGGAACCCATTATTTACATCAGGCAGCCAATGACCGGATGCGTGGAGATTGTTTTCTCACTCTATATTTCATACCGGTTGATCTATTTGCCTGAGTTTTCTTTGTCATTTATTTCTCGTAAGTGTTGTTTACGTAAGACAATGAATATATTTAATTAGGTGGCGATTCATTTTCCACCGTTCATTTTGTGCTGGATGATGCATTTGCAGGGGACTGTATGCCTTCAAATTTATTTATGATTGTGTTGGTTAAATCTGGCAAGACATGATTTTTTGTGCAGAATGATTTTATAAGCCTTTTTTCAAGTAGGATGATCTTACCTTACTTGGGTATCCTTTCTCATTTATGCATGATAATTGTACTTTACACAATCAACACCATGATTTTGTGTGCAGGTTCATTTTTCACCCTATTTTCATGCTCCATGATCTATTTCCTTGGGTTTGGACATGTTTATGGTTTTGGACATAGCTTGGGCACGACTAGGGTGTTATCATCATGCTCGAGTTCGGTCTCACATGCGACCTCTCCATTTACCACACCAGCAGCCCCAGATGGTTCTTCCAGTGCCGCCCCGACCATGACTCCAGATATGTTTAGGCAGATCGTCAACGAGACCGTCTCTCAGAATATCTCTCAGAATATCTCAACCATCGTCGCTCAGACCGTCTCCCAGATGCTCACATCCTTGGGAATTGATAGTAGTAGAGCACCTCCTGCACCTCCTGCACAGCAGCCTCCGGTAAGTATTTTATTTGATTGATTTTCTATTTGTTAACTCTAAATATCATCTTACAAAATATAAGAATTTAGATTGAGGAGGGGAAAATATCATTTTCTTAACTCTAAATATCATCTTACACCTATCCTCTGGATATTAGAATCAACAGGCAGACTGTTCTGCAGGATTTTCCATAGGTGTATAGAGATTTTGGTTAGAACTGAAAGTGAAAAGATATGTATAAATTCTATTCACTTGAGTGGGGGAGGATACAGATCTATAAATATTCATAAAGCTAGAATAATATAAGGAAAGTAACATGTAGACATGAATAAAATATGCCAATTTAGGTGAAAAGATCTCCCCAAAGTCTGGTAACTGTCATGGCAGGAAGCCAGGAACAGCACCTCTAAGCAAAGGAAGGGCAGTTCATACAAAGGAGCATAGGTCATAAGTTACCGGTCGGATGGCCGTGCCGGTCATTCCAATACGACCGGGGAGATGAAAGTGACTTGTCAGAACTGACGGAATCCAAATCGGATGCCCGGTTTGAGCTCGGCGCTCAAACTTCATTTTTAAAATACACTTATTTCAAATGAACTGTTAGGACGGGTCCGGGGGTCTAAAATCTGAAATACCGGTCGGATGGCCGTGCCGGTCATTCCAATACGACCGGGGAGATGAAAGTGACTTGTCAGAACTGACGGAATCCAAATCGGATGCCCGGTTTGAGCTCGGCGCTCAAACTTCATTTTTAAAATACACTTAGTTCAAATGAACTGTTAGGACGGGGCATTTGGTTCTAAAATCTGAAATACCGGTCGGATGGCCGTGCCGATCATTCCAATACGACCGGGGAGATGAAAGTGACTTGTCAGAACTGACGGAATCCAAATCGGATGCCCGGTTTGAGCTCGGCGCTCAAACTTCATTTTTAAAATACACTTAGTTCAAATGAACTGTTAGGACGGGTCCGGGGGTCTAAAATTCGAAATACCGGTCGGATGGCCGTGCCGATCATTCCAATACGACCGGGGAGATGAAAGTGACTTGTCAGAACTGACGGAATCCAAATCGGATGCCCGGTTTGAGCTCGGCGCTCAAACTTCATTTTTAAAATACACTTAGTTCAAATGAACTGTTAGGACGGGGCATTTGGTTCTAAAATCTGAAATACCGGTCGGATGGCCGTGCCGATCATTCCAATACGACCGGGGAGATGAAAGTGACTTGTCAGAACTGACGGAATCCAAATCGGATGCCCGGTTTGAGCTCGGCGCTCAAACTTCATTTTTAAAATACACTTAGTTCAAATGAACTGTTAGGACGGGTCCGGGGGTCTAAAATTCGAAATACCGGTCGGATGGCCGTGCCGATCATTCCAATACGACCGGGGAGATGAAAGTGACTTGTCAGAACTGACGGAATCCAAATCGGATGCCCGGTTTGAGCTCGGCGCTCAAACTTCATTTTTAAAATACAAGATGAAATTTGAACTTATATTGTGTGTGTGTATTTATATATATGAAAATGAGCTGGCTTAAACTATTGGCATACTCTTGTTAATGCTTGATTTCTTTATTAAGTCTTGTTAATGCTTGATTTCTTTATTAAGGATTTGATTATAATTTTTTTAAATGATATACAGGATCATCCGTCGCGAGATGTTGGACGAGACGACGACCAGGATGATGTTGGACGAGACGACGACCAGGATGAGACATATGTGGAGGATTTGTGATTTTATTTTAGTTGTGTATGTTGTCATTTTATTATTATGGATGTATGATTAATTTGTGATTTTATTTTAATTGTGTGTAATTTGAGGTTCGTGGAGATTGTGATCCGTGTAGTTGATTTATTATTGTTTTATGAAATTGTTATTTATCAGGTGCTTGTATGTGATGAATTTGAGATTTGTCGATATTGTTGTCTGTGTAGTTGATTTTATATTTATGTTATGAATTTATTATTTATCAGGTAATTTATTTATCAGTTTAAATAAATTTTTAAAAAAAAAAATAATGCAAAATTAGCGACCGCATGGAGACTGAATTGCGACCGAATAGCGACTATACGTTATATTTCTTTTATTAAATAATTATACTTGGCGACCGACTAGCGACCGAATTGAGACCGAATAAATCCAATAGGTTAATTTTATTTTTAAAAATACAACATAATTAGAGACCGAATAGCGACCGAATTGAGACCGACTTAATTAGCGACCGATCAGGCGACCGATTATAATCGGTCTCTGGTAACGACTGATACTGCGACCGAATTATGTCGGTCGCTATATAGCGACTAGTATATAGCGACCGACATGTTCGGTCGCTAGATAGTCTCTGTTCGGTCGCAATGCAGATTTGCGACCGATCTACGACTGAATAGCGACCGCTAGGTCGGTCGCTATCCGCGATTTTTCTTGTAGTGAATTCCCCGAGCATGGATGAGAGCACGAGAAGAGGGCAGTGTCCCCGCAGGCATCCAAGAGGGATTCCATAATGTCAAAATACTATGTCCCTCGCAAAAATCTGTCAAGAAAAAAAATCAATCAGAAAAGTAAAAAAATCAAAGTCAAAAGAAAGGCCTGGTCGTAGCCGTGCCTGATTCCACTAAATGAAACCCCTTTGACTGAAAGTCAAATTACACAAAAGGGGGTCACGAGATGTAAATGCTCGAGAGTTAGTCCGAAGTTACCCAAAAGGGGAAGTTAAGTGTGCCTCTGTTGGCTCGCCGGGTTAACGATTTTACCGGTCCTCTCAGGAGGTTTACCCCCAATACTCTTCCTTCTTCCCCTGAAGATAAAGGCTAAATGGAGTATCCAAAAGGTGAGACCCACCAAGGCTTGCGACTTTATTTTAACACAAGCATATGGTTGTCCATTTTGAAAGCAGAAGTCATTGTCGTGAAGGAGTCTCCGTGTTTCTGGCTGGTCAAGACCTTTATCTACCACCTTAATGTCTTCTTAGTTTAACCTCGGGCTTAGACCAATGCAAGCGCGTCACCTATAGGTGCGACGGCATCTGATTCCGGGTCAGCGTTGCGCGGTTGGTCATTTGGGTTCCAGGGTGTTCCATTACATACCATCTAGAGTTGTGAGGAAATAGACCCGGGTCGGGCAAATCATTTACCTCGAACATTTTTTGGGTGAATCCCTGTGGTCGGAAGCAACTAGGAGCCTAAGCATGGCATGACGGTATTGTCATCAGGATAAGTCTTAGCCGGCGGGATTATCATTCGAGGAGTCTAGAGGCCCAAATCAACTTAGATGTGCACTTAGGATACCTGGGAGGTTAGCAAGAAACCCTTGTTCTCGTGCAACTTACATGTTATATGGGTTGGTCATCATGCATTAGTAAAACAAAAAACAAAAAAAATAAATAAGCAAAAAAATAAACAAAAAAATGGCAAAATCCAAAATCCAAAAAAAGGGGGAGAAAAATGTATATGCACAAAAAAAATAGAAATGTAAAAGACCAAAAAAAAAATAAACAAACAACAAAGCATAAAAAAAATGTATGAATGAAAATTCCAAAACAAAGATCACATCTTTGCATGATCACATTTGTATGCAGCATTCATTTTAATTTCTCGTTTGCATCCGTGTGCCTGTCTGTCGCATTCATCATCATCCTTTATTATTACCTTTGTTAATAAAGGCTTGCCCCTTGACTCGTCATCAAGGAGAGCTCAAATCATGTTTATTTATTGAGCAAGGGGCAAGTCAGAGCAGAAATACTGACTTGTTTGCTTAGGTGTGTGCAGGAATTCGAGAGCTCAGGAAGAAGCAGACAATCAAACACAAAACACTTTATTTCACTTCTATTCAAAATAAAAATAAACAACAAAGAGATTACATCAGATTTCACCTTCTCTCTCCACATTACTTGTCCCGCCACCCTCCGGACGAGACACTCTTGAGGGGGCTATCCAATCATGGAATGCGGTCCTTCCATCGCTTTGTGCTCCTCTTCCGATCTCTACTCCCCGGCGCCGATCTGTGGGGGCACCAAAGGAGCTGCTGACACGAAAGCCACGCTCTCGTGCTCTTCGGTAGTGTTCCTCACCGTCCTTTAGCCACTGCTCGGCGAGGCCGAGACTGGTCTTCAATTCAAATAATTGGGCCTCCAGGGCCCTCTTCTCCTCTTTCTCGGCCGACTTCTTGGCCTTCTCTCTTTCCTTGGCCTTTTCCCTCTCAGCACGTTCTCTCGCTCTGTCTTCCCTCTCCAACTGAAGGGTGATCCTCAGCTCTATAGCGTCCCTAGAAAAGTCATCACCTGGACGACGCTGCAGTTCCTCTTCTAGCTCGGCTATTCTAGCTTCCTTCTGGGCGGCATGTGCGAGTGCCTCCTCTGTTTCTTTCTCCTGCCAGACGTTTCATCTCAGGCTTCTGGTAACGCTTGAACAAGGGATATTAAATGGTGAGGCTCTCACCTGTACAGAAAGCATCCCTTCTGCTTCCGCAGCCCGCTGTGTGGCATGAGCAAGTTGCTCGTGTAGTGAATCTAACTCTGAAGTGGGAATCCATAGACTGGTGTGGACGCACTAAAATTCGCTTGCTTATTGTGGCTTCGTCTATTGGGTGCGTGGGCGTGCCAGTCACAGAAGTGACAATTTATTCGGGCTCCGAAGAGCCCAAGGTGCGCTCGCATCTGACTTCGTCAGACGATTGTGTGGTTCGTGTCGGGACCGAATCCCGTCGCGCCATGAAGGTCACGACGTCATTTACATCCCCCATACGAGGGAATATCCTTGATTAATTGCCGAAACTAGGGGCCCCGCGGCCGAAAAGAATAGTACTAATTGTGCGAGAAAGAGACAGGAGAAAATCACACCAAAGCACGCATTAGGATGTGAGCCACTGGCCATGTCGGTCACTCGTGGACCTTTTATATTCGGACACGGGTCCGTAATGGAAACGCAACAGGAAAAGCCGAGACAAATCCGTTCAAGTGTCTGCCGAGCACCCGGCAATTTTAGTGATGACTCGGAGGGCGTCCGGAACGAGAAACAAATCCGGTCCGATTAGGATGTCGGCCCGAGATTAGGCCAGAACTCGGCTATATCGGGATAATTCCCGAGACTCGAATTCGACCTGAAAGGGCGGCGTCGTTGTTCCTTTTACCCCGGGTCCCGGGGGGAGATAGGGCTGCGGTGTGGGCCCCGGCATCTTTTATCTGGAATTCTCTTGGTTATGTGCTCCAATTTCTGGCCTACGGTTTATTATTTCCTTAGGTGTTTGTCCCGGATGATTCTTCTTCTTTTACTCATTGTTATCATTATCATTATTATTTATTTATTATATTTTTTTATCTTCTTATTGCCCCTCCCGCCTCTTTTATTATGATTAATGTTGCACATTCGGAGTCCTTTAATGAGCACATTTTCTTTTGATTTATTTGCCATTTGTTAAGGCCACTATCATGTTGTATATATGCATAGGTGTGGTGTGTCGGCGAAGGGAAGGTAAGAGTGTACCGCTGAGAGGCCCAGAGGGGAGCGTGCCGGCGAAGGACAAAAAAGGGTGTACCGCTGAGGGCACAAAAAGGGGTGCCGGTGAAGGTTATGAAAGCAAGGGTGTGCCGCTGAGGGGAGCGTACCGCTGAAGGTGGGGGATAGGGTGTACCGCTGGGGGCATCAAGGTGTGCCGGCCAAAGGAATTGGGGTGTACCGCTGAGGGTTCAAGAGGCGTGCCGCTGGGGAAGGGATTTGGTGAGCGGTCCGGTTGATTAAAATGCACCGTTGAAGGGCCAATCGGAACGTGGTGGTGGAGGTTCGATCAGTTTTCGATTATTTATTTTAAGGCTTTTCTTTTCTTCTTGTCTTAACCCTTGTGTAGTTTCATATAAAATTCCTCCCTTGTTTTGTTTGTTCGGTTCGGCCTCTTTTCTTGCGGGTCGGACGTTCAGGCTGTCGGATGGTTGATTAGTTCGGTTCGATTTTCGTTGTGATGCCGGCAGTGGTTTGATGAGTTGGAAGGTTTCGTCAGTCATCCTGCTTGTTTGTTGCCTCCTTTTGCCTCTTTAATTGTTTATTAGCTCTTGACAAAAATTCGGCAGCATCTCCCCTTGACCCAGGGCGTAAGGGAGATAAAGGGCACGCGCCCACATGGAGTGGCAGAACCCGACAACTGGAGGTGGGCCCCCGGGGGAGCAACACCTTTGTAGAGCCTCAGAAAACGCGGAGACGAACGACAGACTGAGGGCCGCTAAGAGGCATGGACTGGGACTGGCCAAAGAGTAAGCTGCTGAAGGACTGAAGGGTGTGCCGCTAAGGGCTGAACAGGGTGTGCCGCTGAGGGCTGGACAGGGCGTGCCGCTGAGGGCTGGACAGGGCGTGCCGCTGAAGGCAGATCTGGGCGTGTGCCGCTGAAGGCTGATCTGGGTGTGTCGCTGAAGGCTGGAAAGGTGTGCCGCTGAGGGCTGAACAGGGTGTGCCGCTGAGGGCTGGACAGGGCGTGCCGCTGAGGGCTGGACAGGGCGTGCCGCTGAAGGCAGATCTGGGTGCGTGCCGCTGAAGGCTGATCTGGGTGTGTCGCTGAAGGCTGGAAAGGTGTGCCGGCCAAGGGCCGGAAAGGTGCACCGCTGGGAGGCTTAAAAGGGTTGCAAGCAACTGGGGGGGGATTTGGTGGCTGTTCAGGAAAAGAGGAAGAAAGACAGAGGATTTCAAGGCCGGGAGTGGCCTATTAGTAACTGAGCGGTTGGGAAGAAAGAAGGGTACCTCCCCTTCTCCTCAAGCCCGGGAACACGGTAGATGGCCATGGAAGGGAGTGAGGAGCTCACGGAGCCAAGGCTAACAGAAGGGGGAAACCTACATCGACGTGGAGGACCCTAAAGACGCCGGAGGAATGAAGAGACAGAGGGAGGAACGGATTGTCCGTCAAAAAGCCCGCAAAGCCTAGCATAAAACATCGAAGATCGAAGAGAAACCCGGAGAGGGTGGTTTTCATTCGTGAGAATCAAGAGGGCGAGGCCCTTCATACACATGGCAAAAGCAAACTCCCCAAATGGGGCCATGGACAAGAGTAAGAAAGACAAAGAACGCCAGGAGGAATGAGGATAAGAGAAGGAAGAAAACTTCCGGGCCTAAGACATTGGCCATCGTCCCCCAACCCTTCTCCCCCATTACATTTAGCTCTCTCCCCCTCCCTTACTCTTGCTCTCTTCACGGCGGTCGTCGGAGGAGGCTCCCGCCGGTGCTTGCCTTCTCCCCTTCTCTCTTCTCTTCTTCTTCCTCTCTTTTTTTTGTGTGTGTGTGTGTCTGCCCTCTCTTTTGTCCTCCTTCTGTCCCCCTTTTTTTTTCTCTCCTCCCTTTTCTCTTCGAACAGGAGGCCCTTTTTTATACCCCCAGCCACCGGCGACTTCGAGCACGACCGTCGAAGGCGGGAAGCCGGCTGTGATGATGGGTTTGACCTGCCCCTGTACTGGCTGTCAGTGGGGTAGGCTACGTGGCCCAACGACCAGCTGCCACTTCGGACGGCTCCACTGCGCGCCAAGGAGGCGCAGGGCATGGGCTTCACGTCGGCCGTTGAAAGTGACTCACGCTGTGCCGTTGAAGGGCTGAACAAGCGTGCCGCTGTGGTGCCAAAAGAGCGTACCGCTGGAGCCCCGGATGGGCGTGCCGCTGAACGGCCTGAAGGGCGTGCCGCTGAAGACCCCAAAGGGCCATGCCGCTGAAGCCCCAAAGGGCCGTGCCGCTGAAGCCTGCTGCGGGCGTGCCGCTGAAGCTGCTGAGGGCGTGCCGCTGAGGCTGCTGAGGGCGTGCCGCTGAGGCCTGCCGAGGGCGTGCCGCTGAGGCCCCAAGGGGCCGTGCCGCTGAAGCCTGCTGAGGCCCCAAGGGGTGTGCCGGTGAAGACCCCCCCCCCCCCCCCATGGGGGGTGTGCCGGTGAAGACCCCCCCATGGGGGGTGTGCCGTTGAAGACCCCCCCCATGGGGGGTGTGCCGGTGGAGACCCCCCCATGGGGGTGTGCCGGTGAAGACCCCCCCATGGGGGTGTGCCGGTGAAGACCCCCCCCCATGGGGGTGTGCCGGTGAACCCCCTTGGGGGTGTGCCGGTGAACCCCCATAGGGGTGTGCCGGCGAGGGCCGCGGCAGGGTGTGCCGCTGAAGGGAGCGTGCCGCTGGAGGGTTCTGCCAGGGCGTGCCGCTGAGGCCCAGGATGGGCGTGCCGTTGAACCCCAAAGGGGGTGTGCCGGTGAAGGGCTAAAATGGGCAATTTTGAGCCCATTGTGAGCACGAGTCGTGGCCCATTTGATTTTCTTCGAGGCCCATGGGCCGTGGGGCCTCTTCTGCTTGATTTCTCCGGGGTTTCTTCACTCGGGGCCGTTGTTGATGCTGGGCCGAGCCTGGCACCGGGATGTGCAATTTTCGGTGTCCACAAATGCCCCCCACCCACGGGTAGCGCAAGCGAAGGATGAGCCGGGCGGTACCCGCGGGTGTCTTCGTCTCTTCTCCCTTTATCGATGTCGACGAGGTGTCGAGAACCGACCTGGTTGGTTGTTTGTTGGTCTCGTTGTTAGTGCCGACGGAACGTCGGGAGCTGAGGTAGTATGTTGGTCTCTTAGCCTCTTCATTAGTGCTGACAGGGTGCCGGGAACTGAAGTAGCTTGTCGGTCTCTTTGTCACTCCATCAGCGCCGACGGAATGCCGGGAGCTGGCATGCTTTGTTGTCTTTTAGTCTCTTGGTCTCTTCGTCAGTGCCGACAGGATGCCGGGAACTGACTTGTTTTGTTGTCTCTTAGTCTCTTGGTCTCTTGGTCTCTTCGTCAGTGCCGACAGGGTGTCGGGAACTGACCTGGTCTCTTGGTCTCTTTGTTTCTTCGTCAGTGCCGACAGGATGCCGAGAACTGACATGCTTTTTGTCTCTTAGTCTCTTGGTCTCTTCGTCAGTGCCGACAGGGTGCCGGGAGCTGACTTGTTTTGTTGCCTCTTAGTCTCTTGGTCTCTTGGTCTCTTCGTCAGTGCCGACAGGGTGTCGGGAACTGACCTGGTCTCTTGGTCTCTTTGTTTCTTCGTCAGTGCCGACAGGATGCCGAGAACTGACATGCTTTTTGTCTCTTAGTCTCTTGGTCCCTTCGTCAGTGCCGACAGGGTGCCGGGAGCTGACCTGGCTTGTTGTTTCTTGGTCTCTTCGTCAGTGCCGACAGGATGCCGGGAACTGACATGCTTTGTTGTCTCTTAGTCTCTTCGCCAGTGCCGACAGGATGTCGGGAGCTGACCTGATTTGTTGATCTCTTCTCGTCTGTCTTTTCTCTTCTTTTTTTTGTACCACATTACCGATACAAGCGCCCTTTCGGGTTTTCGCCGGTACCGGCCCCCTCTTGCTTTTGCCCACGCGCCCTTTCAGGTTTTCACGTGGCGGGGTACCCAATTTTACCCGTAGCGCCCTTTCGGGTTTTCGCCACAGCCGGGTTGTTGCCATTTTTGCCCTTGTCCCCATGCAGGGGCAAGTCCGGCGGGGTATCTCTATTTTTAACCCCATTTTATTTTATTTTATTTTATTTTGAGTGAGTGATATGCAAGTGTCGGCTAGGGCACGAAGCCTTGCGCCGGAAGGTAAGGTTCACTCGTTGGCAAGAATAGAATGCCAGCGCAACGGGAGAATCTGTGCCGATTCGGACGTAGGGTCCGTAATGGCCATATTGTGCGGAGCGGGCGGCTAGGGCACGAGGCCTTGCGCCAGAAAGGGACTTATTCGGTGGCAAGGGACTAATGCCAGCGCAAGGGTAGAATTTGTGCCGACTCGGACGTAGGGTCCGTAATGGCAATATTGTGTGGAGCGGGTGGCTGAGGCCCGGGCCATGTGCCGGGGACGGGCCCGTTTGTTGGCCTAGGAATGGCACCGTCGCAAGGGTGGAGTGTGCATGGGTAAAGTTGTCTTGCTTGTGCGGATGCGTGTACGACCCGGCTTGTGGGGATGGGATGTTTTCCCGGGGAGGATCTCCTTTTTTTTTGTGCCTTATTCATGCGTATGTAAGTATCTATATATATATATATATATATATATATATGGACGGATATACGTGTGTGTGCATACATGTATGTATATAAGTATATATATATATTTATAATAATTTTGTTTCCCCCCTTTTTCTTTTCTTCTTTCATTTTCTCCTTTTATTTCCCTCATCTCTCTTTTTTTTATCCCCTTTTTTTTCTCTTCTTTTCCCCTCTTTCCCACTTTTTTTTTTATATCTCTTCCTCCCCTTTTTCTTTTCCTCTTTTTTTCTCTCTCTTTTTTTTATCTCCTCCCCTTTTTTTTCTTTTTCCCTTCCCCTCTTTATTCTCCTCTTTTCCCCCCCTTTTTTTCTCTTCTTTTCCTATAAATAGGGGGGCGGGGGTGCTTCGAACGGTCACCCGTTCGAACTGCCCCCCCCCTCTCTTCCCTCTCTCTCTCTTTTCAGCGGGCGAAAACCCCCCCCCCCTTTTCTTCTTCTTTCTTCTTCTTCTCCGTCACCGAGCAGCGCCGCCGTGGCCGTCGTCGTCGTCGTCGTTAGCGCGGTGAGGGCACCGCCGTGAGGGCCGCCCCCCCGTCTCTCTTCTCTTCTCTTCTCTCCCTTCTTCTCTTCTCCCTCCTTCTCCCGTTCTCTTCTTCTTTCTCTTTTCTCCACAGTGGACGGCGGCCGGAGGCCGTCGCCCCCTTCATCTCCATCTCTCTTTCTCCTCCCTCTCCCTCTTGTTCTCTTCTTCCCCCCCTTTCTTCTCCGTCTCCGGCGCCATGGGTGGCCGGAGGTGATGTTGGGAGCGGGCGTGCCGGGGAGCACGGTTTAGGGCGCGTCGGGGGAGACCCCTGTGGGCGTGTCGGAGAGGGTGGCTCTGTAGTGTGCCGGGCAGGGAGAGCGAGGGTGTGACGGGGGGCGGTGAGCCCGAGTGTGCCGGCGAGGACGGCACCAAGTGTGCCGGTGAGCAGCTCGCGCGGACCGTGCCGGGGAAGGGCTCCCTGCGGGCATGCCGGCGAAGCGATGCAGTGGAGGTGTACCAGGGAAGTCCCTACAGGGCGCACCGGGGAGCGATGGTAGGAGGTGTACCGGGGAAACCCCTTTGGGGGCGTGCCGGTGAGGCCGCCTGTGGAGCGTGCCGGTGAAGGGGCCGCTTCAGGGTGTGCCGGTGAAGCAGGCGAGGAGCGCGCCGGTGAAGGCCTGCGCGCAATGTGCCGGGGAAGGCCTCGACTAGGACTGTGCCGGGGAAGGCGCCGAGGGCGTGCCGGTGAAGGCCTGCGCGCAATGTGCCGGGGAAGGCCTCGACTAGGACTGTGCCGGGGAAGGCGCCGAGGGCGTGCCGGTGAAGGCCTGCGCGCAGTGTGCCGGGGAAGGCCT